>WPIO01000004.1:10287500-10912500 GCA_009760855.2 Cristatella mucedo | reverse complement strand
TTCCCTTGCAGCAATTTTGCCTACAGTGAAATTTAGTTCTTTGAGGGTGCAATTCAAACGTCTTAATATTATTATTATCTTTTATTAACGTTATTAGCCTTTGTTCATTCCCACTCTTCATCTTTTCAAGCTCACCCGTCAAGTAGTCTGAAGTAGCTTCCTCGATTTTGTAAGCCCTTAACCTTTATTTGTAATAAGTTCGTAGGCCATGTTTGTGCATTAACATTCCTTAAGTGTAAAAATGTTAAGCCGCTACTTCTCATAAGACATGTTTCTTATCATTGGAATAAGCAGGTCTTCCTTTTGCACCCGAAATTGCCTCTGAATCATTATTTGCCAGAAATCTTACTAGCTCTGAAGTTGTTGAAACATAACTCTTTTATCAATGGACCCTTGCAAATCCTTTCAGGTTCATAGACATATGTAATGTAATGTATCTCCTTCAGTAACTCCACAAATTCATAAAGACCATGTGGGTGTTACGCAGGAGAGTTTTGTATAGCGCACTCACAGCCTAAGCGGCTTTCGGTACGCATTCGGTACCCAACATACTTCGTCTCACGCAACAAAGAGAAAGTGGGAAGCATAGCAGAGTTAGGAGAGCAGTTGAGGTAGTGAGTAGCATAGAAGTAGCAGTTCAGGACCGCTGAAAAAGATGTGCCATAGTCGGCAGTTGGAGAGTAGATGTCGTTGCGTAAGAATTGTGGAAGCGAGTTCCACAATCTAGGACCTGCAGAGCTAAAGCTTCTGTCGCCAACTGTCTTTAAGCGGAGGAATGGGACAGCTAATTTTTTGTCCACACAGGACCTGAGAACAGGCTGAAACTGGTGCAGCAGTTCAGCTAGGTACGAAGAAGCCAAGCCGTGGCGGGCTTGTGGGTCAGCGTAAGAACTTTGCATGGCTTCATCATGATTATTTAATGTGGTTGCTATGGTTTCATTTTAAGTGGAATAACAGATCTCTTCTTTTACTCTCCCTATCTATTTGTCTGTTTCTCTCCGCACCCCCTTTTTTTTTCTCACTAGTGTTTCTCTCTCACACACTCACTCACTCACTTCTCTTCCCTCTCTCTTTTCTCTCTTTCTCTCTCTCACTTCTCTTTTCCCTCTCTCTCTCTCTCTCTTTTCCCTCTCTCTCTCTCTCTCTCTCTCTCTCTCTCTCTCTCTCTCTCTCTCTCTCTCTCTCTCTCTCTCTCTCTCCCTCTCTCTCTCCTCTTAACCCATGCAGTATGCCCCTGATATGTCTAGATAGGTCAGAGAGAACTGTATTAGTAATGGATTAGAATCGATTGAGATGACAGAGCTTTCAATGGGGACACAAGGAGAAATGCAACACTGGTGCATACACATTTAAAATAGCGGCATTTGAAAGTAGATTTGATGCTGGTGGTTTACGAAAGGGAAGGGTGTATATAGCTGGGTCGGGGTATAATTCTGTTTTGGGACTTGGCTACTGCCAAATACATTGCCGTGGCTGAACCGAGTTTCTTGTAAATGTCAGTTTCATGTTAGTGCTATTAGGGTTAATCGAGCTTTTATTTTCTAACAATGAAGAGAAGCTTGTGTTTTCTTATTTTGGGATGTGGGTAAAAATGTATGCATGAGAATTGTGGCATGTCTCGGTACTCGTCACTGATGTTTGCTCTTCAATTTCAGGGTGGCTCCCCTCAGCATATCATGCTGGGTGTACAAATATTCTCTCAGGTCGTCACCGAGATGAATCAGATCTCAGAGGTACATGGGTTTTTCTGATTTAACTGCTGTGTACACGCTTGATCCCAATTTATATTAGTACACTGTCGTGCAAGTAACAAGATCACTTTATATGTCGTTATGTATTGATCATAATCAAAAGAGAATGTAGTTGCATAATTGGCTGCTGAACAGTAAAATAAAAATTAATATTATATGTAGCATAGTAGTAATGTGCCTGCTCTTTACGATCCAAGTCATGGGTTTTAGTCCTATAGCATCTTTATTGCCAGCTGCTGGTAAGGTAAAAACCGTTAAAAGGGGGGTGTCAAGAAAATACCTATAAAATTTGTCCGACAATCGAATATGTATTTAGGGTACCTTTCGAAAGACAAATGTGTTAGAACTGGGATCGGAAGTTCTGATGACTCTGCACGAAAGAAAAAATGTTTATGCAAACCAAGTATAACCCGGATGTAAACCGGAAAAGCCATCTACAAATAAAAAATGTACCGATCTCGGTTTCATATGTGACTTGTATCCCAACTTGTCGAACCTTGGTAGATCGAGATACATGCTTGAAGCTTGTTGGTGCGGTGCATTCTTGTGACTTTTATGCAGTTTCATTTCCAGGGTAGGGTGGTGCCTTGCAAATTCCATAACTCGGCTAATATTCCACGTATCGGAGTGAAATTTTAAGTGTGACTTGAGCTCTGCTTGTTACAAATAAGGCAAAAAATTCTTATTTAGGCTGGATGCATTCTGCTCTACATGTTCACGATTATGGAAAATAAAGCTCCATGATGCTTGATGGTGTATGCAACCAAATGTATCTGACCGAAATCGGAAATTTTGGCCTGACCAGATCTGCTGTGTTGACTTGATTTCATTTGCTTGTTCGGCCCTTATGATTTAATGTAGCTTACTCGTGTTGTGCTCATGCGGCAGTGTTGTCCTGGCAGGCTTGTGGGTGTTGTACACGACCGTGCTCGTTTGTCTTCTGTCTTGATTGTCATACTTTCGTGTTTTGTTTCATCTTTTAGTCAGAAGCAAACCGCTCGATTATGCGACATCGTAAGATTGCGTCGTCTTTCAGAGATACCCAACTTTTCGAGATATTCCAGATATCCTGTAATCTTTTGAAAGATGCCAATACAAATCTGAAGAACATAAATCTCAACGATCCTCATCAGGTAGTTATTTCCATTCTGCTTAATGTTGGTGCGGGTTGCAGACTAGCATTGAATGTAGTCTTACTGCCTTTAGCGTGTACCTCATAGTGCCAGCCTAATTGATTCTAATTGGCTTCTTACAGCATGGGCTGCTTTGCAGCTGCCTTCAGCTTGCTCAGAACTGCCTAACCTTCGATTTTATTGGAACGTCTACCGATGAATCGTCCGATGATCTGTGCACAGTGCAGATTCCGACGTGTTGGCGGACTAGTGAGTATTTGTCCAAGTGTCAACTGGTTTCTGCAATACTTAATGCAGCTCATATTCTCATGTTTTGTTTGTAGTTTTTCTTGACTTCACTATATTAGACCTATTTTTCGACCTATACAAGAACCTGCCACCATCTCTTGCTGCTTTGGTAAGCACGAAAAGCTACTCAGCTCACATGTGCTTCCGTGGGCTAGGTGCCCCGATCTCTATTGCTACTTATGGCATATGTTATGCTTTTGTGCAGCTGTTTTTTTTTAATTTCGGGTTCTCGTGTTTTATGCATGTGACCTGGCCGGGCAACCGTATTATGTGGTCGAAGTCTCACTTATACTATTAGGTACGCATTCGAAAAGTGATTGCATTAAGGTTCTAGAAGTGTCACCACTATGTTGGTCGTTGTGGTATGCATTCCTTTGTTATGTGCTATTTGTATAGTAGATTATGCTGATCACTTCTAGACGTGCCTCTTCATTCACTTGATCTTTTGTGAGTGGCACATCTGAGACTTGAGGTCTCATGGCTAACTAATTGAGGCGCTCTGCACACTTTGTTCAATAAATTAATGCTCTCTGCACTCAACTTTTCATGCCAAACTTTTCACTCTGCCCAGCTGCAAAGTAATGATGTCTTTTGTATAGCTCTTAGAAAACCGTATAGCTTGCTATCGGACGACATGATGGCACCATCCAGCAAGCCAGACACTCAAATGAGTCAGTGCTGTAGTTTGGTCTTTGCATCGGAAAACAAATCGGCCGTGGCAGTAACTAATATTAGTAGCAAGCTGTGCGATTCGCTTAGGGCCTGGAGATTGGCATTTGAGGACGATCATAGCTATCATTCGCTCTGGTTCCTCTGACTGGCTTCCAATTTGGATACCTAGTGCAGAGTGCATGGTCAATTTCTGCAGGTGGCACTTTATTGTTCCAACCAGGCCCCAAACTTGCATGTTTGTGTAAATCGAAATAGTATTGAGTTCTAACTTGCTGTCGACGGCTTTCATTACAACGCGGGTTTTGTATCTGTGCGGGCATGGTCATATCTGCTGTATGTGGCATTTTTATGATAAAACTTTTGCATGCTGTTATCTCCATACTGAGGTTACGAACCCCACATGCGACATTTAAAAAGATGCTGAAAGTGCACCTTGTCCTCACAGCATCTGCTGGATGAGTGTGAATTGTACTTTGTGTGCTTATGCATGCTGACATTGTGCATGTTGTCACTAACGATATTGACGTGCTTCCTTTACAGCATATTAAAGTTCCTAGAAAGAGATAAATTTCTCTCGGGGCGCAATACGAATAGCTTATTATAAACAAATTATTATCGTTGCAGGCACTTGGATGTCTTGTGCAAATATCCTCGGTGAGAAGGTCTCTGTTTAATAATCCGGAACGATCACTTTTCTTGAATAGATTGGTTAGCGGTGTTCAGGCCATCCTTGAGAACCCCCAGGTAAGTTGCAGGTACTACAGAAGTGCCCAAACCCAATGATCGTGCTTAGTGGTACTATGCCAGACGTATTTTCCGGCATATGGCTGAGCACTGCAAGTTGATCCATTACCTACTATATTGTATCACGATGAAGTTATATAGCTCGGTCTGTTGTTTCCTTAAG
Organism: Cristatella mucedo; assembly: GCA_009760855.2. NCBI lineage: Eukaryota > Metazoa > Bryozoa > Phylactolaemata > Cristatellidae > Cristatella > Cristatella mucedo. Next base: position 10,907,749 of record WPIO01000004.1, on the reverse strand, counting down.
GTATTATCTGTCTCCTGTGATGCTTAGCTGGTCTGGACAATTGGTGCTAGCAGCGCCAGTATCTGCAGCAGCTTCCTGCTCATTGTATAGAAGTAAGGTTAAAAAAAATAGGACTGATTAAACAGCCTCATTCATATAGCAGCAGAAGAGTCTTAGCAGCTATCGTCTTACCTGCTGCAGTTAATTAAGTTGCTTCCCGCTAGGCTAGAACCTTTGATCTACCTGAATTGTGAAATACAGTATTGCAGCACATCTAGTGAGGCTACTCCTCAGTGTAAAACCCCAGTGTCGGTCTTTGCATACCTTACACGTTGTTTTTCAGGGTCTGCTCTCGGACCCGTCGTGCTATCACGAGTTCTGCCGACTGTTGGCCCGGCTCAAGTCAAATTATCAGCTGGGTGAGCTCGTGAAAGTGGACAGCTACCCCGCCGTGATTAAGCTCATTGCCGAGTTTACAATAACCAGCCTGCAGGTGAGCAACCGTTTTCTAAAGTCAAGACAACTCAGTCGAGGTGCTTGTAAATTAGTAGCTCTGTCGGCCGCTAACATATGAGTGGAGCTCTCTGCTTTTTTGCATGGGCAGCTTGCTTAGTGTGATCACAATTCTCCTCCCACGATCGGTTCAGTTTGCCTTATCTTCGTCACCTGGTGCCAGGCTTTCATGACGGTTTGTTCTGCTCTTCATTTCGTTTGGTTTTCACTGGTATTCTAGACATCTTTTCTATTTTCACCAGTCGGCATACTTAGACACCATAAGTAGGCTTTTCGGGGCATGCTAATCGGCAGCCGCGCTCCCAGTCGCTCCTAAAATAAACAGAACTAGCAGCTCACGCGACGAAACACATTCTATTGTGACCTGCTCCAGGTGTCTCGGACACGTAAAACGAACGACTATGTCAGCAGCTCGCTCGCTGTGACATCTCGTGGGGACTGCGTTGCTATCGACCCTTGTTTTGATGTGGTACACGTAGAGTGTGCTCGAGTTTTAGACGTATGCTTAAATCTCCTCGGTTGGACTTGATTTTTCTCTTCAGGAGTTCATCTGTGACACAAATATGTACTCATATCACAAAATCCACGTGTCTGTGTGGGGCGAGATGGCTGTGATGCATCGAACCCGATGGATGTGCCAAAGCTTCGAGGTGCTTCGAGAGCTGCCCCCTGCCCTCCTGCAGCCGCTAGATGTTTTCTGTCATTGTAGCTCAGCGATATAAACCATGTATATTTAATGTGCACTTTGATTTCACTGAGCTTCGCCTAGTTCTCTGATGACACTCCCCTTGCTCTCTTAAAAGAACATATTAGCTGATTTAAGTCATTTTGTATAGTGGCAGAAGAACCTTTGACGGCTATCACCGTCGCTTGCAGTTGGCAATAAAGGATCGACCACTGCAAGATTCGAACCCATGACCTCGATCGTGAAGAGCGAACACCTTATGTACTGGGCTATCACGGCCCTTATTGCTTCGTGCCCTTCGTTAGAGATGCTGCCTTCCCCTGCCGCCCACACGTTTAGCCTGTTGTCTCTTTTTAACTGGGACCGATTCTAGTATGTGGCTTTATTTATTTGAATTCTCTTAGCTCTTTGCTTGGGGGGAGTTTGGTGGTGCATATTGGCTTGCAGATCTCTGGGATTTTTCTGCTTTTTTATTCTTTTTCCATGGCATCACGCTAGGCACTCTGTTGGTGAGAGTCTGCTGCTGCTGCAGCAGCTGCTCGTACGTGTTTACATGTGCAGCTGCCGGCGACTTGTGCTGTAGGTGTGGCACTTTGCTCCGAACAGCATACATTATTTGTTATCGCTGTGGCAAAGGCTTGTTGCTTCTATGCCTTACGTCAAGGCCAACGAGCCGCACATGCTGGAGACCTATACACCGGAGGTAACCAAGGCGTACATTACGTCGAGGCTCACCTCGGTTGGTCGTATTCTTAGGTGAGTCCGTGAGTTCCAGCTTTAGGGGTACCAGCTATCACCAAGTGGCTTGCGTTGCCGAGGCGGTCGATTTGACAACGTCGTTGTTTTCTCGTTCAGGGATGGCTTAGAGGATCCTTTGGACGACTGGGGAACAGTGTCTCAGCAGCTTGACCAGGTAAAGACTTCCATCGCCACGTTTGTGCTGAATTGCAGCTGAGGCACCAGCTGCATGCTGTGATGGTGGCGCTTGCACGTGAGCGCAGCAGCTACTGCGATAGGGGCAGAGCTTGATTGAGCACAGCTGGCAAGGGGTGATATAAATAAGGCTAGCATGGACAGCGGAAAAGAGGTCGGAAAGAATGTCGAACCTCTGTGCGATATTCCGGATTTGGTCGTTCGATAGTTTTTTGCTCATCAACTGGGGCATCTGCCATAGCGATATTCCTCGACGGCAATGAATACATGAGTATTAGCTTGATTTAGTATGTGTCGTTAGCATGCCACGATTGTGCTGCCTTCACAGTAAACGTGCTGTTTGTATGAAGGAGCATGCTCTATGTGCTGACACTGCTATTGATGTGTGTAACGCTGATAGTTATCTACAATCGGGCGCTGTGAATACGAGAAAACCTGCGCCCTGCTCGTTCAGCTGTTTGATGAGTCAGCCCAGCGCTACCAGGAACTGCTAGCAAGGGCTGCACCAAACTCAAACGATATTGAGCTATCAACACAGGAAGGTATGCTTCTGAGCCTGCTGTAGACTTAGCTATCACTGCCGTAGTAATAGCTGTATCCAAGCTCCGCATGCTCATATCTGCTATCAGATCATGCTTGCAGTTTGTGTGTGTCGGTACACTTTCTCAGTAGAGTTAGAAAAGAGCCTCCTTATTTAGCATGGCCCGGAAAAGACAGAAAAAAAGTGCTCTATTGAGAGGCAGACGAATTCAATAGTGATAGGCATCGCATTGGAGCTCGGCGGCTTATTTTTATCGCTTCGAACAGGTATCCCAGAAGTGCCAATTGCAGATTGCCCTCATTTAAGCCAGAAATGAGGCACCTAGCAACAGGTGTGCTAGTCCCTGGCAAGGGTGCATAACCTGAATTAAGTCGTGGCCTGCATTGATTATTGCAATAGCTATGGCATTGACTATCCTGAGAAGCAAGATGACTTATTTGAGTGCTATCCGCCACTCAGTTGGCCTGCAGTTGTGTAGTAAAATCTCATCCCATTCCTCTGCTCGTGCCAACAGCTAGATTTGTGCTGTTATGTCCATCCTGCCTGTTTGCTGATACTGCGGTTGGCATTGAGCCTTTTAGGCAATGATATCTCAATGATATGCAGCATTGTTTTCACGGGTATGCCTCCCAACGAGCAGGCATGTCCGAGGGGTGGTGAGTTATGCTCCTCAACACTATAGAATGTATTTCCTCCATGCACATATATTGATCGTTCTCTTGGGCCAATAGAATGATCGGCATGCAAATTGGCACAGGCAACTAGGGTAACATTAGCTATCTTTTGAGGTAACCATCACAGTCATGTTGACCTTCTGATGACCTGTATGGGTCAAGATCTTTGCTAGTCTTCTCCAAACATGACCTTAACATGTCAAACTGTGAATGCATCAGCAATATCAAGTTCAAGGACATGTATTGCTATCTTTACTTATCCAGCCCACAACCAAGATGGTCAGTTTCTTGTGTGCCAGGAGGTAGCAGAGCCCAATTTATATTCCAAATTTTACGTCGATTAGATTAGAATTGGCTAAGCTATAGACTTAACAAATTACCAAAGACCATTGTCGAGAAACAATCCAAGAAAACAACAGAAGATGTCGAAGTATCCCAATGAAAAGCCCGAGTTAATCATTATACGTCATTGAACTTTGCCGATAGGAATCTTTTTTTGACTCGGTAGGGCTGTGGCCTGGGATTCAGTTTCGGCCTACTGGTAGCAGCCGTTTTGCATTGTTGATGTACAAATTAAGTTGCATTACATCACTGGCATAGCATTTCCTTAATGTTGTTTTTAGTTTGCATTGCAACGAGAGGGGGGAAAACCATATATGACCACATATTTGATCAAGTGTTGTGTGCTGGTAACTGCTTTAGATCCTGCTTCTACGTTATACTACTTTGTGAAATTGCTGCAGGAGTGAGAACTGATATTACAGAGCGGCTTGGCCTCGATATGAGCTGCAGCTGTGCAACTTTAGAGGGAATCTTCGACGTGGATGTTGATCCTCATGGCACCGCCGTCCGTTTATCTTTTTTGTGTAGGTATCCTCTCCTGGCTAGTGTATGTGATCGGTGCTGTGATCGGAGGACGGATTTCGTTCGCAAGCACTGACGAGCACGATGCCATGGACGGGGAGCTTGCTTGCAGGTATTTGCTCCGCCGTGTATGTGCTGGGGCGTTGTGGCAGCAGCAGCAGCGATGCCTCGCCTGACCGTGGTCATGATCTTCTTATTTTTTGCTTACTTGAGCGAGTGTACCGCTGCCGCTCGCCTACAGGGTCCTCCAGTTGATGAATCTCGTCGACTCGAGGCTAATGCAACGTAGATGTGAAAAACTAGATCTGGCCATCCTTAGTTTCTTCGAACAGTTCAGGAAAATCTACATCGGTGAACAAGTGCAGAAAACGTCCAAGGTTTGGCTAATTGCTTTTGCCCCTGAGCGTCCTCACCCTCTTCCTCCTCCCCCATCTTCTCCAGCCTCAATGCATCGATGCACTCGTTTTCAGCATGTGCTCGTCAGGTGACTCGTGCTTCAGTAGTTTGCATCTCGCTGCAGCCGCTGGTGTGCCTTCGGCTTTGATGTTTCATGTTCCGACAGTAAGTTTTAGTAATTCCTTTCGAAGTCTCCCCCTCCATAACATTGCAGTTTAGAGCTCTGCTGTCAGCTGGCGGCTCTTCTTACTGTGCGGCTCTGCGACTGTGCTTCTGTTGTCTCGTGTGATCTGTACAGCCAGCCCGCCGTTATAAGGTGCTGTGTGTGTATACGATTTCGGACTTTTGTAACTTAGTGCGGCCGCATTTTGAGCTCTCGTGCCACGAGCTCACCTTGACAGCTTCTCGCTTTGCCAGGTCTATAAGAGGCTAATGGACGTGCTCGGGCTGCACGAGGAATCGATGGTGCTCAGTGTGTACATACGTAAAATGTGAGCCCCTTTGAGCCAGCTGTGACGAGCCTGTTTGCAGCAGTTGCATTTGCAGCATTTGCAGGGCAAGGGTTTAACTGGGGTCAGCTAAAACATTGGGTTCTGCTAATTGGCCCACTGCCACTGTTTTTTTACACAGAATCACTAACCTGAAGTACTGGAGCAGTAGTGAGGCCATCGTGTCGAGGACGCTGCAACTTCTCAGCGACCTCTCTGTTGGCTACAGCAGCGTGCGAAAGCTCGTGAAGCTCGACACAGTCCTCTTTATCCTCAGCAACCACACGGTAGGCCGAGCATTATGTGCCTTGCGATGCCTCTCTAATGGGGCTACTGCCAGTCGTTGGTGATCTTCCTATACTTTTATTTCTCGTTGGGCTCTTTCTCTCTGCTCTCTCTCTTTTCTTTCTGTCTCTCCTCTCTCTTTCCTCTCTCTCTCTCTCATCTTTCTTCTCCTGTCTCTCTTTCCTCTTCTCTTTCGCCTCTCTCATCTCTCTCTCCCCTCTTCCTCCCTCTCTCTTTCCCCCTCCCCTCCCTCCCTCTCTCATGCTTTGCTGCAGGAGAAGCTTGTGGCCTAACTGCTTATGACTTTGCCTCGGCACGCTACTTACTCAGGAGTGTTGCCGGGATTCTTTCGCTTGGCATCTGCGAGCTTTTTTGAGTTTCCTTTTTGTTGCTTTGCCCGGCAGCATTTGCGCGGCACTCGACATGCGCAACCGGTGGCGTGATCCATCGAGTTGCGGACAGAACCTTCTGCCCAGTCTGCTGCGGTCGGAGGCTGGCACAGTGCCGAGTGACCTTGACAGCTGTGACCCCCCATTCCTGCAGGTGCACTAGCGCTAGCTTTTTCCATGACTGCCTTGCACAGTCGTTTGCACAAAGTGTGTGCAGTTGGACGAACGTTTAGAATGCATGCCCCTCTCTCGGATTTTCAGAGCGAACACTTCCCATTCCTTGGCATAGCCGGGATGAGCACGGTTACGGACTCGCGCTGTCGCACAACTCTCTACACAGCACTCGGCCGCCTACTCATGGTTGACCTTGGTGAAGACGAGGCCAAGTTTGAAAGCTTCATGATTCCCATCACGAGTACGTCCCAACACATATTGTGCTACACCCGTTCATTGTCCATTGCAGAATTCTCTTCCAAAAATCGAAGTTCTTACGAATACTGTATACGGAAAGTGATACAGCTGAGACCTGTTTAAAGCTTACCTCATTGTTGTGTGGCCGTAGCACGCAGGAAATTACGTGCCTATGGACATCTAAACACTTATCGCTTCGGGCTGCTAGGTCTCCGGAGCCAGCGTTAGATACGCCGGCGGCTAGTAACCTGCATGTTAGTTATGATCGTGTGCACCTTTTATTGCTTCGTTATCGTAGTTCAAATGCATTCTGATATGTTACTGTTGCTAAGCTTCGTGAATTATGTATTAACAAAAGAAAAGCGCCCCGGAACTGCCTCGGTGGCCGGGACTGCCAGTTTAGACGCCGCTCGTTTGGCAGGAACTTCGAGTTGAGTATCTGCTCATTTGGTATTCGTGGCATTGTCTCGAACCGCTCAGCACGTTCCCCCACAAGCATCACTGTGAATCTCTATAACTTAGTGGTCATCAGGCCTGTTATAACTCCAGCGGCCCATCTTAATCCCTGTCTTTGGAATCCTCACTCAATGTGCAATAAACCCCTGGTAATAAATAAGCAGCCTTTTTTCTGAAAAAGGTCTCGATCTGCTCTCCTTGTCTGAAACTTGGCTAAAATCGGTAAACTGTCCGTCAATTAAGGACGATACCCCAACTGATTTCTCATTCTTTCAAACCCCTAGATCAATCAAAACTGGAGGTCGAGTTGCTATTATCATGCGCTCAAAATTCTCGACTTCAAGCCATTTGCAGTACCCTCGGAGCAGTCTTTCGAATCTATTGTCTTGATTTCACCCGACAACAAGCTACCGATGGTGGCAGTAGCCTGTCGCCCACCAGGTACCGAGTCTTCCTTTATCTCTCACTTCCCGGATCTCATTTCGATTGTGTGTGCAAGAAATCGATTCTTCATCGTTATTGGTGAATTCAACATTCACTTTAGTAACTTATTTGATGCTTTCAACACTGAATTTCGTACATTGACTGACTCATTGTCTCTTGTGGCTCATGCGCATGGCCCCTACTCACATCAAGGGTCACAAACACGACCAAATTTTCTCTTACAACTGCACTTTGTCATCATTAGTTATTACCAAATCCTGCTTATCTGGCCACATGCAGATCTCATTCACTAAACAATGTGTAATGTAATGTATCTCCTTCAGTAACTCCACAAAGTCATAAAGACCATGTGGGTGTTACGCAGGAGAGTTTTGTATAGCGCACTCACAGCCTAAGCGGCTTTCGGTACGCATTCGGTACCCAACAGACTTCGTCTCACGCAACAAAGAGAAAGTGGGAAGCATAGCCGAGTTAGGAGAGCAGTTGAGGTAGTGAGTAGCATAGAAGTAGCAGTTCAGGACCGCTGAAAAAGATGTGCCATAGTCGGCAGTTGGAGAGTAGATGTTGTTTCGTAAGAATCGTGGAAGCGAGTTCCACAGTCTAGGACCTGCAGAGCTAAAGCTTCTGTCGCCAACTGTCTTTAAGCGGAGAAATGGGACAGCTAATTTATTGTCCACACAGGACCTGAGGGCGCGAACAGGCTGAAACTGATGCAGCAGTTCAGCTAGGTACGAAGGAGCCAAGCCGTGGCGGGCCTTGTGGGTCAGCGTAAGAACTTTGCTCTGTATCCTTTGCTCAACCGGCAACCATCCTAGCTCTTTCAGCAGAGGTGACACGTGCTGTGCCCTCCTCCTCTAAAATCACCTTCGACTCGCGAAACCACAAGACCTTGACATCGATGCTGTCCGTGCGTGAATATCTGCCTCGCCTCTGCTGCTCAGTCCCCCTTCCGACCTGTCATCATTGGTAGATTGCTACAACACGACACTAGCTGACATACTCGACGAGTTTGCACCTCTGACTAGGTGCACTGCGCCCTCGCCCAGACGGCCTATGGTTTACCATAGACATTATTTATTTTAAGAGAACTTAAGCAACTACCGCCCAGTCTCCCTTCTACTATTCCTATCAAAGACACTGGAACGGGTCGTGGCAGACCAGCTGAACTCATATATCGAAACCTCACACCTTGCTAGTAAGTTCCAGTCTGGTTTTAGAGCTAATCACTCCACAGAGTCAGCATTGCTTAGTGTATACAACGACCTACTTAGGAATGCAGACATGGGTAGAGTGTCTCTGCTTGTTTTGCTTGATCTTTCGGCAGCTTTTGATACCATCGATCACAAAGTTCTTCTAGAGCGCCTCTCATCTCGCCTGGGCATCACTGGCACTGCATTGCAAAGGTTCAGGTCTTATCTCAGTGGGAAACTCCAGAGTATTGATGTGAATGGAAAAGATCATCTGAGGTACCTCTGAAATATGGAATATCTCAGGGATCTGTGATTGTTCCAGTTCTTTTCACGGTTTATTCTCTTTCTCTTGTCGATGTGACCGCCAAGCACAATCTAGGCTTTCACTTCTATGTGGATGACACTCAGTTGTACCTTTGCTTTGATCCCTCCCAGCCCTCGAGCACGTTGAATTCTCTTGACTCCCTTGCTGCATGTATTGATGACATCTGCACATGGATGGCAGCAAATTTTCTTAAATTGAATGCTAAAACCAACTTACTAGTAATGGGCAATCCAAGTGTGATTTGGAAATTGGAAAGGTTATCGCTCAAAATCGGCTCTGCTAGCACATCTCCTGTTGAATCCGCACGAAATCTATATGTCATGTTCCAAGGCGACCTTTCATTAGATGGCCAAATCAGCCCCACAGTTAAGTCTGCCTACTTTCATCAACATGGCATTGCTAAAATTCGATCTTGTTTAGACAAGGATACTACATCTAAATTGATCCATGCATTTGTTACATCCAGTCTCAACTTGTGTAACTCCCTTCTTGCTGGTCTACCGGCTTTTGCAATCAAGCGCTTACTAGATACAAAACTGTGCAACTAGGCTTGTCCGTCGTGAGCGTTGCAGTTGCCACATCACACCACTTCTCGCTGACCTGCACTGGCTATCAGTCAAGCAACGCATCGACTTCAAGGTTTTGTTGCTCACTTTTAGGTCACTTCATTATTTGGCTCCAGCCTACCTATCCTATCTACTGCATCGTACCACTCACTTTTGGGAATCCAGCTGTTGACCTATACCTCGTACAAACCTCAAATCTTTTAGTGACCTTGAATTTAGTTCGTATGCTCGCAAAGCCTGGAACTCACTCCCGACTTCCGTCACGACATCCCCTGCCGTGACCACATTTAAAAAGAAATTAAAAACGCACCTATTTATCACAGCATTTAGTGGGTCCCAGTGATTCAACCTTTATGTGCTGACACTGTGCATGTTGCCACTAACCACACTTGCATGCTGACCCTGTGCATATCACCCTTAACCTTATTATTCTTGTTGTTTATTGAGCATGGTACCACTACCATTAGATCGTGTTTCCTTTGCAGCAAATGTAAAGCACCTAGAAAGAGATTATGTTCTTTGGGAGCACTTTATCAAATGTGAGAACAGCGATTGTTCTGGCAGACGAAGCACTGGCGTGGTTTAAATCGTACTTGTCTGGTCGTGTTCAATCCGTATCGTGTGATGGTCAGGTCTCACGCACGAGACGAGTCACCTGTTGAGTTCGTTAAGGGTCTGTACTCGGTCCCTTGCTGTTCTCCATTTATACTCAACCACTGGGAAAAGTGATTAAGGCCCTTGCAATAGGATATCACTGTTATGCTGACGATACTCAGTTGTATTTGTCATTCAAACCGTCGGAATCTGCTGCAGTAACTGAGAAACCGATTGCTTGCCTTGCCGACATTCGAGCCTGGATGTCGGAAAACTTCTTGAAGAAACTAAATGACGATAAAACCGAACTGCTGCTCATAGGACACATTGAGCATGTGGCTGGATTATAAGGCTTTGCTCTTCTAATAGGTGATGCTGTTGTGCGACCATCAATCACCACGTGCTCGAAATTAAGGTGTCGTTTTCAAAAGCTGCCTAAAATTTAAAAGCTTCATTCAGAAGACAGCTTGTACAGCTAGTCATCGCGTCTGGTCTCTATCTAAGATTAGGAGCTGTCATCCAAGGTGGCTTGCACAAAATTTAACTAGCTCCTTAGTTCTGTCTCGGCTTGATTATTGTAATTCCCTTTTGGCTGGGCTACCAAAGAAAGCAACTAGGCCACTGAAAATGGCTATGAATATGGCTGCAAGGCAAGTCTTCCAAGTCCCAGAGGTTTGAGCACGTTTCTCCTTTGCCAGGATGGATGCCGGTTGATCAACGGATACAGAGGAAGGTTCTTACGCTGGCCCACTAGGCCTGCCACGGCTTGGCTCCTTCGTACCTAGCTGAACTGCTGCAGTTTCAGCCTCCTCGTGCCCTCAGGTCCTGCATGGACAATAAATTAGCTGTTCTGTTCCTCCGCTTTAAGAACGTTGGCAACAGAAGCTTTAGCTTTGCAGGTCCTAGACAGTGGAACTCGCTTCCACAGTTCTTACGCAACGACAACTACTCTCCTGCTGCCGACTATGGCTCATCCTTTTCAGCAATCCCGAGCTGCTACTTCCATGCTACTCACTACCTCAACTGCTCTACTCCTGACTCTGCTATGCTTCCCACTTTCTCTTTGTTGAATGAGACGAAGTCTGTTGGCTACCGAATACATACCGAAAACGGCTTAGGCTGTGAGTTCACTATACGAAACTCTCCTGCGTAACACCCACATAGTCTGTATGACTTTGTGGCATTACAGATGGAGATCTGTTGCTGTCAGTAGGATCGGCATATATCCACTAATGCTCATACACTCATATGGGCAGCATGCACCCCTTAGCAAGCCATGAATCACTTGGTCAGTCAAGCTGTGCTGTTGCGCCCTGCCTTGTAATGTCATGCTGCTGCTTCAAATAAGAAATGGCTAAGGGTTACCTTTAGCCCCTACGAATCACAGCTCCAATGGATAATCCAAGCTTTCCATGGACAGCTTAGTCAGGGGGTTTAATCTGGTTCTCCAGTGCAGAAGCCAAGATCGTAATCACTCCTTCAGTTCTAACCGACGTCCTGTGTTTGCAATGCTGTACGGTACTGCAGCTCAAGTGAAAGTCTCCATCACGACTAATCGCATCCGGTTAAGATATGTGTGCTCACAGATCGAAGTGATCGTATGTAGCTAACATCAGCTGCGCTCGCTCTCTCTCTCGTCTCTCTCTCGTCAGTGCTCTCTTCTTTGCAGACTCGTTTGAAGCTTTAGGACAGATGTTAACCAATGTGGACACACCTTTGTTCAGATCCGACGACTGCAAGGTGAGACGGGTGGCCGCACAGCAGCTTTGCCTGCCAGTCATCGAGCGTTCCTACTCTGGATCCGATTGCATAGGTCTTTGCCTGTTGCTGGCAACGTTTGCACTGTTCAATTGGCTTTCAAAATGTTCTCAAATGCATCTCACGTAAAGCAGCGCTCAAGACTTGAGCAGCGCTCAAATGTATGGCTGCCGAAGCATCAGCTTGCCATCTCGAGGCAGTGTCGGCGATTTCCATCGTTTGCAGAAGTCGCTCGTGGGTCTGGCACGGGATTTGCGTGGCATTGCCTATGCATTCAACACCAAGGTTAGCTACATGATGCTGTACGACTGGCTTTATCCACCGTACATGCCCATGCTGCTGCGTGCGGTCGAGCTGTGGTACCATGATCCCGCCGTCACCACGCCAGTCCTCAAGCTCATGTGCGAGCTTGCACAGAACAGGTGAGTCAGCAGGCGAGCATGACCCTCAGCTGGCTGTTTAGCCCGTGTGCTGATCTGGTTCACGGCCTCGTGCCTCTCCAGTGCACGGCTTTGGCCTCCTGGCCGTCTCGGGACGCGCACCTCGAGGCTCGAGCAGAGAATTGGAGGCAGTAATCGCAGCAGGCAGGCTGGAGGTGTGCCAGCGGTGTCCATTCGCCGGAGCTGGCACGGCCCCGTTGGCACCGGAGGGAGTCGTGCTCGGCTATCATCCAACTGAATAAGCGAGCTTCAGTCGTGCCCGGGTGGTGAGGAGGCAACGTGTCGTCATTGTATGGGCCCGAGTTCGCGACTGCCTCTTACTTCGTTGTAGGGCCCAAAGGTTACAGTTCGAAGTTTCGTCTCCAAACGGTATTCTCTTGTTTCGAGAAATTAGCAAGCTAATGGTTGCTTACGGTAAGTCTCATCTGAGGACCTGAGGATCCCCTGCTGTGCAGCCAGGGCCTTATTATTCAAAGGACTGCATGCAATGGATGTCGATCTTCGTATGCAAGGCGCCGCCACCTGGTGGTTTTTCTGACTGCAGGCTCTAGGATTTTAACACTCACCAATCTACCAAAGGAGCAAGTTTACCCTCTGAAGCTGAAGGGCATAGCCATTTGTTTCAACATGCTGAAAGCAGCCCTGTGTGGCAACTATGTGAATTTCGGGGTGTTCCGCCTGTATGGGGACACAGCACTGGACAGCGCTCTGGCCATGTTCGTCAAGATGCTGCTGTCCGTGTCTCAGGGCGATCTTTTGGTAGGTGCCTGAACACCTTGTTGCTTGACTTGCCATGGCCATAGCGGCGTGCTCAAGAGGGTTGCAGTCATGAGAAAAGTGCTTGTGCGGACTGGCATCCTTGTGAATGCATTTAAGAGTGCCGTATGAATGCCGGCGCCCCACTCCCCGAGCTTTAAGTGGTGAGCTGTTGACGTCACTCTTGGGTTTTGACCGAGCAGTCGTGAATAACTTGACATTGGCTTGCGAATAGTGGCACGGCAGTGTAGCTTGCGCCAGCCAGTCTTTGCTCCATCTGCGCTTCAGGACTATCCCAAGCTTGGCCAGTCGTATTACGCTTTGACGGAGTGCTTGGCTCAAGACCACATCACATTCGTCTGCAGCCTGGAGCCACAGGTCTTTCTCTACATTCTGTCGACGATCTCGGACGGGCTGTCGGCTTTGGGTCAGTCGCGATCGCCTCACTGCAGCTTGGGCTACGACTGCCTCCCGTACTCCTGGCATGGCATCGCGATTGCGGCATGGCGCCCGCGGTAGCTGGAGCAGCTCGTGGGTTTTCTTAGTGATCGGTTCAGTCTAACAGCTTGTGGGCTGCTGCCACTCTATCGTTAGTTCAGATTAGACAAATGCGTGGCAGTCAAGCGTGCATCTGTGCATTTCAAAATTGAGTTGGCACTGATTTACGGAGCCCAGCCTCGCCGGCAAGCTCGTCGCTAGCACGAAATATGCTAACACGCCCGTGCCTGCATAAGTTTTGACTCTCGTATACTAATAATGATGATAATAATGCACTTGATAAAGTGCCCTCAGAGAACTTAATCTCTTTCTAGGCGCTTTACATTTGCTGCAAAGTGAAATGCAATTGAATGGTAAGTAAAATCATGCTTGAAAAACAAACAAAATGAATAATATGGTTAGGGGTGACATGCACAGGGTCAGCATGCAAATGTGGTTAGTGGCAGCATGCACAGTGTCAGCACGCATAAGCACGTGAAGGACGAATCACAGGGACCCACTAAATGCTGTCCTAAATAGGTGTGTTTTCAAGTTCCTTTTAAATGTGGTCAGGTCAGGGGATGTTCTGGTGCAGGTCGGGAGGGAGTTCCAGGCTTTGGGAGCATCCGAACTAAATGCACGGTCTCCAAAGGATTTAAGGTTTGTACGAGGTATTTGTAGACTGTCGGATTCCGAAAAGCGGGTGGTACGATGCTTGGCCTGATGGGGTAGTAGATCTGACAGATCTGACAGATAGGCTGGAGCCAAAGAATGAAGGGACCTAAAAGTGAGCGACAAAACTTTGAAGTCAATCCGTTGCTTGACTGGGAGCCAGTGCAGGTCGGCGAGAAGTGGAGTAATGTGGCAACTGCGAAGCTGACGACAGACAAGCCTAGCTGCAGAGTTTTGCACCAGCTGCAATCGCCTGATCGCACATGCCGGTAGGCCAGTAAGCAGTGAGTTGCAGAAGTCGAGACGGGATGTCACAAAGGCATGGACCAACTTGGACGTGGTATCCTTATCTAAACAAGCCCGAATTTTAGCAATGTTATGAAGCTGAAAATAGGCAGATTTGACTGTGGAGCTGATATGGTCATCTAACGAGAGGTCGCTTTGGAATATGACACCTAGATTTCGAGCTCATTCAACAGGAGATATGCTGGCAGAGCCAATTTTGAGAGACAGCCTTTCCAATCTCTGAATCACACTGGGTTTGCCCATAACTAGTAAGTTAGTATTATTATCGTTTAGTTATAGAAAATTTGCTGCCATCCATGTGCGGATGTCATCAATGCATGCAGCAAGTGAGTTGAGAGAATTTGAGGTGCTCGAAGGCTGGGAGGGATCAAAGCAAAGGTACAACTGAGTGTCATCCGCATAGAAGTGAAAGCCTACATTGTGCTTGGCAATCACATCAGGAAGAGGGAGAATATAAACAGTGAAAAGAACCGGACCTAGCACAGAGCCCTGAGGTACTCCATATTTCAGAGGTACTTCAGAGGATCTTTGTCCATTCACGTCAATACTCTGGAGTCTTCCGCTGAGATAGGACCTGAACCACTGCAGAGCATTGCCAGTGATGCCCAGGCGAGATGAGAGGCGCTCTAGAAGAACTTTGTGATCGATTGTATCAAAAGCTGCGGAAAAAGATCGAGCAAAACAAGCAGAGACACTACCCATGTCTGCATTCCTAAGTAGGTCGTTGTATACCCTAAGCAATGCTGACTCTGTGGAGTGATTAGCTCTAAAGCCAGACGATCTTATTAGCAAGGTGTGAGGTTTCGATATATGAGTTCAGCTGGTCTGCCACGACCCGTTCCAGTGTCTTTGATAGGAATGGTAGAAGAGAGACTGGGCGGTAGTTGCTTAAGTTCTCTTGGTCTAGTGTAGCTTTCTTGAGAAGTGGCCTGACTACAGCTTTTTTGAAAGGTGCTGGGACATGACCTGAGGCTAATGACATATTAATGATGTTAGTTATGCATGGCAGCAGCAGATCATTGCAACGTAGGAGCAGGACAGTGGGAATATGGTCCAGAGGACTTTTATCTTTTTTGATTGAGATACAAAGTTTAGGACTAGATCGCTGGTGACCTGCTTAAATGCAGACATCGAGGTGCTGCCAGGAACCGAGGAACAGCATTCTAGTGGGGAGGTTGTCATCGCAGGGATGGATTCCCTGATCTTGTCTATCTTCTGCACAAAGAATCGATCGAGAGAAGCGATCGGCTAGATCATCACAAGGATCATCAGGTAAGGAGCTAACTTGGGAACGGTTGAGGAGATGGTTTATTGTCAACATCAGCATTTTTGGATTGTGCATCTGTGATTCAACACGTTTCAATAGAAGCTAGACTTGGCCTTTGCTAGTTTCGATTGGTACGACCTACAGTAGTCTTCATATGCCTGTCGATGGACAGTTAGTCCGGATCTTTTGTATGCTTTTTCAAGCTTTCGTTTTGTAGACTTGGCTAGTTTAATGTCTGTGGTAAACCATAGGCCGTCTGGGCGGGGGCGCACAGTGTTCTTAGTCAGAGGTGCAAACTCGTCGAGCATGTCAGCTAGTGTCGTGTTGTAGCTATCTACCAATGATGACAGATCGGAGGGAGGACTGAGCAGCAGAGGTGAAGCAGATTATTCTCGCACGGACAGCATCGATGTCAAGGGTCTTGAGGTTTCGCGATTCACAGGTTATTTTAGAGGAGGATGTGGGCACACACTATAGATTGAATGAGATCTGCATGTGGTCAGATAAGCAGGATTTGGTAATAATTGGTGATGACAGTGCAGTTGTATGAGAAAATCTGGTCGAGTGTGTGACCCTCTATGTGGGTAGGGCTATGCACATGAGCCACAAGAGACAATGAGTCAGTCAATGCACGAAATTCGGTGCTGAAAATGTCAGATAAGTTATCAAAGTGAACGTTGAAATCACCCATAACGAGGAAGGATTCTTGCACACAGAATCGAAATAAGATCGGAGAAATCTAAGATAAATGAGGATTTGGTACCTGGTGGGCGATAGACTACTGCCACTATCGGTAGCTTGTTTTCGGGTGAGACCAAGACAATCGATTCAAAAGACTGCTTTGAGGGTACTGCAAATGGCTTGAAGTTGAATTTCGAGCGCAAGATAATAGCAACTCCACCTCCAGTTTTGATTGATCTAGGGGTGTGAAAGAACGAGAAACCAGATGGAGTAGCGTCTCTAATTGTCGGGCAGTTTATCGATTTCAGCCAAGTTTCAGTTAGGGCGAGCAGGTCGATACCATTTTCAGAAATAAAGATCTTATTACTAGAGGTTTATTGCACATTGAGCGAGGATTCCAAAGGCAAGCGTTAAATCTGGCCGATGGAGTTACAACAGGCCTGATGACCACTAAGTTAGAGAGATTTATAGTGACGCATGTGGGGGAGCATGCTGAGCGCTTCGAGACAATGCTAGGAATACCAAACGAGCGTGTACTCAGCTCGCAGTTCCCGCCCAACGAGCGGCGTCTGAGCTGGCGGTTTCGGCCATTGCGGCGGCTACGGGGTGCTTTTCTTTTGTTAATGCATAGTTCATGAATCTTAGCAACAACATTAATATCTAGGAATGCATTTGTTCTACGATGACAAAGCGATAACAGCTGATGACGATCATAACTAGCAAGCAGGTTACTAGCCGCCGGCGTAGCTAAGGCAGCCGCCGGCGTGGGAGACCCAGAAGCCCGAAGCAATGAGCGTTTAGATTTCCATAGGTGAAAACCACACTGCCAGCCGTGCAGCCAGTGTGGTTTTCACCATGTGATAGCGATCTGGGTGTGGGTTCTTCGGCTGCTTCCTTAATTAAGCAGTCGTCTCAAATGTTGTTTTCTGTTTACATCCGGCTCGAGTGACGTGTCTTGTCATTAAAGTCAAATCCTTGCGCCTGCCTGAACTTGGCCATTATTCGATTCCTCCAGACTGTGTCCTCACATCTCAGTCTAGTATATCGTGAGTGTTGCTGAGGCTCTGTATCATGGGCGTATCATCATATCTGTATCATGTATCCTCTGGTTGCATGCAGTTGTACACTGGTCATAGGCATAGGCCAGTGTGTTCGTTTTCTGCTCAACAGGTTTCCTTGATTGGTGCGTGGAAGGCACTCGTAGCTTGTGATACTTGGTTCGACCAAAACCTGGCTTGTCTGGATCGGCTGGTTGCTATGAGTCCCTTGATTTTTACAGATACTATGGTAAGCACTGGATGCTGTTCAATTTTGGACAACATTGTAACTTACCTCTTCAAGAAAGTCACCAAAAAGCAAAGCAAGAGCATCTCTTCATCATCTGCCGTCACTGCTGATGGACAGGGCTTCCTCAGGATATTGGAAATGCATCCCGAAATTCTACAGCAGGTATGGTCCATCGTGGATGAGTTATGCTATAATAATATTAATAATAATGATAATAGGTCTTTTGTATAAACTCTACATATTATCTCCTGGCACCTTATAACTTGCTGGAGGGGAGTGAATAACCAAGGGTTGGTATCAAGCATGCACAAGCAAACCTGAAGACCCATAGGGCACTGATTAGTAGGACCTCTGGCTAGATGCATATACTGGGTCGTGCACTGGTAAGCACCCAAAGCATACAAGAACACAAAATATAAGTTCACTTGGGTGCATGGAAAGTTGACGGGAACAGATTCGTCTTTATCTAAGACTTAAATTATACTAGGTCAGTGGGTGTAGTGACCCTAGCCGAAGCAAGCTCCAGACTTTCGGTGCAATTTTGCAGTACACATCCATGATTGCAGAAAATAAAGCTCGAGGACTTTTGATGACGGGTACAGCAATCGTTATTCAATCGGAATCAGAATAGTGTGGCATAATGTGATACGGACAGAGCTGAATTCGCATTTCAAATTTCACTCTAATACTTGAACTATTAGCCTAGTTATGGAATGTACAAGGTGTAAAGATACACTGAGAATGAAGCTATATAAAAGTCACAAGAATGCACCTCAACAAGCTTCACACATGTATGTCAATCTACCAAGGTTCAACAAGTTGGGATACAAGTCGCATACTATGCAGAGATCGGTAAATTTTTTATTTGCAGATACAGTGCATCCGGTTTACATCCATGTTAGACTATGGTTTGCATAATAATTTTCTTTTATGCAGAAGTTGTCAGAACTTTCTTTCTCAGTTCTAACATATTTGTCTTTCGGAAGGTGCCCTAAACAAATATTTGATTGTCCGACAAATTTTGTAAGTATTTTCTTGACATTCCCCCTTAAGCTTCGGGAAGTTAGTACTCATCCAAATGTGAATTTTGACATGCAGGCTGCACAGAAACTAAGTGATTTGGGTGGGGAGCAAGACGCAGACGGGGTCAACAAAGAGGTGGAGCTAGGTGTCCTCGGCATAGCTATGAAAACCAAGATTGTGTTTGGTGGTGTATTAGGCCGGTGAGAGGGCTTAGACGGTGAAAAGAATGGGGCCTATGACCGAACCCTCGGGTACCCTATGCTTTGGAGGGCTCTCTAGATGACCAAAAAAAAAGCTTTTGTCAAAGCGTCCACATGCCAGTTCTATGTGTACCATGAAACACGCTCATGCTTAAACTCAGTGGGGCACTTTCACTTTACAGATGCTGTCGACCGTGTTGAACATAATAATGTTCGAGGACTGTAGGAACCAATGGTCGATGTCACGGCCTTTACTTGGCCTAATTTTACTCAACGAAGAGGTTAGTGCTGGGAAACCATGAGTTTGCGCTGCCAGTGCATACATACTATCTGTCGGTAGCAAATGCTGGAGCATTTTCGTCGTTGTGGAAAGAGCCATTCCTTGATTCTGCCTCGGTGTGCTGCCTGGGTAATTTAATTTTTTGTGATTGTATATCTGACTTCTGTTGTCGGAATCTGTTTGCTTCGTTGGTGGAAGCTCTGTGCATACTTACACCCGATAAGTAAATCAACTTTGGCTCAATATTGTTTAATGTTCGGAAGATTATGCTCCTCTGCCATGCCTTCTGTCGGTCGAGTCCTCTAGTCAAGCCGAGTAGCTTGTGTACCGGCAAGCCAAATTTGAGCTGAACACACGGATTATGCAGCATCTCTTGCTGCAGCTGGTGAAGCTCGATATCCGAAAATGACTCGACCACGATCTATATGTGCCGCCACCGATCTGCTTGCTCAGCGTGAGTTATAGGAATAGGCATTTCCGTGCGACCATTGCGATTAATACCTTAGTGTTCGAAGTGATTTATATTTATTTCCAGAAACTGGTATGGCTGCTTGGCTATCCAAACTGCTAGCTTGACTTTAGAGTCAGTGTGCAAAGTGTCATCGCTTGGTCCCCTCTCCTGTTGCAACTGCCAGCAGGAGACCATGGCGTTGATTGATGATCGCCTTTGCAAGACTAGACGAGTGTGATTCGATGTTATCAGAAGTGAGATATTTGCATATGAGCCGTCCCTTTGTTCAGATGTCAGCTAGCCGTTTTGTAGGATGTGCTGGGCGTCAGAACTTGGCAGTAGATTTGTGAGTAGAAGACGACATAAGAGACCTAGCGACCGGGTGCTAGCTTCTTACAGTACCCAGAGCTTGGCTGCCATAGCAGCATGACTTATGTTCACTTCTCTCGACGTTAGATCTGTTGTGCTTAAGCACTAATACCTGCCTACATAGTTCAGTAGAACCCAATGCCGTTAGGTCGATGCCAAGACCCTGTAAATAAACGATGTCTATTGATACTAGGGGAACCTGGGAACGAATGATGGATTGCCTAACTTTTTGTAAAAGGTTGTTATTAATATAACCGCGCTGTTATTTGACACCTTTGCTGGTCCGATAAAGAGTGCCAGCTACCGGTCGGGCTGCTGCTTTAAGAATCTTCCCGGTTGATTAACTGGCTTCTTTGTTTTCTTTTACCTGTTCTTTTTCATCAACTTGGTGTTGCAGCTTTGTCTTTGGTTAAGCAGGTACACAAAAATGAGACTGCTGGAGTTATTGCGTGCTTTTTTTTAGCATAGGCATATTGTTTGGACATGGTCACAGCCTGCAAAAGCAAGTTGTTCACTTTGCTTGCAGATTTTATTCTTGCAATGTAGGTAAGAGTAACTGATTAAACCGCTAGGTTTACATAGCAGCATAAGAGCCTTTGCAGTTGTCACCTCGCTTTCAGCAGGCAATAAAGGGATGGCACGCTTCAGGACTCGAGATCGCGACGATCGGCTCGTGAAGTGCAAGCGCCTTACCGATGAGCCATGAATCAGCCGCCTCCCTCCCACCTCATGTTACCTGGCGTTATGTGCCATGTAAACTGGTCCTTCCTCTGTGGTGATAAAATGCTAGTAGTTTTGACTTATACCCTGTGATGTCGTCACCATTCATGACGATGTGCTGCAGCCGGTCAGACCTTGAGAAATGTTGCTGTTATTGTAGTATTTCGCCAAGCTTAGACGCAGTATAATCGAAAATCAGCCAGCGGGTGAAAAACAATTAGTAATGGAGCAATGTTTCAACACGCTCATGGATGGCATCGAGTATTCGCTGCTGTCCAAGAACCGAGACAGGTAAAACTTGGTGCTGTGGTTTTGCATGGTTGTTGGTTGTTAGCTGCTCTGACTTTAGTCAGGCCGACACTTGCAAACTCTCCCTTACCCTTTAGGTTTACGCAGAACTTATCGAAGTTTCGCCACGATGTCAACGACTCTGTGCGTGGGCAGCAGGGAGGCGGCGATGCAAACGGAGGTGATACGGTGGTGGCCAATGTCGACATGATGCTATGAGAGAGCAAGTGTTGCGACGGCCATTCTTGGAAAATAGACAACGCAGTGAGCAAAAACTGTAAATATTAAAGCTATTTTGTACAAATTACAAGTGCTTGCTCTTTTATATTTTAAAATAAGAGCATGCGGCGTTCGTAGTGGTGGAGCAGCATTGCACCACGCCCGGATTGAGCCCTGCGGTTGTAGGTATGTGGCCTACCCGTGCCGACTGCCAGCTTGTTTCGAAGTGGCAGCCATTTGAAAAGCACTCGTTTGCAATATGACCGAAATGGCTGACTGCACTAGCAAGGCTTCCGTGAAGCTAGTTCGGTGTTATATATCTCGGTCTGTAACTCCACAAAGCCATAAAGACTATGTCGGCATTATGAAGGAGAGTTTCGTATAGTGCACTCACAGCCTAAGCCGTTTTCGGTACGTATTCGGTAGCCAACAGACTTCGTCTCATTCAACAAAGAGAAAGTGGGAAGCATAGCAGAGTCAGGAGTAGAGCAGTTGAGGTAGTGAGTAGCATGGAAGTAGCAGCTCGGGATTGCTGAAAAGGATGAGCCATAGTCGGCAGCAGGAGAGTAGTTGTCGTTGCGTAAGAACTGTGGAAGCGAGTTCCACAGTCTAGGACCTGCAAAGCTAAAGCTTATGTTGCCAACGTTCTTAAAGCAGAGGAACAGAACAGCTAATTTATTGTCCATACAGGACCTGAGGGCACGAGGAGGCTGAAACTCGTGCAGCAGTTCAGCTAGGTACGAAGGAGCCAAGCCGTGGCAGGCCTAGTGGGCCAGCGTAAGAACCTTCCTCTGTATCCGTTGATCAACCGGCATCCATCCTGGCAAAGGAGAAACGTGCTCAAACCTCTGGGACTTGGAAGACTTGCCTTGCAGACATATTCATAGCCATTTTCAGTGGCCTAGTTGCTTTCTTTGGTAGCCCAGCCAAAAGGGAATTACAATAATCAAGCCGAGGCAGAACTAAGGAGCTAGTTAAATTTTGTGCAAGCCACCGTGGATGACAGCTCCTAATCTTAGATAGAGACCAGACGCGATGACTAGCTGTACAAGCTGTCTTCTGAATGAAGCTTTTAAATTTTAGGCAGCTTTTGAAAACGACACCTTAATTTCGAGCACGTGGTGATTGATGGTCGCACAACAGCATCACCTATTAGAAGAGCAAAGCCTTATAATCCAGCCACATGCTCAATGTGTCCTATGAGCAGCAGTTCGGTTTTATCGTCATTTAGTTTCTTCAAGAAGTTTTCCGACATCCAGGCTCGAATGTCGGCAAGGCAAGCATTCGGTTTCTCAGTTGCTGCAGTAAATTCTGTAGGTTTGAATGACAAATATAGCTGAGTATCGTCAGCATAACAGTGATATCCTATTGCATGGGCCTTAATCACTTTTCCCAGAGGTTTAGCACAAATGGAGAACAGCAAGGGACCGAGTATGGACCCTTGAGGGACTCCATTTGTGACCCGTCTCGTGGGTCACAAATGGAGATACCTGATCATCACACGATACGGATTGAACACGATCAGACATGTAGGATTTAAATCACACCAGTGCCTCGTCTGTCAGACGGGTCGTTGTTCTCAATCATTCAAGTAGTACATCTTGATTAATGGTGTCTAAGGCAGCTGAGAGAGCTAGGGCAGTGACATTCTCAAGGCCTGTGCTGCCATGTTGGTAGAGGAGCATTCAAAATTCGCTGCGTTCCACTGTTTTGCCTCTACGTGGCATCCTTATCAACGTAAGGCAAGTGCTGCTTCGTACGCACTAAAAAGATTAAGGGCATGCACCGCGATGTAGTTAGCCCAATCCTGCTTGCGAGTGTTGCCATTAATGCTTAGAGGTGCTTGCTGTTCAAGTTACCCGCTTCGGCAGTAAGATTGGCGTTGGCGCAGACTGTTAGCTATTGCAGATAGTCCAAGAGAAAGAGTGAACACGAAACGTGTCACCACCCGTCACAAAGAGAGCAATGTCGTGTCGGTGATTTGAGCCTATAGTGTGAGCAAGCTACTGTGTGCTTCTAGTTATGCCCACAGAGCAGCTAGAGGTTGCCGTGCGAGACACCTTGCAGTGCATCTCTCACTTTCCCGACATGCACTCGGCGGTTAATTCGAATTGTCCTTCCTTCCTGAGTAGTTGTAATGATCATCCGAATCGGCCGGCCATCGAGCAGTTTGGCATTCCGTGGTAGCCTTGTGTCCTCGGACCAGTGGCTCGAGCACAGTGAGAAAGCGAACAAAGGGCTAAGTGTATCGAACAATGTAGCGCCTAGTGAAGCTGGAGCTCATATTAGTGCTGTGCAGGCAGTTCTGACCGTTATGCATACTCGGCACTATATTGTGTCGTCCGTTTACTCATAGCATGACTTAATAGGAACATGGCTTATCCTGAAATAGCTGGGGATCATTGCATACCGTCCATTCTTCGAAGGGGGAGGACCTTATGGAGAAGCATTTGTGGCCATCAGCTCCAGCCGGCAGCTCACTTTAGCGCTGTTGTGCTCGGCGACCTCAGCCTGTTCAGCTGTTTGATACCGTTAACCGTTTTGGCATCGTCGACTTCTGATCCAGGTCAGATGAACTGACGACTGCCGTTAACTGCTGTCTAAATAAGTACCGTTTGAATGCATACGAATGGCTGCTTTTCCTTTGCGTGTTAGCATAAAATCTTTTTTGGGGGAATTGGGGAAGTGCTTTGCTCACCTGTGAAGATTGCTGTTTTGATAGGCGTCTGCTTACAGTTCAGGGAAACAGCAAGTAACTATTAGCAACCGTCCATCAGTCCAGTCTCATTCTGCTCGTCAAGCTCTTGTTTCCACAGAGATAAACGGAGTTGGTTACACGGATGTATGTCATGCGACAAATAGTACTTACTCAGACCGAGAGCGCTGCTGATCACAGCAGATTCGTGGATTTATTTCCTGTAAGAAAAAGGCATGCATCACATTCCTGATCATTTGTCAGCACTACAGTAGTCATCGTTGCCGTGCAACAATCAATCCTCAGATGGCAAGAAAGGGATTTATTGTTATGCTAGCTAGTGATGTTTGGCTAACTTCAAGTAACTGTTCTGTCTGAACACATAACTTTCATGCCTACGTGATTGTATACGCATTCAGATAGAACCAAATGTGCTTCACCGGTGAATTTTTTTCTTTTATGGCGCCGCGAATGGAGTATCTGTCCCGATTGTGTTCATTGGCGCCTCCGACCCGATGAAGCCGATTGGCAGTGAGCAGAATTGCATGGATGAGCCTGGTTTGCCTCGGTCGCTGGTGGGCCGGCAAGCAGAGAGAGGGCTCATATATATATATATATATATATATATATATATATATATATATATATATATATATATATATATATATATATTCATAGCCATAATTCCTTTATATAGCGCCCCAAGAGAATTTAATCTCTATTCAGGCGCTTCACATATGCCTCGGGGCTCGAGCCGACGACCTCAGTCAGACCTTGGTCGGGGCGAGCACCTTAACCGCTAGACCAAGCCAACTGTCTCAATACTGTCTCATAGGGCCCTAGCTCCTCACCGAGCTGGGCACCGTGTACCAGTTGCCTGCCTGTTGGGTAGGGTTGAATGGGGCTAGAGTGGGTTCTGTCGGCTGGTCATGGCTGGTCTTGCCGTGTCAGAATGGCACTCAGTTGGCTTCCGTTAACGATTCTGATCTTAGTGAGGATGCCGAACGGTAGTCTGTGCTGGCTGCTGCTGGTAGTCACCCTAGTGCACCTGCCTGCCCCCTGTCTTAATTGATGTGCTGTGGGTAGGTGATGCACTGCTGTAGAATTTCCTCGTCAGGGATGAGACCGTGTATCCTTTACTGTCTGTGGAGAATAGGCTGACGTGGTAACCATGCTAGAACGCCTGAAAACATAAGGAAACTCGGCTGTTATCACCTGCAGAGGCCGATGCATTATGTGAAGCCCTGACATCACATTTGAGGTGTTAATCAATGGCATTAGCTGTCGTCCTTGGTGAGGAAGGGCAAAGGTAGTTTGTCACCCTGTTGAGCCAGTTAAGTTAAACCAGTGGCCCCTCCCTTCCACTGTTAGCACTGGGCTTGTATATGCGACTCTGCCAAAGCTAACCTGCACTATTCACAGATACGGCATCTTCTCACTGGTATGCCATCTGGGATTGCTGTTGATTTGGGCTTAAGTACTAGCCTGCCATCACTCAAGACATCCTACCGTTTGAATCACTGCTATTAGCCCAGCCCATCTGCCATGTCCCCTCGGCTAAGCTCCGAGGGAATGGAGCTTAGCCGTGGAGAGATGGCAATAGGCAGGATGCTTGAGGCCAGGTGGTTCAACATTCGTCTGGCTTGGCTGTCTATATGTCAAGCGTTGAAGGGTAGTTTTTGCATGTACCTCACCTGCTCGGCATCATCCTACTGGGCCGTACAAAGCCCGTGGCATTTATTCGCTGAGATCGAGAGGGGCCATGCTGGCAAGCTTTGTGTGACAAAACAATTGGATTCTGCTCTTTTGTTTGCGTTGGACCCATTGTGCTCCGGGTGGACTCTCCATGGGGTGCACTGGCCTGCTTATCTTTGCGGCGATACTGTAACCAGCCAGCTAGCGTGTTGCCCAGCCTTCTTTTGTGATGGTCATGTGGGTGATTAAAAGCTTGCGATCTGCTGCAATGGACCTCAGGCTGCTTGCTGACCCCCCCTTCCTGACCACTCAGCCTCTGCCACCGCATCGCAATGCCGCGGTAGCAAGCTTCGGTTCAAAATTGTGGCGAACCAGGACTGGTGCATTGCCGAGTGGCCTGCACTAGCTGAGCATAGATGAAGCCTAGATTGTTTACTGCTGCACCTGTGTTAATCGTTAAAGTCGAAGGGCTCTCAGAGACTGAACCGTTCTAGCGGTAGAATTCCTTGTCAGACTCTTCATGTAGATGCTTGGGCGATCTTTTTAGCATATAAATTTTTCTGTACTGTGCTATATATCTTCGCGTTTAGTATCTTTGTCCTTCAGTAGTTGTCTCTAATGGCTCAAGTTCATCACGATTGCCCTGCTAAATTCTCTATATAAAGTTTTACAAAGCTACAAAGCAGTTGACTGTCTCACCTTTCATTCACTGCCTGCTGCTTAGCTAGGCAACCGGATATTTGGAGCATCGGAAGTCGATGGAGTGTTGGGAAAAAGTGTGGAATTGCTGCGGTTGTGATTTTAATGCAGACCACGCGAGTTTCCTCCACATATTTAAATAAGCAGTGGATGCACAAAACGTTTATGCTGTTGTGTTATATCGTCCAAACTATGCTCATTGGTAATGCCGACTGCTCTCAGCCGTCTATGAACTCGGCTGCCCCTAGCTCCTCGCTCCCATCAAAGAAAGCTCATTTACAAAATTTCTTGTTGAGAAATGTGTGTTAAATAAGTAACTAGACAATAATGTATTATATGCTCGATGAATATCGCCGCATAGTCTGTCGACTTTCGAGTGCATGCGATCACAGTTATCTGTGAAGTAGAAAATGTTATAGGCATCCTAAATGCCTATAACATATATATATATATATATATATATATATATATATATATATATATATATATATAATTATTTATTTATTTAAGAGGCAATCTGAGCGTAAGAATGTATGCCTGTACGGTCTTGATTTTCTGCACTTTCGGAGGGATAAATCCAGAAGGCTGAGTGTTCAATAATCTCGTTTAAGAAGAAATTAAGGCCAGCCTGCTATACTGAAGTAGTTAAGAAGAGTATGCCGCGATTTCGGCACGAGCACGTTCAATCAGTTGCCACACCACTGCTCGTGTTGCCCGCACGTGCAGTCTGGTGCTGGTGACACGTGCTGGTGTGCACGTGTCCCGTCACACATGTGACCTCACAACGGACTGCAGAGCTTTGAGTATGGATTTGGTGCTCGAGCAGAGCCCCGAGTTCTGGCCTTGGCCAGAGTGGCAGCCTGGTCGCAACTGAATGGGTCAGGTTTTGGTCTATCGGCAGGTGTGTGCGTGTTTGTGTGCGTGCATGCCACTAGTAAACCAGTCAAGCAGGAAGTAGCCTTGCAGAATAAGAGTTGGCAGCCCAGATTATGGTTGAGCCGTCCAGATTAGGCTAAGCAGGCCACAGACATCTGATAATAAGAGCAACTTTTATTTTTTGCTCCTTCATCCCTTGCAGAGCAAATCATGATCCTGGCCGTAGCCGATTTGCCAGTCTCCCTTCCTGGCTCCTGTACCTGGTGTGTTGTTGCTGGCAGTTGGTCTTGGTGTAGCCACCGGATGCAAGGGCAAACCTACTAAAGAAGCAGAAGGCTTGACGATTCAGGAGGGGCCTACCATCGGTTGCCTGCAAAACGGCTGAAGTGGGTGGATAGGATAGGTTGAGTCCTCTATCAGATTTTCGCTGAATCAAAGTTGCACCAGTTTGTACTCAGCTTCTGAAATGCCGTGATTTACCATTACCTCAGCTAATGCCGACATGCCTGGCCTACCTCAGCCCAGACAATTGCCTCGGCCAGCTAGCTGCCTTATATGGTGCAACATTAGTCTTGCCGATCGTTGAGGAGCGGCTGGTACTACTAGGCACTGCTGTCACTTGCGGAGCACCCGTGATTTATCACACATTATGATCGGTGTGATATTCCCTCTGACTAGACGACATTTAAAAGGGAGCTAGAAATGCACCAATAGTATAAATAAATATTTTTATGATGCAGTGAGAAAACAAAATCTCTTTCTAGTCATTTAACATGTGCAGGAAAAGTTGCATTTCTACCTAGTTTAGATAAGCATTTATCCGTAGAGGACAGGTCACACGGATTGAGAAAGTTGTCTTAGTGTACTGTGCAAATATTTTTATTTATATTGCTACTTGTGTCTGTATTGTGGCTCCACCTATAGCTATGTTGCTAGCAGCAGTGTTTTAACTGCTCAGACCCTTTGGTAGTGGTACAAGTTGCTGCCAATGAGATCATGCCCAGGAATTCGGTGCTCTAGAAATTATGAATCACACCTGAAACCTGCACGCTACAGATAGCGGGATCACTGGGACCCCTTACTGTCATTACTTATCATCGTGCACGAGGTAAACTATCTAGGTTTATAAAGCCTGTGGGATTTGTCACATCAACTAATTCTTTCCCTCTTAGCTGTGGACTCTGCACTTATACGGATCCTAACTCGAGTCGGCAACGGAGCTGCTGCTGTTATTGCCATGCCTCTATCCAGCCGCCACCGTTAAGTGCCTGCTGACTTCGAACACCTTCGAGCCACGTGTTTGTTGCAGACAGAACAGAGATCTTGAATGGCTGATCAATGAATGGTGCTCTGCAATTGGCTAGTAGACTTTCCAAGACTTCTCGCTCGAGAATGTCGTGGTGTTAAGTGTAACGTTTCGGGCAGCAGTCCTTGTAAGCAAGGTTGAAATGCTGTTGACCGCCCATGGCTTACACACGACGGTGGAGCTCCGAAGTGTCTGGGGTACCCATGTCCGGGTTTACTGTGGGCTGTCGGGACGGATGGATGCAATGCTGCCTTGCAATCATCAGATGGAAACAATATAGACCTAACAGCAAGGGGAAGCAACGCCAAGTTGAAGGCTACGGGGTAGTTGGCTGTACAACTACACGAAAAACAAGCAATGAGCACACGCGAGAACTGCAGCCATGTGAACCGCGGTTGAACAGGAGTAATAATACTAGTACACTTGATAAAGCGCCCTCAGAGAACTCGATCTCTTTCTAGGCGCTTTACAGTCATACTGTATGGTACAGCCGAGCAAAGGGACAAAATATTTGTGATGGTGACCCTTTGATTCTTTTCAGTCCTGTAATGTAAGAGGAGCCAGAGGGCTGCCTTAAACGAACTACAGCTAAGCCTAGAAAACTCACCCTGACATATTCCAAGGACACCGAGCGACGAGAACAGTCTGTTCGGAAAAATTTCGTTGTGAGTCCCTGATGCAATGCCACGGGCGAAATAATGAGTCGACTCGTGCTCAATCAACGTCTCTTGCCGGAGCATCCCAGGCAGCTCCACTTTGTCAGTGGGCTAGCGCTTCGTAGCTACTTATCTTGTTACCTTGTCCAAGACATCTCCGAGCAGCGCGAAAACCTAGCGTGCTCGTCTTTTGGAAAGCAGCGATGTATGCCATTCCTTTCGAAATTGGTTCCTGGAAAATTTTTAGACATCCAATGGGATGTGTGCACATGCCTGTGAGAGTAGGCTTGTATATGGCCACTACCACTAGTTGCTAATGTCCCGAAGGTATTTCGCTAGCAACTGGATGAGGTTGCATATATTTCCTCGAGCTATTATCGTAGCGATTGCGACAGCAGTCGAGAATATCGCCCTTGCCTAGCCATGACCATGTGAAAGAACAATAGTTTGAAGTAATGCGAGACGCAGAAGATTTAACCGCTGGTCAAATCTTCTGCGTCTCGCATCAAAAACGTTAGCCAGTGCACATGTGGCCATCGACGTGTCAACCAAGCAAGTAGAAGGTCTACCTGACAGACTTGTAGTTAGGCATTCATACGACGGGTTACATAGTGGATATAGATAGGAGGTAATTGGAAGTGACGTTATGCAGCCTATTTTCATTCCTTCTCTGCTCAGCAGTCTGATTGACAGACAGAAGACTTGCACTTGACTGTATAGCAATTGAGCGATCAGATGTCAGACATCTTAAAGATGCTGATTCCTCCTTTTAGCTGCGCTTCGCATATGAATATAATAATTACTATCGACTGGCCGTGTGCTCATAGTATTTACAAGTTTTATAAACGATGCACGAAATTGAGCCTATGGGGTATTGAAAACCTGCTGCTCCTTTTTGTGCAAACACACCTGTAAGCAAGCGCCTGGTTACATCGACCAGGCACCCACAGGCGACCGCTAAGATCTGTAGACGACAAACGCCGACCAGGCATAGTTGGCTTCGCTGATTTCAGGTAATTCTGTAGCCTAGCACGTACACTTCAGAGACTCGATAGTCTTGTAGTCGTAGGGGTCTAGAAAACCTCTTTACTCTCCCGATGTCTCTTTAATCTCCTCTACTAGAGACCCATTGGGAGATCATTCGCCGCAGGCATCCTTTTAGCCAGTTCTAAGCCTTACCTATCCCTACGGTGTCCGATCCTGAAGTGGTACGCAACCCTTTTAAGCCAGGGCCCTCTCAACAAATGGCGATAAGAGGAAATGACGTCTGTTGAAGTAGCATACCGGCCATTAGTCGCCTCATTTCCCGGAGTCCGTGCAGCAGACAAGACAGCCCCGTGTACTTGCGCGACCTAGAGAAAATAGAAAAGCGTTAAAGATAAATTGAAATGATGCCTTAGCAAAATAGCAACATCTGAGTACTCTGAGCTAGGGGTGATGGCTTACGTAAAATTGACCGCCTGCTGCCTGGAAGCTGCCCTATTTGGTGATGACCTGAGCTCTTGCCACTCGTGAGGCGAACTTACTCTTCTTTGACCAGTAAAATTTTGCGAAAAATCACTCCCCAACGATGCCTGAACAAATTCGAGAACCTCTCTCTCTCTCTCCCTCTCCCACTCTCTCTCCTCCTGTCACTCTTGAAAGTTCTTCGAGGACTGAATGGAAAAGACAACTAACAGACTAGACATCCAAAAGCATTCGTTCAGTTCCTCGAAGGCGCTGATGTAGGAGCGCGACTGGTGAGTTTGCCGTTAGGCGCCCGCTGTCATGCATCCTCGCACTCGGCCACGTTTTCGTAGGGGGCGTGGCTGTGTTCTTTCAGACGGAAGCTCCAGCCGTTCGCAACGTAACGCTGTAGCCGACTAGTCCCATTCCTGTCGCGCCCCTCCAGCTAGTCTGCTTCTGGCAAAATATAATAATATAATAATATAATATATTTGTATAGCGCCCTCAGACAATTTAATCTCTTTCTAGGCATTTTACATATTCTGCCAAGAAAGCATAGCCGAATTGTTAGTGGTAGCATGCTCAATGACAACAAACACTATACGCTTAGAGGGGATATGCACAGGGTCAGCATGCAAGTAATCAACAAAGACAGCAGCCCCTTTCATTGGTACACTACCTCACTCGGTATGATTTCGAGAGGACGGAGACTCGGATGTCCGAGCTGTCAGGGCTCAAAGGACCTGAGAGCTCACAGGACCTGATTAAAAACCTAAGTTACACTAAGCACCAAGATACCATCATCTTTACATTCGGCGATAATGGTGGGTAGTAGGGAAGATTGCAATTGATCTCTGACGACAAACTGTAGCCACCTTTGGTATTAGGCATTATCTATGCAATAGCCGAATGGCGATCTGGAACTACCTACGACTTACCACCGCGACAGCCTGCATCACTTAACCAGCTCTCTGAAAGACTCGGAAAGAGAACTGCTTGGTATCTATGGGACGACCTGCTATTGACCGACTGACTGGCTGGGCTACGCAAGGCTATCTGCGATGCGCTTCTTTAGCAGACCCTAGCTTCTGATCTGGGCTGCACGAAATAAAGCTGTTGGCGCGACAGCTACTCGCCACCGGCTGCATAAAGAGCTTCTCTCAAGTCGGTCGCTTAAATTTAATGATAGTTTGTGTAGCCAAACGGTTCTTGCGTTTATAGGGCAAGCAAATTAGTGCCTCCTGCTTATCCTCACAGACTGTTGACAGCAGAATCTTCGGCCAGGCCGGCCCAAGATTATGGAAGTCATTCCCGCAACTGCTTCCCAATGATATTTTCTTTCATGCTGCCGACTCTTGAACATCCTTTCTAGCCATCCGGTGCTACCGTTTCTATGCTAATTACTTCCCCAACTGTCCTGAATCAGCCACGTCCCTCGCTTTCTCGCCGTGCATCGGATAAAGACCGTTGGCTACCGCACGTACACCGAAAGGCGCCGGGGCTTTGAGTACGCAATCGAAAACTTGTATGTGTACGTCATCTTTGGCGCTTTAGCTTTGTGGAGTTACGAATGGTATCACTACTCTCTCGGAGATATAGCTTTCTCCCGGCACTATGCAAGTTTGTAGCCGTTATTATGACCCGTACCAGTACAATCTGCAGGAAAAGCCCAAATCTGCTTGAAAAAAAGCAAAAAAGTATCAAATGTGAACGAAATATGTGAAAAACATAGACTCTACGCTTTGTTTTCGGCCAAGAAGCACTGTTTCCGGCCAAGAACCCTTTTCTCAACGGAGAATTGTCGCTCTCAACATTAACAGTGTCTCGTGGCATAGGTGTGACACGGATAATAATAATAAAGCATTTTTATTGCGAGCTGAGGTAACTATATCTATTTCTAAACACTTTATATATGCGGAAAAGAAGTATGTCAATATTTGTAGCGGTAACATGAATGATGTCAGCACGCAGTAGCACACCATGAAGGACGAATCGCACGGGCCCAGGAAATACTGCGAGGAGCAGGTGCATTTAGCTTCTTTGTAAAGGTCGTCAACTAGGCCACTATGTAATCTCTTAAAATTACGCCTAAACGCTGCTAAATGTGCTCGATCCACGGCCGCGCGAATTAACCTTGCTAAATGTCTTAGGGATTGTCGCGTTTTTAGCGGCGTCGCAGTTGCTGACTACTTTGGCCTGGCACAGTTTTGCGGCTACACGAGCAATTATTTTCGACAGGCTGCTTGACTTCCTCGTTAAATATTGACAACACAAGCCGTCTATAAACGACCGAGGCTGCTCTTATGGAAATGTATTCGGAGCGGCGCGAGCACTGGCAGCCTATAGTAATTTTACTTTCGTTACGACGAGCATATTTTTTACATCATATAGAATCCGTATTGTCCGCTAGACCTCCGGCATCAGACTGCGAAGTCATTTAAAGTAAATCTGAGCGAGCCTAAGAGACGCACGTCTTCCACGGGCCCGTCTTACTGTGAGGGCAAGTGCCGCACGACGGCGCAAGGTGCTCGCACTTCACGAACGACATCACGGGCTCGAGTTCTGCAGTAGGCAGTTCTTCATTGCCCACTGCGGCAAGCGGGCAATTAAGACAGCGGCCGAGGCTCTTTTGCCGCTGTGTAAATGAGGTTGCTGAGTAAGCGTGACGTTTACTTCGCTCCGCTTCCAGCGACGTCGGGCCATGCCGCTCTGAGGTCAAGGCTAGGCTCTCGTAAAGAGCTTCCGGCTATGTACCGATACAGCTGAAGCTGAATGACTCGCATTCAGACGCAAGGGCTGGCTTTCCTCTTTAATCGTCGTCGCTCAATCAGCTCGCTCTTGCCAGTCCACGCGCACCTTTCTTATACCCAAAGCAGTAACAGGTAACCTATCTTTCCCAAGTCGAAGCAGAAGGCGACAGCGAGCTCGCGCCCCAGCAGCCGCGATCGCTTCGCGGGCAGCGGAGAGAGCGTCGTTGTAAGCTTCGCCATTTCGCAACAGGTGCGCAGGCGGTAAAAGAGCAATCCTACCCAGCTCGCACCGGCGGCGGCGAGTGGCGCTGCAGGGCGAGCGCGTCTACTCGCATGCCTGGACCTGTCGGTGGCAGCGAGCGGCGAGCTCGGCGTGCCGAACCGATCATCCGAGGTTTCCACTGAATCTCCAGCTCAGTACGAGATAGTTGAGAGAGAGACACAGAGAGAGAGAGAGAGAGAGAGAGAGAGAGAGAGAGAGAGAGAGAGAGAGAGAGAGAGAGAGAGAGAGAGACAAGAGCCAACTGGCCGAGGCTCAGCCGGGCGATCGGTTGAAGTGTTTACGAAGCTTTTTCTGTTTGTCGCTAGCCGGCGGTCGCCCAAGTGCAGTGGCAGTGGTACAACCGGTGCTGAAGCGAGCTCCAGCTCGTGCTCAGTACGAGTGGCAAAACTCTCAGGCGAGAGCTCTCGAGAGCTGATCGCACCGCCCCTCGCACCTTCAGGGTTGCGGCACATCAAACTAGGTGACAGCCTTCAGGTCGCGGAAGAGTTTGTGAGTGCTTCTGGGGCCTCGGGATTTAAGGGTGACGGGTAATCGTGCTAGCGAAGGCGCACTCAGGCTTTGTAGTAAGTGACCGTATATTATTCGCATGAGCTAAACTGGAATCGAAAGCAGGGCGAAATAGGGCTGCCAACTATTCAAGTTCGCCAGATCAGCCGATATTTGTTAAACTTACATTTTTTCCCCTAATGAGTGCGTGTCGTCGCAAGGTTTCCTCGCTAAGAATATTTGTCGAGCCGCCGCTCAGCTCTAGTGAACGCGTCTGCACCCTCTCCTGGTCAGCTAGTCAGAATTTACATTTTGCGAAGTTTTACTTTACTACGCTCGCTGTAGCGGCAGCTGCCGTGCATGGGAGATTCGGCAGAAAAGTGGCTACGTAGGGGTCTAGAGGGAGGGAGGCTGCCATTCTGCAGTCCCCGCCGCCACCGCCGCCGCCGTCAGGATTGGCAAGGTTGAGCTCTTGCCCTTTAAGAAGCCCTGGCTTTTACCGGCTACGCCCCTGCTGCCTCCCTGATCGAGATGAAGGAGTTGGCACTGGTGTCGGTGGCTAACAGTCGTAGGCAGCTGACGACAGCACAGCTAGTAACCTGCTGCTTTTCACTTCACTTCTCGTGCACCGGCTAGCGTGCGGTACGGGGGGGGGTGGAGCGGCCGAGTCAAGATTAACTTCGGGTGGCACATGACAAGTTACTAGCCCCTCGAACGAATGCAGTTCGTTAGCATCCATCGAGGGGGTAGCCGGGATCAAGCCGAGGAGGGAAGCCAGACCTTCGGTGACCGTGGGACGAAGGTGCAACCACCATTCGCTAGTCTAAGTGACTGAAGGCCAGGTAAGTGGACCCAACACTCGGCTCTTACGGATCGACATTGTGTCCAGTCTTCTTTCCCACCTTTAGGACAAATCCTCTGCAGTCGACGGCAGAGAAGCAGGGGACTGCGTTCACATATCAGAGCGATTGCAAAGCAGCTGCTGTTGATGTCGCAGTCATCTTCCAGAGGCAGCCTATCCTAGGTAGGCTAAGGGAGCGTCTCTGACCCACAGTGAGCAGTGCTGGTCCAAAGTGATGGCTAGCGAGCCCTGCCTCCTTCCGTATGAATGTCCTAAGAATGTGCTTACTTTATTCGGGAATGCATTGCCTTGACTCATGCCGGATTCCAGGGGCGGGTCCCATGTCTTGTTTTTTGGTTATCTTAAGGCCAGGTTGCTTGAGTTTAGCCACAAATCTAGATGTACGGCAATTGAGAAGGAGAGTTATTGCCGATCGACCGCCACGCTAATGGTGCGATTAAGGATGACCGACGGCCAGATATGAGTACTCGACAACAGATCCTATAAAAGGTTTTGCTGTCGGTTTTCTTGGTTTAGCCCGCTATTTATAATTAGGAGCTCGTGACATAGAAGTAAATGGTGTTCGAAAATGCTGGGGACTAATTACTTAATGTCCAGCTCAAACGGAACTGCCGACGCCTAGCAGGAGGAAACAATGTGGGGGCTACCGATCAGTGAGACGGTCCTACTAGAACGTGACCTGACCCTCTCCGTTTCACTAACCATGTTCACTGCCAGTTGAGACGGTATCCCGTCAGTCAGGACAGGGTGCCTAAGCAGCCGCAAGGTGGCTAACGGTCGCCATTAATAAACCGACCCACGAACTTGCTAGAATGCAGGAGTCATCGCATTACAATTGTTTCTCGAACCTCTATAGTCCTAACTAACCGAACCTGTCTCCTAATCTACCCAGAAGACTAGAGTTAGTATCCCTCATTGCGAATAAGATTTACCGGCTATGCGGCCCGCATTCTTCATTTTTGTGCCAGTCGGTTTCACATTTGCGCTACTGATCGGAAGATTTACTATATTATATATATATATATATATTATAGTATATATATATATATATATTATATACTGAGCGGAAGATTTAATATATATATATAATATATATATATATATTATATACTGAGCGGAAGATTTGCATGCATGTGCTTAGTTACAGCTGCTAAGAGTGAGATACGAGCACGAACTAGGAGGTGGAAGTCCAGCGATCGGTCGCGGCCATCTTGCTTGACAATGAGAAGGCAAGCCGGCCGAGTACGAAATCTACATCGGACGAGAGCGGAGCGATCATCAGCAACGGGCGATCGCTATCAACAATTGATTTGGTCTACGTGCAAGGCAGGCAGCGAACCTCATATTCTAACCGAGGCGTTACGAACAAGTCTTTCAAGTTGGGCAGATATTGCCTCGCTGCGCTCAAGGGAGAGCCGAAGCTCGCACGACGACGACGGGTGCACGGAGCAATTCTTCGCCCCCTCGGTCGAGGTGGGCGTGTCAGCAGACCTCGGAGGAAATCTG
Source organism: Cristatella mucedo (assembly GCA_009760855.2). NCBI lineage: Eukaryota > Metazoa > Bryozoa > Phylactolaemata > Cristatellidae > Cristatella > Cristatella mucedo. The sequence continues at coordinate 10,871,562 of WPIO01000004.1, read as the reverse complement.
CCGCCATCCGAATCTCGGCACACTTCGGGCGGCGGAGTTTCGGCTGTCACCGCCTGCCTTGCCCAGAGCCAGCAGCAGACAGCGATGGGAGGTGGGAGAGGGCCGCTGCTGGACTAGGGGGCGCGGTCGGGTCGGGTCGGGTCGGCGTGACTAGTGGGCATGGCGATGCTCGCGAGCTATGCGTTCAACAGTATCTGATGCGGTGACAAACGTCTCGGCGGCCGCTATTGATTGCCGAGAAAGCAATTACAGCAGCAGGGGTTCGGTAGGCAGGTCGCCGGTCGCCCGAGATTAGCTATTGCCCATCATTAATATTGATCCTAGGGGCGGAGTCAACGTGAGAGGCGTGTCCGAGTACACTGGTTTTTCGGCTGGGTTCCACACCCCTGCTTATTGTGGGTGGTACAAGCCTGCCCCCTGCACAATTAGTTGACCAGCTGTAGGGCTCGGTCGGCCGGTCGTTCGCTGACAGTCCGAAAGGGGGCGAGAGCTTACGAGATAGTTGAGAGAGAGACACAGAGAGAGAGAGAGAGAGAGAGACAAGAGCCAACTGGCCGAGGCTCAGCCGGGCGATCGGTTGAAGTGTTTACGAAGCTTTTTCTGTTTGTCGCTAGCCGGCGGTCGCCCAAGTGCAGTGGCAGTGGTACAACCGGTGCTGAAGCGTCTGGCAGGTAAGTGTGTCACTCCCTTCTGTCCAGCGCTCCCTTTCCCATCCTGTCCTTCGAATTCAAGCCGAGGGCAGCCTGTCCGTTTGTCTGATCGTGCGTCAGTCACCAGACCAGCCTCTCTCGCCAGGTCTGGCTGCTTGATAAAAGCAGTTTGCCTGTCAGATGCCAGCAATGCAAGTGGATAACGAGCAATAGTGCTGGCCTCTAGTGGCTGCAGAGGTGATGCCGAAACAACGTGCATTGACTTATCCTCTGCATGCGGCTTGACTCTCCAACTTACTGACTGCCTGACAACAAAACCGTGCCTCCACGAGCCGGCATATGGTCACCCCTTACTAACCGGTGTACCATTTAACCTTCGGTTACAACCCTAGCGTACCAGCAGTGCTCGGCGGCGCTCTCCCGACTGCTCTAGCCATGCTGGGTTTGTTGGTGAGCATGAGCAGTAGCATGCTGCTGGGTGATCCAGCAGTGCTTCTCTAAGCAGCGCTGCTGGGTGATCCAGCAGCGCTTCTCTACTTGAGTCGCCAAGCAGTTGCTGTTCCGCAAAAATTGGGCTGATGAAGCTGAGGAAGTATCAGGTCATGCATGCGTGTCGTTGATCATGCTTTCCACTATCGCGTGAGTCGTGTGAGTGAAAAGCCACTTCAGATTTCAATTACGTCCGGTTCACTATTCATCTGCAATCTTCCGTGGCAAAGCGCTCCTGCTTGTAGCCGCTCAGCTACACTCACTTTTCGCCCTGACATCTGTAGTCACAGCGCCTTGTTTCGAGGTGATGTTGGCTAGCAACTGTGCGAGTTTTCACCTCACCATTGCCATTTAGTTGCAAAAGTCTCTAAAGGAGTTCGACAACGTGCATCAGGTAAGGCAACAATACAAGGTAGCAACGGTCGTCGTTCGAGAGTCGTCTCTCGTGAAATGCTTCCGAGCTACTTGCCGGCCGAGACTCGAGAGCAGTTGGCTGCCTGAGGCAGCCTTCTCTAGACATCGCGATAGGGGGGGAGGAGCTACGGTCCAGCTGGACCTTGTTCGATTTGTTCAGGCACTGTGAGACCGGCAGCAGGCTTTGTTAGGGTGACCGGAGAGAAGAAAACAGTTGCAGAACGTTGCTTACCGACTAAACACGATGTTTGTTTGTCTGCTCTGTCTACTGAGGAGGCATTATTTTCTTTAGGAATGCACATTTGACAGCTTGAAGCCTTACCTCGAGAGCACCTGAGAGGCCTGTGAGGGGCACTGAAGGCTGCCTGCAGCCTGCAGCTTGTAGGAGCACTGTGCTGACTGTTCTCTGAAAAACCACAATAACTCATGGTTATTAGTACCTCTCTCTCTCGGGCATCAGGCTGCTATTTAAGCAGCTTGAGGGGTCGTTTCCCTGATTTAGCACAGGCGTGTCTCTCAGACCACCTTCCAACGAGCTTGCTCAGTCTCAACGATACGTGCCTGTTTGTGCCTAGATTTTGGACTACATATGGCACTTCGGAAGCAAATCGTACCAGAAGCCCATCTTGGTCGTTTGTCTCCACTTGATGTCCTTCACATCGTGCGCCTTTAAAGTTGGCAATTCAGGAGCAATACTGTCCCTATGTCGCCGTGTGATTTCTTTCAAGATGCTTGCTAACTTGCTCCTCCACCTGCTGCTCACCTTCACTGCAGCCTTGGGGTTTGGAAGCTCACCTGGCAGTCGAACTCGCTTTTTTATTGCTACCTGTCGTTATGCTCGTGTGTTTAGTGTGGCTATTCGCTTCTTGGCATCCAGCTCTTATCATGGTCTTAGGGATTGAGAAGGGATGCAGGGCCTGCCCTCAGGTTTCCTGTGACTGGTAGATGATGTCAAGGTGAAGGCTTGACACCCTAGTTGGTTGGTCTGTCCATTCTCTCCCTCTTCCCCTCTCTCTATCTCTGAGTAAAAGCCAAAACCTTTTGGAACACTGTTATATTGTAAATGCGCAAAGCTACTAAAGGCAAGCCACAAGTTTTTCTGAACATCGCTTCCGACTGTCACTCCAAACTCATTTGCCGACCCCAGGCCGAATGCCTCTGCACAATCACTTGCACATAAAAATGCTTCTGCCAGACATCAAGGCAGTTACTGCGTTAGCTAAGCCACTGCCACTAGATGTCTATGCTCAGAGGCTGTCTTTTCCTCGAGAATTCCAGCAAAAGCTACCGAGGACGCGAACAGCAGATACAGTGCACAACGGGCAACGGCCGGGGTGAGGCACGCTTGCGCAATTACCTGAATGTGAGCGAGCGGGCAAGAGAGGCAGCAGCCGGATGAGGACTGCAGCATGAGAGAGAAGTCATGTCCCAGGCTGCCTGCCGGCTGCCATCTCCTCTTGCTCCATAATTAACTGTTTGCCGTGCTGGATATTGCCAATCAGGCAGACGAGGAAGCAGCTTCAGAAATAGCTGCCTGCTTTTAACTACTGGGTGACAGCTTAGCCACTGTAACCGCAGCAGCATTTGCGAATCAAGGAATCAGCCAAACAAATCCAGGCCGATATCTTTGAAGCATTGCGGTCCCGATGCTCGTGAAGCTACAGAGCAATTAGGATGTTGCGAAAGCTTCATGGATGACGGCTATACCATGAGGCTGGCCCTGGGCCTTAGCCCAGGGGTAAGCTGCTCGCTCTTTGCAACCGTAGGTCGTAGGTTCTAGTCCTGTAGTGGGCGATTTTTTCATATTACCAACTTACAGCAAGCTGTGGTGATAGCCATTAAGGCTCCTCTGTCGATGTATAAATGAGGCTCTTAAATAAGCCAGCCAACCTTTTTATCTCCTGCTTGATGCTAAGGGGCACAGTAGGGGCACGGTCTGGGACGCAGGAGGAGCATCCTAGTTTCCACTAAGCAACGGGTTAGTGACAAGGCTATGGCTGTCGCTAATATCTCCTTTCTCATTCTCGTTCAAAAGCACCACCATCGTCGCCATGGTGATCGGCTGCCGGTGCTGACGACTCACGGGCTTCCACGGTTACATGGATTAGCCCAGACACCAAAGATTACTCTAGCTGCTTTGACATTCTTCATTATTAGCTTGAGCCACCGACCGTAGGAGCCCACGTTACGTCGGAGTCGTTGGGTCAATTGCTGCTCGGGTAATATCCTGTCAGCCACGTAGAGCACTTCAAAATGGTACTAATCTGTTGACTTGCTGGCCTATTTCCTTTTTCAAGCATTGGTACAGCCATTTCCCTGATCCCACGAGGCTTGATCGGCTAGCGGCTGTTCATAATGTAATGCTGTGCTCCCACCACCCACCTTGACTTTTGGCGACTTTATGAGTGGCAAATTTATGAGTGCGAGCAGACCAGAACATGGTTATGGCTTAGGTCTACCGTTCAGAGACTTAGAGAAAGCTGTAAAAGGGATGCTACTAAAAGAAAGTCGTTGGAGAGAAGCTGGCCTATATGGGGTAGCAGTAGCTATGCCCATTCAGAAAGGCTTGATGACTGACCAATTAAAGCACTCTGTTAGGGCTCTTGTTCTCAAAAGATCAAACATTCTATGAAATAGAATAAAATAGAAGTAGAATAGTTAACTTGACTTGTACCTTGGATCACTTGCATGTATCCCCAAAGTCACAAGACAGAGTAGAGAGAGAGAGAGAGAGAGAGAGAGAGAGAGAGAGAGAGAGAGAGAGAGAGAGAGTTGTGGTGCTAGGCACTCTTGAATGGCTGAACGTGTGTGTGTGTGTGTGTGTGTGTGTGTGTGTGTGTGTGTGTGTGTGTGTGTGTGTGTGTGTGTGTGTGTGTGTTTGCAAGCGAGCGTGCATGTGACCTTTAGCGGCAGTTGACAATAAAGCAGTAATTTGAAAATGCAGAGCACAACCGAAAGCCGTCTACCATTGCCAGTCTTTTGAATGGCACTTATATATAGGTTTGACTGTTATGGAGTAATAGTGTAGTCTGAGCTACTAGAAGTATTGAAATCCGTGTGCATGGGTGCCTGCATGACATCATTTGCACTACATGTACATGAGTTGCTTTTTTCAAGCTACCCCCCCCCCCCCCCGGCGTGCTGGTGGTCAGCATAACTGCAGTGTGCCCGGCAGGGCCGGTACTCGAATGGCTGCAAAGCACCTGTTTCCCTGCCCACTAAAGGAAGCCGAAGACCCAGAGCTATAGCGAAAGAGTGCACTCCTCCTTTGATTGAGTCATCAATAAATCATGATCTCGTGCCTGCACTGGTTTGACCGAATCGATGGTCACTGTAGACAATTTAAAATGCACCGGAACGGCTTCACGTGGAGAGTAGGGAGATTTATGCAAAGGCACTCGCAGGTACGTTGAAGGCAGCAGGTCTTTTACCGGTCCAGCAGAGTGACTTTGCCAGTTGGACGAATAATTAATTACCCTAGCCAAGTCGGAATGGACCGATAGGACATCTGTAGCCAATTCTGCCCCCACTGACCAATGTCAGCTGGGACGAACGAGCAGGTGGGGGCAATTTGAAGGATCGTTGAACATCGTTGAACGACTCTTGTCGTTCACAATCTGAACAGAGATGGTCGCATAGATGGTCGCGGCCGGCTGCACTCGTCCCTTTGGCCCGGTGTTGGGGTTTTTTCTCATCAATATACTAGTCTTCGTGAGATCTGTCAGCTAAGCAGTCAGCTGGGAGGCTGGAGCAACAGTCCATGAATGAAACAACTGACTTCCGCTGTTGCGGCCCTTGTAGTGAAGCCGGCTCTTACCACCCGTGGAATTCACTTGCTCTACTGCAGATGGTCCATGATTACAAGGCTACGATGGTTGTGTAAGGTTGTGGTTAGGTTGAATACACAAAACAGAAACGGTAGATGGCAGTTGTTCTTTGTTAGGTAATGCAGCAGTTAATGCTACAAGCTTCGTTAGAAGGTTGCACACATTAGCGCCGTGGGCTTAGTTCACCAAGAGTGCTTGTCTCTCAAAAAATTGATGGTGTGTTCAGCCCTTAGCTGTATAGGGAGGGTCTGGCTTCGAGCCGGCTATCCAAGAATGACGTGTTGACAACAGTTGTTAACTCTGTTGATGCCACACTCCACGCACCATGGGACAGGTTGTGGCGATTTGTCCCACACACAGCCTTCAAAGGCCTCGGTGAGTGCCTGGTGGCTGAAAGCTAGTCTCCAGCATTGGGGGGGCCTTTAATGTTGATTCAATTAGCCAAGGCATGCCTTGTGTACAATTGATTGCGTACGAATGGACTTTCTGATTTGCAAGCTCTCTGTCGACAGGGCTCTAGAGCTATAGAGTTGAACTGAAATCGGTAGGCAATAGCTGCTTCAAGCAGTGCACAGGGTCACTCTAGATTGCATTATGCACACAAAAGAGATGTGAGCTGGTGAGCCAGTTTCGGCAGCTTGCAAAGCCGGTCGTGCTTCTGATGGAATAATAGTAATAATAATAATGCACTTGATAAAGCGCCCTCAGAGAACTTTCTAGGCGCTTGCTATTTGCTGCAAAGTGATATGCAATAGAATAGTAAGTAAAATCATGCTTTAAAAACAAATAAAATGAATAATATGGCTAGGGGTGACATGCACAGGGTCAGCATGCAAATGTGGTTAGTGGCAGCATGCACAGTGTCAGCATGCATAAGTACAGAAAGGACGAATCATAGGGACCCACTAAATGCTGTGATAAATGGGTGTGTTTTTAATTTCTTTTTAAATGTGGTCAAGTCAGGGGATGTCGTGACGCAAGCACCAGGTAAGGCGGTTGCTTTCACGACCTCGGGACCGAGGTCGTGGGTTCGATTCCTGCGGTGGGTGATCCTTTATCGCTACTCCAAGCGGTGGTGATAGCCGTAAAAGCTCTTCTGTCGCTATACAAAAAGAGGCTGTTTAATCAGCTAAGATTTATTTATTTATTTTATAAAGTAGGGAGTGAGTTCCAGGCTTTTAGAGCATACAAACTAAATGCACGATCTCTAAAGGATTTGAGGTTTGTACGAGGTAAAGGTAAACAGTTAGTTTCCGAAAAGCGGGTGGTACGATACATAACCTGGTGGGGGGAGTAGATCTGATAGGTAGGCTGGAGCCAAAGAATGAAGTGACCTAAAAGTGAGCGATAAAACCTTGAAGTCGATTCGTTGCTTGACTGGTAGCCAGTGCAGGTCGGTGAGAAGTGGTGTGATGCCGCAGCTGCTCACGACAGACAAGCCTGGCTGCCGAGTTTTACACCAGCTGCAAGCTTCTGATCGCACATGCAGGTAGATCAGCAAGCAGTGAGTCACATAAGTCAAGACGGGATGTCACAAATGCGTGGACCAACTTAGATGTGGTAACTTTATCTAAGCAAGCCCGAATTTTAGCAATGCTATGTAGCTTAGAGTTGGCAGACTTGATTGTGGAGCTGATGTGGTCGTCCAACGAAAGGTCACTTTGGAATATGACACATAGATATGGTATCCTTAGCTAAACAAGCCCGTAGTGCCCTTTCGACCGTCGTTTTGTATAGCGCGATTAGAGTTTGCATAGTAAAGTTTCACTGCTGATTCTAAGTCCGTATGGACTCCTACCAGCTGGACTGACGACTTCGGCGTCCTTAGTGAGGTTCGAAATTGGCAACGTTGAAACGCTTGGAGCGCTTGTGCCCGCTTAGGGGTAGGTGATGCACTAGAGTGACAGGGCTCTGGTGCTTTTATCGTTCTCTCATTTATCTAGGTGTCATATTCCAAAGCGACCTCTCGTTAGACGACCACATCAGCTCCACAGTCAAATCAGCCTATTTTCAGCTTCATAACATTGCTAAAATTAGGGCTTGTTTAGATAAGGATACCACGTCCAAGTTGGTCCATGCATTCGTGACATCTCGTCTCGACTTCTGCAACTCACTGCTTACTGGCCTACCAGCATGTGCGATCAGGCGATTGCAGCTGGTGCAAAACTCTGCAGCTAGGCTTGTCTGTCGTGAGCGTCGCAGTTGCCACATTACTCCACTTCTCGCCGACCTGCACTGGTTACCAGTCAAGCAACGGATTGACTTCAAGGTTTTGTCGCTCACTTGTAGGTCTCTTCATTCTATGGCTCCAGCCTATCTTTCAGATATACTACCCCATCAGGCAAAGCATCGTACCACTCGCTTTTTGGAATCCAACAGTCTAGAAATACCTCATACAAACCTTAAATCCTTTGGAGACCGTGCATTTAGCTCGTATGCTCCCACAGCCTGGAACTCCCTCCCGACCTGCATCAGAACATCCCCTGACCTGACCACATTTAAAAGAAACTTAAAAACATACCTATTTAGGACAGCATTTAGTGGGTCCTTGTGATTCGTCCTCGATGTGCTTATGCGTGCTGACACTGTTCATGCTGCCACTAACCACATTTGCATGCTGACCCAGTGCATGTAACCCCTAACCATGTTATTCATTTTGTTTGTTTTTCAAGCATGATTTTACTTACTATTCTATTGCGTATCACTTTGCAGCAAATGTAAAGCGCCTAGAAAGAGATTAAGTTCTCTGAGGGCGCTTTATCAAGTGCAATATTATTATTATTATTATTACGTCGTCGGTGTCCCGAATGCCCGTCTGTGCTTCTTATCCGCCCGAAAGTATACGAATAGATATATCGCCTAGCACTGAGGTGCCAGCATTCGAGTCTGAATCCACCAAAACCTACGAGCCCAACCCGTAGCGATCGGACTTTTTCAAAGATGGATCGCAAGAGCTCAGTGGCTGGGTGTGGGGTGGGTGGCACTTCAGTGAGCCCACCTGCCACGCATACGTCACTCGGCGTCTTCTGCTGGCTGCTTCCGGTGAAGTTACGATTACAATGGCGACGCAGCCTCGTAGGCGGCGCCTCCGGCCGAGCGAGCCTGTTATTTCTTGACTTCTCCGTACCTAGCTGAACTGCTGCTCCAGCCTCAGCCTCCTCCTCGTGCCTTCAGGTCCTGTATTGACAATGAATTAGCTGTTCCATTCCTCAGCTTAAAGATGCTTTAGCCCTGCAGGTCCTAGACTGTGGAACTAGCTTCCACAATTCTTACGCTACGACTACTCTCATGCTGCCGACTATGGCACATCTTTTTCAGCGGTCCTGAGCTGCTACTTCCATGCTACTTCCCTGCTACTCACAACCTCAACTGCTCTCCTGACTCTGCTATGCTTCCCATTTTCTCTTTGTTGCGTGAGACGAAGTCTGTTGGCTACCGAATGCGTACCGAAAGCCGGTTAGGCTGTGAGCGCTCTATACAAAACTCTCCTGCGTAACACCCACGTGGTCTTTATGGCCTTGCGGAGTTACAGAAGGAGATACATTACATTACATTCATCGCTCGGGCTGGTCAAGTAGTTCTGACAAGGTCATGTTAGACAAGACGGGCCGCTTTAAATTTAGTCACAAGTAGAGGGTGAAGTGAAGGAAAGTAGTTAACTGTCGCACGGGCATTCCGGAAGGGGTGTCGGCTTTGCTTGGACGCGAACGGCCTAGTCAAGTCACCACGTCCCTACAAGGTAGGGAACCCATCGCGAAACTGACGCAGAACCGCGGTAAACGGGACGAAACGCCGCTTTCCTCGCGATGCATTTTCCTGCTGACCCGCAGCCGAACCGGCAAGCGTGCGACGAGCCGGCGCAAGAGGGCTGCCGCGAGCGTTTCTCGGTTTGCTGGATCCGTAAAAGCAGCCGTGCCTCAAGTCGGAAGTTGGCCTGCTGCTGGCCACATTTGTCGCGCGGCGTCCTCCAGCAAAAAATGGCGCGAGGCGTGCGACGTGACGTAATCCGAACCGTTGTCGGTTCCTGACTTGTGATGAAAGATCCTCAGATAAATGTAAAATAAAATTCACTTGTATAGCGCCCTGGGATAACTTAAAAAATCTCTATTCAGGCACTTCACATACGCCACGAGCCCACAGCCTCGGTCAGACTATGATCGGGGCGAGCACCTGGGCGAGACACTGGTGCGAAGACCAGCCCAGCTGGACGCAGCCCCGTCACGACTCGAAACCGCCGAAAAAATGTCGCTGTTCTCGGATGTTCCTTCACACCGCACACCTGTCCGGTGCTGGGATCATTAAAAAATGTGATCATTGCATCTGATTGTTGATAATCGGATCATAAGATCATTAAAAAGCTGATTTAAAAGCTTAATTTGTATGGCGGCAGAAGAGGCCTATCGGCTATCGCCGCCGCTTGCAGATCGCCCAACTGCAGGATTCGAACTCACTACCTCGGTCTTGAAGAGCGAGTGGCTTACCTCCTGCACTATCATGGCTATAGCATTGAGGATAGGCGTCTTGCTTAATGGGAAAGCCATAAAGTGCCAGGCCGGGGACCAAGTTCAGAGCGAATGTATTTAATGACCGAGGTCGTGGGCTCGAGCTTCGTAGCATATGTGTATCGGAGAAAATAATTATATATATATATATATATATATATATATGAAATGTAATTCGACCTATTAGTATCGTTTCAAAGCCGAGCTACACTACTTGGCTCAGAAAACAAAATGTCGAGGTCACCACTAGTAGAGTAAAGGGATCTTTTGTCAGCGAGGCAAAAGGAGTCGCATTTTTTCTTCTGGCTTCGGTCCTCCTGCTCACGGCCTCCGAAGTGCCGCTCGGCGCGTCGGCGGCGGCGGCGCGCCGAGCGGCATTCGGCACCCAGCCTTTTTTACCCGAGCCAGCAAGCTCTCTCTTGTGGCCCTACAGCAGCACCCATTTTCTTTAGCTCCTAGGCCACGAAATTCATGACATTAAGAACTGGCAATTAGAAGAAATGCAGCAGCTGTGGGTCGATTTTCGAAACTTCCACTCAAATGCAAAAAATCAGCGCTCGGCTTCGATAATGGACGCTGTGACATTATTTTTAACCTTTCGGTATTCCGACCGCTGCCGGGTGTAGCGAAAACACGTCGCCGTCGGGGGGGGGGAGGGGAGGGAAGGGCGAGGACAGTGCTACTGAGGCTCCGCGAGGTTGGCCTGAGGTTTGGTGTTGTCGGCGTACCTCTTCCGCTGGACAGCCCAGGCCGTTTGCAGAGATGCGTGCGCATTTTACGGGATTTGCTATGCAACCCTTCGAGTTGTCGAAATTCCGTTAGCCGACGTCATACTAAGAGCCGCATGGTTTTTCCATTCGTACTTCGCCGGCGGCGACGCCGTTTTTTCGTCAAATCTGGATTAACGCGGGGTAACTCGGTAACGGATGCCTCTTTGCTATGGGCCGGGCGCACATTTTTCGTCGATCGCCAACCCTGCGTCTGCGCCAGCCACGCCTCCTTCGCGCATGCTCTGCCCGCAGCCGCAATGGCCGCAGCTCGGCCGTCGGACTGTGGGTAGGGTAATCTGGTTGCTGTTGGCGCTGCACTGGTTCGCGCGGGCGCCGGCAGGCGCGTGTTCCCGGCCAAGCGTGCGAGACATCACGTGCGAACTGCGCTGCCGCACTGGCGATCGGCTTGAAACTCTGCCGGCGCGATCGACGCCCAAGGTAAAAGGCGACTCCCGTAGCCGTACGCCGCCGGGGCTCGGGGGGGGGGGGGGGGTCCTACCGCGCTCAGCTTTAGCCCCGCCGACTGCCGATCGTCGCCGGCCTTTGCTTTATAAGGTCGTACGTTGAGTTTATATCCATTACTTCTGCGATTTCCGACAGACGCAGCTTGCTGGACCGACCTCGATGTGCCCTACCAGTATTCAGCTTTCACGGAGAATGTGTTGTACTGGGGAAGACGCTCACTACGGTTAGCACTCCGGTACGGTTAGCACTCCGGTCCTGCGGAGCGCTACGGTTAGCACTACGGTCGATCGACAGCTCAGCGTCACGTTTAGCTGACACGTTTATGCGCCGAGTCATCTTTGAGAGGCGCCTTATGCTTCGCTGCCCGAAGTCATCCATACCCTCACTTGCAAAAGGCGCTAATTTAAATTTCTGTGGGTTCACTGCATATGTGTGGACACTCAGTCGGAACCGGTCTGCACTTGGCTTGGGCATGGCATCCCTGACGATGACAGGCCAGACCCGTTGAGTGATTTATGCTGATCATCGATATGTAGATGCACGTGAGTGGGAAGTGCCTCTAGTCACGGTTGTGAAAAATGGGTGAACCAACCTGTCGGCAGCATCGTAGCGTCGAGCGTCGTAGCTAAGCCCCGGGCAGCTGATTAAGTGAAACTGATGTTCTGCTGCTGTGCATACGAATTATTATGTACAATTCAGCAGATTCAGCATCCTCATTATATAGCAGGCAGTAGAACCATAGCCGCTATCACTCCTGCTTGCAGTGGGCAGTAAAGAATTGCCTGCTTCAGTACTCGGTCCCGCTCTCCCCCCCCCCCCCCCCCCCGACCTTTGCCAAGTGCTAGCTCATTACCCCTAGGCTAAGACCCCATGGGCGAAAGTCAAGTCTTAAAAAAGACAATTCTGATAAGCAGGCATTCGTGTATGTGTGTGTGCGTGCGTGCATGCGTGCACATATTCATCTATCCGTTGGGTGTAGCACCGAGGACACACTCACAGCTGGTTAGGTGGCTGTGTACTATCCTCACTTAGTGAGCAAAATTGTATCAATCTATGCTATTCCTTAGCAAGAGGCCTTGGAAAAACACGGCAAGGCATGTCACGTACCACAGCTACGAGATGGTTCTAGTGCCGGCAGTATGTAGCCAGGATCCGTAGATCAGTGACACAGCCTGTCTGGTCGGCAGGCACGGCCCTAACAAGGACCACTCAAACGTGCGTATCTAGGACAATCGAAAGGCAATATTTGCACGATGCCCGAAGGAAAGCAGCTGCTGTTCAGCTTGTGCTTTTGTTGGGTTAAATTCAAAGTTAAAGCAATATCTGGTGCAGATCTCTTGTTAGCCCATGTCATTATATCGTATATGGTAATTAAAATGCATCTTTGAGCCAACAAGCAAGCGTTTTGGCAATATTGACCAAAACAAAGCCAGCTGAAGTGGCAGCTGAAACTGCAGTCCAATCATCGTCTGGATGCCAGCTGGTATAAGCCGATCTAAACCGTCAACTGTGCAGTCGTGCCAGTGTTGATCTAGACGTGTGGCCCGAAATTGCTAAGCTGGCGGGAGTGTGTTAATCGTGGTGGCTATTAGGAGCAGCCGAACGTGGCCACAGAAACGGAAATACTTATGCAGTCAACAACGAAAAGATTGCAGTGCTACTGTAGGTCGGGAAATGGCCAAGTAGCCCTTAGTGGAGATTACAAACGATTTGCATAGCCCGGTTCCCGCCCGATAGTCCCGGGATTCTGCCTCTATGGTGCTAATTGCTGTGCGGTCGGATGCTCAAAAACCCACTATGTACTTGGAATAAATTTGATGTACCTGCTTGTTGTTTATGGGTCGCGTATGGAGGTCTGCTAGAGCAATTACAACTGCAGGAAGCATCGTTTTTCGTGCCTAGACTGGTGTGATAAAACCAGTGCCTACTTCGTGGCTGGTTAGAGATTGAGAGGGGAGAGAGTGAAAGTGCGAGGAGAGTGTGTGCGCGTGCGCGCGCGCGTGTGTGTGTGTGTGTGTGCGCGTGTGTGTGTGTGGAGAAAGTGTGGGGAGGGGCAGTGTCACTAGCAGCCAAAGCGCTATATGGTTTCTGAGAAAAGCAGTTGGTGGTAGCAAGCAGGTGCTTGCCATTATCGGCGCCCAAATTCTATTAGTCTACTAGTCTATTAACAGCTGGTGCTGGGCAGTTCCTTCCTCTCTATAGCCTCCGGAGGACCCCTTGCCAGCCTCTGCTCGGGGCACCTCCTGTCGGGGCGAAGTTAGTTAAGAGCCTTTTTTTCCAGCAGGCTCAGAATCAGCATTTGAGCATAATGAAGTGGTTCTCACCAAGTGGCCGGCTGGCCTTCGTGTGGCAGCTGCCGAAGCTGCTGCTTTGCTGCTGCTGCTGCTGCAGCTCCCGACCGGCAGCTCCCCTTCGAGCCAGGTGCCAGTGCAGCTGAGCTCCTCCGCCCTTACCCTTGGGCGTTGCTGCCGCAGCCAAGCTCGCTCGCTCTCGACGGGCCCTCACGTGTGTTGCTCGAAAAACGGCTGCCGCCCCGCTTTTCCTCTTCTTTGCCGTCCCCGTCCAGCGTGGCGGCAAAACGATCGCGTTTCGACGATCGCGTTTCGACGATCGCGTTTCGAGATCCTCCGGATTTTCTTTCGGCCGTCGGTCGACTCTTGGCGGCGGTGGGCGGGCCCTGTCGGTGGCAACCCTTCCGTGCACTGGGATACTTTTATGACGATGGCCTGCCTGCGGTCGTGCAGCTTTTCCGGAGTCTGCCGGCGTCGGTGCTAGTAGGTTGGTGTCAGCCCTCGGCTTAAATGCTCCTGGCAGGGTTCTGCACGAGGGCAAACTACAAGTCGTGTTATTTGTTTCGCCGTTCGTCTCGTCCTCTGCCCAGTCGAACTACCGACGCCCCTCAAGTTGACAGCTTGGAGCCTGTGGCATTTGCTCCAGGAATTTGCCCCTGCCTGGCACCCTCTCTGCTGCTGCTCTGTTCTTGGCTCTCCGGCAGCCACCGGCCTTCACCCACTTCTGCTGGCTGCCTGCCCGCCCACCCGAGGCTGCCTGCTTCCGGTCTGGCCCTCTGGCTCGAATCTGACTCATTAAAGATAACTCGAAGGCGGGTGTCCCCTTTCAAAAGCCTTCTCAAAGTGCAGGCAGAGCAGGCAGGCAGGCAGTCGGTATCGGCATCGGGCTGCTGCCGAACCCCGACCTGCTCCTTGGCTTGCATCGTCGGCTGCTACCAGGCTGAGGCCTGTGTCAACGGTCGCCCTGTACTGGCTGGACTTGGAATTCATCGAGACTTCTTCGACGTCGTTGTCGTCTTCGATTGCAGGTCATTCGATCGTGAGCGTCCTCTTCGGTGCAGCTTACCGGAGCCGGCGCATGCAGCAGTCTACGCATCCGTCCTCCTGCTGATAAGAGTGTAGCCACCGAGTAGGAAGCGCCTCTGTCGGTTGGCCGGATATTGTCCATTGGTCAGCTGTTGCCGACATGCGCAGTCACCGCTCTTCCGCAGTGGCTCCGCCGGCTTCCGCAGCGGCTGCAGTTGGTGCCAGAGGTGGCAGCGGCGGCGGCAGCAGCGGTCTGGGCGGTTTGTCAAACGGAGTCACGTCGCTGCACGAATCCTTTATTTACGGCGGAGTTGGTGGCAGTAGCGGCGGAGGCTGGCTGAGCGCCGCCAACTATGCCGTTGTTGCTCCGCACCATCGCCCCGTGTGCCGCTACTCGTCCTACCCGGGCAAGCAGGCTGCCAACGGCAGCGGCGACAACTACGAGGACGTTTGGGCGTGCAAGACGGCCGCTGCGGCGGCGTCTGCAACCGCCGCCGTGGCTGCAGGGCACGCCGGCAGCGATGCGCACCTGCCGCCTCCAGCTTACTCTATCGGCAGCCACGCCCTGCTGATGCGCAGCAAGACGTGGTCTCCGCCGGACGCAGACGGCGTGCTGGAGGCACTGGCGGCGGCAGCGCTGGACGAGACGAGCAGCGTGAGCGGCTGCAGCGAAGGCAGCAGCTCGACCGGCGGCTCCCGGCAGCCACCTCCGCCAGCATCGCTCGGCGGCGGCAGCGCTCTGCAGCCGACGAGGCGAGGCGCTGTGGCGGCAGGTGATGCCGGCGACGAGCTGCCTGGCTGCACGGACAGGGACGCTCAGCACTCGCCGCATCCCGCTCCGCCGAGGCTGGCTCCTGTGAGCGGCTTCCTGTCGCCGGTAAGTGCGAGCTCGTGCGAGCGTGCCTGCGGCAGCAGTGGCGAAAGTGGCTGCGGCAGCCGTCGTTTCGCGCAGAGGCGCAGGTAGCAGCACCAGGCTTCACGGCTTCACACCCGGCTTCACGATTGGGTTGATGCGAACCTTGATGTGAACTTGCCTGCCGATATATTTAAGGTGGGCAGCGTGTGCAGCCTGCCGGCCAGCTCGTAGCCAGCTCATGCCGGTCTGAGCTGCACGGAATCGCTGAACTACTTAGTCGTCTCACTGTCATTCACGAACCGGTAGCGGCAGGGCAGGGCAGCCAGCTATTCGTTCCCTTGGACCTCGACCTTGCCAACCACGATTGACCGTCCCGGGCATGTAAATGCCATCGCGCTGGCATGCCTCCTTGTAGGTAGCCTGTGCATTTGTTTGGTGCTTACCCTCTGTGCGTTTATCGCTTTGGCGACACTGGCAGCACGATTCGAATCACAGTGGCAGCTCATTTGAACCAGGCAGCGAGCATCTGCAGCTGGGAAACTGCCCCCATTAAGTCTGGGGTTGGGGCCACAGCTGCTCTGCTTTATGACACTGGTCTTTATGTGTATGGAGCAATGTACAGTGGAGTACAGTGGAGCAAACACGATTTTGTCATTCGTGTCGGTTGGCAGGCTCAGTAGTCGCCTCTTGCTCGGCTCCAGCCAAAATAGCCCAGTGCTAACCAGCTGTGGCCCTACCAACAGGACAGGCTTTGGTTTGCATAATAGCACCTTTGGTAGGCATAACTCAGTGTACCGAGGCAACCTCTAGTGGTTTGCTAGAGATCTGCTCAGGGTCACCTCCAGTGCCACCACCTTCGAGTGATTGGCTTGCCTTGCAGTCGGGTTTGGGCAGATGTGGCATCGTAATCGACAGATGCCATGTTTGTGTGGCGTAGTTGCACTCAAGGGTTTATGTGCCTTGCCTCCCAGTAACAAGGGTGCCTACTTTCCCTTGCACCTCCTGCTCCTCTGACTCGTTTAGCTGCTCT
Organism: Cristatella mucedo; assembly: GCA_009760855.2. Taxonomy (NCBI): domain Eukaryota; kingdom Metazoa; phylum Bryozoa; class Phylactolaemata; family Cristatellidae; genus Cristatella; species Cristatella mucedo. Next base: position 10,855,242 of record WPIO01000004.1, on the reverse strand, counting down.
TCTAACCGAACTCAAATCCGTCGGAGGCTGTGCCTCAGTTGTTATGCCCGAGAAGCCTGCAGCTCCACTGCTGCCGACTGGCATCACGACCTGCCTTGACTTGCCGACCTTGAAAACCAAACTAGAAGTTCACCTACTACTCACAGCACTGCTTCATTCATTCACTCATTTGAATCGTCCTGTATGGGCTTCTGCGTGTCGCAAATGTGCAGGTGACGAACACATACCGTGAGATTATACGCATGCATCACGTGTTCAATAATCTCTATTCTATGAATGAATCGATGCTTTTGCTCTGCAGGTCCTTGTGGAACTCGCTTCCATAATTCTTACCTAACTGACATTTATTTTCCTGCTGCTGACTGTGGCATATCCTTTCCAGCCGTCCTGAGCTGCTACTTCCACGTTGCTCAGTTACTCAACTGCTCTCCTGACTCAGCTATACTTCCTTCTCACTTTATCTCTGTTGCATGAGAGGAAGTCTGTTGGCTACAGCATGCGTACCGAAAGCGTCTTAGGCTGTGAGTGCGCTATACAAAACACTCCTTCGTAACAGCCACTGAAGCTTGGTTTAGGCGGCGAGTCTTGCTTCGTACCTGCCTCCTACCTGCTCGAGTCTTGATGTATACGTTACCGATGTGGTGGGGGACGGTCCAAGACTTAGTGAAGACATGGTGAAGACTCAGCATTCAAACCCGGCTCCACTTTTTCAGCCAATACTTAGCAACCGACCAGTCATAGACGCCATTCAGGCCATGCTTACTGCATTGCTTTGAAGGGAATGGAGGAGGGCGACTAGAGTTGTGAACTCATCGATGCTTTCTAGGTGAGTCCCATGGGACACTCTTCAGCTCGGAGTTCAAAAATAAGATTTTGAGGTAAAGGCTATGGCAGACAGGTTTCATTCTACCGTCAGTTTCATTTGCGACGCGTGGCTGTTGAGAAGCGCTGCAGCTATTCCACGAACGCTCAGTGGGTGGAATGAGTAAGAAGCAAGACTTGGAGCAAGACTCGCCGTCTAAACCTTGTACAAATCGGGAGACCCAAGCAAAACTAAAAAGTAGGCAGGAAGCAAGACTCGCCGTCTAAACCAGGCTTTAGTCTTTGTCGCTTTGTAGAGTTTCGGAAGGAGATACATTGCATTGTGCATTCTATTATCACAAAGATATGCTGTTTTCAACCTATTTGAAGGGCACAGAACATAATTCTAGTTCTCTTAAGGTGCTATGTAAATGTTTTATTATTATTGTTATCGTAAAGTTACATTTACACAAAGCTACATTTACTGGTCAGATTTATTTATGACCAGCTCACCCAACTGCTTCTGATGTTTGTTTTGGTCTTTGATGCATGTGGCAAATTTCCTTTGAGGATGTTGCTAGTTTGAATTGTCATTCAGAAGCTAAAATTTACGAGAGCACTTGTGGCTACTGCTGTCGATTTTATTTTCTATTATTGCTAGGGCTTTTCATAGAATGAGCTAGCACTACACCAACTATTAGTGCAGGTTGTGCCACGGGGTGCTGCTAAAATGCATTTATCTTGGTAACCCCCTTTTCCAGCCATTTCATCTTCCGGCTCACAACATTTCGTGTCTCGGTCTCGCACAGTAGTAGGGAGCATTGCAGTCAGGCCGTCCCTCGGCACGAGGACACCAGGTCCTGCAGCTGACACGTAGCAGCTGTCCTTGTAACTGCTACATCGTGTGATGAGGACCAGCAGAGGATATGGGCCACTTGCATAGTGTCCGCTGCACATACGACGTTGACACTGGCCGAGTTCGTATCTCCCGAATTTTCTTAAGTAGATCCATCGTAAGTCGGGTGGAGGGCTGACTGTATATTATTTTAGCCTATAATTTGCAACATCATCCATCCAATCGGTTGACCACACTTCGAAGGTAACACATTGAATGAGGTCGGTAGAATCGACAACATTCTGTTGTCAGTACTGGCTGAAATGCTTTGAAAGTAAGCTGGAGGCACGACATTACTTAAGCATTACGTTAATACTCCGTATAGAATATTTCTTAATATTTGCTTGAACATTAAAAGATTACCAATTTACGGATGTTTGTAAGAGCTATCGTTAGATGTTAAAAATAAACCCAGAATCAAGTGCAAACTTCTGTAATTTGATCACCCCTGTGCAAAGCGAGCATGGCATGGGGTAGGTAGCATGGCGTGGAGGTATCTTGACGTGCAGTGTGTTAAATGATCTGGAGAGTTCGGCACTTGAAAAGAAGAGCACCTGTGCATGATGACTTGTCCGGATGCAGATGCAACTGTAAACGCTTGTTTGATGAGTGGCGTGGGTACACGTTTTACAAATAAATTGAAGCGTACTATTCCGTGCAGGGTAAACCCGAGGTTAGATCTGATCCTAAAGCTTGTGCAGTGGCTGCAGTGATGCGACTGCTAGTGGGGAAAGAGAGGAAGGGGTGGCAGCTGTACTTGTTGTCTGCTGGTTCGTGTCGAGAAGCATAGCATTTCAGTACCTTTATCCTCTTTTTTCTGACTTGGCATGCACAAAGCAAGTTATTCTGTAACATGAGCTATCAAAGACAGACGTGTTAGGTAAGGCAAGAGTAAGCGAGACTATCAGCCCTTGGCTTCCTAGCAAAGCCTCTTGCATAAGATACGACTTGATCATAGCAGTCTTCCTCAACGGATGTCGTTCATGTATACTCACAGCCAAGAAGTAGGGAGTTACAGATTCGAGAATGCTAACACAGTGAGCTCTTCTTCTGCTGCTGCAAAAGGACCGACAACTCCGGGCACTAGCTTTAATTGTGAAAATTAATGCAGACGCAGGTTGCAGTTCACCACCTGCACCTGCAACGGTCGAGTTAGCCCGATCTGCTTGTGGGGGGGGACTAGCGGTCCAGACAAGCAACTCGGAAACGGTTGTAACAGAAACAGTTCTTCACCCACAATGAATGTCAGCGATTCATTCCGCTTGAGGATATAGTTTACCGATCGTTGTTCTGCTGGTCGGGAACTGTTTTGCTTGCTGTATTCTCTCTGCACCTGAGAAATTAATGGCCGATGGATGCTCTGTGCCCTAGCTCTTTGCTACTCTCTGCTTTCTCTGAGCTTCCTAAAGTTTTGCTCGACATTTAGTTGGTCGGTAGTGTGGTCTAGTACGTCAGTCCTGTGCTATCGTTGAGTTTGTGGTCTGGTTTTCAGCAAGTTGGTTTTTGCTGCTATCGTCTCTGCAGCTCACACAGCTGTGTGGTGCCACAGGCATGTCATTGCGTCTTGAACTGGAAGGGTCAGGTGAGGGAGTGGTGGGTCTTGCCAGCTCTGGCTCACGCCAACCAGCCTATACAGAACTTCTAGAGCATTCTTCTGCACAGCACGAGCCTCGCGTGATTTCGACTAGAGATCACGGCGAGACACCAAGCACCGTGGGCTTCTGCCAAAAGAAAGCTCGCATGTGCACACACACACACACACACACACACACACACACACACACACACACACACACACACGCGTGGGGGTCGGGGTGTGTCCGTCTTACAACTCCAGGCACAAATCGCAGCTGCTCAAGTGAAGCCCAGAACACCACGTGTTCTGCCTCAGCATTCGTATTCGAGCTTAAGTATGTGTACCTAGCTGGTCAACATCGACTTTACTAGTTTAATTACCACCGGCAACATCCCGATGACAGGCAAGCCTTATTTCGGGGTTGCCTGGGCATCAACTGCCTGCATCACTTTTTTTGTGTGGTGCACACACACAAAGAGGGCCGGGGGGGGGGGCTGTCGACAGGTTGCAATAGACAAATGCACTAGATGGGCTGGAAGCTGAACGCTTTAGGCTGGCAGAGTGGCATGGTGGCTAATAGCCAAGAGCCAGTGGCAACTGCACTCAGCTGACGAGGCTGGCTGGACGTCAGCAGCAGCAGCAGCAGTTCGTCGAGAGCCGAATTTCAGGCGGATTTCACAAGCAGCAGCAGCAGTGTTTGGGTTCTAAGCTTCTGCAGCCTGCCAGGTGCATGCTAAGCTTAAGGCCCCTCTACTCGGGGTGGGGGGGGGTTGGGCAGGAGCCTGAGTGGGGAGCAGCCCATTGGGGAGCAGCAGCTGCCAAGGTTCTCGATGCTGTATTTTTAGCTGGTGGCTGGCTATCGATTAGTTTCAAGTAGCACGTGCCTGCTTAGTTTGGTAATGAGAATCCAAGGGACCCCGAGTGGTCCGCCCTCTTGTTATTTTTTGCATGAGCTGCCACGAGCTGCCTGCTTAGACATGCTGCTGTTGCCCATCCAGTCTCTCAAAATATCAAGTGAGGTTGTGACCGTGGGCAGAGCAGAAGGGGACCTTACCTCTCACCCACACACCGGCCACTGCTCACTGCTGCTGCTGCTGCTGCAGTACGCCGGTAAGGCATGGTGATGCTCGGTCTGAGAGTGCTGCACGGCAGTCTTCCTTCGAGGGTGTAGCTGTCCAAAACGCTCGCTGGCTGTTAGCCGCCTAAGGTAATTGCTCGAGACTTTTTGCTGAACATTTTTTGGGAACCTCTCTCATCTATGCGTGCATCTGCCATTGCTTTGCTTTATCTTTAGTTTCGGCGTGTCAATCAGCTGTGCTTGCTATGATGAAAGTCAATAATCCGCGTTTGGCTGGCACGATGCTCTGTGTGTGAACACGTGTGTAGTTCGGCCTTTGAGCTGCCTCGGGCCGGGGGGGGGGGGAACCATATGCTGCCGTGGCTAGGCAGCTGCTCGGGCAGCCTTGACATATTAGTGTGCCTAGATTAGATCTTGTGATTGTTGCTGTATCTGCCCGTTATTGAGCCTTTGGGATCATGAAGAAACCTGTCCTCACATCGCCTTTGGCGTTTACTCATCGCCGTGTTATCTGCTCATTGCTTTTGGCCTTTGCAGATAGCATCTTGGTCAGCATGGACTGTATTCCTAAGGCTCCCCGCCGTTGTGAAAAAATAACATGCGACTCATTTTCTCTTTGATCTGACCGTTGGTCTTAAAGCACAGCCTTCGCTTAGTTTTGTGTAGTGGATCAGCAGCACTTGTGCAAATTTTCGAATTCCACAGTAAATCCTGTGGTATCACTAAATTAAAAGCCTTAGGGATGGGGACCATATCGTATTTGCGTGTTCCCACGCAATTGCCTCATTGCACTACCTTTCGGCAGGTATACATATTCTCGTCGAAGTGTTTCAACTTTAAGACTCGAGAGAAGCACGGCGTTTTATGGTGTGTACAATCTCTTACGTATTTGAATTCCAAGATATGCAAAACATTTTTTTATGTTGACCCGGGGATTAGACAAAAGCTAATAGACTTAGTTCTGTACCACCGATTCCTTGATCTTTGATGTGCTATTGATTTCTGCAGTTCATACTTTGCTGCCTTACATTGCTCATCAGACGTGTAGCAGGCGACCAAGTTGATCTTCGCACCTCTGCCCTGCCCACAGTAGTGGAGATGTGCAATAATAATCGTCCTTGTCGCTGGTAGTTTGGGTCAGCAACTGGTGGGCAATAAGCTGAGGGTCTTCTTGGCCAAGACACGTAATTGGCATAAATAGATAGGCCCTTCCTTCTTGAAGCTGGATGGCCACCACACACGATCGAGGTTTGCAAGTGACAAGGAAAAACTAATTGACCAGTTTGATTACACTCCCGATAGGGGGAGGCACCGTGAAATGGGGAATTCATGCTGATCGATTGCACGTGCATTTGTTCTTATCGACTTAGTTCTTTAGACGTTGGCAGAACTATGTACTTAGCATACAGGCACGTGTCACACTGTGCACAACATGCATCTCCTTTGTATGCTTACCTCGACTGAGTGTCTTATGGTGTAGGCAGCCTGGAAATGACACATGAAAGTGCATACAGAGGTATCTTTGAAGAGTACGTGCCTGTGTCGGCGTGCTGTACGGTGCAGCCGGCAAAAAGTGTGTTCATTCTAATAGTTTCGTCTAACAACTTGGATTGTCCGAGCATCGAAGCTCTGCTCTGAGGTATTGCACTCTTTTGTCCAAGGATGTCGTCTGGATGTGTCTAGAAAACCTCGAGCTTACTAGAGGCAGCCTAAGACCGTGTAGCACAATTTTTTTTGTTCCTGGACAGTAGGCGCCTCATAATTAGTTATTCCTCGGGAGTAGAAAATGGCCATCTCTCCCTTCAAAGTTTGCTTTTGTTACCAGGATAGTGAATAACTTAAAACGAATGCTTTCCTAGAGAAAATTTGACTAATCTGCATCTAATGGTTCACATTTAGCTGGAAAGAATAGCTACTGAATCACAACTAACATGCATTTACTCTGAAGCCATCCTAAAATATCCACTTAAAAGTGTTCTGAAATGAGCAGATGTTCTAGATTTGTGGCTATACTGCAAATTGCTTTTTCAAAGGGGCCGCTAAACGTAATCTCTCATCATGTTTTCATTATACTATCCTTGGTAATGGCGTTCCAAGTCCCGGCTAAAGCCCTCGCTTTGCTCCCCTGGGTAAGCAACGATGTTCCCCTTGAATTTTTCAATATGGGCATTCAAGGATATGGACTTTGAGAGACATTCTGCATCTCATGTTGGCATAGTTCTTTACGAAAGCCTAAATCTGTTGCTCATAGCTTTCAGCCTTGTAGTTGTCCAGAAAGTCGCGAACCATTGCAACGAACCTGTTCCAAGCCGCTATCTTATAATAATAATAATAATAATAATAATGCACTTGATAAAGTGCCCTCAGATAACTCAATCTCTTTCTAGGTGCTTTACATTTGTCTTCGTCCTATTCAGCTTCTTGGCAAATTTGTTACACTCCATGATCTTCTTTATCTGTGGCCTGACACACAAGCCTTGACTTTTCCCTCAGACAGCTGCAGAAAGACGTGTTTGAGTTATTTATATAATCATGTAATTCATTATATATACTGTACTATACATTATATATACTATAGCACCCTAAAAGAGAACTTAGGCTCTATTCAGGCATTTATGCCACGGGCTTTAGCCCGCGACCTCGGTCGTCGAATGCTTTTAACTTGATCTTGATTCGAGGCGAGAACCTTAATCACTGAGCCAAACCCCAGACCCTATACTTGAAAGCTGCTGAATCAGTGCATAGAGCTGCGTTGGCATCGTTATATATACATAGAGCTGTGGTGGCATCGTATAACGATGTATATATATATATATATACATATATATATATACACATCGTTATATTTATATATACATATATATATATATATATATATACACATCGTTATACGATGCCACCACAGCTCTATGTATATATAACGATATATATATCTATATATATATATCGTTATGGGATCATATATATATATATATATATCTATATATATATATATATATAGCGCTCCAAGAGAACTTAATCTCTATTCAGGCGCTTCACACATGCCTCGGGGCTCGAGCCCACGACCTCAGTCAGACCTTGGTCAGGGCGAGCACCTTAACCGCTAGACCAAATCGGTACCTTTTGAGGGTCTACCAGCACCTCCCACTTGACGATGTTCTTCCCTACCGAGAACTCGGTCAGCCGCCTCCCTTTTCTGATTGTGCACATTAGTTTCCTGGCTGTCCCAAGGGCAAAGAAAACAAGAAAACTTTCGTGAAACTGGCCCATCAGGAATGACGAGTCTGTATTGAACGAAGTGTGCACTGCACCTGCGAGCCATAGTCGCCACACTTCAAGGCACTCAACACTTATCTTGACACTGGTTTAGTCCTATATAAGGTGTGCCAGAGTGAGCCATGGGGAAATGCGAATACTTGTTACTATTGTGAAGCAGCACTGCTCTGAGGCTCCTTGATGAATTGTCGCACAACGCATGCCGTATGTGCAAGGCTTAAAGTCTTGCCTGACAGCGATACAATTCCAAAACATCATTGTCCTGGTCTCAGAAGCGAAGTCAACCTGCGCAGCCCTGCTGGGCGGCCGGCACTCTGGCGAGGGGGGGAGGGGGCCACTGCTATTCGACCCGGCTGGTGCTGCAGCTTGCCTCCTTTAGCTGCCTTTCGCTCGAGCTCGCCCAGCAGACCTGGGACGTTCGTTCGGTCAGGCCTTCTCGATGCCCTCCGTCGGGGTGGGCTCGGGCTCTGGCTTTTGAGGCCTCCAGCTGCTACGTCCAGCTGTTGCATCCACCTGCTGTCATCAACGCTCGACCGCCCGCCACTCGTGCAGGCGGCCTCCCCAGTGGCCGACAGCGAGCAGCTTGGGCAGCTGCCCAATCTGGCGTTGCTCCTCGGCTGCCTCTGCACTCACTGTGTGACGGCTGGCGGTCGGTGCAGCGTAAGCAGCTCCGACTCGTCGGCCGACGCCTTCGTAAGTCGGGCGGAGCGTGTCTGGCTCACCGGTCGTGTCAGCGGCGGCAGCAGCAGCAGCTCCTTTAGGCGTGCGACGGTGTCGTTCGCCGCCTGTAGCCGAAAGTCCAGCGTGAAAGAATCGCGGTAGATCTTGGGCGAATAGTGAGGTCAGACCGAAGTCTGCCGAGTGTAGCGCTGCAGTTTAGCTCTCTTGCTGGCTTCGAGTTTGACAGCCGCAAACCTGGCGAGCAGCAGCAGCGCCGCTGCTGCCGCCGCCTTTTGCTGCTGCTGCTGCTGGTCAGGCTGATTGTGGGATGGGGCCAAGTTGGGCATCATGAGCACGAGATTACCGAGAGACCTTGAAACTTAAGTCAGCTCAGACCTTAGCGAAACTTAAGTCAGCGAGGCAGCAGCTGATTGCAGCCGCTAGCGCTAGCGATCGAGGAGCTTCATTGGGCTGAGGCTCTCCTCCCACCGAGGCAGCAGCTGATTGGCTGGGCTCTTTCCACCCGACGTCCTGCCTGTTCGGACCGACCTCGCTGAGCAAACCAGCGCCCCCTGTGGCGGTGGCGGTGGCAGCTGCAGCCTCGCTCGGGGCAGTTTCCTGTACTTGGTCCTGCTGCAGTCGCTAGAGGGGTCGGTCGGACACACAATGCTGCGTCGGTGGTTGCTGTCATGACCGGAAGGACACATAATTTATAGCTGGCATTGGCTTCCTTTTGCCTCCTCACTAATGCATAATTGGAAGAGCCTAACAAAAGAGCAGCAAAGCTCTGGCAAATATTGAACAGTCTGGCACGTTTGCTTGCTCTAAATGGCTGCTTGAATCCTCCCTCGGCCACCCAAGTGTCAGCTGCCACCAGCTGCAGTGCGTCGGTCGACGGCGGAGGAGCATTTATCGTGGGTGTATATACCGAGATTCTTCACCGGCTCGCTGTGGACCCCTCATCCCGCCCGCCCATCACCACCTCCCCCCCCCCCCCATTGGCCACGCTACCGGTTCTGCCGCCTGAATGTTGGCCGGTGACACGCTGGAAAGGCGAGGAGTCGTAGCCATAGCCCGAAGTTCCGGCAAGTGGAGCATTGCTCGAGCGTGCACTCGGGCCGTTGCTCGACCGATGCATGCCTCTCGTTATGCATTCGGGAGCTCGCAATTCTTCGCTGTCGTAGGCGACCGACAGTCTCCCGATGGGACTGCCTTCTCGGATGACCTCGCGAGGTAGTGGTGCATGCACGTAGTGTGCCAACATGGCTACGCTTGGTCGTGACGCGCACATCGTGCCGGCACTAAGACGACTACGACGACGCCCTTTGCTGCCGCTAAGGAGGTGACAACTGCTGTGCCTCACCACCTGCACCTAGGTGACTGCCACTGACACTGACCTTCCCGCCCCAGTCTGCATGTCAGCACGCCATGCGCTGGTCGTGGGGCAGTTTTGAGAGGAACCATTGGAATGGCCCGAACCCGGCTTCGGCACTGCTGCTATTTGCGGCCTTGCACGGTGGCGCACCGGTCGCCGGCCAAGCACTCAGTAGCACCCCCGTGGGCGTGACTTTTCGTGCGCTTTAGTGTCGGGACGAGCTCGAGATCTTTCTGTGTGCCGTGCGTGCGTTCTTCGAGCCGTGACGTGCGCACATGACGCTCGCTGTAGCCTACTGCAAATTCGGCAGCTGGCTTCGAGTAGCTGCTAGGATCTCCTCTGCGCAGCATGTCCGAAGAGAACTGTCACAGTAGTCTGACACCAAGGGGGCAGGTTTTGTTAGACCTGCCGACGCAGAGCAGACCTGATTGGACCGAAGGCTGCCTGCATAAGCTTAGTGAAGGGGTACCAAAGACCCGGTCCCCCTTGGACCGACATTAGTCTATAGTGCTGCTTGTGCTCGTGTGAGCGATGGCGTTCGTGTTAGGTTGCTTTGTGTGTGTGTGTGTGTGTGTGTGTGTGTGTGTGTGTGTGTGTGTGTGTGTGTGTGTGTGTGTGTGTGTGTGTGTGTGTGTGTGTGTCTGAGAGAGATAGAGAGAGGAAAAAACCGATAGAAGGAGCTGCTCAGAATAGGCTAATAGACTATGGACTCTGTCACCGACACGACCGAACTCGCTTCCTACGGCATGCCGCGATTTGTGACCATCAGATGCCGAAGCCTTTGAAGAGGGCAGCCTGGCACTTGCTTGTGTCTCGCCTAAATTCAGCTCTAGTGCTGTGAGTGACCATAAATGCTGGCGCAAAGCAAGTAACGCCTCTCATTACGAGCTGGTAATCAGTTTTTGTGTGCTGGCTGAGCCAGCTGGCACCTTTCTCATCGTCACGGCACACGTCGAATGCTCTGTTGAAGCCAGGTCTCGATGCCACAATGAATGCTCTGAAAGTCTGCTTGTCTCCTTGCTAGCAAGGCATCGGTCGGGCATCTTGCCGGGTGCTGTTAGGAGCTCCAGTCTTGGTGCTGAACTGGGGGGCGTGTGCACCGCCCTGGTATAGGACATATGCATATCGGGAAGCCAATGCAGGCAGGCTATTACAGTGTTATTGTATAGGCAACAGCTTGCAACTGTACTGAAGACTGTGTAGGGCACCCTCAAGCTGCTCGCCTGGTTGGCCACTGCCCATAGTTAGATACTCAAATTATTCAGGCAGCCCAGCTGCAGGCCATTCAAAGAGGCATCCGGCCTGCGGTCTGCTCGTGCTCTTGAGTAAGCAGGCTGTGCAGCCCGGGGGCCACTCCCTGCCTCCCCCTGCCAGCAGGCCAGGCTGCCTCCCTGCTTCCCTCCCAGGCAGGAGCAGCTCTATGCAGGAAGGTGGTCCGGAGAGGGTGTGATCTGCTGCTGCTGAGCCTAGCCAGCAGTCGAGGCATCCTTTTGCTGTCCTGGCCTTGTGTGAAGTGTCAATCGCTGGGCCACAAGTTTAGACTTTACCCCCATAAATGACTCGGTTTTGTGTTAGCAGGCTTGCCGACTCCTCTGCCCTGCCCTGCCTTGCCTTGCCTGGTCGTCGGCTGCCCTGCCCTGTCTGATGCTACGCTATCAGGGCCATCAGGCCTTAGCTTGCGGGCAGACGCTGGCGAGTGCTGTGAGCAGTCAGTCGTTGATTTGTCACGGGTGGGGTGAGCCGGTCATGGTCTCGTTGCTGCTGCAGTCGTGACTCACGTGGTTGCGTGTTATCGGCAGAGGCAGGCAGGTGGCATTTCCTCGCACGCAGCCACCTCCGGCAGCTGATTACACTTTCCCATGCAGAAAGCAGCGAGAGTGTCCCCCGGCCGACGGCCAAGTCATCTCCGACAACCGCCCTGCCTCTGGAGCCGCTGCCTGGCCAGCACTCCTTTCGGGCCTTTTGCCGAGGCCGAGCCCTGGCGCCGTGCCGCCAGCTGCATTTGAGCAGATCGGGAGGCGATCGATTCGGGCCAGTGAGTGCTCAGCAGCTGCCCAATGCTCGTCGTCTGTCTGTGCCGCCTGACCGGGCGCCGTGCACAGTCAGCATCTGCTCCACCGAGCACGCCTTGGCCTCTGCTCAATCGCTAATCGCCTTTATCTGGAGGTCGGAGTGGAGCTCCCGTGGGCAACCGGCTCATTATCAAATCCAAATCGTGCGATCCGAGTCGCCGAGGAAGCAGCGGAGGGAGGCCGGCCGGCCGGCAGAGCAGCTATCGCCCGGTAGAGCCTACAGATCGTAGCTGCTCAGCTGGCCCGCCCGGAAGGAAGTGAGGTAGGGGGCAGGCCGATCTGCCGACGCAGCCACCTGCTGCCAGCTAACTAGCCGCCCAGCCAGTCACTTGATCGGCTCGGTGCAAGCCCACTTGGAGCCAGTGCTGTACAGCCAGTAGGCCCTGGGGTGGCAGCAAGGCGGTCTATCCCCGGCGGCCCCAGCGGGCTGCTGTGGAGTGCGGCCGTGGTTGGAGCTCAGGGAGAACGTGGCCAAAGAGCCGGGATTATCCTTGTCTTTGCATTGCGGAGGCCGGCTTTTTCATCGGCTACAAAGAGCGACTGCGCAGCAGCCGGCTTGCCATTTGTGTTTGCACTGCGGCCCGCAGCCACCGGCTGCCAAGGGGTGGCACTGCACTGCAGCCGAGGCCGGCAAGCGACTGCTGAGCCCAAGGCCGTGAGCAGCAGCAGCAGGACAGAATCGGCGAGCAGACGGACGTAAGTGCTTTGCTTAGCTGTCGGCCTGGTTAGGTTAGCTGCAGTCGCGTGAATGTTGCTAGTTGGCAGTGAGCTTGGCAGGCAGGTAGCCAGTTAGCCGGAGGGGCAGAGACCTCACCGGCTTCTAGCTCCGACTGCCGGGGAACTGCAACTGTCAGAGACCGCTAGTCAGGCTGCAGATGCTCCCGGCCCTTGCGCCTCTTGCCCGCTCCAGCTCGCTGGAAGTGGCAGACCACTCGCTCGTCAGCTGAATGTCGGCTGCGGCGCCGGCCACTTGGTGGCTCCTCTGCAGCCTGATGGGCAGCTTCGAACCGGTCGTTTGTTAGCTCGTGGCCTGGCCGCGGGCCGTCGGCCTAGTTGCCTGCCTAAGCTTCCAGCTTCGGCTCGCCAGCCAGCCAGTCAGTCAGTACGAAGGGTAGAGCCGTGAAGGGCCAGGCGGTGCGTCACCTTTACCCTTCATTTGGTGAGCAGTTATGCAGGTCGAGGTGTTCCATTATGCATCTCCCAGATCGTGTTACTCGGGGCATCTTAGGGCACCGTATGGCAGCAGCTGCAGCAGAGTTTACCGGTGGCACTGCTTCGGGTAAGGCCGGTTATCGTGTGGCATGCTCGTGACAATGGCTGCTAGCCCACCCGGTGGGTTTCGTCTGGGTGGGGCTGGTGAAGATTCCGGCCACGAGACGGGCCGGCGGAAGTACGAGCTGAAAAACTTTCGTTAGCTGTACAGCTATATTGCCTTAGCATCCCGAAGGCTACTATATATAATATATATATATATGTGTGTGTGTGTGTGTGTGTATATATGTATATATATATATATATATATATGTATATATATATAGTACAAAATATATAAATACAGTATAAAACGAGCCCTGGTTTGGCCCAGGAGTAAAGTGCTATATATATATATATATATATATATATATATATATATATATATATATATATATATATATGCACTTTACTCCAGGGCTCGTTTTAGCCGACACATTTAGCCCTGGGTAAAGCTATAAGGCACTGTGGGACAGCCAAATAACTAACTGTGAAGGCCGGCATGTCACATGGGAGCAGGGCATTCAGCTGACTGGGAGGGAGCTCAGCTTCAGCACGGCCCCCACCCCCCCCCCCCCCCCCTACTTCTACAGAATGCTTGACGATGACCATTCAGTCCACCATGACTGAGTGGCTGGCGAGCTCCCTGCGATGCTCTGGCTTCTCTCGGCCTCCGGTCTGACGAGCTTACGCCTTCCAAGCTGCTCTATGGGCTGGGCGCAGTTAGCCTCCGACGAGTGCCGACGTAGGGGTAGGGTTCATAAGTGGCTGTCCCGATAGATTGTTGGCCTACCACTGCCAGATGGATGTCAGCAGCCAGATCCCTGCTGGATTTATCAACTCACGGATTCGTGCCTTTCAGACTCGTGTTACATAAGCTCAACACGGCTACCTAGAGTGTCCAATCAATGCCAGCGGCTCACCATGAGTGCATCGTCATTGTGGTCGAGTGCGCCCCGATCGCAGGGTTTGGCACATTTCGTATAATAGGCAATCCTCGGTTGCCTCCGACGTCGTCAGCCGTTGTCAGAGTGCTGCAGCTGTAGCCGATGCCTCTAGATCGACTGGTTGAGGCATGTGCCTACTTCTTTGCTGGTGGAACTTTCGTGTGTTCAGCTTTGGTGGCCGGCGTGATATATTTTCCAATCGGACTTGAATTGACGTGCCTCGTTTGCAGCACGTGTAAAGGGCCTAGGAAGAGATTTGGTGGTCTAAGGTTGCACTACAAATGTATAATTTTTCTTCCTTCTATTGCAATAGGGAAAGCACTGTAGTAGCCGTAGAGGCTGTATTTAGTGTCCCGTGCATTAGGCAGGCGGACTAGCCATAGCTGTAGGCCTGTGTGCACCGTCGGTGAAGCCGTTTGTGCATCCACAATCGTGCTGCTAGTGTTATCTATCCTCTTGGGGTTTGCTGAAGACTTGCTTTGCTGGCGAGGTCCCGCTAAAAACAATGATTACCTTCGTTGTCATTATTGCCATATTATCTTCGTACGACTTCTCCTGTCCGACCGACGGTTGCTCGGTTCCAAGTTCCTCTGTTCATGTGGCTCATGGAACTGCACATGTTTCAAATGTTGACATATTTAGATCCGGTGCTACGCGCAGCCCTGTTGGGTTGATCGCCCATGTGTGGTGAAATCCCCCACAATCCTTGCTACTGGGCTGCTGTAACCGATAAGCCTAGCAGAAAGAAGCCGTGTCTGCAGACGGTCAGCTGACCGTGACGCCACGGTAGGTCGCACGCGTTGTTTTTCTCCTTTATATACTGAGGCGCCTGTTCAGCTGGCTGACTCGGCATTAGAACTTTGATTACTGCCGGCAACAAACCGGCTGGAAGCTGAGGTTGTTAGTGTTACCTGTTTATCTAGCTCGTGGTCATTGTTGGCAGCAGCACAGGGTTGTTTCTCCAGGGTTTTGCATGCTGCCAGACTAGCTCGGTCCGTGTTGGCTTACAGCGGTAGCGCAAACAGTTGCCCACCAACAGGCGCCTCGACTCAGCTTCACCTGCCTGCAACCGAAGCCCTTCCCCATTCTGGGGGCTGGGGGGGGGGGTATTCCAGTTGCCGAAGCCAGGATTTTGCCAATGGTCCGAGCCCTTAAGACCTGAGTTAAAGGGCTTCCACGATTGGTCCGATGAAGACAGAAGCTTTGTAGCTGGCCCGTGGCATCTTTAAAAAAGTAGTGTCCGTGCTACTTCGTATATTCTTGATGAGAGCAAAAAATTGATTCGGTACACCAACTGCCTTCTACGAGTCGAGAGAAAGGAAATGTGATTATGTTATAAACTTGAAATAGAAACTTGTAGATAGAAACGAAAAAAACTTAGAATATAAACTTGCGTTCGACCTCAGGAAGAGGCCTGCACGAGGCTCCCATTGATCATCGAGACTTGTCCTTCCTATGTCTAAGCCGCAAGGCTAGGATAGCCACAAGGATACTGCTGCACCCTAAACTACTTCACACGCCCGACTGTCGTGTCGGCCTTTCTTCAAGCAGGATTTCTCTGAAGCCAATGCCCAGATGATCTAACGGATGTCGGCTCCCTTTTTATGGGGGGGGGCAGTTTAGCTCGTCGGTGAACTTTTCCGGCCCTGAACGCATCCCTGTGTTTTAGGGCCTTAAATTTTTTATATTATTTAAACTTAATTTTTGAATTTTTATTTATCATTATTTACAACTTTTACGCTTTTAGTCGAAGTTTAATTAGAGTGCACCTTGTGCTACAGACACTACCACTTGTTTGCATTTTTATCCATACCAAGGCCTTTCTTTTACTTTTGTGTACGGTTATAGAGGTTTGGTTATGCACGGCAATTCTCCCCGAAGACGTTTTAGTTATTATTATATACATTATATACAGTTACTATTTAGTTATTTAATTAGTCTCTTGCACTTCCGTCGGATCGCTGTTTGTGTGCCTAGCCGTCCCAAGCTCTAGAACTCCACACTCCTGGGAGGCCTTGTAATCAGCTGTCAATTCGTCATCGTACCGTGGGTTCTGGTGGGGATTCGTTGTGGGGAATGTACATGCTGTGGTAAACGTAGAATCCGTATTACTTCGCAGGCTTTTTTATTTAAATACACTACCCAAATTTCTGCGACGATTTCTTCAGAAATTCAGTCGTCAATTCTTTAGTAGCTGCTAGCCCTGCAGATTAAAAAAATCGACCGTTGTAAAGCGCTTTCATATATGACAGCCACTTAAAACCATATGTACACCTACCACAATCCAACATGTGTATGACCAACTCGCGCCAACTTCCTCCCATGTACACGGCGCTCTTTTATCATCGTGGCCGGTTTTCTTTTGATTGGTCTCATCGGTAGTCGTAGAGACGGTCGTGAAAAAGAAAGTTGAGTCGTGCTAACGCCGCTTAGATGCAGGAACCGGATCGAACCGCTCCCAAGACACCATTCGACCTTACTCGTGTGGGCGTGCACCGTACGTAAGCGTCCGTCCGCAGCATCCCAGACTCTTGCGAGGAACCGTTCTCACCGTCTGCATAAGCAGACGCTCGGGCTCTGTGCCGCCTCGCGTCCGAAGCTGAGCGCGGTCTCGTTCTGGCCTCGGTCCGCACTCGCCCCCTTTTGTCGGTACGGCCGCTGGCTAGGGCGAGGGAGGAACCCGGCCGTGCAGCCTTGCTGACCATCCTCCATGCTGAGCGCGGGACGCCGCCGTTCGTTTGGGGTCGAGGCTGGCTGTAGCTGCAGCTGCAACCGAGTACCGTCAGGTGCGGCCGCATTCAGTCGTCGGTCGCCATTGTTCTGCCGCGGACGAACCGTCAACACCCGCGCCGAGTCCAGACAGACCTGCATCCTCGGAGCTAAACAGACGCCGCGAAGCGGTAGCCTCGCTCGAGACGCTCGCGCGTGCCGCGCTGCTCGGTCGCTCAGCTGGCGGTCAGCCCCCAATTAGTCGACCTCTTTTCTTCGGGTCATGCACCGCGGCGCCACTCTTCGGCTACGGAGCAGCCAGCGGCCCGGTCATGCCCCACCCCTCTCCCCAGTCAGATTCGTGGAGTCCTGGTTCCCGGTTCGTCGGCCCGTCGGCAACTTTACAAATACTGCTACTACTACTACTACTAATAATAATAATAATAATAATTAAGGTAATCACTTGTGTAGCGCCCTAAGAGTACTTAATCTCAGTGCAAGCGCTTTGCAAATGCCGCCGGGCTCAAGCCCACGACCTCGGTCGTCAAAGGTGAGGCCCTACGTCCCCCCCCCCCGGCCAAACCAGGGCGGCTATCGGCTCAACTCTCGGCAGCCGTGCGGTGAGCCGCACCGCGAGTGATCGGTGGCAGCCGGTCGTCAATCGGTCTCCTAATAATGGGCTGCAGGGACGCCCTGAATAATCGGCTACGACGGCCGTTAATGTAAACAACCGCGGCGCTGCGAGAGCTTCGACGCTCGAGGAGCGGATGCGAAGCAGCCGCTGAGCGGCGTCCGGCGTACGTGGAAGCCAATGCCCGGCGCTCCCGGCAGGCCGCTCGCCGGCGCCGCCGCCTCCGTCAGTGCCCGGTGCGCTCTGCGACGGCGAGCGACGTGCGACTCGATGCGCGACGGAGCCGGTCGTCGCGACTCGTTGCAGATAACGGAGAAGGGACTGCTGCGACCTGTGGCCTGCCGGCCGACGCCGGCCGCGCGCCAGAACGAGTACCTGGCGGCGCCGCCGCCGAAGCAGACGCATCCGGCGCAGGTGGCCGCCGCCGGCGACGGTAAAGTGAGCGGTAACAGCGACGAGGGCTATTGGTCGCGCGAGACCAGCCGAAGCAGCTGCGCGTCGTCGGCGCCGGCCCCTCCGCGCGGCGGCTCCGGCGGCGGTGCCGGAGCCGCCGCCGGACCGCCGCCTCAGGACGGCGGCGGCGGCGATGCGGGCAGCTGCGGCAGCAGCAGCGGCGGGCCGCCGAGCCCGACGTCGCGATCGCCGATCGCCGCTTACGGCAGCGGCGCCGCGGCGCTCGGCTCGCCGTCGTGCGAGCCGCGAGCCGCCGAGCTCGAGCTGGCGTTGCGCGACCGCGAGTCGGAGATCGGGAGCCTTCGCGAGACGCTCGAGCGGAACGAGCGCGCCATCTTCGCCACGTTCGAAGAGCGGCAGGCGTCGTGGCAGAAGCAGATGCGCGAGCTGAGCGCCGAGTACCAGCGACGGCTCGGCGCTCAGCGCGAGCGAGCCGCCGAGGGCGAGGCGCGCCTCGTCGTTCAGCTGCGCCGCGCCGAGCAGGACGCCGACGGCCTGCAGGACGAGCTGCGCCGGTGCAGGGCCCGCGCAGACGACGCCGAGCGGCGGCTGCTGCTCTTGCTGCACGCCTCCGACCACGACCCGGCCGCCGCCGCGCCGGCCAGGCTCAAGGCCGACGAGACGGCCGGCAGCTACCGGGCCGACGCAGACGACAAGGCCGCTGGCGGCGGGGCGCACAAGAGGCCTCACAAGGAGGACGGCAAGCCGACGCCGCCTCTGTCGTCGGCTGACGAGAGCGGCTCCGCTGCTGCTGCAGCCGCGGAGGCGGAGCGTCTTCGAGCCGAGCTGGAGAGGCGAAACTGCGAGCTAAAGGCGCTCCGCGAGGGCATCGAGTCGGAGCGGCAGCTGTGGCAGCTGGAGAAGGACAAGGTCATCCAATACCAGAAGCAGCTGCAGGTGAACTACGTGCAAATGTACCGCAAGAACGCTCAGCTGGAGAGCGAAGTGGCGCGCCTGCATGGCGGCGCCGAGACTGCTGCCGCAGCCGGCCAGCTGTCGCGGGACTGTGTGACCGCCGGCGGCCGCGGCCTGATGCTGTCGTTCGCCGACAACCCGGAGTCGCTCTGCTGACGGCTGTGGCGGGCCTCTCGCTGGCTGGCCGTCAGCACTGCTGTCCGAGGCGGCGAGCTGGTCGAGTTTGCCGAGGGAGCTAGGCCGCTGCAGCTAAGCTAAAGCTACGGCCGCTGCGTATCGATCCGGGCACGGTCGGCTCGCTGAGCGCTCTATTTGACTAGTGCCGCTGTCCGGACGGCAAGCGGATCGTTATTTTACACAGTGCAATTTTCCGTACCGCTAGCGAGCTTAGCGCTCTCTGCTCTGCTCTGCTCTGCCTGCTGCCAAGCGCCGGCGTCGACTCGAGCGGCCGATCCTCGCTAGCGACCGACGTGTGCTCCTTGGGGTGGTCGCCGTGCGGTCGTCCTGCCTAGCCTCGCCGGCGTCCCTGTCGAACGTTAGGCGTCCTATAATGTAGCCCGAGCTCTTTGGCGAAGCTCTCTGTCTCTGTCTCTGTCTCTCTCTCTCTCTCTCTCTCTCTCTCTCTCTCTCTCTCTCTCTCTCTCTCTCTCTCTCTCTCGCTGAATAATAAAGTCGGCTCGTACTGCTTGTTTCCTTCGACGAGCCGGTCAATATTTTCGCTCCCCGCGAGGTGGCTCTGCTTCGTGGCATGCGTGTACCTTGTGTACCTAGGCTGCCGATGCACATCTCTTACTGCTGTCAGCAAGCAGGGCGTGTGCAGATAGCACTCCAGATAGCACTCGCTTGGCGTGCTTCTATGGAGATAACTTGAGGGCGTACTTGCAGTTTGCCTCAGTTCCGAGTTTGCTCCAGAGGCCGACTCGACGCATCCTCTTAGGCCTTTCTTTTTTAACGAAAAATGGTTACATTTACTTACGAAGTTTGAATGGCCCTACACGAACCTAGTCGGCATTTTCGGCAGCTCCGCGAACGTCTTTTAAACCAGCCGCCCCTGCCTACCGGCCGCCGCCGCAGGCAGCTCGAGGCGGACACTTAAAATTTTCACGCAACGACATCCTTTCCAGCCATCCTACGACTTCCATGCCCCGCCCCCTCACTGTCTCGACGGTCCTCCGAACTCAGCTCGATGCAAGCCATGGAGTCGGCAGGCGACCGTACGAGCATCGACCGTGCCTCGTCGTTAAGTGGACTACTCGAATCTCTCGCCAACTACCTACCTACTTAGTCCTCGTAGCTTTGCGGAGTCGCAGACGAAGACCCATGCAGGCGTGACTTATTTAACGCGGGAAGCTCCCCATGTCCCAGACGCTAGAAACGCTGCAAGACTGCGGACTGCCGCCGGGTTTGGCACTGTGCTTTCACCTCTTTGAGGCTGGGCTAGCTTTAGCAGCGTACCATCCTTCTGCATTCGACCAGGTAGGTTGCAGGATCTGCTCGCTAGGTACAACGAAGGCGCTACGTATTTGCAGAGCGTCTAAAGATAGTGCCGAGATGTACGAGACGTCCGTTATCGCTCCGCCGAGCCACTAAGCAGCGTGGAGTAACCGATGGCGAGAAGCCGATGAGGCAGTAAGTAGGGTAGGAAGTCGGCATTGAGTGGATGTAAAGTGCCTAGAAAGAGATTCAGTTCTCTGAGGAGCTATACAAATGTATTGTTATTATCACTATCGCATGGAGTGGGTGAAAGGTCATGCACGTTTAAGACGAGTGGAGACAATCTTGGAGAAGGCTTGGCAGAGACCACTCGGCCGGCCAGCCTTTCCTGGCCGATTTGACCAGCCGAGCTGCCTTGCTTTGTTAGCCACTCCTACCCTGCGAGCGACGTCGCGTGGGCCGGCGACAGGCTCGCGTGGGCAGCGCTGCACCACTGCAGCCGGTTTACCCGCCCGTTGTGGGATCATTTTTGCTCGGGAAAACGGCAGAAGCGCTTGATAAGTTTGGTTTCGGCAACGTATGGCATGCTCAATGAGTTCCTGCAGTTTTCATGCTTAATTAAGAATAGGTTGTCAAAAGCGACCGCTTCGGCGCGTGAGTCCTCGGAAACTGGCTCCCTGCGAGTCCGCAGTACTTCGGCGTACCTTCCAATGTGTCACCACACCGGGACTTACAACTTTTAGGCTATCAGGTATCGCGTGCCCGATCGAAGTTGGTGAGTACTTCCGGCGAGCTGAACGAATTATACCGTCCAGTTTGACGGTCGCCCTGCAGTCGGAGGCGGCAGCTTTCATGTCTTACATTTTTTATTTGGTCATTCGTAGCCCCGACATGTATATAAAGCAATCAAGGGAAATTAAAAATTCCAAAGTTCAAAGCCGAAAGAGAGGGTGTGGAGGCTGTCTTAAATGTAGGCTCCGCAAGGCTGACCAGGTCGGCCGAACGGCGAATCTCGCGATACCATAGGAGTTACCTCAACTCATTTGTCGTTCACCGGGAACGCGCGCCGCCCCCGTAAGCTTGCCTACGACAGCTCGGCCGCACTCGTTTTAAGGTGAGGCTGGTAAAAGTCATTGGAGCGAAACGCCTTAGGCGCCTTTGTTACGAGTCGCTTTTTTATGGAGGGGCTAACATTTCTTAGGGTTTCGTCCTATTTTCCGGAGGGGTAATGAAGCATTTCTTTTCTAGACAGGTCTACACAGACGCGCGTCGGGCCTTTCGATGCCGACCTCGAAGCGGCGTGAATCGGGGAACGAAGTCCCTTCTTACGGGCGAGAACTAAATTTGCCAACCGGGCCGCCTTCGGCGAGTTAGCTTCGGGCTCTGCAGTGATCATACGGTATGCCGAATCTTTGCGGAGAAGCGTTCTATGGGCGGCGCGAAACGGCAGCGTATTCTTCCTACAGGGGCGAGGCGACCGAAGTATCTATCTCTTTCGATGAGACGGCACCGAATCTGCCGCCTGGCAGCGGCCAGCTTCCGGGCTGCAGTTTCGGTCTCTCTCTCCCTCATAAAGTCCTGTGCTAAACGCTTTTATTTCTCGCTGGGCTGCTTCAAGATGAGCGGCTGTGCGCCTTCGGCGTAGCATTTCGGGCTAAGAACAATGGCGGCGAGTGCCAATTTTCTTAGGGGGCGCTAGAGAGCACTTCGGCCGGGCGGCATGCCTTTGACGCTCTGCCGCTGCGAGAGGCGGGCTATCGTTTATTTCAGAGAGATTGCCGTTCGTTTCTCCCAGTTGGGGGGAGGTAACGAGACCCGGGAGGGGGCGGTGCACGTTGTAACACCGGGTCTTACCCAGGGGGTGAGTTGCTCGCTCTTCGCGACCCAGGTCGTATGTTCGAGTCCAGCAGCGGGCGATCCTTCCCTCTACTGGCCAATGCAAGCGGCGGCGGCGGTCGCAGCTATTGAGGCTCTTCTGTCGCTACGTAAACGAGGCTGTTGAATCAGATAACCTTTAGCTTTAAAATTCCGGGTCAGCCAGCCACCGACCGGTAGCTATGGCCGCCAACATTCCGATAAGAGGCGGGGACGTGTTGGCGCGAGCAGCCGTGGATGGCCAGGGCGCCACGCCTCCGACGCCATCGAGCCGTCGCTCGCGCGGGCTTCGCGAAAGCCGAGAGCCCGGAGCGACACCCGACCCCGCGAAGCGCTCAGCATCTCGGCCGCTCAGCCTCGAGGCTGCTCTTGTTTCCCGGCTGGATCGTCTCCCCGAGTTCGCCCGAGCGCTTCGGTCGCTGTCCTATGAATAGAGTGTCGCTGGCGTGCCCATACGTGTGTGTGTGTGTGTGTGTGTGTGTGTGTATAGGCGGTCGCAGGCGTGCGCCGCCGTTGTGCGTCCCGCTGCGCCTCAGGGCCGCAGGGGCTCGCTGAAGGGACGGTAGCGCCGAGCCGAGGTCCTTCGGCGGCGCCACAGCAGCAGCAGCAGCAGCACCTGGTCTCCACAGGGTTCGGCGCGGCCGGCACTTAAGACTCGAGGACAATGGCATGTGTTAAAAAAAAAGTTTCATGTGAGAATGCCAATCGTGATTTCAAGTCGTCGTTTCAATGGACTTGACTATTGCTGGCTGAGCCAGTTAAGCGCGTTTACAGACGTAGGCGAAGCCGTAGCTTGACGCTCTGGTGGCACACACGCGACGACACGGAAACATCGCGGGGCTTCAACCGCCGTGCATTCGGCGAGCGCTCGCTCGAAGCACAACAACCCGGACGGCCGTTCTCCTCCCGAGTTCCAAATGCCCTTGCCGTCCGCTCGCTCCATCCTGCCTCCCACAGGCGGGCTGCGTCGCATCAAGGACGAGCCCGGCCTGTTACACCCACCGCGTCAAGGGCGTGCCACGAGACTGCATCCTGCCAGCCACATGCGTGCTGTGTTTCGTCAAGAGCGAGCCCTTCCCTGTGTCCGCCCAAAATTCCCGATCATCACTTGAATTGGCAAATGTGTTTGGCCAGTGGAGAAAACCTGAAAAACTCACCATGAAAACAGCCTTTCTCACCGTCTGGCATTCACCACATGGAAAGAAACAGATAAGAGGCTTCTCAATGAAAGTGGAATAGACAGTGCAGTTGAGGCGAAAATCTTATCTGGAAAAACCAATGTCAATAAGTCCTAAAGAGAGTTAACAACTGCATCAAGTTCTTGGTTTCTCAAAACCTGACATTTCGAGGTCACCAGGAGAGTCTCTTGGCCTGGTTGGTGAGAAAAGCGTTGGAGACTTCTCTCGGGAAACTTCTTCTTCGTCTTCCAGCTCGGTACGATCCTCTTCCACAATCATACCTGAACCTTGGCCAGAAAGAATCCAAAGTCAGCCTCTTATCTGTCTCCTCAAACCCATAATGAGTTGATTAGTATACTTGCATTCACAGTCAGAGGCAAGCTACGCTGTGACAATACGGCGAAACAAGTAGATACAATACGGATCTCTGTTTGACTCAACTCCAGATTTGGCCAACAGATGTGAGAGTAGATGTCTGAGCGTATTAGATACCTTGATGTTGATTTTTCCAACAAAACAGTCCTCAAAGAGTCTTTCCTGGGCTTTCTTCAAATCTATGCCAAAACTGCTGCAGCATTTGATTCAGAAATTGGAAAGGCTGACTTTCAAAATTGGCTCTGCCAGCATATCTCCAGTTGAATCAGCTCGAAATCTAGGTGTCATATTCCAAAGCGACCTCTCGTTAGACGACCACATCAGCTCCACGGTCAAATCTGCCTATTTTCAGCTTCATAACATTGCTAAAATTTGGGCTTGTTTAGATAAGGATACCACGTCCAAGTTGGTCCATGCATTCGTGACATCCCGTCTCGACTTCTGCAACTCACTGCTTACTGGCCTACCAGCATGTGCGATCAGGCGATTGCAGCTGGTGCAAAACTCTGCAGCTAGGCTTGTTTGTCGTGAGCGTCGCAGTTGCCACATTACTCCACTTCTCGCCGACCTGCACTGGCTACCAGTGAGGCAACGGATTGACTTCAAGGTTTTGTCGCTCCCTTTTAGGTCTCTTCATTCTATGGCTCCAGCCTATCTTTCAGATATACTACCCGGCCAATATCAGGCCAAGCATCGTACCACTCGCTTTTCGGAATCCAACAGTCTGCAAATACCTCGTAAAAACCTTAAATCCTTTGGAGACCGTGCATTTAGCTCGTATGCTCCCAAAGCCTGGAACTCCCTCCCGACCTGCGTCAGAACATCCCCTGACCTGACCACATTTAAAAGAAACTTAAAAACACACCTATTTAGGACAGCATTTAGTGGGTCCCCGTGATTCGTCCTTCACGTGCTTATGCGTGCTGACACTGTGCATGCTGCCACTAACCACATTTGCATGCCGATCCTGTGCATGTCACCCCTAACCATGTTATTCATCTTGTTTGTTTTTCAAGCATGATTTTACTTACCATTAAATTGCATTTCCCTTTGCAGCAAATGTAAAGCGCCTAGAAAGAGATTAAGTTCTCTGAGGGTGCTTTATCAAGTGCAATATTATTATTATTAATTGAGGGTTTCACCTTGGACAAACTCGAATCTGACAAAATGTCCTTGCAAGATTGCAGGTCGCAGTGCTACGACAACGCAGCAGTCATGCCTGGCCACGTGTCAGGTGTCCGAAAGAGAATACTGTCCAGAAATGAGAAGAATTTTTGTAAACTGCGATAACCACAACTTGATCTTGGCAGTAGTTCATGATGCAAGTCAAGATTCCGTTGTCATTACCTTTTTGTAACAGGAGAGAGCACCTTCTTAAGTCTTTTCAAGATAAGCACTGAGGTTGGAAGAACTGAAGAAGCCTTAATCATCGCTATCAGACGTGACTCCGCAACAAGGTGGAGTGCAAGATTAGGAAGCTGCGCGAGAGCTATCGACGATGGACTGAAAAGCATTCCGCTCAAGCTGCATACGAAGCAAGCGCACGCAGCTCGAAGGTTTCGAGAGCGACTGCCGAACGTCGTCGGCTCTCGCCTTTCTCGTTTCCCACGGACGGTAGCGACCTCGGGCCGGCGGCGGCGGCTGCTCTCAATTCGCTCGATCGGGCGCTCGAGCCGCCCGATCGAGCGCCCGATTGTGGCCTCCTCGCTTTTCGCTTCGCACTCCGGCTCGTCGAACGCCGCTCGCCCAGAGCGCCGGCGACGCCCGCGTGCGGCAGCGACGAGCGGGAGGCAATACATCGCCAGGACTCGTCGCCCGCCGCCTCTGCACGAGCGGGTCCCGGCCGCGCACTCGCCGGTGCGACTCGCCGCCGCCTTCGCACCGCCTGCCTCACCTTCCTCGCCGCCGCCGCCTTCGCGCCTGCCTCAGTGCGTCTTGCTGTCGTCGCTTTCTCGACACAACTCGACGACGCCGCCGAGGCGACACGCCGGTGGCGTTACGTAGTCGCCAAGCTCGGGCGATCGCAACCTCGCTTACAAACAACGTCGAAGGCGGTCTCGCCGACGTCTCGAGGGAAAAACGACAGCGTCGGTCGGACAAGCGCTGCTAGATGGCCTTCGGAGAAGGGCGGCCTTTCATCGCGTGCGACGACGGGCAAAGGTGTGGGCACACAGGTCTAGGACGACTAGTCCAGCCGGCCATCGAGCGGCAAATTAGCTCCGAAGAAATACTGAGGCGGCAGCACGCGAAGCCGACCGCAGGCAGGCATAGCGGGGCCGAGCTTCGACGACGGTGTTCGCACGTTCGCCTCGGCTCCAGCGCTCGCTTGGGCCGTCTGCGTCTGCTGCTCCAGTGGCTGTCTGCGGCCCGTGCGATTCGTTGGCTCTAGTCGGTCTAGAGGGTTGAGCTCGAGCGACTTCTCCGGCAAGCGGGTCCTGCGAGCAAGCGCGAGAACACTGAACTCGAGGCTGCTCCATCCGGATCTTAACGCGTAACGAATATTGGCTTCGCGTGGCACCCAAACGAGCCTTGTCGCCGTCTGCCCGCCGCTGCCTGCTCAGCGTTCGAATGAGATGAGAACGAACGCGCTCCTGCTCCTCTCGCGCTCTTCTTCGTGCATCTCCCTCTCTTGCTCCTCCACCTCCTTCTCCTGCTCCTCCTACTTCTCTTGCTATTCCGCTTGCTCCTCCACCTCCTTCTCTTCACATTAATAATAATAATAATGCACTCGATAAAGCGCCCTCAGAGAACTCAATCTCTTCCTAGGCGCTTTACATTTGCATACTCCTCCTACTTCTCTTGCTATTCCGCTTGCTCCTTCACCTCCTTCTCCTGCTCCTTCTCCTGCTCCTTCTCCGCCTCCGTCTCGTCTTGCTACCTTACCTTCCTCCAGCGCCACTTGCTCCTCTTGCTACGTCTCCTCCTCCTCCTTCTCCTGCTCCTTCTCATACTCCTGCTCCTCTGTTCCGTATCCTTCCTTTTCAAATTGTATTTCTCCTTCTCTTGCTCTCTTCGGCTCCTCGTGCATCCTTCGCCTGTCGGTGACTTAGGGAGGCAGCGACTCCTGCTTCCAGTGATTGCTTCGCATTGAAGTTTCAGTCTCAGCGGAGCCTTCAGCTGCATATATTGCCACCTGCAAGCGATGGTGATAGCCGCTAAGGCTCTTCTGCCGCTAAACAAATGAGACTTTTAAATCGGCTAACTTTTACCTTGACTCCATCTCGTCAAACGTAGTGATCAAGCTGCGGTTATGTAGATAATAAATTCCCTTACTCAGCAAAGAGTGAAGGCCATTTCGGACTCTATAGCTTAGTCTATCTAGTGAGCTATTATCCCTTCGACTTCTGTTACAAAATAGTGGAAGACGCATTACGAGAGCTCCGAAATGCCGCTCTACGGAGTCGAAGTCCAAGTGGACTTTAATCTCTGCGGACTTATATCTGTGTGGCTAGCAGGCTTGAGCAAAAGAAGGACTGGCCCATCCCCCCTCTTGCCAAGGATCGCTTGCTCGTAAAGAGCCGAGTGGGCTGATTATCGAAGGCAGCGCTTGGAGCTCCTCGCAGCTCGGTAGCTGCTGTCTGAGTAAACGGCGTGCGAAGAAGTCGCGGGTAACTGACTCGTAAGCGGACGCGCCTGCCACACAAGCACAAAGAAGCCGATCCCGGTAAACAGGTGCCGAGCGACTGCCCGCTGGCCGGTAGTGGGAGCATCGCGGTCTCCGAGTAAAGCGCGCGTTTGTGAAGGCAGGCGGTAGTGATTCATCCGACCTTTCTTTGGAGAGCCATTCCCACCGCTTGAGCAGCGAATCGTGAGCCGGCCAGACTTCTCTTTCCACGAGACAAAGGCTAGCCTATGGCTATCTGCAATCAGATAGCCAACATCTGTCGTGCAGGCGTGCGGCGGTCATTCTCAATGACTCGTCTGGGTGCTTAGAGTGAAAGATGGCGGGGACACACTGGCCAACAGCCGGCATCATGAGCAGCCTGAGGCCACTCGTTCCGCGAGCATTCAACGGTCCTGGCGGCTCCGGCCGGTGCGATAGCACGGACGCGGCAGACGCCGCCTCCTCCCTCCCGAGTGGGCGTGGACGAGAGGCGGAGACCTTGAACATCCGGCCCTGGCCAGGGAGCGCCTCGGAAAAAACAAGTGCTCGCTGGCTGAATGAGCAGCCTCAGCGTGTGTTTTTATAGTCGGTACACTGCAGGCTTTGCTGAAAAAAAGCCCCCTAATGCACACGCTTTGTGAAGCCTGTTGTGGCATGCATCCGCCGCAATTCTCGTGGAGGAGCTATGGTGCTACTTACTGCACCATTCGCAGGGTCACGGCTGTCGTCTTGAGGCGATGCCGGAGGGGGCGGGCTTAGCCTATTGCGAGTCCGACAGTTCGAAGGAGATCCCCCCTCTGAGATCCGCCAGCTAACTAAACCTAGAGAGATCCTCCCCCAGTTAACTAAACCTAAGGAGATCCTCCCCCAGCTAACCAAGCCGGAGTACATCCTCCCCAGCTAACTAAGCCGGAGTAGATCCTCCCCCCCCCCAGCTAACTGAGCCGGTACAGAGCAGGCAACTCATGGCAGGCCTTTGAGAATAGTGCAGCTTGAAATTTCTATTTTAACCTGTTCCTAAGCTGGTCATACCGTACAAACTATACACCGCTATATCTGTTCCGAAACCACTCTCTCCTACCTTGTCCAGTAGGTGACCTCTATAAGGCAGCTGTAGGCCCTGCAGCGCTAGAATCCGGCAGTCGCTGAGTGACGTCAGTATCGTGATGGGCCCTATTGGAGTTGGCAATTGAAATTCGTCAATGCGTAGCGCCTGTCTTTGGGGTTAGGTTAGCAACTACGTCGCAGTACGCAGCGTTTCGCTTAGATAACCTTCCGTCGTCGTGTACAAAGATACAAAGATGGGCGACAATGTTTCTTCTTAGCAGGCAGCCCCTTTCGAGGTGGCGACGGAGAGACCGGGATAGTCGAGAGCGTCAGTGGGGGCCCCTCAGCTAACCTTTAAGGAGCGACCGGGGCGCCGCGGACTTAGCCATGCGTTGGCGGTTTTCAGCACGCGCTGCGGCGTTGCTACGGAAACGCCTATGCGGTCAGCCTCTCGCTCGGCGCGCACCGCCGCCGCTATGTCGCCTGCCGGCAGCCCCCTCCCCAGTCAGTGTCTTCCTCTAGGTAGTAAGTCGCCTGCCGACAGGTCTTCAACGTGTCAGCGAAAAAACCAAGCCCGCAACGCATTTGAAACGCTGCGCTCTCCGGCTCGCGAGGCAGCGACTCGCAGCGACTCGCGGGCCTCTTCGCTCTGTTGATATCAGCTCGCACGTCAACGATGTTGTCTGAAGCTCAGAGAGTGGGTGCAAAACCGTGCACTCGTGTTACCTGTGCGAAGTGGTTTTCTTTAGCTGAGAAGGCGTCTCCACGTGACTTCTCGCGCGGCGAGTGGGGCAGGGTGCGAAGACTCGGTCGCGTCGCCCGGGCCACGCGTCGAGTCACCGTTGCAGCGTTGCTGCGTCGTCTGCGAGCCGCCGGGCCTCGGCCGCGTTTCCTCTCGTCGGACCGCAATTTAAGTAGCAGCTCCAGCGATGTCCAGCGTCGAATTGTGTGCAGTGACGCTGCTTGAACGTAGGCCCGCCGCCGGCGTGCACGGAGCGCGCCCGGCGGCGGGCTACCTCCAAACGAAAGGGCGTGGCCAGGATTCTGGGAGAGGGAGCTACGCATCGACACTGAGCGGTAGGTCGTGGCTGGGTACGAATCCTGCAGTCGGGTGATTCTTTATTGCCAACTGCAAGCGGCGGCTGCTAAATCGGCCAAGTTCTTTTTTACCCCTCTGTTCCGAAGCCACGCTGCCAGCGACGTCCTTTTAAGCCAATTAAAAAGAGCTGCTTACTTACTTACCTAGTCTAATGATGCGAACATGCTAAAAGAACTCCTTAGCAGCAAATGTAAAGCGCCCAGAAAAGTTCTCTGAGGGCGCTTTAACAAGTGTATTATTATTATTAAGAAATTATGATAGGCCTCTGGAAACCAACCCTGAACCCGTACACCGAATACGTGACTGCGTGAATGCTTCCTTTTCATTTGAGCCCCGTCAAAAAAAGGTACAGCTCTTCACTGGAGAGATACTTTTAATCCGCGAGTGGTAGGCCCCTAAAGCCGTCCTCCAAACCTAGCGGCCGCACGCCGGAAGCCCGGTAGCCTCGCGGAATGGGCTATCAGTCTCCTAGTGACGGGGCTAGAGGAAAGCGTAGGAATATGGCCTTGGTCGCTGCTCAACCGTACGTTTTAAAACGCACCTGCTTGTTACAGTATTCGGCGGGTCTTTGCGATTCGTCCTTCGCGTGTGCATGTATCTGCTTACACTATGCCTGCTGCTTGCGGATGTTACCACCAATCGTTTGGTAATTAATGTTTACTGTACAGCAACTGAACAGTGTCTAGAAATAGATTCCGTTCTCCGGGGCCACTATACAATGTATTATTATTATCACCAAAACAAAGGGTCTCGAGCGGCTTTAATTGCGATTGGGGCGGGCTAGCCCCGCCCCTCAGCCCGACCCGTGGCGGTTTAGCCTCCCTCCAGCTCCCTGTCTACGCTCCCCGGGGTCTTGCTTTGTCCGAGCGCAATTTCCGAGCGGCGTTTGTGAGGCCTCGTCCGACGCACGATGGCTGAAAGAGTGGCAGCGCGAGCGACCTCGAGCCGCAGCCTCTGTTTAATTTCGCAAGGCGGACCCCGCCCCCCCCCCGCCCCCTACTGACAGCAACTACCAGACAGCCACCAGACGGCCGCACGCTCGTTTGGCGTCCACGCTTTGGCGCCCTCGGCGTTTCACCGGCACCTTTTTGGCGGATCTCGGCGCAGCCAGCAGTGCAGCAGCCGCCCGAGGCCTCAGCCCACACACAGGTCGGACTGCCGTCGTTCGGCAGCCAGGCCGAGTCCGCCGGCAGCGTCGCAGCCTGCGTGGGAATGAGCCGGAAGTTCGACTTTGTCGCTTGCTCGGCGGCGCTGCACGCTGCGGCTGCAGCGCGGCTGCGTTTAAGCTGCCGGCCTTCGCGGCCTTGTTCGCATCTTATTCAGCCACTATACAATGTACTATTATTATCACCAAAACAGAGGGTCTCGAGCGGCTTTAGTTGCGATTGGGGCCGGCTAGCCCCGCCCCTCAGCCCGACCCGTGGCGGTTTAGCCTCCCTCCAGCCCCCTAAGCATGCCTCTCAGACCTCGAGCCTGCAAGCCTGGCTCTTCAAAGCGGCCTGCCCGGAAGGGGTACATAGCGTTCTGCCAGAGAACTTAATCTCTCTTTCTAGGCACTTTACTTGTGCTGTAAGGAAAGCCTAATCGAACGGTTAGTGGTAACGTGCACAATGTCAGCAAGCAAGACATGGTTAGGGTGACATGCACACTATCAACTTGTAAATGTCGTTAGTGGCAGCTTGCACAGTGTCAGCACTCATAAGCACATAAAGGACAAATCACGAGGACCCACCAAATGCTGTCAAAACAAGTGCGTTTTTACTTTTTTTTTTAATATCAAGTGGGGGATGTTATGACGTCAGTCTGAAGTGAGTTTCAGGCTTTGGGACCATGCAAACTAAAGGCACAGTCTCCAAAGGATTTGAGGTTCGTATGAGGTGTAGCTAAATGATTATATTCAGAAAAAGTAGGCGGTACGGTGCTTAGTTTGATTGGGGAGTAGCTCTGATAGGTAGGCTGTAGCCAAAAAAAGAAGGGACCTAAAAGTGAGTGACAGCACCTTGAAGTCGATGATTCTCCGCTTGACAGGGGAAAGTGCAGGTCAGTATGAAGTGGTGTGATGTGGCAACTTGCGATGCTCACGACAGACAAGCCTAGCTGCAAGGCTTCATTAGCATGCTTCGGTCCTTCAGCTGAACGAAAGGTGGGTTTTAGCTTTCCCATAATTAATTAATCGATATAATTAATTAATCAATTTCCCATACTTTTCCCATAATTCCGCTTTCCCATCTTTCCCATTTCAGCCGCCATGAGAGCAGTAGCAAAGCCTATGATGCAGTTAGTTCGTCTTTTTACAGTTCCCACTTCAAAGCTCGCGAAATACTCGCATGACATTGCAGCCTGCTTGTATTCGGACAATGCTGCACCCGATGTGGGTGTGTCGTCCAGCTCCTGATCACGTGAGCTGTGCCAGCTTTTGAGCATTCCGTACTTGCATGCAGTATTGATCTCCTCACCATCGCCTGCAGAATTCTTTAGTCAGCACCCACGTGTCATCTTGCGGTATATAGTTGCCTGTCGCTTGGACGTGGCACCTCACGAACAGACGCTTGCATTCAGCTACGAATGCCGGTTATAGCCGCCCGGGCCAGTGCTGCAACCCACTCGGATCCACCGCAAATCCAAGAGAAGTTGGTTTCGAAAAGTTCCTATTTCTATTGCATGCTACAGCACACTGTGTCTGAAGTGCAACGCACAAACTTTAGGCCATTGCCCATGCGCGAGATCTCGCGAAATGTACAGAAATAAACTGAAACGGCGATGACCAATATCGCCATCCACTCTAGTTCACCGCAGATCCACTAGAAAGGTACATTTCAGATTTCATATAACATTGAACTCAACTCAATTCGCAGTCACACCATTTCTAGCCGTTTCATATGCACATCCTTAGACAATGCACTGCAATCGAATTAAATAGTCCGGGCCGATACCACAATGCCCTACAGAATCGCTGCACATTTCTCCGGAATCGCAAGGCGAAGTGCTCCAATATTTATTTGGACACTACTGTGCACCGTGCTTGATACTGTGCATCCGCATAATGTCAAGCCACTGCACACAAACGATCTCGAGCAATGATTGCAATGGCCCGGGTCACTGCAGTAATTCACTACAACCCTCTGAGAATAAAGTAAGTAGGCTTGCGCAGCTCCACATTTGATAGCATACAGCGGTGCGCTATGTTTAAAGTGCATTCAAAATATTTCAAGGCCTTGCGAGCGTTAGTCCTTGGTCGTTGGACAACAACTGATGGCCATGGCCTGGACCGGTATTGCACTCAACTACAATCCGTAGCAAATCGACTGGAAACCTGATACTAAAACTTCCAGTTAGAATTTCTAGCTACAGTAAACTTTTATAAAGTTTACCCCAAAATTTAGCGGCATTACGGAATCGCTTGCTCATTCACCGCCTTTCAAATGGCACCATTTGCCCTGACCAAAACCAAAATTCGCTACAATCAGCGGCAAATCCAACCGGAAATGAAATGTGCGAACTCCTGTTGGCGTATGTATTCGTTGCTCAATGTTAACAACGCATAGTCAGGGTTCCAGGCTTCCTTTCGCCAACGTACGAGACAGAGAGAGACAGAGAGAAGAGGTCCAGTCCGGCAGACCGGCAGGCAGAAAGGTGTACGTCCGTCCGCTTAGCCCAAGCGGCAGGAGGGAAGTGCCTTTGTCTGCTCCCACAAGACGGATGTGGGTTCAGCATGACTCACCTCAAGAGGGATTGGCCTCGCAGCTGGCAAAGCGATTGGCTAGCCAAGCCCACGGTTGCTACACTCCAATTTTGTTTGCACATGAAACTATATTACGACTCCAGTGCACGCACCACTTTTCACGCCATTAATTTTGCACATTCCCACAGATATACTGAAATGATCCTGGTAACTACCCCATTCCACCCATAAATTCACAACTATTTGCCAGACTCAGCAATGACTAGTTCAATTTCAACCTCAGATTGCACTAACCTCCGTTTAGAGTCCACCCGCAGAATTTCACGGCATGCAAATGAGGGTCCTCGCACAGAGAAAATGGCAAAGATCCGTGCTTAAACCACGATCCGCTATAATCCACTGAAAACAAAACCAAATCCACCAGTAAAATAGGCCTGTGCAAAGCTCCAAATTTGACTTAACATAACAGGGCTGAGTATTTACGGAATGCATGCCAAATTTTACATCGTTGGGCAACCGTATGCAGCTGCAATGTACGCAATCGACTACAATCGTCTGAGCCAATACCACAGTCGTTAGCAATCAGTCTCGAATCCACCGGAAATCCTCTTCGCAATGATGCAATCACGATGGCATGATGATGAACCAAACTATGATTCAAGTGTGCGAACTGAACTCGACTGTAGCGGGACTGGGCGGGTCGCACATTCTTATGCAAATATGCTGCAAATATGCTGCAAATATGCTGCAAATATGCTGCAAATATGCTGCAAATATGCTGCCTGGCCTCTAGGCATCCCGTCGGTCATTCTATTAACAAACATAAACGGTTGTAAATGTTCGTCTTTTGCATAGCCTCTCAGACAACCGAGCCTCTATCGAGTGGCTGTACAGCTCCCAGCAAAAGAAGCAATTCAAGAGTTAATGACAAGCGAAGTAGCATTCTTAGATGAGCGTGCAAAAGCACACGAGTATCGCACTCAGAGTAGCATGTATAAGCACAGAAGGAGACACTCAGGAATGCGAGTTAGTTGCCCCTGGGAGTTAGCTTAGGGGTTAGGTGTTCGTGCGCTTCATGACCCGTGTCGTCGGTTCGAGTCCTGCTGCGGGCAATTCTTTCTTGACCAATGCCAGCAGGAGTGATAGCCTCTACGGATACTCTATCGGCTATATAAATGAGGCATCTGAATCAGCTAAGCTTTAGTTTTACTTGACTTAAGGACGGGAGGGCACAAACATGCACGTGTCAGCACGAAAATCACCAAAGAAAAGAGTTCATTGGGGTGCATAGCTAGAATCTGAGCGGAAAGGAGGGATCTTTAGCCGAGAATGGAAAGTCAACGGACATAAGCCGGAAGCGAGCTCCACACTTTCAGTGCAGACGAACTGAAGGCTTGACCACCAAGAGATTTCAATTTACTGCAGAGAGCCGTGAGAGAAGATTGCAAGCGAGGAGCCTATGGTGCGAGAGCACGCACAGAGAGAAGAATTGAGGTCGGGTCGTGGGTTAGTGCAAAAGAGTGAAGCAAACTTCAAGCCGGAGAGAGGATCTTGAAGTCGATTCGATGCTTGATTGGGAGCCAGTGAAGCTACAATAAAACTGGTGCGACGTGACAGTTTTTCACGCCTCGTACGAGGGCGCATAAAAGCTTGCAGCAACTTTATTCAAACAATTCACGTAAAGTTCAGAAATTTCGATTCAGGCATCTATCACTGCCAATTTTCAGTTACGTAAGCTGAAGCCTCCATATTGGAGCTTTGAAAACGTCGGTTGTGTACCATGGTGCTAGTGAGTACATTGATTCCCCTGAGCGTCTCATTGTGCTTCTAGTGCCGTGCAGTTTTAGGACGATGGGAAGCACCGTGTTTCAACCGCTCGCATGCATTAGTTTTCCTCCTGTTATTATATGGGGTTTCCGGACAGAAGAACTCTTTCACATTTCTGTTATCACGGTCAATAGAAAAGTCATTATAGCTATCCGAGCACAAGTGCCCGCTGTGGGAAGCTAAAGCAGACTGTTTGCATGACTGTCAGAGTAATGCTTATTTCCAAACTACTTCGCAATCAGGCTAGGCACAGTAACACCCACTCTTATGACTCAAGTCGTTGAGCTGTGCCTCGAACCAAAGTCAAATCCTTTGCAAATCCTGCCCTCAGTTCGTACGATCACAAAGCCTGGAACTTACTCCCGACTGACGTCACGGTATCCCCTGCCTTGCAAACATCTACTAAAAAAGGAGCTAATAGCAAGCCTGTTCCTGGTAGCGTTTTGCTGGGACCTCGCACGCGTTGACCTTTTCGTGCGTATGGGTGCTCCGTGGTAGTCCCGAAGGTAAGGTGCTCGCTCTTCACGACCGAGGTCGTGGGTTCGAATCCTGCAGTTGGGCGATTCCTTATTGCCAGCGGCAAGTGGTAGTGATATCCGGTAAGACTCTTCTGCCGCTATACAAATGAGGCTGTTAAATCAGCTACGATTTTTTTTATCAGAGTGCATGCTATCACTAACCAATTGACATGATTACTTTAGAGCATTAATTAAGTGCCAGGGTAGATATTTAGTTCTCTTAATGTGCTATAATAAGTTATTATTGTTGTTATTCTTATAATCATCATTATCAACTAAAAAATACTGTCGGTCGACCATCAAGCACACTTTGAACAGCATCTAGGAGAGCACCGTATGCAGAGTCCATCCCAAGGTAACATGCCTGCCGGACTCCTCACTCAGCTCGTTGCGTTACCTCAACGTCTGCCTTCAATCCTGCCCCACTAATGTCCTTCTCTTATGAAGTTCATCGCCGAACAAGTTGTGGCAGACCAAGTAAGCATATAGATTGCCACCACTCTTCAAACAGCTTTGAAGTAATCCAAGCTTTAAACGTTAGCCCTATACGTTGCAGGCAGCTGATACAGGTACCAAGTTCCATGTTCAAAACATATCAGCTTGGATTACTTAGGTTACTTGGATTACTGTTCGATTTCCCGTATACAAGCAGCTTTATTTTTCCACCTGCAAGGGAAGTGCTTCGCTGTCCTCTCTCCTTCGATCGCTTTTGTCTTGTCTACATATCTTGTACAAATATTACATAGTATATAATATATAGCATATTTCTACATTATAGTCATTAGAAATGCGGTCGCTGCGGCCCTGCTTTTTGGCAGAGCACCAAGTGCAAGGTCAAAGCTCTGCCCACGGCGGCCAGCAGCAGACGCTCTCGGCAGCAGCCACGAGCGCGTAGCAGTATCCTCGGCCGCCACTGACGCCGCCTCAGCCCCTCCCGACATCGGCACCGCCGGCTACCGCCCGTCCAAAGCTCACCGCCGCCGCTGCCGCCGCAGTCGTTGCTGCACCGGGCGTCGCGCGTCGATCGCCACCAACGCCACCGCCGACGCCTCGCTGGCCGTACCGCCTCCGTCGGTCGTGCTATCGAGTCGCCGCTTACACCGAGTTGTTTTATTTCAATAGAGCGGGAACTTAATTTTATCATGTATATAAAGTCGTCCATCGCCACTTCGCGCTTCGACTTTCGCGGCTTCACTCGATCGCGTTTTTCCAAATATCTTCATTGAAAAGTTGATCGAGATGGTGAAAATGATACAGCGTGCGCTCGGTTGTCTGAGTCAATTACACACCCTGCATCACAATTAAAATCAAAATTACCCTACATATGGGCAGTTGGTCTATTTATTCGAGCTCCCGCACAATCCTTCAACGCCAGATGCAGGCTCGTTGAGAGCAGTAACCTAGCACTTCTCTGCGGTGCAGTACACCTCTTCATCACCATCGAAAAAATTGCACTATTTTCATAAGTCAGCAGTTGTGTGTAAAAACTGCGTGTGTGTAATTAAATGTACACTAATAACAATATGATATTTGTAACGTCTAATACGTCTTATTATCCCTTACTTTGCCTAATATATTGGGCAATACGGGTGTACTTGTGACTAAGAGGGTGTTATTTCATGTCCAGAGGGCTTTAATAATGTTAAAACCGAATTAGAGGGTCATGAAAAGGTTTTCTGTGCTCCAGTAACGAAAATGTTCGATTTATAAATAAAGAATCGTACTTCGCGGGAATTCACCTATCGCGGCAGAGTCTGAAACCGATTAACTGCGATAAACGAGGGACGACTGCATATATCTGTATTCTTAATTATACATTCATCAACATAAGGAGAAATCTCCTACCCCGGCGGAATGTCGGGTGGGGGGAAATGCCCTAGGGTCCACCAGGAGGGGAAATGTCCGGGGCGAAATGACCTACGACCCTCTCAGGGTGCAATACCAATGACTCATATTTCATTTTTTATGTGAGTGACCAGCTCCTTCCTGCCTTAGATGAAACTCCCTGGCGATAAAACCGACTACAATATTACATACAGCGTATGTGATTCCCGTAGATGGTCATTGAGGACCCACTAATAATCTCTTGGGAGGCCATAATCTGGCTGGTGTAGCATTTTAACGTTACAGCGAGTCCCGGATCTCTGTGGCAGCCGTGCGCCCCAGCCAAGTGCGAATCGGAACTCCCTCTAGGTAATCATTCGAATACTCAAGAGTGGAGAACACGCCGGACGCTTTTCACTAAGCATATGCTGTAGGGTCTCAATTGTCGCTTGCCTATCGTACGACACAACCAACCTGTAAACAGGAAGCGAGTACGGCGTGCGCGGCCGTTCTACGTCTTATCCTGTCTCTCCGAGATTTTTCTCAGCCAAAGTAGCGTACATTTCACAGTGGCTCGTAAATTTAATAGTGGCGCATGAACGAATGGCTTTCGCCAGCCACCCTGTCTCTGTTTGGCATATATGTGAATACCAGAACTGCCGGATGCTAACGGCCAGTTCAAGGGTTCAACTGGGACACGCGGTCGACATGCCCCGCTGACTTCGGGTGGCGTGGACCGTTCCCAGGCCTCGGCGGAAGCACATGTTCTGTTCCTAGGTACCGATTCGGCATTCGTTTTCACCATGATCTCATGATCTTAGCTTTGCGCCCTTGGGCCTTTTGCCTTTCGTGACGTAAGAACTCCGTTATGTTGCTAGGTGGCCGCTGTCAAAGTAAGAACAGGATAACTACTATCAGTTTTTAACCTGTGGGCCATTCCCGCTATGAATATGTTAATAACAAACCATTCTATGTATTGACATGCTGGGGATGTAGCTCAGTGGTAGAGCGCGCGCTTCGCATGTGTGAGGTCCCGGGTTCAATCCCCGGCGTCTCCAGAACATTTTTTACGTGTTCTGACAAAAATGTTTACCTTTGAGGCAGCCCGGTCAATTTTGTCGGGTAAAAGAATATAAAAAATCCTAGCAGATTAAACAGCCTCTTTTTGTATAGCGACAGAAGAGCCTTTACGGCCATCACCACCGCTTGCAGTGGCGATAAGGAATCGCCCACCGCAAGAATCGAACCCACGACCTCGGGACTGAGGTCGTGAAAGCAACCACCTTACCTAGTGGGCTATCAAAAAAAAAGCAATATAATATTCTCTGAAAATGAAGACGTTGAAGTTCTTAGGCGGCTCGAACTGTTGGTTGGTCAGTGGACATAAGTGTACCGTAGCCAAAGCAAGGTAATGCACTAGGTTTGTTGGTTGGTAAGATAGTAAGTCTAACGCAGGACAAACACTGGGAGCAGAGATGTCTTACTGAAGCTCGTATCTCAACAACAGTAGGCCAAGAGAACTCGAGCAACTTCCACACAATCTTCCTACTAGCGTGCCTATCAAAGACACTGGAAGGAGTCGTGGCAGACCAGCTGAATTCATGTATTGAAACTTCACACCTTGCTTAGTAAGTTACTGTCTGGTTTTAGAGCTAATCAGTCCACATTCAGCGTTGCTTCAGGTGTTCAGCGACCTACTTAGGAATGCAGACACGGGTAAATAAATATAAATCCTAGCTGATTAAACAGCCTCTTTTTGTATAGTGACAGAAGAGCCTCTACGGCTTTCACCACCTCTTGCAGCTGCGATACAGAATCGTCCACTGCAGGAATCGAACCCACGACCTCGGGACCGAGATCGTGAAAGCAACCGCCTCACGGCTCACCAGGTAGAATATCTCTTCTTGTTTTGCACGATCTCTCGGCAGCTTTTGATACTATCAATCACCAAGTCCATCTCGAGTGCCTCTCATCTTGCCTGGTCGTCACTGGCACTGCACTACCATGGCTTAAGTCCTAGCTCAGTCTGAGGCTCCAGAGTATTGACGTGAATGGACAAAGATCATCTGAAGTACCTCTGAAATATGGAGTACCTCAGGGCTCCGTGCCAGGTCCGGTTCTTTTCACGGTTTTTACTCTCCCTCTCGCCGATGTGATTGCCAAGTACAATCTAGGCTATCACTTCTATGCGGATGACACTCAGTTGTACCTTTGCTTTGATTCCTCCCAGCCTTCGAGCACCTCGAATTCTCTAAACTCACTTGCTGCATGCATTGATTACATCCGCACATGGATGGCAGCAAATTTTCTTAGATTAAAACCAACTTACTAGTTATGGCCAAACCAAGTGTGATTCAGAAATTGGAAAAGCTCAAAACTGGCTCTGCCAGCATATCACCTGTTGAATCAGCTCGAAATCTAGGTGTCATGTTCCAAAGTGACCTTTCATAAGACGGCCACATCAGCTCCACAGTCAAGTCTGCCTACTTTCAGCTACATAACATTGCTAAAATTCGGGCTTGTTTAGGCAGGGATATCACATCTAAGTTGGTCCATGCATTTGTGACTTCCCGTCTTGACTTCTGTAGCTCACTGTTTGCTGGTCGACAGGCCTGGTGCAATCAAGCGCGCTTACTAGATACAAAACTCTGCAGCTAGGCTTGTCTGTGGTCGTGAGCTTCGCAGTTGCCATATTACACCACTTCTCGCTGACCTGCACTGGCTCTCAATTAAGCAGGGCATCGGCTTCAAGGTTCCGTCACTCACTTTTACGTCCCTTTAAGTTCTCTGAGGGAGCTATACAGTTATTCTTATTATTACTGCTAATTTGTATATTTAGCTGCAATATGACATCTCATGGTTAATATTTAGGATGCTTTGCTGTGCCTGCTTTTGGTAAGCGATTGACAATAGAATCTGCCCGTTATTCTTTACGGGTGTACGTTAAAAGAATATTATTAGTTATAAAATTGAATTTTTTTAATACTTTCAATTTTTCTCATATTTTACAGATTATAATAATAATAATATAATATTGCACTTGATAAAGCGCCCTCAGAGAACTTAATCTCTTTCTAGGCGCTTTACATTTGCTGCAAAGTGATATGCAATTGAATAGTAAGTAAAATCATGCTTGAAAAACAAACAAAAAGAATATGGTTATGGTTAGGGGGGGTTTTGGGGATTTTGCTCCGTTAACCAGGAACTCTAGGCTTGCCAATCAGTGGGGCAGGCTCACCAGCGCCGGTCAGCGGACGCTCAGGTGCGCCTTCAAACGTAAAGTTGAAGCTTTCCGTGATTTTTTCAAGGGTGCAGGCTAAATTCCATTACAAACCTGTGGTTGCCACCAGCCATTGGGAACCGGTGAGTTTTCACAGCCATGAATCGAGAATAAAAAAGAGCACAGTGAGCAGTTAATAAGCGTACCTACCCCAGGCAGCAAAGAGAAAAACAAGTAGCACAGGAAGGCACTCAGTGCCGCGCGGCCGAAACTCAAAAGAAACGTCGCGCGCGACAAACGTCTACAACAGGAAGAGACTGAGGAAGAAGTTCGGCGGGAGCTGTCAAAGCTCAGCGAGCGCCTCCCGCATGACAAGGTCTAAAACATGAGACTGGAGGTAAGATTCGAGCACTTGACGACATAGTTCGCGGCATGGATTCCTACCCCCGACAGTAGGACGGGCTCATCAGCGGCGCTGGGCTTGTCAACAGGTCGGCGGAAACTCACGCCTCCATCGTAATGCAATGGCGAATTTCCCGTGATTTTCAAGCGCATCAGCTAGTAAGGATTGTACGAATTTGTATTGCGCCACTCTGAGAGAACTAAATCTCTGTAGCGTGCCTAGAGAAAGATTTACTTCTCTGTGGGCGCTATGCGAATGTATTAGTGATATTATCATTATTATTTCACTTTGCTTTGCAACGCGTGCCTTGAAAAGTCCGTCAACCCAAACGTGTGAGCCCGCACTCTGACAGCTGATTGTATTTTGAATAGAAAATTACTTGGAATGTAATTAACAATTGCATTAATTTTCTATTCAACGTGAGTTTTAGCTACAGATGCACGTAATCATTATCATTATATTTTAAAATTGCTCGCCCTTTATCTCCACGGGTCAGCACCCGCTAGCGAATCAGCAATGACGTTCAATTTAGAGGCAAATACACCTGAACATTCAAAGTTTTACAGATTGATATCTAGCAGCTACACATTTCTAGATAAAGAATCCGTCCACGGATGACACTTTTGGTCGCACCGGTATAGAAGCTACCGCCAACCAGTACCTATCGGAAATAGAATGGATTTGCAACGCACGTCTTCGAATCCCGAATGCCCTTGATGTGAGTGCATGTTTTAGTGTTTAATGAGATTCGCGGTCATTCGCAGAGCCAGGCAACCCACCGCCCCACATTCGAAGGATTAATAGGTTGATACGTGTCTATAAATGGTTATGTGGATCATGCTACGGCCACGGTGCCCTTTGCAATAATAACGAGTCTTATCATGTAGAGGTAAATGCATAACAATATATATATATATATATATATATATATATATATATATATATATATATATATATATATACATGTATGTGAATTAAGACTCGTTTTGAGATGTTTTCGTATTAGAGTTTAAGATTTAGGGTGTGGGGTTCGGGGGGGGGGTTCAGCGTTAGAATGTTTTTAGGGATCACAGTTTCGGGTTTTAAACGTTTAGGGTTTCGAGTTAGCTAAAAAGGTTGAATACCGTGTTTAAAATTCAGCTATGGACACACAGTGCTCACTGTGCAGAACTTCACTTTTCCAAGATCGAAGCGACATCTGGCGACGGACTTGCGTCGGATCTCGACTGCAGTTGTCCTAACCTTCATTCATACCGCTAAGCCACGGTAGGAATGAAGGTCGAGTCTGTTTAATCAGGCTACGTTAGCACTCGTGCTTCCGTGAGGCCGACAACTCCCCAGTCCGGAAATGGCAAGTAGAGCACTCGCAGCACCACTTAAAAGCCACGAAAACGCAAACAAGATAACTTCCCTTCCAATCCGGGTTGCGGTTCTGGGTCTTAGCCCAGGAAGTAAGGTTCTCGCTCATCACAACCTGGGTCGTGGATTTGAGTGATGTAATAAGCGGTTCTGCCTGCTGCAAATGGTGGTGAAAGCCATTCAGTCTCTTCCGCTATGTAAATGAGGCTCCTAAATCAGTAGGCAGCTCTTTTTTGGGTCTTGGCGGGGAGACTCAACATTCGACTGCCAGCAGTTCGGAGCCATCTGCTTGGGTTTTTGGAAATATCGGACGCTAGAGGCTACACTTCGCGGCGAGAGTCGTAGCGTTCAGATTGCCCTGCAGTAGGCAGGCACTTGACCATGGAGCACAGCCAGCCGAAACGCATGGCGACAGGCTGCTAGGACTCCTGAATCCAATTCAGGCTTCTCAAGTATTGGTCGAATGATGGTCGATTTGAAAGGCTTTGGAACAACCTCGTTAACTAGAGAAACATTTAAAATCTGAGCTATGACTGGGCTAAGTTTGTCTGCCAGTTAATTCCCAGAGAGGTACAGGGTCATCGGAAGACTCGTTCATGTACCAGACCTATTAAGGTAGCCACTTTGCATTAAGAAACCTCGGAAAACTTCTTCAGGAAAGTCACAGACTGCGTCGCTATATTGGCATTAGTCGGAGGTGGCTTCACGGAGGCACGAATGTGAGCATTTTTTGAACGAAGGCAGAAAACTTACCGGCCGAACGGTCAATAATAGGGGAGTGAGACGTGAGTGAGTGACCTCTGAAGAGTTGGAAAGCAAATGGTTCACTTATAAATCTCTTTTTCTCTCTCTCCACACACATACACACACACACGCACATATATATATGACTATTTATAAGACTATATATATATATATATATATATATATATATATATATATATATATATATATATATATATATATATACATACATACATATACACATACATACATGCATACATACACATATATACATACATTCATAGTCTTATAAATTTGCTTGGAGGTAAAAGTCTTTGTCACTGCAGACACTACCACTTCCAAAAACTATTGCTTCTCAAGCGCATGATATATCAGCATAAATGTAGGGCAGTGAATGCAGTCTTGGCAATTTATTGTGGAATGAACAACATAGCGGTCAGCTAGAAATGCTGCACATATAATCAATCATTCTCAATATATCATGCACGGGTACTCTCGTACACAGATCCTCAGAACGCAGCTAAGCCGACGACTTACGTTGTGGGGCACTGACGGCCTATTTGAGTGACCGGAAAAAGCAATGCCCTGTCTTAAAGAAGTTGCCACAGCCCATGTTGCTGCCGCCGCCGCTGCTCGGGAAGTGTGAGAGCAGCAGCGGCGGCAGCTGTGAATCCAGACGCTTCGGTGGTCTACATGAGCAGTCACCTGGTGCGTCAGCCAATACCACAACGAATTGAGCACTAGGTTCGCATGCATCTCTAGAAGCAACTCGAAACGTGCGCTACGTTAAGATATCGGCAGCAGCCTGATGTGCAAGTGCCACGTCACGATGCATCGTCCTTCGGGTATGTCTTAACG
Source organism: Cristatella mucedo (assembly GCA_009760855.2). Classification (NCBI taxonomy): domain Eukaryota; kingdom Metazoa; phylum Bryozoa; class Phylactolaemata; family Cristatellidae; genus Cristatella; species Cristatella mucedo. The sequence goes on along the minus strand of WPIO01000004.1, from coordinate 10,811,556 downwards.
GCTACAGTGTTACACGTGAAAGACAGACAGTTTCAGACAGGCTATTTCAAGTACTCAGCATTAAGAGCTCGGCCAATGACGAGCCGTCGTATTTCACTCGTACCGGCACCGATCTCGTACAGCTTAGCATCCCGGAGCAGCCGACCAGCGGGGTAGTCGTTGATGTAGCCATTGCCACCTGCAACGAGTGTTAAACTCCTCTGCTCAAACTTGCACAATGCTCTGAGCCCGCGAAGCTCACTGCCGCCAGAGCCAAATTAAAAAAAAAGAAAGAAATCAGAGAACGAAGCTTATTACCAAGAACTTGTATAGCATCGAGCGCTACTCTCGTTGCATTCTCAGCAGCAAACAATATCACAGCTGCGCAGTCCTAAAACAAATCGATGCTGATGATGTAGCGCAACAAGAAATTACACCGCGATCGCAGCCGCACGATCATGCGAGCCACACCGATCGTACGTGATATTCAACAAAATGTCGAGCAAACCATCGCTGCTCGTCGTCAAGCACGGGTCAAGGACGGCTTTCCAGCATTCACAGCACAAAAACCACTGCCCGGCATTCAAGGAAGCAGGAGGCATGCAGGCAGGCCGGATCAAAAGGCGGCGGCTTCTTGGAGCTCTCCGCGAGGGACGCCCACCTTGGGCACGAGCTTCCCGTGGTCAAGTGCACGGGCCACGTTGTACACGTACGATCTCGTTGCGTTCAGGGTCGTGTACATGTCGGCAAGTTTCGCCTGCATCAGCTAAAATGGAGAGCAGGCCGCACGTGCTCCTGGATCGCGAAGCAGCAGCAGCGGCACAGACAGGCACGCCACCTATGCGTGCGATACACGTTTGTAGGGACACAAGTACGTAGCAGAGAGGAATGCAACCCGGTCAGTGCTGCGGCTGCTGCGGAAGAGGAATGAGGGAGGGGAGCACTTCCGGCTCTAGGCTTTCAGGGCAGCAGCAGCACTTGCCTGAAACGTGCCGATCTTCTGACCGAATGCCTGCCGGTGGTGCGCATACTCGAAGGCAAGGTCGCAGGCTGCTTGCATTATCCTTGACAAGAGAAAGAGAGGACGAACGATGAATGAAGACCGGAGGATTAGCTAGCACATAGCCGACAGCTGTGGGGAGGCAGACAATGAATGGCCAGCCTATTCGATGCACTGCCGATAAGGACAACCGCAGACAAAACGTTGGAAAAAGAAGGAGAAGAAGAAGGAAATAGTGACACGAGCACTAGACCAAACGCTGCACAAAAAGCTTCTGCTTGACACGAGTCCCTTGGCTAATGGCAGCCGGAAACCTGAGCACGTCGAACGACGACAGAGGTTTTGAGCTCTCGCCACTCCTCCGGCTTCCGGCGTCGGGCAACGAGCTGGCTCGACGGCAGCAGCAGTCTGGCTCCGATTGGCCTGGCGAGCCTTACCGGGCGGCCGGCGCAATGGCTGGGCTGCTTAGGCTAGTCTGCGTGCCGTGCATCGGCTCGCCAGTCGCTGCACGCGGGCCGTCTGGCTCGAAGGGCCATGGCGGCTCCTTTACGCTCGAAGCCTTCGAGTGTAAAGTGCCTAGATTTAGCTTTTTTTTTGTTGGAGCGCTGCAGTCGAGTTGTTGTTGTTGTTATTACTAGTGCTATTATTATTGCTTCGACAGCTGGTCATATACCTCCGAGTAAAGGTGCGTCGAGGCGACAAGGCAGGTTTTTGCTTTCTGAGTGACACTGGGGGTTTCTCAAATCGTTGCCGTGCTCTACCCCAACTTCGCAGGACACTAATTTGACGAACTTCACTTAGCCCAACGAAGCAGCAGTGCCGTGACAGCTGTTCTAGAAATTGCCTCGGCACACAGCAAATCGGATCCCTTGGCTTATACGTTTGTTATTTTTTTATGAGTTTTTCGTCACATCTTGGTGCTAGGGCGAATCCCACAAGCAGCCCAAAAGATGTACGTTTTCAAACTGGTAGGGAATGTACTACCCGGCAAATCTTTTAGACAGTCGAGCCACTAAGGCAGGGATTTCCAAACATGGCACTCAAGAGCTAGACTACCAGCCGGCAATTACCTCGAGGTTCCAGATGATTTCCACAGATGCAATTGCACAATCCCCCAATCGGACTTAGCAGTCTCGAACCATGCCAGTCGCTTTATGCATGAGTGCAAGCTCAGTTTCACCAACGAGTAGTCTCAATAATAATAATAATACAGTTGTACCCTCAGAGAACTTAATCTCTTTCTAGGCACTTTACATATGCTGCAAAGGAAGCCTGGTCGAATGGTTAGTAGTAGCATGTTCAATGACAACAAGCACACGTAACAAGGTATTCAAAAGCTTTGAAGGCCTGGAGAAGATCTCGGCAGCACAAGCGGTTACGCAGTGCACAAGTATAGCCGCTGTTTAAGTGAAAGAGCTGAGAGACTCAGCAGCACAAACAACAGAGCTGTTGAACCTCAATATATAGACCTCTGTAGATCAGGTTCCGAGGGGGTGGGGTTAGCCCACGGGTGAAAAAAATACTAGACGATTTAACAGCCTCTTTTGTATTGCGACAGAAGAGCGTTTATGGCTACCACCACTGCTTGCAGTGGCAATACAGGATCGCCCACTGCAGAATTCGAACCCACGACCCCGGGACTGAGGTCGTGAAAGCAACAGCCTTGCCTAGTGTGCCACCACGGCTCACCAGGGAACTCAGTGGTCCTTACAAAGACCCTGGTGAACCAACCTGAACACGTAAATGAGCACAGCTGCACGAGCTCCGGCTGCTGCCACGTGTGATTATTTTCGAGTCCATCCAACCAGCTATATGACCTAAACCAGTGCAGGGCCAAGAGAAGGTCTGGATGCCTCAGTACCATCCGTCAATGCACGGCCGTGAAAGTCTGGAGCAACCAATATTGCTATTCTTCACTATCGTAGGATGACAATATGAAACTTAAGGTTGCAGCAGAGCATGACAGTGCCATCAAGAGGCGATAAGCGTAGCAGCAGCTGAGATCCTTTCAGAGAAGTAACAGAAGACATGCAGGACGGTAACAAGTGAGCCGTCATTTAGACCGCCACTGGTTGCTAGCAGAGCATGGCGGATCCTACCTTACCCAGCCAGACGCGGCCGATGATCAATGCGTTCGGTTCCACCTCCCACTTTGTAGAATTTGATGCCTCTAGCTCATGGCTTTTCAGAGCTGGATAAGTTCGAAAGAGGACTCAAACTCACTAATCTACACTCATTCATCGAAACGACAGATTAAGACCAGGGCCATGCTTCTACGACTAGTTTCCACTGACTGGCCCAGTTCCCTTTAACGCAGCTATTCACGATTTGTTCAGACATCAAACAGGCTTTGCCTTCCGATACCTTTGAAAAAGCTCAGACTGTTGGCTTTCACATTAAAAGGCAATACTCACAGATACCGCAAAGCCGCCAGACAGGATGCCGAGTCTTACAATTTGCTATGCAATGACAGGGTTATTCAGTCGTCTGCTGCTTAATGACGGACTGTACAGCCAACGTAGAACAGAGGGGGAGAGGTTATATGAAGTCTGGGCTGGAAAATCTGAAGCATTTACAACCTTAAAATGTGCCTTTATACTTGGCAGCAACATATTTATATGCAGAGTGGTGATTGCCCTTCTATCGCGTCACTGCTAACAGGATCTCCTCCTTGAGGCTATGAATTTGGAGTTAAGAAAGACACTCCCGATTCCCACACATTCGGGGTCACGTGAACCAGATATTAGATGTCAATGGCTGACCATAGGCTCGAATTATCCAGCCTTGTCACTAGATCACCACGATAGCACTTGGTGGATTCGTTGAATAACTACATCATTGCCCTAACTACCGTTCTTTCGGAGATGGCACAGCCATGCTGGAGAGTTGACCATAAAAGAACACACGCATTTCAGCAGATGCTTGAAGCGACAGGAGGCCAGGTGGGTGCACCCCAAGCCGGTTGATCACGTGTGCTATGATCACTATAAAGGACGACTGCTGTGCACTTTGGCAGATTGAAACCACGGAAGGTCAAAACAGTTTGCCTAGAAGGATACCCAGTGTGTACTCACCGTCACGGCAGATTTTTACTTTCGCTCATCATGAATAAAGATCTTGGACTGCAATCGAACTTTTACTTGTTTTAATTGTGACATCATTCAAAGGTTCGCCCGGGCAAGTAAAGGTGGACAAAATACAACATGCTTCATTCACTGGTGAAGGGCCTGAGACGTGGAGCTCTGGATGAGCTCCACTGTAACCGTGGGGCAGCTGAGTGATCATCCTATACGAAGCACACAGTGGTTGTCGGTAGAATGGAGGGCCTCGTTATGAAACTAGCCAGCTATGACCGATATCAGTATTCAGGCAAGTAAATTGACAATGCCCTCGGTTACACCACTCGTCCTCAGACAAACTAGCGAGAATCCCGGCTGCTTTGCGACAGTGCACCTTAGGCACTTAGATGCACATTCGATGCACGTTTGTTGTGGCGACTAGCCTAACAGACGGACAAAGAGTGACGTGACAGGAATATCGAGCCGTCAGCTTCGGACGACAGAGTGCAACTTACCCAACAGGGCCAGCCGATAGTATAACCCTCTCGATATCCAGGCCGCTCATCAGCACGTACACGCCTTTACCGACACTCCCCAGAACGTTCGACGCTACAGCAGCGAGCCAGAAAGTACCATGAAAACAATCCGCGCACAGCAAGCACAGCAAACGAGAGAGCTCAGCGAGAGCCTGCCTAGCTCATCCAGCACCCATCCCCCACCCTGCCTGGACTGAGCCATCAAGTGCACCGCCGAATGAGTACAGCAACAACGACTGGACGACTGCAAACGCATTGCTGACCTGGAACGTGACAGTTGTCAAAGATCAGTTCGCACGTGTTAGAACCACGCATTCCCAGCTTGTCCAGTTTGGGGCCGGTGCTAAAGCCGGGCATACCCTGCAAAAAAAAGATTTCCAAAACACCTTGCAGCTCGGTAGGCCAAGAAGGCATGACTACGACGTGCAAGCCCTTAGCCAGGTGCATTGCCTGTTCCAAGCACATGATGTAAAAAACGCTTTCCCAGCTACACCGACTGAAGCAGGGACAGCCTTAATGACCTAGCCAGAGAAGTGCAGCTGCAGGGATCAGTGGATCAGCGGCAGTGTGCAGAAAACTGTGCTAGCCAAGTGCACATATGCATAAAGCAGAGGCCGAGACGCAGCCACGTGTCCTACTAAAGGAACAGCTCAACAAAAACAGACTGACTGCCAACTATGCAAGTTACTTACTCTTGAAAGATTGCGACAGCAGCTACTTTTTATGGCAAACAGTATGAACCATTATAATGTAGAACATTGTAATTCGCTTATCAGAGAAATTCTACACTTGGTCCTCGATATGATCAATGTTCAACATAAACTATCGTCTCGGGCATGGTTTTGCCAGCAGAAATTCACGGATAAAGTCGACTCGGCTTATAACTTACCTCGACCTTAAATTGACCTTTTAGCCACCTTCAATTACGCAAGTGTCACGAGGAAGAATTCGAATTCTCGAATAAATTGGCAATTCACAGCTTACGAGCATCAACTTCTGCTGGTATTTACATGAATGCAATTTTTATCCAGCATAAACAATTGTGCATGAAGATGGCAGCTAAAATCCAACCATCAATGCAACTTACGCCTGACGATGTTGCTATTCACAGCCCCGTGCCCATTCGTGGTAAGCCCTGATAACGTAGGGTTCAGGATGTGACGCCTAGGAATAGCAGGTGCTTTTTGCAACTGTTTTTTGGCACTTACACAATAATTAACACACTGACAAGTGACGCACTTCCTGTACGTAAAAAATTCACCTTTCCTGATCCTTCCAATCTAGCATAATATATGCTGTCCTGTATCGTGTACATCAGTCTGCATCTGGACGGCATAGTAAATGGATAGGAGCCACGTTGTACATTGACTTTCGTAATGCATAGAAAATACATTAGTACAGACATTAGTCTTCCTATTTGCAGCAGAAGTTAAACTACTAGAACTTCTTGATAACTCCAACAGCTGCTGGACAGTTGCTCCACAATTCTTAAAAACAAATTAGCGACTCATTTAACAACAATTATGAATGCATCAAGATTTTCATTTAAGCAGTCGGAGGCCTACGATAAGTCATACGATAAGTCCTACGATAAGGCCTACGATAAGATAGCCTGAATGGCAGCAATGGCACAGGCTGCCGTCTGCTGCTCACGCTGCTCGGCGAGTGCCACGAGTGACACTCGCCGACCGACAATATGTACACTCTTATTTAAGAAAAGGCCTTGTCTTCTTTGCTTACTTGTCCGGTTCGGACATTTAAAGCAAGATGGGTGCAACTTCAGTCTCTAATGTCACACTGGCCCCATTCCTGACAGACAAGCAGGACAAATCACCTTGGGCATGGGAATTTCTTGCGCAAAAAATGGTTATGAAAAATCAGGCATGTCTAAGTGTGTCTTATGTTAACCGGTGGCAACGACAAACATGTAGAGATTGTAGTAGATCTCACATCGGTCAATATAAACACTCCACTCTTCAGACGAACGGAAACAGACGCCTGAGAATTCAAGCGATCTGCAAATGAGCTTACAAAAATTAAAGGCAAAGACAGGCACACGAACCTTTTCAACCAGGAATGCTGTGATGGCATGCTGAGGTTTTGATGCAGTAGGGTCGGTCTTGGCATAGACAACAACAACATCAGCATCCGGTCCATTTGTTATCCAGAATTTCGAGCCAGTCAATGAGTAATAGTCACCTGAAAAATTCAGTGCACGTTGCAATTATCAGCATGTAGCTATTATCTTTGGATTGAAGGTAAGCTATTCTGTAACAGATTTTGGGTTCTTACCACTGGCTCGTTAAGGCGTCCTCTTGCGGGCTTGAAGCAATGCATCTACGCATTAAGCAAACACGCTGGAGGCTGTTCTTGATTTAAAAAAATGGTTCCACTGAGCCACGAATAGAGGCATTTAAGATAAAAGGGTTACTTTTTTTTAGGTCTCTTTAAAGTCAGAAAATCAAATAACAAGAACTTCTAGCCCCAACCTGCCGAACCATGCAGGCAGGATGAACAGTTGCCTTCGACACAGTACACTGAACGGGGCTTCAGAAAAAGTAAAAGCAAAAAAAATTGGCCCTCGCATACCGTTAAAGTTTCCTGGCACTTGTACAGTGCCCGTGTAATGCAGGGACAATTATTGCAGACGTTTGACATGCTTGCTTCCTTTTAAGGTTCTCCTCTGTCTCAAACAAAATAAGCTCACCAGCAGCAAGACGTTTTACTCGTTTGCTGGACTGCTTGCTTGCTGATTGGAAGAGAGGGGAGGCGGGGTAAACACATATACTAAGTGTAAAAAAACACTCATGCCACGAGACTTGCTATAAAACCATGACAAGTTGTAGCATTTAGCTAGCTGCTCGGAGCAAAAGTGATACCACAAGGCAGGATTTGTACCATGAAGTAAGTAGGTAGGAAGGAAAGAACTAACGCCTAACTGTAGCGGCTCCCACCGGCTACATTACTGAGCGAGCTCAGCAATGCAGCCTGTGGATGGCTTAGCCCAAGTCAGTCTGCGTCATTCCGTGTTCCTTTAAAGTATTTATTCATTCTACTACATCTCTCCTAGGAATAGCAGAGGCTTGCAAGGCTGCAAGCAATCAGCAACTTTCATCCACCTCCAGCAAAGCTCGGGCGTTTGCGCAAAGGTCGGGCGTTTGCGCAAAGGTCGGGCGTTTGCGCAAAGGTCAGAGTAACAGAAGCTTGTCCGTGTCCACCTCATCATCAACAGAGTGGTCACAAAATCGATAGACAACAATTCATTCAGATCCATAAAAAGCCACACGATTTTTTTTTATCAAGGCAGCTGTGGCGCTCGAGCAATCTGGGATTTGTTTATGCATTTTTTCTGCTTACTGTAGGGGGCACAAGGCACGGCAGTTGCATTGTGGATTTTCTATCACAGAGTACTCGCAGAATACTCTCTTCTTGCGAAAAGGTGTGGTGAGCTACTACAGCACCAGCAGAAAGCTACCAACATTCAATGGGCACACCAGTCGGGGGGGGGGGTTGGTGGTGGGTGGGTGGGTTGGTGGGAGGGAGAAGAGCAGGGCGGGCAACAACACCAAAGGTAAGGGAGCCCATTGACATGATATGGGCTTCTGCGGGCGACTACACATTACATACCAACAGCTCGAGAGCTATGTAGCCACGGCAGACAATCGGCAGGTTACAGCACTGCTGGGGGAGACGAAGGCGTGAGCCAATCAGCTTCAGCTCATGGTAACAAGTTGATGCTTCGGCCAGCAGAGGGAGAGGGGGACTGTGGCGTAATCTGCACAGTAATCAGATGGCGCAGACGCAGGCAGAAAGCAGACTCCACGGCACGAGTATGCAGCGAATGCTTTGCATGAGACCGAGGCACACTTTGCACGATTAGCAAGTCCCCACTTGTTATGACTTGAGCAGCCAAACCAGAGGGCACCCAATAGTAGTAATAATAATAAGTCGCCTGTATAGCTCTCTAAAGAGGACTAAATCTCAATCCAGGCACTTACGAACTTGCTGCAAGACGAGCAAGCACCAAGGGGTTAATTACACATCACACCACTTCTCGCCGACCTGCACTGGCTCCCAGTCAAGCAACGCATCGACTTTAAGGTTCTGCCACTCACTTTTAGGTCCGTCCCTTCGTTCTTTGGCTACAGCTTACCTATCAGATCGACTCCCTCGCCAGGCTAAGCGTCGTACCACCCGCTTTTCGGAATCTAACTGTTTACCCATATTTCTTACAAACCTCAAATCCCTTGGAGACTATGCCTTTAGTTCGTATGCTCCCAAAGCCTGGAACTCACTCCCGACTTTCGTCATGACATCTCAAGACTTGATCACGTTTAAAAAGAAACTAAAAACGTGCCTAAATTGATCACGGCATTTAATGGGTCCCTGTGATTCGTCCTTTATGTGCTTATGCATGCTGACACTGTGCATGCTGCCACTAACGAAACTTGCATGCTGAGCCTGTTAATTTCACCCCTAACCATGTTATTCTTGTTGTTCATTGAGCATGCTACTACTGACCATTCGATCGTGCTTCCTTTGTAATAGATGTAAAGTGCCTAGAAAGAGTTTGAGTTCTCTGTGGGCGCTATATCAAATGCATTATCCTTATTATTATTACATGCAAGGTATCGTGGTTAGACAAGTAGGCAAGAGAGCACACAAGCCTCATGCTCAGACTCGCATACAAATGCAAACAAGAAGACACTTGGGACCAGCGTACAGTAGGATCCCTGGTTGTATGTAGCATGCACTGAATCGTGCACAGGTGCACAGCGTGCACAGCACAAAGGAACAGCACAGAGAAGCTCCCTTGGGCAAAAGAAAAGCTAAGTGGAACAGATGTAGATGCAACAGTCTATTTATAGCTAAGAGTCAAATGCGTGCCACTTGATTGCAGGCGGTGATAGGAGCCCTGAGCCCAAGTTCTGGACTTTCGGTGCATACGAACTGAAGCCCCGATCACTAAACCATTTCAATCTAATGCTAGGGAATGGCGAGGCTAGTGGATGAGAGGGAGCACACTGCAGAAGTCGGAGGGCAAGATGATGCGCAGTCTGATGCAAGCAAGTGAAGCGACCTGTAAGTCTGAAAGAGAATCTTGGAGTCGATTCTAAGCTCCACAGGAAGCCAGTGAGTGGTGTGATGAGGCAACCACGCCATTAACAGCTTCTAGAGAGCTAACACATTTTTCGCCAGTTGCAGACGAATATGGGCGCAGGCCGAAAGTCCCGACTAAAGAGAATAGCCGTAATCTAGATGCGATGTCACAAATGTGTGACCGAGCTTGGCTGTCACACTCTTGTCTAAGAAGACCCTGAGTTTGGCGATGTTCCTCAGCCGAAAGTATGCCGACTCGAGAGTGGAGGCACAAAGTCTCAATAATCCTACACAACTAGTATGGAAACCGTCGAGCCGGTGGAATTCGGCATGCTGGCTGAGAAAGCTCTTGCTATTCCACAGCGATCGATAACCTGTTGACCAGAGGCGAGAGTCGTTACACTTGCCGAGAAATGTCAGGTACAGCAGGAGTTAGGGGAAGTGAGCGTAAAATCTGAAACTAGAGGATGCCCCGACAAGGTTGTCACCAGATCGCTGGCTGGCAGTCAAAGCGAGTCCTAGCTGGTGGCAGCTGAGTGACTGCTTCACCTTCACCTTTGCTGAGATGCGATCGACTCACCGCTTTTCTCAGCACGGCAGGTCATCGACACGACGTCGGAGCCCGAGTTCGGCTCACTCATGGCCAATGCGCCGATGTGATCGCCGCTGCAGAGCTGAAAAAACCGGTTTACTCACTGCACAAGCAGAAAACAAGTACCCCATACCCTGCCAATAGGGCTAGAAAGCACTGTGCACCGATCGGCGATGCCCGATAAAAAAAGGAATTGGCACTTCGAGCGAGTCGAGACATGCGTGGCATAGCAAGTAATGCAGCTTGAACGGGTGAACATGGGTCTGGACGATGGACGAAAAAAAATGTAAAACCATAAACACAAGGTGCTGGTTGTCAGCCCCACGCTTACAAAATCTGCCAGGAGGGTAAATGCTCACAATGCATGGAGGGAAACATTCATCACAGCAAAAAGCTCCACGGACTGCTCAGCCTGCCCATTTGCAGTTCTGCATTGCAACGCTAGAAGCTTCCAGAATGAAAATGGCATTAACCATCAGACTCAGCAGTCCGAGGTCCATCGAGTGCATGCCCACTGAAATGGACTCACTTTTAGTTTACCGCAGAAAGTTGCCACTAGGATTACGTTGAATTAATTTTATAGCACAAGTGGCACACTTTTAGCACGACGAATCAATTTGATTTATCCAATCCATTGGCTTCGCTGAAAAGTGCACATTCTGTACGGCACTCTAGGCTGGTGGAACGATAAGAAACAACGTTAGTTCTCGTGAGTCGACTCAGTGAGCCGTCTAGACTAAACTTATTTGACAACTTAGCCGGATTATGAATTGACTAGACTATATTTTCATCGCATTGTCAAAAACAATAATATAATTCATCTGTAAAGCGCTCACTGTTACATTGGTTTCAAAGGGCTCAGCTAACTTGTGAGAAGACACACAGATAAAAGTATAGCAGCAGGCGTTGGCAAGCTTTTCAGACTGATAGGCTATTTCAGGAGGTCAAGAAGGCACACTAGATCAGACGAAGTAGAAGTGGGCGTGGAGGAGTAAGCGTCGCCAGACGCACAAACTGTCGCAACAGAGACACTGACGCCCACGGCAATTATAGGTGTAGACATTTAATTTATGATCCCTCCCCGGTCAGGTGCTCCTGTTTCATACCAGCGCCTGACCAAAGCTTGAGCTGCAACCGGCAGCAAAGAAAGGGAACAAAACAGTGAGAATTTATTTAGCTGGATCCAACGATAAATAACTAGGTGGTGTTAGGGCCACGGGACTGGAGTAGTAGCGAGGCCATATCCGGCCTAAAAGCCCGAGTTTGCCGACCTCTGAAGTATAGCATATTGCATACTCGTGTGTGCTGAAGTCGACCGGGACATGTGCGCATCGAAGCCGGCTCACCTTCGGCAGATACTTGGCTTTCTGCTCCTCAGTACCGTTCTTATTGATCTGATTGACGCAGAGGTTAGAGTGAGCTCCATAGCTCAGACCAATAGCACCAGACGCGCGGCTTATCTCCTCTCCAGCAATACAGTGGTCAAGGTAACTTCCTTCCGTGCCACCATACTTGGCTACAAAAGCAGCTTACAAGATTAACTGCTAATGACCGCATCATTGCAGCAGTAAGCTGTTCCCCACACACACACGACCACGAGCAAGAGTATAGCGACAAAAGAGTCTTTACGGCAACAGCTGTGTATTCACAGCAACAGCTATGTACTGGCATTCACACTAATACTCGGACGCAAATTAATTGCCCGGTTGGCACCGACTGAAGCAATACATTCCAGACCACGATGAAGCCGTTTTCTTCCGTACGAATGCTTGCCGCTAAGTCCGAGAGCTCACAGCAGCCACTGGACACAGTGTCGGCTATGGACATGGAACCCGGCAGCTGATTGGTCAGGCTTTGAGCAGCTGATGCATTACCATCCTATGCATTACCTGCAGACACCCACTACTCGAACGCAAGGGCTGCTTTGGCAGGAACTAATCCACCATTGGCTGCTGAAGCTTGAAGAATGGCTCGGCAGCATAACATCGACAGTATCCTGGGTTACACCACACAGGCAAAGGCCGGCATGTCTTGAATGGCATGTCAGCTACCCCAGCAAAAGCCACGTGACGCTAGCACTTCGAGTAAAGGTCATGCATGACTCGTGGAGCAGCAATTACTACGGACTCGCTACGACAGGCCAAGAAGACTTAAAACTCGCATTTGGCATCAGCCAGGTGAATTATAAAAGTCAGGAACCAATGACGCCTCGTAATGCTCCTCGTGGGGAGCAAGCACTACCACAGCCCAGCAGGATCTATGCACTGAGATCACAGAGATCAGTCCCTCACTCCGTCCCTCACTCAAAATGTCCATCACGCTTTTACCTTAACTTTGTCTTGTTCCATCGAAGACTGACATTACCGGCCGGCATTGACCACATCGTCACGATATGCAATTAGGAAAGCTCACAAGTCGGCAGCATTCAAGCAACAAGCAAAACCAAGGACTAAATAATAGCTCGAGCACCTGTCTACAGCAAATTCCATTCCCACTGCAGCCACTTCGGCCTGTACTGCTCTGCACGGCAAGCGTGAGAAAGGTGCAACGATAGAAGATATAGAAGTTGTAGCTGAACTGCTGCACCAGTTTCAGCCTCTTCGTGCTCTCAGATCCTTCATAGACAATACATTAGCTGCTCCATTCCTCGTAAATCGTAGGCGATAGAAGCTTTTGCTCTGCAAGTCCTAGACTGTGGAACTCGCTTCCAAAATTCTTACGCAACGACAACTACTCTCTTGCTGCCGACTATGGCTCATCCTTTTCAGCGGTCCTGAGCTGCTACTTCCATGCTACTCACTACCTCAACTGCTCTCCTGACTCAGCTTTGCTTCCCATTTTCTCTTTGTTGCGTGAGACGAAGTCTGTTGAATGCGTACCGAAAGCCGCTTAGGCTGTGAGCGCTCTATACAAAACTCTCCTGCGTAACAACCACATAATCTTTGTGGCTTTGTGAAGTTGCAGATAGAGATACATTACATTACCTGCAGCAGTCATGCCCAGAAGTCCCAAATCTCCAAGCTTCTTCCAGAATGCCTGCAAACAGTAAGCAGTTCTTTACCTACAGCCAGGCAAACATCAGTGAGGCAGATCGCAGCACTTAAGGCTGACAAGATGCATTCAGGTGTGCATTTCAGTTTAATTCCCTTTCATCCAAGCCGGGAATCCTCCCAGTGCTGTATTTTAGTACTGTATTTCTTTGTTTAGTGGGATAAGACAATGGGTAAAATATCTGTCTAAGTAGACCATCCTATAAATAAATAAAATAAATACAATTTATTTGTATAGCACCCTAAGAGAACTTCACCTCTATTCAGGAGCTTCACATATGCCACGGGGCTCGAGCCCACGACCCCGGTCGTTAAATACGTTTACCTTGACCTTGCTCGAGGCGAGCACCTAAACCAATGGGCCAAACCAGGACAGCAAATCCCACGAATAGAACTTTTTAGCCAGGGTTTTGGGGGCAGGCGTGACATCAAATAATGGCTGTCGCTGGAGCAGAGATTTCGCATTCCTACGATGCTCCAACTTGTGAGGCAGCTCTTGTTCGTGCAGTTCATTTTGTGTTCGGTCCCACTAAATAAACTTGTTCACTAGTGCCACGCCCAGCGATTTCCTTAGTGACTTTAACGGAGTCGAAAACGGCTTATGTTGTGAGGGACACAACATGCACGCATTTGATAGAGCAAAATCTTTTCAAAAAAGGCAAATCCAGCCGACAAGTACCACAGCTGCCACACAAACACTGTTTGGCTGCAACAGTGCTGGTTTTATGGCACATTATAAGGCTTCTGAGAACTTCTCAGTCGCAAAAAGCACAAACCAGTATTTTTTGCAGCCAAGGGCAAAAAAGCCTGATAGATGTGATTCCAGGTGGCAGCCAGCTGCCTTCTTCTTCTTGTTATCTCCAAGTGGCCACTGCCTGAAAACATCCACACCTTTCAAGGATCCATCTTGCTTTTGCGGGATAATCAGAGTATACAACTTCAGAAGGGAGGAGAATCTTTCCGAGAAATAAGATACTATTAATAGTAAAACGTAGGACATTTGAATAGCACCTCAATAAAGAGCTACATCTCTTACAGTGCATTTTAAAAATGCTGGAAAGAAAGCATGCCAATTGGCTAGTGATAGCATGCATAGTGTCAGCACGCATTAGCTGACAGAGGAAAATTCACATAGATCCAGCAAATGCAGTGAAGAACATTTTTTAAATGTCAAGGAATGTCACGACGTAACTCTGTTGTGAGTTCCGGGTTTTGGGAGCATACGAACTGAAGGCAGGGTACCCCAAGGATTTGGGATTGGTTAGAGGCATGATCGGTGAGAAGTCGTGAAATGCAAAATTTTTGAATTTCACGACCGACAAGCCCGGCCGAAGAGCTTTTCACCAACTGTATGTTATTGCACAGGCCGGAAGACCTGCAAGTGGTGAGTTACAAAAGCCAAGAAGGTGCCATGAATGCATTGACCAGCTTGGCTATGACAGCCAGAATTTTGCGATGGTACAGGGCTGGAATCAGATAGACCTGACTGAGGAGCTGACGTGGTCGTCCAGTGAAAGGTCAGTTTGGAACAGGACACCCACATTGCATGCACATGCTACAGGAGATATGCTGGCTGAGGCCATTTTGAGTGTTAGGTTTTCTAGTTTCTGGGCGACACTGGTTTTTCACATAAATAGCTAGTTGGTGTTATTGCCATTCAATTTGAGAGAGCTTGCTGCTGCCTCCCTATGCGAATTTCAGCATTACATGTTGCAAGAGAGTTAAGAAAGAGTTCAACGTGCAGGATGGCAAGGGGGATCACCGACTGCGGCACATTACCAGCTGATGGGAGAAGAGAACACATTCTTTTGAAGTCATGCTATCTCTCTCTCTCTCTCTCTCTCTCTCTCTCTCTCTCTCTCTCTCTCTCGCTCTCTCTCTCTCGACTGTCCCTCTCTGTCTGTCTCTCTCTCTCTCCTCTGTCCCCCCCCTCTCTCTCTCTCTCTCTCTCTCTCTCTCTCTCTCTCTCTCTCTCTCTCTCTCTCTCTCTCTCTCTCTCTCTCCCTCCCTTGTTCTCTCTCCTCTCTCTCATCGTATTTTGCCTATCACCTGCACAGACCTCTTCTAAATAGGACTGGTGTTACTGCCAACTGGCAGGGCTGCACGTAACAACATCAGCGTTGGGCTATGTAATGATCTATTTGTAAAATCGGGTGCCTCAAAACGAGCTAAAACACAAGAAGTATATTCGTCACATAAGCCTTCAAATTTGAGTCCCAAAAAGAAAGAGCCACAAACCGGCTTGCCTCGGGTGGACGTGTTTGCGACCAGGCAAAATATACAATTTTTAGCTTAAAAGCACTGACTAAATAAAGCAAGCAAAAATCGGTATCTGATGACGGCAGGTTGCTTCAAGCTGAGAAGGCACGATTTGGGGCATCCTCGCTAAAGAAACTCATTCAAGCCCAGGTGGACGACGACAGGACGACTCGAGACTCTAGTCATACTTTGCAAGCAGTAAAAAACAAACTATGACGTATGATGCCCAGCCAACAGTCGGACTAGTACAGAGTAGCTGGAGCATCATTACAAGCTACTTGCCTATAAACGAAGGAGAATAGATCCGATTGATTAGCTTCGGGAATTGAAACCGTGTCCCCGGTGCTGAAGGAGAGAGTCTCGTTCAGTCTGTAGTTCAGTTGACGAGAGTGCGCCGCAGGCTGCCATACAAGATGACCGAGCACGCAACCGCAAGAAATCTCGCTAACCGAAGTAAAAACTGAGCCACCTCATATCTCAAGCCGTACGAACGATCACATCCCGTTGTGCATACGGCTATATCAATTTGCCAACGAAGTCGGATTGGAAGAGCATAGGTAGGCATACAACTTACCCTGAGATCGGTCCAGCCGTTGTCTTTGTCAATTTGATAGGCCTTTGGTGCAAGTTCCTTCTGTGCAAATTGAAACACCGTCTGTCTCAACTACAGAAGATCATAGGCCACATTACTCACACGGTATAATGCATTTTTTATTTTATCTTTGATTCTGGATTGCAAGTGCAATTTCCCAATTGCTTATGCCACAGCAGAACAGAAAATGGCTAATTTCCCCCAAAAACTTTGTTTCCGTGAGCCAAACAGATACATTTGAAATCCACTTATTTACTAGCACATTGCAGATACAGCTTGGGTGGCCAAAAGTCAGCAGTTAAAAAAAAGGTCATTTGTATATAGAATGTTTTCATACATAATCACACAAGTAAATCGTGCAGTAATCGAACTCAAACTGTCATTAAAAAACTAAAACGATTCAGTATTAGTTGTGCCTATCTTGATTTTTTTGATCACCAAACAAAGTGCTTCAGGCACGATAGAGGAGTAGAGGAAATTCAAGAGCCTTTAGCCCACAGTTCAGTTTAGTTCCAGCTGCCTAAGTGATCACTTATCAGTCTTTTCCTGAAATTACATCAATAGGCTGCAAGCATCGGCCAGACATACTTTGCTATGTTTTCTGCAGCCCTACCAAGACGCGGGCGAAAAAGTACTCCCTGGAAGCGCGTGCTAAGATAGGATGGTGCAGAGGCACATTTCGGCATGCCTCTCAGGGATCAAGACGACCGCAGGGCACCTCATTTTAACTGCGAGAATGCAAGAAAGCCCTGGAAATTAGGGCTGAAGATTACTGCTCGAAAGTGTACGCTACAAAAACACATACATTATTAGCTTCGAGTGAAATTAATTAATCATGAGAGATAATTTTATTAATTCATTATTAAAATATTACTTCGTTTTTTTTGTAAGGTGTTACAGAGAAGAAAAATGAGCCATCGAGTTTGCTATCCTTAAGACTTTGACTTTAGTGAGAACCTACTGACCACTCACGCAACTCCTCTGCTTCATGGAGATGCTACGGACCCTTCCAAGTGCCAGACTGGGGCAGGACAGGCTCGCTACACGTGCTATCACATATCCAGACCTTTCTTCTTCCGTCGCTCCCGGTGTCACACTGCCCCAAGCCCCTCTGAACTCACTTCTCCGAAGGGAGACCGATCGTGTTCGCAGGAGAGAAGCAAGTCTGAGAGTGAGCCGTCTACACTGTAGGCCGGATGACAATTTTGCAGCTGAAGCTGAAGAGAGAAGCCCATATTTACACAACTAAAAAGACTTCAACGACTTGACCAGGCATCATGGTCTCTCAGCATTTCATATGCCAAGCTTTTTGACATCTAGGCTGCAGGCTGAATGCTGAATGGATGTGTGCAAGTCGCAGATCGAAAGAAGCTAGCTTAGAAGCTAGCTCCTAGCTTTCATCAGCATCATCACCCGCCAAGATAGGCTCTGCTCCTGCCACAACGTGAACTGTCTGTTCGAGGCAATGGCAATCGCCTGTTACCAGAATGAGCGGCATCTTTTCATTGACAGGTCACACAGGAGCCTTCAAGTCGAGCTCCGTCCTAATGAATGGGAGAGTTGTCTCTTCCTCTGGCTCACTCTGTGTGCCTCGAGGAGACTTGGAACAACATCCTTGACCTTGCTGGACGCCTAGAGGTATGACGAGTTCGGTTGGGAGGCCATCGAGACTCCACAAATAGGAGCATCCTGATGGGTCTCCGATACAAATTTATCACGTGATCCTGCTATTATCATCCCTTTGGGACAGCAGGGACTGCCATGCACACAGCACAGGCAAGACTGGCCACAGCGAACCAGTGCTCTGTGGGGCAGCAATAATAATCGTAATAATAATACTAATAATGCACTTGATAAGCACCCTCAGACAACTCAATCTCTTTCTAGGCGCTTTATGACAGACAAGCCTAGCTGCAGAGTTTTGCACCAGCTGTAAGCGTCTGATTGCACTGTAAGCGTCTGATTGCACATGCCGGTAGGCCAGCACCAATGACAAGTGGGAGATACTGGGGGGGGGGGGATTGATACTGCCACAACTGCATATCATATTGGAACTTGTGAAACAATTTTCACAGCTCTAGAGATAATAATAATAATAATAATAATAATAATGCACTTGATGAAGCGTCCTCAGAGAACTCAATCTCTTTCTAAGCGCTTTACATTTGATGCAACGGGAAATGCAATTGAATGGTGAGTAATATCATGCTTGATAAACAAACAACATGAATAACATGGTCAGGTGCGACATGCACAGGGTCAGCATGCAGATGTGGTTAATGGCAGAATGCACAGTGTCAGCACCCATAAGCAAATGAAGGACAAATCAAAGGGACCCACTAAATTCTGTCCTAAATAGATGTGTTTTTAAGTTCTTTTTAAATGTGGTCAAGTCAGGGGATGTTCTGACGCAAGTCGGGAGGGAGTTCCAGGCTTTGGGAGCATACGAACTAAATGCACTGTCTCCAAAGGATTTGAGGTTTGTACGAGGTATTGGTAGACTGTCGGATTCCGAAAAGCGAGTGGTACGATGCTTGGCCTGGTGGGGGAGTAGATCTGAGAGATATGTTGGAGCCAAAGAATGAAGTGACCTAAAAGTGAGCGACAAAACCTTGAAGTCAATCCGTTGCTTGACTGGGAGCCAGTGCAGGTCGGCGAGAAGTGGTGTGATGTGGCAACTGTGACGCTCACGACAGACAAGCCTAGCTGCAGAGTTTTGCACCAGCTGCAATCGCCTGATCGCACGTGCCGGTAGGCCAGTAAACAGTGAGTTGCAGAAGTCGAGACGGGATGTCACGAATGCATGGACCAACTTAGACGTGGTATCCTTATCTAAACAAGCCCGAATTTTAGCAATGCTATGTAGCTGAAAGTAGGCAGATTTGACTGTGGAGCTGAAATAAAGTCGGCATTCTTTGGGTACCTTGGAAACTTCTTCCCTAAGATGTCGGATGCAAAGATCAAAGCCGATGGCTATGCGGGATCGCGGATACAAACGACCAGGGAGTGCAATGAATTGCCCAAGAAGCAGCAGCTTGGGAATTTGGGGTTTCTTGGGCAATCACAAGGCAGGAAACCGTGGAGAGCTGGTAGGCAACGGTGAAGAGCCAAGGCACAATGTGCTTCATGCTATCCTTCCAAGTCCATATCCTTGATGCTCATCTTAATAAATTCAAGTACAACGTGAGGGCTTACTCGGAGGAGCAAGATGAGTGCTTCCACTAGGATCTACTACACTTAGAACACAGCACCAAGGACAAAACAGGCAAAATTTGATAGGAGACTACATTTTCATGCTGATTCATGAAAACGATTGACATTACAATTGTTAACCTCAAAAAACTACTCACTTCTAAATCGTATGCAGTCACATTTTGTATAAATACGTGTTAATTTGGATTCATTTTTTCTGAATAATGTGAGCTGAAAGATACCAACTTTTCTGTTTGTTATTGGAAATAGGTAAAGTTCTAAATTTATCACTGTTCTGGTCACAAAAGCCAAGCTTGTAGAGGGTACACTGATCACTTTTTACACCTTTGGGGCACAAGCAACTGGGAAATCAAAGTAATCACCAAAGTAACCACCCAAGAACACAAAGTTGTGGCAGATAGTGTTATTGCACACAATTCTGAGACCAACACAGTACTTACAGCAAGTGCGTGCAATCAAGTGAGTCAGAATCAGTGGAAATAACAAATCGGAATCACATTTACAGACTATAGATTTCCATAAGCAACGTAAGCACGATGCATAGAAAGCATGTAATCAGCAACTGAACACGGTTGGAGAAAAGTCTAAAGGGCACGACAGCAAATGAGTCGCAATATCCTCGGCAAGCTTTGCTCACCCCAAAGTGATGCCAAAACGAATGCTAGACTCAGTCAAGAGTCAACGAACGTTAATTCGGTAAAACACACGCGAGGAACTGAGGTGGACAGTCCTTTGAAATGATAGCCTATTTGCTATGGTTGAGAACAGCACTTACAGTACCTAAATATAAGCAGTAAGTGCTTGAAATAAGTGCTAGAAAAAAACAAACAGAAACAAGTCCATAACTGAAAACGAATCGTTTATGGCAGCTGCTCTAATTCACGACCTGGAAATGCTAGCTGCACGGGGAACTGTAGAGCGCACAATGCAAGCAAGCAACGACGACCGGTGGAGGGAAACACAGTGAGCGCTAATTAAAATGATTCCTGCTTCGCCGGCTTGCCCGGACACCTGACTGCCTCCGCTTCTATGCTGCATTGCCGGTCGAAATTACGTAAGTAGTACACACAGCCTGTCAGCTCCAAGCAGAGTTTGCTCAAAGGACGAGGTATAGAGAACCCGGAGGGGGCGCTGAGGCTTCATAGCAAGCAGAAGCACGTTGATAAGCAAGCAGACCTGTGCATTTGCTGAGAGAGGTCTGGGGGAAAAAATACCAGGGGCCGACGGCCGGCAGTTAAGAAGACCAACGAACGACAGGAGCACGTGCAATTGTGGCTTTGTAGCAGCTGAGGCAGAATGGCAGCAGCTGGAACCAGCAGAACAGTATTGACAGCCACGGTCCCCTGCCGACTTGGCGACATCTCGGGCCACGGTCACTGCCCAGTCTGCAGCAAGCCGAAAGCTTTCACCGGGCAGCCGCAACTTTGCCGGTGGGCAAAATAGACACGATTGTGTCAGCTCGAAGCTGCTTGGAAGTTCCCTTCTAGCTGAGGCCAACGTGGGCAGGCAGTAAGACGTGATCCCGGCCAACGGCTGCCCAGGAAGAGCCTTGCACGAGACTGGCCGAGCCTCTGACGCAGCCGATCGGAGTGCCGAGCGGCAACAGCGGCAGCTGCCGGCCAGGCTGCCCTGTAGCTACCTCGAAGGCAGCTTGCCTGGCCACCCTGCTGTAACTGCCACAAAGTTAAAGGGTAAAGGCCAGCTGATTCAACAGCCTCATTTATATAGCTATCACTCTGCTTGCAGTCGGCAATACAAATTGCATGCTACAGGACTCGCGGCCACGAATCAGAACGTCAAGTGAGTGCACCTTACCCTTAATAAAGAAAAATAGATTCTGTCGAACCGTTCAGTAAGCATACCCTCCCATCGGTGGATTTTGTATGCTTTCAGGGAGGTTAGCTACGAGTACACGGAGGGGCAATTATAGTAGTATCTATGACAACCTCCGCCCCCAGCCACTAGTTGCAGGAATAGGCAACATACTGATTAGGTTCAAAGCTGCACATACAGCCTCTGTGACTCGACAGTGCTGTTCGTTTTGGGCTTGGGATTCTTTAGCAACCATGACCAGAGATAGTATTGCCATTCGGTATCCTTGAGTTAGAGTAAGTCGGCAGGGACACTAAAGCCGAATCCCCTGCAGCTGACCTGAAAAGACTCGAATTGAAAGTGTCTATGAGAAACTACAGCTGCTACATTCGGTTTATCCTGCATTTTATTTACATAGTGCATAACATATCCATCATTGTACTGAGAACATTGACTGGGCACTGGTGGAGGGTACCACAGCAGCTGCACCCAGTTTTGTGCTGCTCATCAACAATTCACATTTGTATTGCACCCTAAGAGAATGGAATCTCTATCCAGGCACTACACATATGCCGTAGGGCTTGAGCCCACGACGAGCATATTACCCCAGGGTCAAACCAGGGCAGCATTTCTGCTCTGTCTCAGCAGACACCGAAGCAACCAAAGAGCTTAAGATTCACTGAAGAAATTGTTCACTAGCCTGCTGAACAACTAAGACTACAGGGTAAAAATATCCGGTGAAGAGCCAATGGCAGCCGTGGAAATCCGTGAGTTCAGACCGGCGCTGTCTGGTAGCTCAGTAAGATTTAGCTTGCAATGGCGATGGCATCTAGTCACACTATACCTGGAGCCGGGCTTTCACGCATACTATTCTCAGAAACTATCAACTATATACGGCATATGGGCAAACAAATGAGCACTGACTTGTATAAAGACCCAGAGAGAGCACTTTACCCGCATTACGGCATACTGCCTTTGTTGCCCAGAAAACTGACAAACTCAGGTATTTTAATACACCAAAAAGCAAGCCAGTGTAAACTGGCAAAACATATTACAAATGACAAGCTTGAACGAAGCTGACAAGGCCAAAGAGCACTTAATTCTCGGATGCAGTCACTCGTCAGCCAGATTTCTTATAGTGCTGAATGCCCCGAATGTGTCCCATCTGGGGTTAAACTCGCGACCTCTGACACAGAGGGGGAGGGGAGAGCCATACCAACTAATCTCTACTAATTAAAATGAGAAAGTCCGTTCTTCCGCTCGTCATGTGGCAAGATGGCATCCTTCCGTCATCCGGCAAGACGATGCAGCGATGTCAGCTACGACTCAGCAAAGCGAGTCCACAGACAGTGACTGCTCGGGTAATGTAATGTAATGCATCTCTTCCGAAATTCCACAAAGCGACACAGACTATATGGGTGCTACGAACGAGTGTTCTATAGTGCACTCAAAACTCAAGTGGCTCTCGGTACGCATTCGGTAGCCAACTGATCTCATGCAACAAAGAGAAAGTGAGCAGCACAGCTGCCGCATGAGGGCAGTTGAGGTAGTGAAGTAACCCATTTCGACGGATCTAAGCTCTCTTTTATTGACTACGTCCATTTAGGTCATATATGCAAAAAGGGCACCGTCCTCCCTGCCTTCAATGCCATAAAATAGAGCAGTATTTTACATCGCTGTCCAGCCTGCAAGTCACACTAGGGCATGAACCAGCTGCTCCATTGCAAAGTACTTTAGCCAATCTCGTATCAGGCAATGCTAGGTAATTGGAACCACTGTTGGGTAACTGTAGATTCGCAGCCCTAACCATGACCATATAAAGGCCTGAACACTGAGCTCACTAGCGAAGATGACACCAAGATTGCAAGCACAATCTGAAGCCTGAGCCGAAGTATACCTATCCCGATACCAAAGTGTGGAAGGCTAGACAGGAGTTATCTGCCAATCAACAGAAGGTCTGCTTTCCTCACGTTGAGCTTCAGGTGGTTGGCCGATATTCAAACCTTAATGGTTACCAAGCATGACTCCACGCATTGCTGGCTACATCAGTTGTGGGGGGAACTGAGAGATACAGCATGGCGTCAGGAGCTTAAATATGGTACAACTGGAACTCCCCCCCCCCCGACTTGCGTCAGAATCCCCTGACTTGACCACATTTAAAAAGAACTTAAAAACACTTATTTAGGACAGCATTTAGTGGGTCCCTGTGATTCGTCCTTCATGTGCTTATGCGTGCTGACCCTGTGCATGTCACCCCTAACCATGTTATTTATGTTGCTTGTTCATCAAGCATGTTATTACTCACAATTCAATCGCGTTTCCCTTTGCAGCAAATGTAAAGCGCCTAGAAAGAGATTGAGTTCTCTGAGGGTGCTTTATCAAGTGCATTATTATTATTATTATTATTATTACAATCCGCAGGCTAGGACGATCTTACCTAGGAGGCCCTGAAATAGCCCAAGGAGTGATCCTGAACTTATAATTCACATGATTATATGGCTTTGGACACGGCAAGCATTTAACATGGATTTAGAAGATTCACAATAAACTGACCCGTAAGGGACTATATAACAAATTAAGGCATTCCCTAGCACTACTTTCATGACGATAATGTGCCGCGATGGTTTGGCCCAGTGGTTAAGGTGCTCGCCCCGATCAAGGTTTGGCCAAGGTCATGGGCTCGAGCCCCGTGGCATATCTGACTCGCCTGAATCGACATTAAGTTCTCTTAGGGGGCTATACAATTGAATATTTGTTTATTATTTATTTATTTATGTTCCATTGTAATAAGTTAGGTCTATCGTCATGCCTGTGCTACACTAACACACAGAGAACATAGTGTCTACACGAAGTTTTCAACACCATTAAGATTTTTAATGAAACAGCTGTTATGCATAAGGTACCAAGCTGCCCTTCACAGCAGGAGCAGAATATTCATTGTAACTAATTGGTGGCTGTTCTAGACTTGACAACAGAACAATTCGAGGAGTTAGCCACAATCTGAACACCCAATCTTTTCAGCAACAGTTATCATAATAAGAATGCAGCAAAGGATCTACCTCAACCTATTCATCCTGTGACAGTGCCTTATATCAGTCAATGAAAAAACTTTGTAAACAAAACTAAGCTTTAATAAATATAATTTTGGAGTGGATGATCCAGAGGCCAACACATCAGCTCCACAATCAAATCTGCCTACTTTCAGCTACATAACATTGCTAAAATTCGGGCTTGTTTAGATAAGGTTACCATGTCTAAGTTAGTCCATGCATTTGTGACATCCCGTCTTGACTTCGGTAACTCACTGCTTGCTGGCCTACCGGCACGTGCAATCAGGCGATTACAGCTGGTGCAAAACTCGGCAGCTAGGCTTGTCTGTCGTGAGCATCACAATTGCCATATCACACCACTTCTCGCTGACCTGCACTGGCTCTCAGTCAAGCAACGGATCGACTTCAAGGTTTTTTCGCTCACTTTTGGGTCCCTTCATTCTTTGGCTCCAGCCTATCTCACAGATCTACTACCCCATCAGGCCAAGCATCGTACCACCCACTTTTCGGAATCCAACAGTCTAGAAATACCTCGTACAAACCTTAAATCCTTTGGAGACCGTGCATTTAGTTCGTATGCTCCCAAAGCCTGGAACTCCCTCCCGACCTGCGTCAGAACATCCCCTGACCTGACCACATTTAAAAGGAACCTAAAAACACAACTATTTAGGACAGCATTTAGTGGGTCCCTGTGATTCGTCCTTTATGTGCTTATGTGTGCTGACACTGTGCATGCTGCCACTAACCATACTTGCACGCTGACCCTGTGCATGTCACCCGTAACCATGTTATTCATGTTGTTTATCAAGCACGATATTACTCACCATTTAATCACGTTTCCCTTTGCAGCAAATGTAAAGCACCTAAAAAAAGATAGAGTTATCTGTGGGCACTTTATCAAGTGCATTATTATTATTATTATTATATCAAGTCCTTGGAACCCAACAGCCATCAATTGTGGTGCAAGTAATACAGAATTTCTCAACTTTTGCCTCCAAGCAAGAAATACCATATTAAGGCCGCACTCCATGAACTTGAGCTAGCTCACACTACTTAGCAGCCACCAATCTGGTGAAAGACCGTTGGTCACCCTAACAAAAATATTCAAGTATCCCTGCAAAAAAATAATCAGTGAATTGCTCAAAGGAAGCAGGATAATTGCGGACCTAGTGAAACCTCTAAAAAATGAGATGGGCAGCGCTATAGTCTGGAGCAGAGACAGCAACACGTAAACGCCGACCAAATCCAGCAGTTATAAATCTCACACGGAGTTGAAGACCATGTCATCTTACGGGCTTTCGCTCCTAAGTCAACACGCCCGAGAAATTTCACAGGTCTTCCTCTTCCAAACTAAGCACAACAACGGAAGCAGACGACTGGCCAATCTGGACACAGCTTCGAACAGGTCAGATGGGCAAAAATCATGTTGACGCTATGGATCGGCAACCACGGATACACGCTACGATCATATTGTCTAATGGCTACCTGCAGCCACCGTCATGCTAGGCGGCGACGAGTGAATACGTAAATGGCCCAAGCTCTTTAGGCTCACAAAAAGACATTCCTTGCTCCTCCCTCTTTCTTTGTGACACACACACACACCCATACGCATACGCACGCTCACGAGCGCACACTCGCGCGCGCGCACGCACGCACGCACCAACACACACACACACACACACACACACACACACACACACACTCTACAGCTCACAGCCAAAAACACAAACACAAATACACGCATGCGAGCGTGCGAACACAGCGCTTCGTCCCAAATATCGCTATGCGTTTTTCTCCTTAGTATCACTAGTCGCATACGAGGATTCAAACATCGAGAGTGTGAGAGAGAGAGAGCACAGTCGGAGAACTATGCACCGATGAGCATTAGGGTTCACACCAACAGGCCTTACATGAGATTGTTCAGGCGTCAGCCCAAAAAGTTCATCGTTTATAGGATACGTGGAGGCAGCCCGTGCTGCGATCAAACTCCCCGAAGAGACTCGGGACACAGCAAATCCAGCTGAGCACACGCCACCACGTAGCAACGCCATTTTTACTGGGTCCTTACTTAGGTCAAGGTCAGATGCATCCCCCAGTCAGCGATCACCGTGCGGTCTCGCCTCCGGAAGTCCGCGATGCTAGATGAATAATAAAACGCTCGGAATGAATTTCCGTCGCAGACATTTCTTTGCTTCTCACACAATGGTTTAATATTACATTAATATTTATATTTACAAATTTAAAAAAATGAATTTGAATTATGTACTCTTAGATGTCGTCCCAATCCGCATATAACTACAATCGTGACCCTCTACGGCTTCCGTTAACCTAGATCATTCAGCGGGACTCTACAATGGCCAAGGCGGAGGTCGCTAAGATTGCGGTACGCTCAGTAGCATGTCTTTGATCAGTTTGAGCAAGAAATACGTATTTAGCTTGTCGGCTTTGTGTTTCAGTTTGCTTGTTGTATCGACAGTACCATCTAGTGGGCGACGTAGGCGACGTTGGATTCATGCCAGTGCGCCTCGTCCTTCCGCATAGCGCGACGCCCCCTCGACGGCCTAACGACCGAGTCCTGTCGAGTGTGTCCTTCGCGCTAACTTTTTTAGTAGCCTCTTCATGAATATATTTGCCTCCGCCGAGCTGACCATGGGCTCTATTGTGCGACTGCCGTGGCGTTTTGCATCGGGCATGTAGTCGGTTATGAGTGTGCGCGACGCCCTGTGCATCCGAAGAGCGCTACCCCGTTTGTGCGACTGGCCAGCCGATTTCTGTGCCCGCGTATTGCCTGCATCGCGTAGCGGTCTGCGGAATTCGCACCGCATGTGGCAGTGCCCGAGTCGCGGCATTAGGCATAGCTTAGCGGAACTGCAACAAAGGCCAATGAATGATTCACGGTCCCTAACGGCAGATAGAAGAGCCGTCGAGGCGTGCCACCGAATGAGAATGAAAGTTCACCAGGGCAGGAAGGAGTGGTGGAGAATGTAAGAGCGAACGTGCTGTGGGCGGTACTGGTCATGGTTCAAGACCATATGGTTATGCCTTTCGATTAGTCCCTTTTCTAGTCGTGATTTATCCGGCCTTGAAACCGACGAAAAGAGCTTTAAAGGAGAATGATGAGCCAGCATTCTGGAGCCACGCTGCTACGCTGGGTTGTGTGGTCGGTGTTCAACATGTGCTTGCCGTGTACAATAATTGATTGCGTTAAGATGGATGCAATTCCCAGTTTAGTGAACGGTAAGCGACTTATTATTGTTGTTGTCGCTGTTAAATGACCATTCTTTGATGTTTGGTGGACGTGTGTTGACAAGCAGTGGCAGCATTCAGCTTAACCACACTCCATACTGTAAAGGCTTACTGGTACCCGGCTGTATTGGGAAGGAGCACACCTGTGTGGCACACCTCTCGTAATGTCTGCCGCGTCTCGTCAACATTCACGAAAATTTCTGCATCCGTCGCATATCGCCACTTTTCTTTGCCAGCTGCTGTGTTGTGAAGGAAACATGACCGCTGGAATTAACCGCTTGTTGACAGGGAGACATTCGTGAGCTGAAGCTCTCTGGCCATGTCGGTTTTGACAGCCTGCCCGATCAACTCGTCAACAAGTCCATTGCACAGGGTTTTGCATTCAACATACTGTGCATAGGTAGGTGGGCACACGAGCCTTTTGGTTATCGGTTGGTATTCTCATGAATAAGGAACTGTAGTGCCTGGCCTGCTTGACGATGGCTAGGCTTGGTCTTGTGTCCGAGAGACTGTGCACCTCGTCGTGCTGTGCCGTGGTTCGCCGTGGGGTAAATGGGGAGGTGATGATGGCCGTAGTAGATGGCCTTAGTTAATTCCAGAGACTATTTGTGCTGCTTTTGTGATATCTCTTGTAACACTGATTCTCTTGTTGCTTTTAAACTCTAGTTATGGAGCTTTGCATGTGTATCCTGTGAAGTGGCTTTTCCTTATGCATGGAGGTAGCTGCAGACTGTATCTTCAAGGCAGCACAGTTGTAAGTGTACGAAAAGGCTTCGAAGATAGCTCGGAACAATAATTCACTATGGCCAACTCAGGGAGGGTTGTGTTGTAGTGCCCCGATAGCATTACTCCTTGTGCCGTTGTAAGTGCCCTTGTGCCAATATTAAACTACTTTTATCCCAGATATGGTTTCTGTCTGTATTAAGAGCAGTTTCACATATAGAAAGACCCATGTGACCAACAGCACTTATTGGAGCTTGTTAAAAATTATACTTTTACCATAAAGCGTTTGATGCCGAACTTGCATCTCTTCTGATCGTATGTTTGCTGTTTATTCAAATGCATCTTACAGTGATTTTCTGTCATTGGCTGCCGTGCGTAGTAGGTAATGAATTCCCTTCCTCCATAATCCATGCTTGTTCCCCTAATGGAGACCACGTTGTATTCGCATTCCTAATGACGGTATTTTAGAACTAGAGCAGCTTCAGACACTTTTTGCCAGTCCATCCACATGTGGCATCAATGCTAGTGACCAAAAGTGCCTGCTATGACCGTCCATGCAGGTCGATAGATAAGCTCACTTTTTCTTCTTTCTTTTTGTATTATACATCAGAGCTTAGTGCATCGTCTGCTGAATTTTACGTGAGGCTTATGGTTAATGCTGTTTAGCTGCAAACTAATATGATGGAATATTTGTCGGCGCTATTTCATACGAAAGTATTGTATGGATAGTATTGAAAACCTTGCTTTGACTATATCTTAATGTGATTGGGCATTCTAGGCGAAACGGGTCTTGGCAAATCTACACTCATGGATACATTGTTTAACACTCACTTGGATTCTACGCCGTCAACACATCATCTACCTGATGTCAAAGTAAAGGCCCATACTTACGGTGAGACCTAATGCAACTTTAGTAACCTTGAACTTGAAAAAAATGTTATGGTATATCAGTTTCTTAGTAGATGTATCTCCATCTGTAATTCCACAGCCTCAGGGACTAAGTGTTATGCATGAGTTTTGTATGGTGCACTCAAAGCCCAAACGGTAGCCATCACGCTTCATCTGACAAAACAAAGAGAAAGCGAGAAGCATAGCTAATTCATGCGGCCAGTCAAGGAAGTGGGTAGCATGATAGTAGCAGCTCAGGGCGGCTGGAAAGGATGTACCTTAGTCGTCAGCAGGAAAGTAGTTGTTGCATACAAATTGTGGAAGTAAGTTCCACCGACTAGGACCTGCAGAGTAAGCACTCCTGTCGCCAACGGTTTATAAGCAGGGGGCTGGAACAGCTTATTTATTGTCCATAAAAGACCTGTGCCATACATTACGTAGACTTATAAAGGGTATGATGGGGCTGAAACTGGTGAAGTAGCAATACAGCTAGGTCTGAAGGAGCCAAGCTATGGCATGCCTTGTGGGTCGGAGTAAGAATTTTGCTGTGTATCTGTTGATCGGCCGAACGCCATCACAACTCCTTCTGCAAAAAAGTCACGTGGCTGAACCAGGATTAGCACTAGCCTTGCAGGCATATTTACCACCAGCTGAAGAGGCTTAGTGGCTTGTTTTGTTTGCCTAGCCAAAACTTAATTACAATAGTCCAGCCTAGACAGAACCAGAGAGCTAGTTAAATTGTTATCAAGTCAGCGTGGTAGACAGTCTCTTATCTTAAAACAGAGATTGATTGTGATGGCTAGCTTTGGAAGTAGTCTTCTTAATAAAGCTTTCAAACTGTCGAGGGTGGACTTTAACTACAGCCTGGCAGCAATGCTGGTATTTTGGTGTTGGCCGGAGCATGGCTTAGTCAAAGCACCCATCCCCAGTGGTTTGCAACATTTTACCACTTTAGGTGGTATCTATTTTGTACATTAGTACCATTTTTCCACTCAGCTTACTATTTAAGAGTTGATTTAATCTTGTACTATTAGGAAGCGACGTGGCTACTGCTAAATTGTTTGATTGAATTCATTGGTGTCCATTGTATAATAACATGTACAGTTGCAAGTGCCCATAGGGACATGTGAACAGAGGGTGGGCTGACGTTTTTTGTTATTATTTAGATCTCCAGGAGTCTAACGTGAGACTCAAGTTGACGATCGTGGATTCGGTTGGCTTTGGTGATCAAATCAACAAGGATAACTCATATAAGCCAATAGTTGATTATATCGATGCCCAGTTTGAGAGCTACCTGCAGGAGGAACTGAAAATAAAGAGACAGCTGTTCAGCTTCCACGATACTCGTGTCCATGCTTGCTTATACTTTGTGGCGCCTACTGGTCATTCGTAAGTTACTGACTGATGTCTGCCTCGATTGTCTGTGCTCGATTCACATGCTATTCAAGACTGTCTATTGATGATTATGATAGTATGTGTGTTCGTTCCATTAACATACCCATATCCTTGATTTGTTCTCCGTTGTTCGTATGTGCTTGAATCTGTGTTGTGCTCGTAATGTATGGCACGTTAAGTCTGGTTTTTATTATTTTACTGTGGGATTCAACGTTGTTGTTTTTGGTCGATTAGTTTATCGATCAGCATCTGGACAGTGTTTGATTGATTGACTTAAAGAGTTCCTGTCTATTAAGATAACTACCTGCCGCTCTTTGGGGGGGGGTATCTAATTTCTTGGGAAATCACATTTAAGATGCATTTTTATATATAAGCAATATTCATCAAAAGAAGTGCCTTGCTAACTACTACAGTCTAGTGATAAAGAACTTAAGCCATTATGCCTGAAGAAAAAAGCTCTTTTAAAAGTTTCCATCCAGTAAATTATGAATGACAAAACAAAAACATGAGAACTTCTAAAGTTTTTAGATGCCAGAAGAGGCAAACACTGTTCAGTCGTGCGAATTTGCAAAAGACTGAATTTTCCAGGCACCAATGCATTTAAAGTGAAGGCTTCATTTCAGAATATGGTATTTATCACTTCAAATTTTCTTAAATGGTTGTTTACGTTGGTTTCAGTAAGCAACTTCTCATAATCCTGTGTGTAACTGTCCATATAACTTTCAATGTGGCCGATGGCGTAGCTCTTGCTACAATAGCAGATTGCTTCGCTACTTTACCTTGCCATCCCTGCTGCAAAGTAGGGCAAAAGCAGTTGTCCTCGTCCGATGTTCCGACCCAACCATCCAAAATGTAAATTTATGTAACTTATGTAACGTAACTAGTTGGTTTCCAAATGAGGTATTTTAACTGGCCCTATGTTAGGTTGCCAGTTTAGAGGTAGTTAAAGCTCATAGCTGTGCAGGCCTGGCTTGCCTGCACTTGCATGAAACGGTTTTCCTATTGGTCCCTTAGGAATGCAGACATGGGTAGAGTGTGTCTGCTTGTTTTGCTTGATCTTTCGGCAGCTTTTGATACCATCGATCACAAAGTTCTTCTAGAGCGCCTCTCATCTCGCCTGGGCATCACTGGCACTGCTCTGCAGTGGTTCAGGTCCTATCTCAGTGGGAGACTCCAGAGTATTGACGTGAATGGACAAAGATCATGTGAAGTACCTCTGAAATATGGAGTACCTCAGGGCTCCGTGCTAGGTCCGGTTCTTTTCACGGTTTATACTCTGCCTCTTGCTGATGTGATTGCCAAGCACAATCTAGGCTTTCACTTCTATGCAGATGACACTCAGTTGTACCTTTGCTTTGATCCCTCCCAGCCTTCGAGCACCTCAAATTCTCTAAACTCACTAGCTGCATGCATTGATGACATCCGATCATGGATGGCAGCAAATTTTCTAAAACTAAACGATGATAAAACTAACTTACTAGTTATGGGCAAACCCAGTGTGATTCAGAAATTGGAAAGGCTGACTCTCAAAATTGGCTCTGCCAGCATATCTCCAGTTGAATCAGCTCGAAATCTAGGTGTCATATTCCAAAGCGACCTCTCGTTAGACGACCATATCAGTTCCACAGTCAAATCCGTTTATTTTCAGCTTCATAACATTGCTAAAATTCGGGCTTGTTTAGATAAAGATACCACGTCCAAGTTGGTCCATGCATTCGTGACATCCCGTCTTGACCTCTGTAACTCACTGCTTACTGGCCTACCAGCATGTGCGATCAGGCGATTGCAGCTGGTGCAAAACTCTGCAGCTAGGCTTGTCTGTCGTGAGCGTCGCAGTTGCCACATTAACTCCACTTCTCGCCGACCTGCACTGGCTACCATTCAAGCAACGGATTGACCTCAAAGTTTTGTCCCTCACTTTTAGGTCCCTTCATTCAATGGCTCCAGCCTATCTGTCAGATATACTACCCCATCAGGCTAAGCATCGTACCACCCACTTTTCGGAATCCAACAGTCTAGAAATACCTCATACAAACCTTAAATCTTTTGGAGGCCGTGCATTTAGTTCATATGCTCCCAAAGCCTGGAACTCCCTCCCGACCTGCGTCAGAACATCCCCTGACCTGACCACATTTAAAAGGAACCTAAAAACACTTATTTAGGACAGCATTTAGTGGGTCCCTGTGATTCGTCCTTGATGTGCTTATGCGTGCTGACACTGTGCATGCTGCCACTAACCACATTTGCATGCTGACCCTGTGCATGTCGCCCCTAACCATATTATTCATTTCGTTTGTTTTTTTCAAGCATGATTTTACTTACCATTCAATGGCATTTCACTTTACAGCAAATGTAAAGCGCCTAGAGAGAGAGATTAAGTTCTCTGAGGGCGCTTTATCAAGTACATTATTATTATTATTATTATTATTCCTAAGTGGTGTTGCCCTTTTAAGTTTTGGGTGCTGCTGTGAGTATGCACCACATGTCAAGTACATGCGCTCGTTCGTGACAGTAATCCTTAGCAAACTTTGGATGGGCTTCAAGTATAATTCGTAGAGGAATGATGTAAAAGATTGTTATGTCTATGTTTGCATCTATATCGAGAATGCATTGGAGTTTTCTGCTTACGTGCTTGCAGGCGTGCTGATATGCAATGAAGAAATCTTACAGCCGAAACTATTTCCTAGTAGGATGGCTTCTGTGATGCTTTTGATCATGAAGCAAAAACTTGACCTGTTGTTCAAAGTGGCATTGGCACCCTATGATTCACATTAATAGCTGCCACATGCTATAAATCCTCACTATTCTGTCTGTTGTGACACTTTATGCTAGTAGTTTTCAAAAGCTGCAAGTCAGCAATAAGCATCGGTTGAGCTTCACTGGCTCCCAATCAAAAGCATCAAGTCGATTTTTTTATCCTCTGTCGGGCGTTTGAAGTTTGCGTCACTGACTTGCTCCAACCCAACTGTCCTTGACCTCTATGCTCCTCTAGTGTGCTCTCGCACCACCTGATCTAGTCATCTCGCCACCTCCCCTTATTTAATTGAAATCTTATGGAGATCGAGCATTTAGCACCCATACACAAAAGTTGTTGGGAACTTTCTTCCTGTTTTGGTCATTGCTTGCAATCGCTCTGCATCATTCTAGTGTCAATCTAACGACACATCTGTTTTAGTCGGTTTTCCCTTCACCTCAGGGAACTTGTCTTTTTTGTTCCTGTGTACTTTTTGTTTTAATCTGTGCATGACTCAATGCATGTCACTGGCCAGAGGTATTACTAACCGGTGGCCATAAGTGTCTTTCATGTTTGCTGTAGTATGCTGGACTAAGCGAGATACTTGTTTGCTTTTGCATACTTGAAACCGTGCATATCGCCGACTCTTGGTTATTGATTCCCTTACTGTGAGTTGTAAAGTACCTGGATAAGGCACTATGCAAATGACTGATTATTATTATTATTATTATTATTATTATTATCATCAATATAATTAAATCGCTTTCTCCTCGTCGTTGTTACGCCTCTGGATTTAGAGGAGGATGTGGCCTGACCGTGGTGTTGCCCGAGACGGCCAATCGTATGAGGTCTTAAAGGAGCATGCTGAAAATCTGCCTTGTGTGCCCCTTCACGTCGGTCCAGAAGGCAGGGCTCTGTTAATGCACCTACATGTATTCCCCACCTTGATTTCCTTGCCCCGAACCGGCTGTGCTGACAATTTCAGCTATGGCAATGGTGAGCTGTTTTGCTCACCTTTGAAATGCCGACTTTTAGTCCCATTATTTAACGAATTAATATACCCAGTGACGACGATTTCATTCTCACCTATACACAGTGCAAGAACAGCTTCTTTTACTTGCTTTTGTTGTGCAGTGATTTCAACATATTGCTCTTCCCCCCTGCAAGTCTGCTGCAACCTAACGTCTGTCGTATTTTGAATGGGCTGTTCCTTTACTGTGTGCTGGGAGACACGGCCTTGTTCGGGGAAGTATCCGCTCAAGTCTTTGCAAGCGAGGGAATTCTTCTGCTTGACTTGTTGGAACCAAAATGTGGGCTGTTGGCTTTTGAGATTCTGAGCATGGTGGCAGGCAAGGGCTGTGTGGAGAATTTGTATCCGTTCAGATCGGATCGTTGCTTGCTGATATTCTAGGTTGAAGTCTCTTGACCTGGTTACTATGAAGCAACTCGACAGTAAAGTGAACATTATTCCTGTCATTGCCAAAGCCGATACTATTACAAAAAGTGAGCTCCACAAGTTTAAAGTCAAGATAATGAGTGAACTTGCTCAGAACGGTGTGCAGATCTATTACTTCCCCACTGACGATGAGACGGTTGCAGAACTGAACCAGAGCATGAACGTAAGTCGTTAGCGCTTACCCTATTGAGCAGCATGTGGTTGCATTACTTTGTCCCCGTCTGCGACCTTATTTGGTCACGGAATTCAACATTTATATTGTAGACTCACTTGCCATTTGCTGTTGTGGGCAGCATGGATGAGATAAAAGTTGGTAATAAAATGGTGAAAGCAAGGCAATATCCATGGGGAACAGTGCAAGGTCAGTCCTTTTGGAAAGGCTTTGTGGCTCAGTGTTTAGTGCCGATTCAGCATGTGTGTTATTGGCAGCGGCAGTGGTTTGGTAGTTTGCAAGAGAGACTATTTTTATTATAAGAAAACCCCAAACCCGAAATTGAATTGAGTCCCGTAGAGGGCATGCATGCCTGCGATATGTCGTTGTTACCTCTCGAACAGCTTGCTGCTCTTCCATCGATGGATGCACTTGGTGATTTTGCAGCTGTCCTACTTTGCTCTAGGGGGCGTGAAGCTAGAGTTTATCAAAGGGCTCCTTTGTATCTGTATGGTTTTGGTTGGCCAAGTATGCTTGCACGACTCGAGTTTTTATCGGAGTGATCCGGATAATATTAGACAATACCGATCGTCAAGGTTTGGAAGCCTGAATCGAGTATATAAAAAAATTCCAAGCAAAGCACGTGTATGAACATACGTCGTATCTCAGTTGCCGTATGCCACCATCGTATGTTATTGCAAAACAAAAGTCTGTTTATCGTTTTAGATCAAAAAGTAGTTGGTTAGGTTTGCTATTTTACGATTTTTCTCCTCGTGTCCTTAATTAGTTGGTAGACTTGATGGTACTATGGATGATTTCACATGCAGCACTTTCTGCAAATTCATTGTGAAACTGAGTCTCGGCTTACTTGGCATCATCAGTTCGTGTCTCAGCCAGAGTTCGGCTGTGGAGCCTTGCTTACTCGGTCAGGTTGATGCCCTGCATGTGGCTACTTGCACTGTCAGTATCTGCCAGCCATTCAGTCTGTCAGGAGTTATTATAATTAGGTTTTAGCTCAAGGCCATGCTTCTGTCTTCGTCGGCAATGTGCATCGGCACCTAGACATGGTTCGAAAAATGCAGAACATCTGTAGCATTGAAAAAAATGAGCCAACGGTGTTTTTTGGGTAAATAGGGAGCGTTTTGCTGACCTTGGTATCACATAATAATCGGTAAGTATCAGCAGGGCTGTCAAATAGTGCAAAAGAATGATGACTGATTGGCTTTCTTTATAAAAAAAAAATCAGTACTTCGTTAACAAGTCTTTGAAACCATGCCATGCACCAGGGGCAATACTTCAGTTGGGGCTAGTCTATATTTTAGTGACCCTAAAAGCATACTGACCTTAAGGCATACAACGATGTCACTTACGATAAAGAAGATATCAATACGTGTGCACTAAACAGCTCATAAGACCTTGTTAACAGTTGCAAGCAATCTTTAATTGCTGCTTTGTGAGAAAACGTGTTTGGATGGTTTTGGCTGCACATGCACAAACCGGATGATACAAAGCCTTGACCATTACGGACGAATGCAGTCACAATCGTTGGAAGTATGTGATGCTCAGATGATACTAGACAAGAATGTACTTGAGAAATTGCTGCTAAGTCGGAAGGCGTGAATCATGTCTGCACTTTTCAGATAATGGTAATTTCGAATGGTTACCTTTTTAGTTGGTAAGCAAATTGGGGTGGTGTCATGTAACACTGCTACAGATATTGCTTCCCTGTAGGAATCCCACCCGTTTTGTTTGCACTTGCCTCGAGAAATAGTGCTGGTAATTTTCTTTTCGAACCAGCACTGCCTACAAAAGCTGTGTCCGCGCACATGAGCGAGCCTTTTTTAATGGATTCCTTGGCATTTTGCTTAAATTAGTAGCGTCCTCTTAGTTTCTTCTTTAAAGCTTGTGCTAATTTGTGTTGCAGTGGAAAACGAGAATCACTGTGATTTCGTTAAGCTTCGTGAGATGTTGCTGCGCACCAACATGCAAGACCTAATAGACCAGACCCACCGGCGACACTATGAGCTTTTCCGCCGCTGCCGCCTGGCCGATATGGGATTTACAGATAGTGATGGCATGAGGTATGATCTCACTCTACCACTCTGCAGCCACCAGTGCATTTCTTTTTGCATTCTAAATTGCTCTCTTCTAACGTGCTGCCCTAGTTTGTCGCCCACTGCCCAGATGCACGAATCTGGTTTAGCCACCTTAAGGTTGATCTCTTTTTTTGCTATGCGAAGGCCCTCCCTGTAATGTAATGTAATGTATCTCCGTGCCGTGTGCTCGGTTTTCAATCGAATATCTTTTGCAGCTTGCAGGAGACTTATGAGCAGAAACGGACAGTCCATCTTATGGAAATGCAGAAAAAGGAAGAGGAGATGCGTCAGATGTTTGTAGTGAGAGTTAAAGAGAAAGAAGCTGAACTCAAGGAAGCCGAAAAGGAGGTCAGAAGTGATGCAGTCGTTTTTACTTGTTTAACCTTGTACTGTCTCCGATGCACAATTGCCTTTGCATTTTAAATCAACTTATATTTACTTAATCTTATGTGGTGTGATTGATGATTCGTGTTGCAATTCTTTTGTCTGTTAAAGCTTCATGCCAAGTTTGACAGTCTGAAACGCCAAAATGCTGAAGACAAGCAGAGGCTGGAGAACTCGAAGAAGGATCTTGAAGACGAGATTACTCTATTCCGGAAGAAAAAGGAAACTGCCGAAGCTCAAAGTACCTCAGCATCCACATTGCCTAAGGGCAAGAAGAAGTAGATTATTTCAACGTTGGGTAGCTTGGGGTGGCGCGAAAAGCTAACTGCATTGTAGTGTAAGATAGACGTGGGCTACTGCTCAGAGATCTGCTGCATGATCAGTACGAGTGAGCAGCAACTGCTATGTTGTTCGTCATCCACTGCGCGGCATCTGCTGTTGGGACTTGCTATTCTGAGTCTTGCTAAACTCGATCTAGAACCTCTCACTCATCCTGCATTTTACAGATATTTATTCATTTGTGCCACTTGCTGTATATATCTGTGTGCTTCCCAATTAATTGCCGATGCAGGCCTTGGTTTCTGTTGCTACCTGTTGCAGTTTTTGGCCTTTGGCTAGTTATTTGAACCCTGTCCTTAGGGCAGATAAGCAATACTGCAGTCATGGGCTGTTGTTGATCTGCTATCTGGTTTATAGTTTATTTGTATGGTGGTGCACCAGAAGACCCGAAATGTTTATAGCTTCTACTTGCAGCTGCTATAGAATTGACCTCGTGACCATTGTGTTTGTAGTGCCTGTTGAGTCCAGAATAGGCATGCTAATAGCACAGGGTAGCTGTAGCTAGCATTTGATACTTATTTTCGGCTATATTTAATGCATGACTAATAAACTGGAATAGCCTTGTTTTGTCTGATTTTGTTCCACTAAGACTATGCTACTCCAGTTAAGAACGTTTGTTTCTAACTGAATATCTGCCGTTTGAGCTTTATGGTGATGACTGATAAGTTCCATTCAGTCGGCGATGCACAGACACACAATATGCAACACTATTGAGAGTCAACACTATTGAGAGCAAGGCCTTTTTTAGTACATCTTTAAGGCTCATCTTTACCGATCCAAGCTCAAGTTGCAGTCAAGGTTATGACCAGTGCATGCACTAGGCATTGTGTTATACTTCTGAGGTTGCAATTCGACCGACCCTAGGCCACATTAATTATTGCAAGTAGTCATCAGCTGCTGCCGGCCTAATAACAGTAGACACGACGGTAAGTCAGGCTCTATACCTAGGTAGGGTATACCTCTATGTAGGTCTACCTCTATGTAGGTCTAGGTCTATATAGGTATACCTCTATGTATACCTCTAGGTAGGGTATACCTCTATACCTA
Organism: Cristatella mucedo; assembly: GCA_009760855.2. NCBI lineage: Eukaryota > Metazoa > Bryozoa > Phylactolaemata > Cristatellidae > Cristatella > Cristatella mucedo. The sequence continues at coordinate 10,772,855 of WPIO01000004.1, read as the reverse complement.
GGTAGGGTACGAAGTGGAACTCAATATCAACCCACTTCCAGAAAGTCCACGTTAGCCCAATTGGTAAGTCTTTTGTTCGTTGTGCGAGAGACATAACGTCGACTGTTGGGATGGGGCAACTGTTGAGGAGCCTATTTTTGGTGACGGAAGCTCGGTTGCAACACTCAAACTTACCGTGAATGTATTCTCTTTCTTTCCAATGAAAGAAAACGGAAAGCGCTCCGTCCTTGTGAGGACATGGGCACAGTTTATTTTCCCATGTTGACCAATCTCACGCACACTAGCTACATGTAAATGTATAATTTTCTTAGGGTCAAGCAGATGCCAAGCTGGAGCGTTTTCTCAGCTTAGAGCCATAGCGGCTTTCTGTGGATAATCGGAAGCCAACACGCTTTCTTTCCAGCGTAAGCAATTACTTAGTGCCTAGAACGAGATTTAGTTATCTCACAGCGCTCTATATAAATGGCGAAAGTGGTTATTTTTAATTTATATCCTTTAAGCTTAAGCCAGAATCAATCAGCTATGCTCTTACATTCTCTTTTGTGTGTGCATGAGATGAGGTCTCTTGACTAATGTATGCACACGGAAAGCCGTAAATAATATATGTGTATAGCACCCTTAGAGAACTGAGTCCCTTTCTAGGCACTTTCCGAGTCCTCATCGCGATTCAGAGGCAGCTAATACGCCGTCCTGCTATGGGCACTATGCCCATAGCTAGACAACAGCGTATGCTGTTGTCTAGCTATGGGCATAGTGCCCATAGCTAGACAACATTGATAAATAATATTAGGTACTCCTAAAGGTAAGTAATCCTTTTAAGAAGCACATAAAAGCAGGCCTTACAATCCAGGAAACTGCGGAATACCTTTGCAAAATGGCATAAAGTGGAGACCGGAATAGGTGCGTTATGGACTTACAAGAAGGTTGGTTAATTGTTTACATAACGCAGGTGTTGGGGTTGTGTAAATATAGCCACGTATTTCAGAGTAACTCACTTTCAATGGGTAGGCAGAAAAGCCATTGCAAAGCCCCGCGACTATGAACGTTGAGCTTGACAGCTGAACCTGGATTACGAACCATGAGCTTGGCAGCTGAATTATCCTACCCGCCATTGAAATAGCCGCTCTAGGCAAGTGCTTATTAAAAGCATGATGTATGATTATGTACGAACGAGATTGTTGTATGACGTCATGACCTGGCTATTATGTGAGATACCGACCTGACCGCAGTCGCGCTCTTTTTGAGCAACTGTCTGTTGGTCGGTGAAGCCTAGCGCTGAGCGCCATCCTGAGTCAGTTGGAAGTCGCTTGTTGTATGGGGCGTTGTATGTATTCTAGTGTCTATACTTTTTATACTATGGTGTTGCTGCAAGCACTGCAAGCGGAATATCGGGTGCTGTACTGCTGTGTTCAGTGTATTGCGAGTATCTGGTCTTTGCCCATGGCACGCGTTGTGCGGCTACCGGATCCAGTGATGGCTTCGCGGCCACAGCAGCACGCTGAGAGGTGAATTTTTTCCTGCTGTACCTATGAATGTTTAGGTGTTATTACTCCTGCTGCTTAAATAAGCTGTAGCTGTCCGCATTGCCACAAATTACGTGTACGAGTCTTGAATTGCATCTGATCATGATTGAAATGGTTGGACTTGTCAGTGCCAAGTAGTATTATCGCCAGAAGTTTGCTAAAAGATTTTCACAGGTTTCATACTTTTCATACTTTTCATTTCATGCGCAGAAAGTTATAACACATTAAACAGTTGTAAGGTTCCAGTTTTACTCAACAATGAATTACAAACGTCCTTGTGAGCCGTTGGTTTGAGAGTGACATCACATCCCTGCTCTAAGATTCTCATCTGTGAGTGCAGTGTCGCTAGGGGCTGTTTTATGGCTAATGGAAATTTACTTATCTATGTACTAATAATATTCTAGGTAATAATAGAGAAGCATTAGTGATCTTTGTTGTATCGTATTTTTAATCTGTAATTGCTGTTAGAAACCGTTGATCGTTAAATCACACATAATCTTGTGTTCATCGGCCTAGCTGAGCATGAACTGAAGAGGTAAGGAAGAAATTCCAGCAAATTCCAGCATTCGCTTGTACTAATCTTTAGCCACCCAGGATATGCTGGAGGAATTGAAGCTGCAGGTAGTTAGAAATTAACCGTCTGTGGCAACCATGATAAAATGTGCATCCAACGCAGTGTACATCTAGTATACCAACTAGTTATTTGGCTATGGCCGAGATGCCTTATAAAAATAAAAACAGTTGTGAGCTCTTAAGATAAAAACGCCAATGATATTTTTGTGGACGTGTTTTTGTATCCCAAACCATGTTTAATACATTACAGATGCGTTTAGGGCTTAGCTATTTGTGGTGTACGGTTGCCTCTTGGCATCGTAGTTGCCATAAGCAATGCTTTGCCGAGTTGTTGGGGTTAGGCATAATTCAAATATGGGAAAGAAAAACCACAATTATTGTAGCCATTAGTCTTGTGGTTTTGTATGCAAGCGTAACTATAAATATGTTCTTTTGATTGCAGAACTGAGTGAACAAGATGCTCCAAAAGTAAGTACGGTAAAGTACCCAACCGTAATCGGTATTACCACTAACTTAACAAGAGATGAAGATATATCACTTAGCAGCCATCGTGAGCGATTGTTTGCATGCCAAGCTGTGACATTCATTAGCAACACGTGTGATCATTGAGTTTTTGTGCTATGTGTGAGATCACTATTCTATTAATTGTTCAAACGCCTTACCTAACCATAGTGCCTTATGAAGCGTGCACTGCTGTCCCAGATAATATAATTCGAACATGTCATAGGTATAGACCGGTGAATCAATAAATGAGGGTTATTGACATGCATAGTATCAAGCCTAGATGGGTCAGTGTGCTAAAGTTAACACGAAGATGCTGACACGACATTTGGATAGTATGAATTTGACTAGTTACTGCACTGAGTAACGCACAGGTAACCATGCAAATCACACAGCAACAAAAGAAGACAAGTTGAGGTGAGTACCGCGGCTGGTAGGGAGTTACTGCTAAAGTTCTAGATGGGTACCATCACCACATCATTAACGACATTTCTGAAGATGCCAAACAGTCACTTGTTCGTGCCAGCATTTAATTTTTCGTAAGTGAAGGCCAACGGCTTGCATCAACGGCAGCGTTCGCAAAAAAGTGCATGAAATAAATTCTTTCAAGTAAAGGAATCGAAGGTGGGAATAAGTGCTGGTCAACGACTGGCCTGCGAAGCACGATAACGAGCGTTGGCAGAAATTGGTCCACGCGCCTAAGCCACAGACAGACTGCAGAAGGTTCAAGTTATTGGTTAAGTCGGCGGCAATGTTGGTAGTCACGATTGACAAGCACGGTACCAACATTTTTTCCGGCTCATCTCTTCAGTTTTTCTATAGGCAATAGTGACTTTTGAAAGTCCAGACCAAACGTAACTGCGAACCTAACTTGGCACGGGCGTCCTTATCAAATGCCAAGGCAAGAACTGTTGATGCATTTTACATCTGCAATGAGGCAGCGTGTAAAGGGTGGCAGGTGTGCTTGCTTGGATTTATGTAGGGGATACACACATCTAGAAAAGTAGATACAGTCAGCCCCCCTTCGGAATCATGGTGGTTCGACTCACGGACACTGTGAGATACGACCTCAGCTGCTGTCACGCAAAAACAATTCAAAAGTCGGGCGCATTACCTAGAATTTACAAAGCCGCAAATACTAGGGAAGAAACGATGTCTCAAAGCGTCAGAACTTACCGTAGTAGAACGCATCGGATACCATTTTCGACTCACGGAAATTCTACTTACGGCAGTTATCCGGTCCTTATCAAATTCACAAGTTGGGACTGACTGTATTGGGAAAGCAAATGTGTACGAGAACGCTACCAAGGACTGTGCAACTAACTAGTAACTGAAGTTGGCGAGGCGGATCCTTAACTGACGCGGATCTCGCGAAGAAGACAAAGTTGGCGAGTTGCACGAGGAAGAGCAGCCAAAGGTTTCTGGGTGACAGCTGGAGGAAGTTGGCCCTGCACTCGAGCAGCTCTCGAACGTCGTTAGAACTATTAAGGAAGTACAGGCCATAATGGGCGATTGAGGCCCACAAGTGATGTGTGCATAGTGGTTCCAGGATATACATCGTAGAGCGATGGCCCTGCAAATGCCTCCTCACGCATTTGAAAAGACAGTGCCAGCTACTGAGTACCGCGATGTTCTTGAGCTGCGCACCCAGACATCAACTGCCCACGCCTACTACTCATTCAGCAGAAGAAGACGTGGTTGTGTGTAAGAACGGCGTATGCGTCATGAAATGTACAATAATAATATTACATTTGTAACGGGCAACAGCTCTTATTTCGTCTTGTTTTGTTTAGTACCTTAGGTAATACGAGTGTAGTATTGACTTAAGGGGTGTTTTTCATGTCCAATGGGCTCTGATAATACTTTAAATTATATTTAAAGGTTCGTGAAATGGTTTTCTGTGTACAAACTACGAACATATTCACTTTGTAAATAAGAAGCCTACTTTGCGGAAATTCACTTATCGCAGTATAGTCTGGAACTGAATAACTGCGGTAAACGAGGGGCAACTTTACCTAAATAGGCGAGTGCTTCAAACGTACGGCGTCTCGTTGCACGTGTGTATACCTGGTGACTACAGCGACTTTCGTTTGTTCTTGCACGCTTTTCCTTTTAGAGTGGAGACTATTACTTCGCATGACCCGAGACGTTCTACCGGAAAGCATCCACATTGTGTCGCCCTAGCGGTACGTTACGCGTCCTCATTCGTCTTTGTTCGTCATTGCTGCTCGGTAAACGGAGGAAATGGAAGCAGTGGAAGGTATTTACAAGCATGAAGGGGTAGGTCGGGAAGTGTCGTGGTGTTTTCTGGTAGTTTCTAGTGGAGACAATGTATGACAACGCAAGTTCAGATCTTGTATGAGTACTTTATTTATTTACTCGTAGGGAAAATCAGCAATAATGGCGATATGTTGCGCGCCTTCGACTTAGTTATACTTAATTCCGAAATGATTACATGTAACAATCTGCCGATATTAACCAGTGGTGGAACATGCCACTCAGAATTCGGCCTACGCGGTCAGCTCTCCGAAGTCCACTTCACCGTCTTCTTCATTGTGCTCTTCCTCGCTGTCACTGACAATGTGATCTTGCAAAGTCAATAGTATAGTCAACACAACAGGTCCTTGAACAGGTAAGAAAAATCATCAAGACCATCACATACCTCAATATGACCAGGAATATCGTCATCATTGAGTGCTGCACGAAAGTGCACAGCATCTTCACGCAGCTGGCGCCGTACAAATATAAAATTGTTGCTCATGCAATCGGCCACGGCCTGTGCTGCAGCTTCTGTACCCTCCACTGGTTGTAGGCCGTATTGGGTGACCGAACGTCTACAGACGTGTACAACTGCGATGAAAATGCAGCAGCATTATTCCTATTAACGCATAGGCAGCCGTGTAAAGATGCAACCTTTATGGTACTACCACGCCGTCATACAGCACACACGCACACACACACCCCCTCCCCCCCCCCGCCACACACACACACACACACACACGCACTCACGCACGCACGCACACACACACATAAACCGAGCTGGTTTGGTCTGGCGGTTAAGGTGCTCACCCCGACTAAGGTCTGACTTAGGTCGTGGGCTCGAGCCCCGAGGCATATGTGAAGCGCCTGAATAGAGATTAAGTTCTCTTGGAGCGCTATATAAATTAATTATATAAACTGAACCTCAAAACCCCAATACATATCTCTACACATCAACGCCCCAAAAATTGGTGATTGCAAACTAGAACAGAAAGAGAAAGCAGCACCGGCAGTGAGCACTGCTATTATTCATGGACCAGATAAACATAGCAATAGAAGAGAATCACGAGAAATGCAAGCATTACCAAGCTCATTAGACTCTATTAACTGGTGCTGGTAGTAGGCAAGGTAGTTCCTCATCTCCTGATGAAGTATCTTAAGTTCTTCTTTGCTGCGTTTGAACTGGAACTGCTTTTCAGCAACCTGCCTTATCGTCTGTATACCAATTTTGCCAGACCAAACGTATGTGTAATACTGATACACCAAAAATTGATAAACTGTTTACATACCGCAGAAAGCATTGTGCTGACAACTTCGCTATTGCCAAAATAAGGTGGCAGGTGCGTAGAAACCATTGTTTGCTGTAGCATTAAATCAAAGCTGAGAACATTGTACACGTTTTGGTTATTACCTGGTAGTAACTTTTTATTCCAGGGCAGGATACCAGATTCAAATGAGTCCAATGATAGCGTTGATTTGTTCACTATGGCGTAAATTGATGAAAGACACACCGTATTTGCACTTGCAGTTACAAGTTCTGGTCAAGCGGTTCTTTCTAGTCATGTAGTACACTTCTGGCTTAGTAAACCACAAGGTGTTCAGGAATTAGTAAGAACGTAAAGGCAATAGGATGTACGGAAACTGCTGCTTTTGGTGCTTACCATCATTGTCAGATCTGATCAAATCTTTTAGTTTGCTGTATTCTCTCCTAATACCTGTATTTATTCTTCTTCGCTCTTTGCAAGTACCTACAGATAGTAAAGATAACCATTATGTGCGGCAGAAAGCACACATCAACATAAACACTATTTCTATGACGTGCATATATACTAGTACCTGCTAGCCTATTCATATGCATCTTCCTTCTGCTTTTAGTCGCAAACATTACTAAATATAATATAATTCATTTTTATAAATTTTTATCCCTCCCTCTCTCTCGCAAATATTATAAAAAAAATGTTATTTATATATATTTTTTTCTTTCTGCTTATAGTCGCAAACATTAATTCCATTTGCTCCTCACTGCCGAGATCTTGTGAATTATGAGAAGAGAATTACTCAAGCATGGTCTTCCAGGCAGATAGCTACTCACTTGTGTGCTGCGTCAAAAGAACTCTGGAGGCATCGTTCCTTATGCACAATGTCTGGAATGAAAATTTCTAGGGAATACGCATTGAAATCACAGGTTGAGTAGCAATTGTTTCATGGTGTAATATAACCTCACCCACCTTCTTGTATTGGACCGACAGATAACTCGCCAGCGCACTTATCTTTCTTCACTTCCAAAAGAATACAGCTTCAGCAATGCTTTCTTCAAGACCTGTGAACATAAGGACGCCCGTCAGTAAGTACATACGATGTAGTCGTTTACTAAAAGCTCGAGCTCAGCAATTATACAAAAAGCTACGAGATTGGTTGAGTAAACACTACAAACTACATTATTTTAATAATTCGGACATACGGCATCGCATTAGTCTTCATTATGTCTTAGCATGAAGTAGCCATTAACCTGCTCGTGTCACGTATTTTGTCCTCTGTCCAAACTTTGACAGGAAGCTATTTGCTAGCTCAGTACTCTCTCCAGTTGTAAGTCCAGAGCCATCTTGCCATCGGCCACCCCAAGTAACCGGCGTATATCATATTTTGGTGAACTACACATACTGAACTTGATCAAATATAATAGATAAACAAATGTAATTTACCTGGCAATTGAAGACGTGAGCCTTGGCATGCATCACGGAGAGAAAAGGTTTAGGGCAGTAACCGGTAGGTTGTAGCCCGCTGTGCTGCTGGGACCGTGGCCAGTATTGGCAAGCCACGTCCATACAGACGTGGCTCACCTTGTTGGAAGAACAGATCCCCATCTGGAATATAAAAGCTTATGCCGAACCTGGCCAGACTTATGTAAATCGTAATAACACATCTGCTGTAAGTCATACCTGATGAAAAAGCTTAGGCAAAAATTTCTCCTCTATACATGTTGAGTGCTTTCTGTGCAAGCATGTGACGACAGGTAACTATACTGAGACCGGTCTGGTCAACTTTTTTGCCGGTTCTGCCGAGCACGGTCTGTGCTGCTTTCTACGTTGTGTCACCACATTTCTTGTCCGTTCGCTAAAACAATTCGTGATTTGTACAATAAATGTTGATCAATTTAAGCTGTGAAAAAAATTATTTCAAATAAGGCACATATGGCAGCTGAATTATGCTTTTCTTGATCATAGCTTGATCACCAGTCACAAATTGAGACAGATATTCTCGTTAAAGCATGTACAGACATCCAGCAAATTACATGCCATCCTACTGTGTATGTTACAGAGAAAAAACAATTAATAAGTAAACTGGCTCACCTTGTCAGACCCTCTTACAGTATCTACCAAAGCGCCTAGAAAGAGATTGAGTTCTCTGAGGGTGCTTTATCAAGTGCATTATTATTATTATTCTTACCAATGCCTATACGGTTAGCAATCGACAGAGTGCTGGAACTGAGATTCTTGGTGAGATTTTCGCAAGACTACCGCAATGTTGTAGTACTTCCTCAGACACCAGGGTGGTCAACCGGCATACTGAAGACGGCCAGAAACCTAGGCGGATGAATGGCAACGGTCCAGGCCTTTTCTCTGTGCCACACGATGAGCATTTGAGGACTCCTGTTGACACATTAAATCGTCCTAAAAATTGAAATTCACTTTTCATCCCACATCCTATTGATCATTATATATATATTTATATATTTAATGATCAATAGGATGTGGGATGAAAAGTGAATGTCAATTATACATATATACACACACACATACACAAAATATATATATATACTTGCTGATATTGACATTCACTTTTCATCGTCGCGGTCGCGGCCGACTGCACTCCGGACAGCGTTTTGCGCCAGTAGATGTGCACCACTGTCGTTCGTCATCCGTTCGAATTGCACACACCCCTCGAATTCCTCGGCTAAGAATGACGGGTAGTTACACCTTGGCACCGTCGGCATGGAAGAGCTAGGCGACACCGTGTGCCTGAATGCATCCGGGAGGCTCTGGCCTGTCGGAAAATAGCGGCGACCGATCGAGGACGCACAGCTCGACTCAGCACGTGTGCGAAAGAAGGCTAGCGCGATGAAGCTTGCCGTCACGTGACTTGACTCTGTGTCGAACCTGCACCCTTCGAAGCTACCTCCGCAGCCTAGCGAGCTGCTTTGGTCGTTACCTGCGATGATTAAGAGTTACTTTTCTGGTTATCGCGAATTATTTTTGGCTTAACAAGTCAGATGTGCACTACCTTTTTTGAGCTCACTTTTTTCATTAACGTGCCTGGAACGGGCACTGACTTCATCCTATCAGTAGTTATTCAAACTTTCGCATAGGTGTGGAGATTTAACGTTAGCGTATGTAGCTTGCGTTATCGTCGCGAACAGCACAGAACGCTAGCCGACGAGCAACACCACCAGTTTATTTCACCACACACGGAGCAGGGCGAAGCACGACTCTCCTCGCCCCTCTCGCCCACCGGAGTGCCCCGACTCCCTTGTCATAACAATCACCAATTAGTCCTACGTCCCGACTGCCGACCACATCGAGCGTCACAGCCCACTCGTACAACGATCAGGGGCAGTGTCATCAGTTAAATGAAACCGCAGCGTTTGAAGAATAATCATTTTTGCAGGGTTGAACGAAGGGCACTACAATCGCGCCAGTAGGATCGGTGGACCGGGTCACTACGGGGGGGGGGGCAGCCGCTGAGCGACAGGAGCCGCCTCTGCAACGAGCAGCTGCCGCTGCCGCCGACTCTGTCTCCATCTCTGACAGATTACTCGCTCTGACAGCGGAGCGGAGCGTGCCTCGGCCTGCTTGTGCTGTACAGCCGAGTTGTCCCGGATAGAAGAGCTACTGCGGTAACGAACAAGCCGGATTCCAAACACCCGGGTTTGCAAACAAATGACGGGTTTCTGTTACCCGGTTTCGGTTACCAACCGAGCCCAACGGGCCATGCTAATTGTTGGGTTGGTAACCTCGAGAAAAACCGCCTAACGGAGCTTCAGAAGTAATCAGGCCTACGATGCAGCCTTTGAATGGATCAGCGGCCGCAGGTTTCCAAAAAGCACCTGAAGACAAAAAAAAATTAATCGAGCCCTAAATCGAGCCTCGAATGGGCTAGCTAACTAGGCACCGTTACAACCCAAGGGTCCTTTGAGGGCAGTCAAACCCTCTACAATGAGAGGAGAGAGCTTTAAATACGAGTGAGTGCTGTTTTTCCATTTTTTAATGTAGGAACAACTTATCGCCGTGCTCGGAAACGAATCAAAATTTGCCCCGAGTACCAACCGTACTCGCGATCCGGTTAACGAACCCGGTCATTCGTAAAACCGGAAACGGATTCGAGTTTCGGGAAACGTATTAGGCTCGAAACCAGCAATCCCTCTGCAAGTGCCTCTTTTGGAATTTGGCGAGAATTGAGGTTGCACGAGACGCATTCAGCCGACGCTTAAGCTCCGAAGCGATTGCGTCGGAGCTCAGTGGAGCTATTTAATCTTCGCTACTGCCCGCAGATCTCGGCGATCGCGAACGAGTACTGGTACCAGGCGTCGCGTGTATAGATTGGTAGGCGTGTGTAATTGCAGATTTTTAAATACATAATCTATACTCCCTGTCAAGAAACCACAGGGTTAAATATCGTCACCTTTAGCATTCGCTGTTTAGTAACGGTCTGCCAACCTGATCGCAACGATTCTTTTGTAGATTGTCGCCAGACTTACTTGGGCTTTGCAGCAAGACACGAAAATAATAAAGGCAACGTCTGCAGTAGCACACGCTTTCAAGTACGTCTTACAGTAACACACCGCTCGTAGACTCGCGAACACGTCGCTGCATCCGGGCTTCTACGCGAGCACGTCGGGAAAACGCCGATATTTTTTTGAACGGAACGCCAGAGCCCTCATCGGGACACGATTCGCCGCGGCCTCTGGTGTGCCGGAGCCGGCGACGCTCTGCGAGCCCCGCAGCAGCAGCTTGTGAGCAGGTGGGAGCTTCGTGCCGAGTCAGCGCAGCCTTCGCTGCCGCCCCGCCCCCCCCTTCGCGTCGCCTCGAGCGTCGTATTCAAGTAGGCCGTATGCGAGAGCTGAATCGCACTTGCGCTCAGACGCTGGATCGCGTGCGCGCTGCATCCGGTAAAAACTGCTAACAAAAGTAGAGGTAAAAAGTGCTCGTCCGATAAGGCTGCTAAAACTTGCCCGGCCTGTGCAGACTTTGAATAAGACCGTAGCCGCTAGCCGAGCCTTGAGCCCTCGCGGTAAGACGTGACGCGTCTGAGCTGCGAGCGCACGCACACAGGAAGCTCGCTGCGCCCGCACCAACGCGCGGCGACCGCAGCTGCTTGCCGGAAGCTTGCGATGAAGTTGCCGAAGCGTTTTCGAGGCTTAATCCTGAATCTGAAGCCGAGCCGCGGAAAGGTGCGGTGGCGGCGCGCCGTTGTCGGAGCCTTGCTCCGTCGGTCATTTAGTGGATTTCGGAGCCGAGCGCCGAGTTAGTTAATAATAATAATCATAACATTACATTTGTAGAACACCCTCGGATAACTTGATCTCTTCCTAACATACGTACATAGACTCTAAAGGAAACGCGATCGCATGATTAGCGGCAGCATGCACGATGTCGGCTAGTATAAGCACACAAAGGACAAGTCGCAAGGAGCCAGCAAATGCTGTTAGGAACAGATGCGTCTTTAACTTCTGGTTATATGTCAAGCATAGGATGTCTCGAAGTCTGTCGGCAGTTTGAGCTCCAGGCTTTAACCATGAGCTGCTACGGTTTCGACACACGACGCAGGTGATTCACGAAGTTTGCACGCCTGACAGACTAAGCTAGAGTAGTTTTTACATAAAATTGATTAAAAAATCTACCGGTTCGTTGTGTCGGCGGTCACATTGGGCGTGCTGCTACGAATGCCAATCGGGAGTCGAGAGCCCTGGCGGCACAGATTTCTTTAAGAGCCAAAAAGTCGGATGACTCAATCCCAGCCGGCAAAGGCAAGTGATGCTGTTTCAAACTCCGGAGATTTGCATCTGCAGCAGGACTGCGACGTGTGCGACGAGTAAAAAATCATGCTAGGACTTACGTTCCGGTTAGATCTTGCTTTCGGTGAAATAAGGTAAAGTCACGAATCGAAGTCAGACCAAGCCCCAATTTCGCAATGAGTGGTGCAGTCACGTGACTCGAGTCCCAGCCAGCAAAGTCTCGAGGGCGCTGGTTCAAACTAAACTGGTTCAAACTGAGCTGGTTCAAACTCCGGTGTGTGCATCTCCGACAAGACTGCGCTTCGTGACGGGCACAAGTTCGCACCCATTCGGTGCCGCACCAACGTCGTCTGAGTGGCAGGGAAATGGTGAAGATAATGATTTTAGCGGGCGTTGCTTTGCTGCAGGTTTCCGTGGAGTCTAGAGCTGACGACGTGCCGAACGGAGCCAGATATAGTGAGCGGCCGCTCACTACATCCGGGCTAGAGTCTGAAAGGAATACGTTTTGCCACCGAAAGAGAATCCAAGCATCATGACGCTGCAGTCCGCTCGGAAAAACTCCAAGGGAAAAAGCCGATTCATCGGTAAGCACCGAGCTCTCTTAGGCTGAGCATTGCATGCGAACGTTAATATGGCGGGCTAGCTTTACTAATACAATATCAGACTGATGTTTGCGCTTGCATCGCGTCTCGCAAAAGTTGCAATGGCGCGGTTAATGTAGCGAAATTTTGATTTCGGGTTGCACGTGACGTTGCATTGTCGTTGGCCACGTTTCTCGAAGTTTCCGGCTTGCACCAATGCTTCGACGAGAGGCGCTACAGACAGTTCTGCTATTTGCTGCGAGCGCAGACAGCCTTCCGGGACGCACGCGACAGCGAGGGTTTGACCCCTCTGTTGCGCTGCTGCGAACTGGCTGACGAAAATCTCGCCATCAGCTTGGTCCGAGCGCTTCTGAACAGCGGCGCCAAGCCCACGCTCAGGGACCGCAGTGGCCTGACCGCTCTGCACTACGCCTGCAAGGTAATCGCGGGGCATCGTGCATGCGAACTTTGATGTGTGTTCAGGCACACTTCGCAATCCTTCGGAATAGCAACATTCGCACCGACCTCGCTCCCGATAGTCCAAAAAGCTCAGTCATGCCCGCCATTGCCATCTCTCACTCCGTCGACCATTCTCTGGCGGCATGTGAGCTGCTACCGGCGAAGTCGCTGAAGGCCTCTTAAACATCAATATCCGTCAGCATTGTGGAGGGCTACGCTTCGACGTAACGCACCAATTGACCGATAGGTACTCTGGATACCGTTAGATTAGCTGATTTAACAACCCAACTTCGTATAGCGGCAGAAGAGCCTTAACGGCTATTACCGCCGCCATTTGCTGTCGGCAATAAAGGACAGCCCGCTGCAGGATTCGAACCCGCGACCTCGGTCGTGAAAAACGAGCGCCTGACATTCTGGGCTGTCACGGCCCTTGGATCAATTACTATGGCAGCACTTTTAGATTACTAGAATTCGCTCTCTAGCGTATCGTAGCATTGAATGCAATTGTGCTGCTTCGTGAGCTGTGCTGTATTCTAGTGAGGAATTAGAATGCGATGGGCGAGTTAGCCACTATGAATTCCGCTGACTTTTGTTCACCGGTGGCAATAGGATGCTGAGCAATAGGCGCAAGTGGTGCGGCCTTAAACGCACGTGCTGAAGTACTAGCCGTACGCATCGGGGCCTGTTGGCAGCAGGATTTTTGGGGCCATGGGCTTATGCATCGGCTTCAGTTTTACGCCTAGCTCCTCTGGTGGGAAGGAGATGCGATTGGTGCAGGAGAAGGTTAGAGGCAACACACACACACACATTGTCAGCGTGTAAACATGGTTAGTGGTAACATGCACAGTGTCACCACGTATAGGGATACAGTAGACCAATCAAAAGGACCCTCCCAAATGCTGCAGGAAACAGATGCATTCTCCTTTTTAAACGTCGTCAAGTCAGGGGATGTTGTGAAGTCAATTGAGAGTGAGTTCCAGGCTTTGGACGCTTAGGGACTGAAGGTACAGGTCACCTAGGGTTTGAGGTTAGTTCGAGTTCACAGCTAAGTGATTTGTGACAGACAGAGAAGCGGGACGTACGACTTTGCGCAGACTGACGTTGTACTGAAGTACTTCTGATAGGTAGTGATACAGCTGCAGAAGGAAGGGACCTAACAGTGAGTGACAGAAAGATAAAGTGAGTGACAGAGCCTCGAGGAGTTCGATGCGTTCCCAATGCTGCCAAGTAGAACCAAGGATTCAGTTTTTATGCCGATGATACAGCTGCGATTTGATCCATCCGGCAACTTATCCTCATCCAACTACTTTTCAGCACTGCAGATGGCACTGGCACTTGGATTGCACCAAGCTCTCTCATATTTCAGAATAAAAAATAACTTTACAGATACGGGAGATACAGATAGTTTCAGATGATAAAAAACGTAAACCCCAAATTGGGCGCTGCTATCATATCTCCTGTAGCCTGTGGACGTGATTTGGATACACTATTCCAAAATGGCACTACAATAGATGAGCACATCAGCTCCGCGGTCAAGGCTGCCTGCTTTCAGCTGCTGCTCCAATTTTGGACACTCGAACTTAATTTGACAGGGATATCGTAGCCAAGCTGGTTTATTGGTCTTCGTGCATGCGCCGTTAAAACGCTTAGAGTTGGTGCAAAGCTCTGCAAAAACTTCTCGGCCATAGACGTCGCGCATTCTGCACATCTCTCCTCGCCTCTCCTCGCCTCTGCACAAGATGCCTCTTCATCTGCGCCTCTCCTCGCCCACTCGTGCGGCGCTGGCTGCCCATGCGGTCAGCTACCATGCTGTCTATTCAAGGTTCTTTCGCTTACTTGTCGGCCCCTTCATTCTTTTTCCGGCCTATCTGTTCAAAATACTTCCTAATAAGCTTACTACCCAATCACGCTTATCATCCTACCAAGCACTCCTACAAATCAAGCGGTATAGCTGTGCCTCGAACGAGCCCCGAGTCATTTGGAGACTGCGCCGTAAGTTCGCATGCTCGCAGAGCCTAGAAATCACTATCGAATGACGTCGAGCCGTTCTCCGATACGATGACATTTACAAAAAATAAGCTGCAAACCCACCTATTCCTTACACCGTTTGCTCAATCTGTGTTAATTGTCTTCGTGCGCTCTAGCGTCCTGAAAATAAATTTCGCGCACTATACACCAAACAATTGGCGAGCTTCCGCTCCAGCGTGTGTAGGAACTCTCCTAGGAGGAGATTCGGTTCTCTTGGCGCGCTATGCAAATATTTAATATTTTTTATTGATACTACCACTGCGGAACTTGACTTACTTGCTAAATGTCTATATATTTGAATCTTGATCGTAACCACCTGAGCTTAGTCTTAACCGAAGTTGAATTATATTATTGGACATGCTTAGCGCACGGAACCGGGGATTATGCATTCTGCTTCAATACGGAACTCACGTGATAGCTGTACATTCGTGAAAACTACTCGTCGCGTGTGTTTCACACACGGAAGCGAGGAAGCCGCCGCACGGCGTTAATTCCGTTTCAAAGACCGCGGCAGTGGCCGGGGACGGCGACTCGCGTGGAAAGCGCCGAGACGGCGTCCCCGGCCGTCGGTTTCGTGTTGGCCGGTCTTGCGAATGCTCCCCCCACGTGCGTGCGAGCGTTCTTCGGTTAGCGAAGCCGAACCGAATGGTGCTAGCTAGCTAGCGACCCGTCGTTGGCGTTCGGGTCCCCCTGACCGCGAGTGCTCAGCCGCCGGACGACGCTGGCTTGCAGCTGGGCAGATTCAAGCTGGCGAGGATGCTGTTGCACCGCGTCCTCGACCTGAGCGTCGGGGACGTGGACACGTTCGGCAACACGGCGCTGCATTACGCGGCGGTGGCCGGCAACGCCGACCTGCTCGGACTGATCCTGGGAAGGTGCGACCGAGATGGCATTAGCGTGGACAAACGGAACGCCCTGGGCTTCTCGCCGCTGCTGCTCGCCGCCAGCAACGGCCACTCGGAGGCGGCGCGTCGGCTGCTGGAGGAGAGCGGCGCCAGCGCGTCGATGCGCGACGACGTCTACTTCCGTTCGGCGCCTGAGTGGCTGGCGATTCGGCGCCGCGGCGGCGGCGGCAGCGCGGACGGCGAGGCCGATGATACGTGCAGCAGCGGCCGACGGAACGCCTCGGCGCGTCGTGGGCGCCAGACCTTCCGCGGCCGCGGCGGCACCGACGCCGGAATGGTCGTCGGGCTGACGACGCTGGAGCCGGCCACGGCGGCGGCGAGCGCCGAGCCGCCGCGGCGAGCGCACCATGGTGGCGGCGGCGGCACCGCTGGCGCGCTACCTTCAGGCGGTCGAACCGCGCAGTCGCCGGGCTGGCAGCAGCGGTGGGCGGCGGCGGCTGCGGAGGGAGCGAATCGTCGTGCTCCCGAGGCGGCCGAGGCGGCCATGCGAGCGGAGCTCGACGCAGTCTCGCCGGATGCGGCGGCGAGGCAAAACGCCAGCCCCGCCGCCGCCGCAGGGGCGGCCGAGGTCCCGACGTCGTGGCAGATGCAAT
Organism: Cristatella mucedo; assembly: GCA_009760855.2. NCBI lineage: Eukaryota > Metazoa > Bryozoa > Phylactolaemata > Cristatellidae > Cristatella > Cristatella mucedo. The sequence continues at coordinate 10,756,421 of WPIO01000004.1, read as the reverse complement.
GCGACTGGACGCTGGTGCTGTGTAAGCAGCTGTCACCCTCGTATCGCAAGCCGGCGGCGCCGGCGCTGCCCAAGGGCGAGCTCAGGCGGCAGACGGTGCAGCCGGCCAAAACCGGCCAGCGGCTGAGGAATGCCAACGCCGCCGCCGCCACCTGCGGCACTGAGGCGCCGGGCGACGACGCCAAGCAGACGCCGGCGAAGACGCGCGGCGCCGGCGCCATGGCAAGCATGGCTTCGCATTACAGGCTGCAGCTGCCCGCGGACGCGGCTCTCGAAGTTCACGTCTCAAAGGGAGGCTCGTGACTCGTCGTCTCGTCGCGGCTTTCAGGCGCTCTGTTTAAGTGGTACCAGTCTTGGCCATCGAAAAGACTTTCGCTCTCCTCTCTCGGGTCAGCGCTCTCGGATCGCTTCGCGGGCTAGGGCCGCGGACGAGCGCACTGCGGCAAGTGGTCGCGGGGGGGGGGGGCGAGAGACGCGTCTCCGCCTGATAGTCGGCCGCGCAGAGGCTGTTGAGCAGACCTAGCTGCTCCGCTGGGTTTCACGGTCTCGAAAGCTTCGGTAGGAGTCCTCGCGCAGCCATCGCAGCGAGCTCGCCATCTCGACGGGGCTGTATCCGATTTAGAGGTGCATTTCCTCTGGCAAGGCGGCGTAGGAAAAAGTCACGTCGAACGGGCAAGTATCAGCTCCGGATGCGAAATGTCGGCTTCGGATAGGAAATGTCGGCTCCGGATACAATCGAGCGAGGTCGTCGCTCAGGGCTACCGACCCGATTTCGTTAGCCATTCGTGTTTGCACGACCCTCAATTAGCTAGCTAACCGGCGGCGCCAGCGTTTTGCAGGCCGCATTTCTTTTCGGACGCCCGCCTCCGGAATTTCCTGAGCTAGCGCGTCTCCGGAGCTAGCCTGCCGCTGGGCGGGCGGGCAGCGCAGGTGCTGGCTTCGCTCGGCAACAGTCTCCCGCTCCCAATGGAAAGAAGAGGAAGAAACGAGGAAGAAACGAAAGAAGAGGAAAAGCCGCGTGCCGCGTGCCGTGCCGAGCGTGGACACGTGCTGCCGCTGCCGCCGCCGCCGCCGCCGCCGCCAATCGCTCGTAACCGAGGGTTCTGAGCTGCGGTCGTTCGATGTTAACGGGGCTCCGCGAATAGCTGCCATACACTGCGATACAAGTGCCATTTCCAGCATAATCGTCACAGACTGCAGTTTTCATTCCAGCTTATGCACAATGGTGTTCCCGGTTTAAACCCGTCACTTTCATGCTATTACGCTTTCGCGTGTTAATGCAATGGCTTCCAACGGCCCGGGCCAGCCAGCCTTTTTACATATTTGACAGGCGATACAGCTGCCATTTCTGCAACAAGCTTTAGCGAAACTGCTGTTTTGAATCCAAATTATGTCAAATTATAGCTAACAGTGTTTCAGAGTTACCCGCAAGATGTCGTGCGATTTCGCTCGTGCGTTTTGATGCTGCATGAATTTTGTACATTGGGCAGACGCCACTGCCCGTTTTCGTCGCTTGTGCCGGAAGTTTTTTTTATCGTGTGGGAGCGTGCCGCTGTTCTGGGAGCAGCCGGGCCTGCAGGTGAGCCCGGCTGCTTCCGGCGATCGTCGAACCGAGCTCGGGAGCAGTGCAGCTCTCGAATCGAAGTCGTGTCCCCGAGCCGCCGTTCTCTCTCTTGCCGAAAACTGGATGAGCTAGAAGCGTGGCCCAAGAGATTCGTATTACGTTTCCAGACGTTCCTAAACGCGAGAGTAGCGTGCTGCTAACAAGCGGCGGCATTCCCCAAATATTATCCAGCCTGCAGTGAGAGGGTAGTGACGTTCTTCTTTCTAGCTTGGGTTGGCGCATTCGTGCGAGCGAGCGAGCAAGGACCCTCTAGGCCAGAGGTCAAACGCGACTGGGGACCGCCGCCGCCGCTGCTGCTGCGGGCAGCACCGTCGTAGCTGCTGCTGGCATGCTTCTCTGCTGCTGCCACTTTGTCCATCACCAGCAGCTGTAACAGGCCGAGACCAGGGCAGTTTTATTACAGGTCGGCGACAAGTTCCGTCACGTATGCGGCCGCCGAACCGAACTGCGAACAGCTGCTGCACGCAGCTAGCCAAAGCACATCACAAGGTTATCAAGAGAAGTTTTCAGCAGAGGCCTGGATCACTGGTATCCCTCTTTTGGCTAAGTTACAATCGTCAAAGCTATTCTCGATGTGAACCCATCGAAAACCACGTGTTTGTGTGCTCTTAAGCAAGTTGGGCGATTGTCAACTATTCACGCCATTTGAGTATTCGTCTTACTTAAGGGTCTTCGTCTCAGCCGGCGAGAAATGCTTCTCTTCGCTTCGAATCGAATCTGCTTCTCAGGCTGCTGCTGCTGGATTTGGTGCTCACCGGCCTCCTCACTCAAATCTTCGTTACTAATGAATGAGTCGTAGGCAGAAAGGCTGTGGGGGCACTAGCCCCCTCTCCCCATCTTCTGTCTGCTTTACACATCGCTTCACTAGCTTGCACCATCCTACCTATCCAATCTATTGTCATTCAATTTAAAGAAGTTTGCTACCAATTCAAATGTGAATCCGGCAAACAACTCTGTAAACGGAATTGAGAGTTCGACCAGCTGGAAAGCAGAGAGGGATCGAAGCGAGAATTGGTGCAGCAATTTTACTTGGATACTAATCTTCTTGGACAGCTCTTCTCGTGGTGACAAATGAAACCTTAAGTCCCCGAGCCACCGTTCTCTCTCTCTTGCCGCAGGGCATCGGTTCTGCCACGCGGGGCCGGCCGTCAGGTTTATCGCGTAATATCAGGTTTACATGCTTCGACAGAGGCTGCTTTCGGTTGGCCCTGGTAGCGCTCTCCGGTAGCTATTAAGCTTTGCACTGCTGTGTGCAATAACTCTTTAGAGATACATTCACGTAAGCACTCGGGATTTTTCGCAATTTTTTTGTAGCTGATTTCACAATTTTGCAGAGCCGCTTGCAGAGCTTCCTGCAGCGCCGGGCGGGCGGGCGGGCGGGTGGGCGGGCGAGTCCACCGCCCGCCCGCCCCCATAGCTCTGATATAGACTTGTTATCTAAAGCTAGAGGGCGCTGTTGTCCGAACTTCGCTGCCGTGGGCATGGCTGCGTGCATCGGCAGTGCTGCAGCTACGATTCGTTAGCCGTGATTCCAAGGCTTCACTGGTATTCATAGCGCGTCGGCTGAGACTGGCATCGTATATTATACTGAATAATAATGCACCTCCGTCTGTAACTTCACAAAGCCACAAAGATTATGTGGGTATTGTGCAGGAGAGTTTTGTATAGCCCACCCACAGCCTAAGCGGCTTTCGTTACGCATTCAGTAGCCAACAGACTTTGTCTCACGCAACAAACAGAAAGTGGGAAGCATAGCAGCGTCAGAAGAGCAGTTGCGGTAGTCAGTAGCATGGAAGTAGCAGCAGCTCAGGACTGCAGAAAAAGATGAACCACAGTCGGCAGCAGCCGAGTATTTTTCGTTTCGTAAGAATCGTGGAAGCAAGTTCCAGTCTAGGAACTACAGAACTAAAGCTTATGTCGCCAACGGTCTTTAAGCGGAGGAATGAAACGGCTAATTTATTGTACACACAGGACCTGAGGGCACGAGGAGGCTGAAAATGGTGCAGCAGTTCAGCTAGGTATGGAGGAGCCAAGCCGTGGCGGGCCTTGTGGTTCAGCGAAAGAACTTTGCTCTGTGTCCGTTGCTCAACCGGCAGCCATCCTAGGTCTTTAGCAAAGGAGACACTTGCTCAAACCTCTGGGACTTGAAGACCAGCCTTGCAGCCATATTCATAGCCAGCTGCAGTGGCCTAGTCGCTTTCTTTCGTAGCCCAGCCAAAAGGGAATTACAATAATCTAGCCGAGACAGAACTAAGTAGCTAGTCAAATTTTTCGCAAGCCACCATAGAAGACAGCTCCTAATCTTAGATAGGGATCAGATGCGATGGCCAGTCGTAGAAGCAGTATTCTGAATGAAGCTTTTAAAATATAGGCAACTGTCGAAAACGGCACCTAAATTTCGAGTATGTGGTTATGGTCGCATAGCAGCATTACCTGTTAGAAGAGCAAAGCCTTTTAATCCAGCCACACACTTATGGTGTCCTATGAGGAGCAGTTCGATTTTATATTCATTTAGTCTCAAGAAGTTTTCCGACATCCAGGATCGAATGTCGGTAAGGCAACCATTCAGTTTATCAGTTGCTGCTGCAGATTCCGACAGTTTGAATGACGAATGCAACTGAGTATCGTCAGCATTAAAGTGATATCCTATTCCATGGGCATGACTAACTTTTTCCAGAGGTTGAGAATAAATGGAGAACAGCAAGGGACCGAGGACGGACCCTTGAGGGACTCCACAGCTGACCCGGCTCGTGAGTGAGATCACACACCCCCATGACACGGATTGAACGCGATCGGACAAGTACAATTTAAATCACGCGAGTGTCGCGTCTGCTAGACCGATCATTGTTCTCAATCGTTCCAAGTAGGACATCGTGATTAATGATGTCGAAGGCAGCTGATAGAGGTAGCAGAGCTAGGGCAGTGACATTCCCGTCATCGTTGCCACATAGAATGTCATTCTTAACACGGAGGAGAGCAGTTTCAGTGGAGTGCTGCGTCTTGTACCCCGATTGAAATGTTTCTGACATTTCATTCTTTTCAATATGTTCAACCAGCTTCTTAGTTACAATGATTTTCAGGAATCTTTGACAAGAAAGAAAGAAGGAAAGCTGGGTGATAGTTTGCAAGGACCTCTGTGTCGATTAAGCATGCCGGAATATAAGTTCGCTGACTTTGACACCGGCTAAGTGAGTGCAGCTGTGTGATCGGTGACAGCTAGCTATCTCATTCTTCTTCTATTTTTGAAAGTGAAGGCACCTGGAAAGACAAAGTGACCTGGAGCACCTGGAAAGGTCAGTTCACACACACACAAACGCACACACACACACGCACACGCAGGCGCACACACACATATGCAGCCTGACCCCCAAAGCGCAAGTTGGTCGGGCTGGTCATATAAATGAATGCTGTAAAGGAGCCAGGGCGGCAATCACGTGGTGCTGGTGCAAGCACTAAAGAACTGCCTGCTCTATAGGAATAATCAAACCACCAGGCTCAGAAAGCGTTCACTAGAAGTGTCACGACTTACTGCGACAAGCCTGAAGAGAGAGAGAGAGAGGCAGAGAGAGAGAGAGAGAGAGAGAGAGAGAGACATAGAGAGAGACAGAGAGAGACACAGAGACACAGAGACACAGAGAGAGAGAGAGAGAGAGAGAGAGAGAGAGAGAGAGAGAGAGAGAGAGAGAGAGAGAGAGAGAGAGAGAGAGAGAGAGAGAGAGAGAGAGACGACACTCCGACTCAAGCTATGGTAAGAATGGATAATTGCAAATTTTTATTCAGTCGCACGCTCCGCCCTCATTCGTTCTACCACGTTCCAATTGTCGAACATCAATCAAGCTTCTGAGCGCTAGACAAAACACCACAACGTTACGTTAGGAGAGTCTAAAGGACGCAATACAATCTGTAATAATATTAGTTGTTATTGTAGAGAATTTTTGTAGCACCCTAAAAGAGCTCAGTTTTCTAGTCACTTCGTACAAGCTGGAACGGAAACTAAACGACCTGTAAGTGTTGGTCACGTGCACAACTGCAGCGCCTGTATGCCCATAGAGTGAGATTTGGCCCAGTGGTTAAGGTGCTCGCCCTTAACGACCGAGGTCAACGTGAACGTATAGGAAGACCGAGGTAGTAGGCTCGAGCCCCGCGGCATATGTTAAGCTTCTTAATAGACTAAGTTCTCTCAGGGCGCTATACAAATTATATTTTATATATATTTATATTATTCACAAGAGCGAAGCAGACTGCGTGAGGAGGAATTATATTACTGAAAATTACACAGCTTGAGTTGAGCAAAAATACGCAGTTCATTAAAGAGCTTTTTCAATATTCTCGTGCGAGAGCCGCGCGCCACCTAATTTTAGCAGAGATCTTTGTCAGTCTCGACACAGTGGCTTGCTAGTTCGTCGTTTCCTAGTTCGCGGTTTCTTAGTTCTCGGGCACTGGGCACAGTTGACCGAGCCGGTTGGCAGGCAACGCGTGACGTAGGCCCGCGCTCGCGGCCGTGGGGATGCCACGTGACTACACCCACACTCGCGGTGCTGGGAGAGCCCGGGCGGTGTTCGTCTTGTTTCGACGTCCTCTGCGAATAAACGGCGCATTAGATAGTTTAGTGCGGCGCTCGACCGGAAGCTGGAGTGCGTCGTTGAGCTGAAGCCTAGCCACTCCCAACTCGCTGCTACAGCTGTGGGCTAGCAGAGGCAGAGGCAGAGGCAGAGCATCTGAACCGCGAGCTACCATTGCAGTAATTATTTAACGCCTAGAGGCAAGTCTTGCCGTCGGTGGAAACGTGAGACACAGAGTCAGACACGTTGCCGAGGGGCAATCGTTACTCGCTCTGCTCGGAGCAGCTTAATCATGACAGAGTAGCATATCATTTGCAAAGTCAATCTGTCAGCGTAGTCACTTCGTTCAACCGGTGTGATTGAGTGGCCCACTGCAGCGCAATCTTGTAACGCCGAAGGCTCGGCGGAGTAGGCGTAACCTGCCGCTTACCGAGCAGCATAACCTACCGCCTAATGCAATTCGGTTCGCGTCTACGCGAAAAATGCGCGCCTACGCGGCGCAACCTTCTTATGGTTACTAAGGGGAGTCCGCGGCGTTAAATGGAAAACGAGACACACGAATAGGGGATTTTACTGAGCTCTATTCGCAAGCACACAGTGTCGCTGCGCGTCTAGCTCAGCTTTATCCTCCGCACTCCTCGCAGGCTCACAACAGCACGAGCAAGCTTGCGGAGGAAATACGTCCCCGCACTTAGGCTACCTATGTCTATTGTGGGGAGCGACCCAAATAAGACGGAGGAGCCCGAACCGGAGCCTAGACCATGACTGGAGAACTAGGGCTCCGCTTCTTAACGGCAGGAATAACTCAACACACTACACCAAGCACTCCTGGCGAGACCACGTGCGCTCGCACACACATAAAACACAAAAGAAGCGCATACACACAAAACACAAAAGAAACACAAATATGCGAGCTCGGGCACGATACGACCGTATTCGGCATCCAGGAATTCTCCTGATGCTGAATCTCTGTCTCGTCCATCGCCCGTGGACAGCCCGCCTTCCTCCTTCACTTTCAGAGAAACAAGTCCAGAAACTACCGGCGACGGCGTCGAAACGGAGCCGAAGACGAACCTCGACCGAGCCTCGCCCTATCGTATAACTAGCCGGGACAACGGATTGACAAGCCAGCCAATATCAATCACCTCAACGATCTCTGCGTCCCCTTGCTCACAGCTCGAGAATGCAGGTGCTCTTCAGCCAACTTTCTCGTTCTTACGGAAACCGTCCAGCAACTCTAGGATGGCTGGCGGCGACAGCGACCTTGGGCAAGCGTTGCCCTATACTTTTCATAATCCAACAGTTTACCAATACCTCGTACAAACCTCAAATCCTTTGGAGACCGTGCATTTAGTTCGTATGCTCCCAAAGCTTGGAACTCCCTCCCGACTTGCGTCAGAACATCCCCTGACCTAACCACATTTAAAAAGAACTTAAAAACCCACCTATTTAGGACAGCATTTAATGGGTCCCTGTGATTCGTCCTTCATGTGCTTATGCGTGCTGATACTGTGCATGCTGCCACTAACCACATTTGCATGCTGATCCTGTGCATGTCACCCCTAACCATGTTATTCACTTTGTTTGTTTATCAAGCATGATATTACTCACCATTCAGTTGCATTTCCCTTTGCAGCAAATGTAAAGCGCCTAGAGAGATTGAGTTCTCTGAGGGCGCTTTTATCAAGTGCATTATTATTATTTTTATTAGTATTATACTTAAATTGCTAGCTGGGACTATAGGGTTGACAGGCCAACCAATATCAATCACCTCATGGTCCTCCTACGATGGCTGCGTCCTCTTGCTTGAGGCTCTAGGACAGAGGCGTTTCGTGCTGAGCAGTTCTTGTGCGCCCTGAAACTGAGTCAGGCCGGCGCTGCGCTACATACAACCTCGTGGAAACGCAGTTGAGCCAGAGCGGCAGGACCCACGGCCGACCGTTGGTCACGTGATTGGGTACCGCCCCCCCCCCCCGCCGCCGCGGCGTGACCATTTCCTGCGGCTCGACCGTTTCCCGCGTGTCGCTATGGCCGGTGAGAGACTCGGTGCCGGTGAATGCGCTGCGCCGAGCGACCCACGTAGGCCTTCTCGTCCGCGTGCAGTGCGTTTCTCAACTTGCGTATGACCGCGCAATCGAATGCTGTTCGCCAGACGGGCGTCAGGTGGCCGTCGCGAGTGTGGCAGTGTGACCGCCGCTGCCATACAGTCCGCGCGGGCGCACTAGCGGCTTCGGTGGCCCCTGACTGCTGCTGCTGCTGCTTCGACGCTCCCGCTTTCTAGAGCTGCGCCGCGTTCTAGTGACGTGGCTCTCGCTGCTAGCCGCGTGCTAGCTATTTTTTTTTTGTTTCACAGCATGGCGCTACTCTGCTGCGACGAGGTCCGCACGATGCGGGCCTCGCGGCTGAGTAATGACCGTGACATTGTGTTGACTGTGCGTACTAACCCTGACCACATTTTAGGCTTCTTGACTTTGCGCACGTTACACGAACCATTTGACCATGCTTCAAAGAATATTTATACGCTTAGAAAGAGATTAGGTCATCTGAGCGCGCTATACAAATGTATTTATTATTATTATTATTGATTGCATTCCGCTCTGGCCGTGCCGACTCGACCCCGAGGCCCAACCAGGGAGTGACTGTGCCCAATTGTGCGGGGGGGGGGGGGGGGGGGCAGCTGCCCTGGGTCAAAGGTTGGCGCGACGAAGTATCAGGCGAAGGGAAGGGGGTTGGGAGGTGCATTTTCAGGAAATGCCCAGCATGTCTGCCTAGCTAGGCGAAGTTCTGGCCTAAGTCAACGCTTTGGTTTATCATTTTTTATTCTTGAGCTAAGCAATTCTTTATCCACATTTGTCGACCTTTGTCACAAAGTGTGCATTTTGTGACAGGCACCTGACAGCCACGTGTGGAGTAACATGATTCGAGGCCAGCCCCTCGCTGCTAGGATGGAAAGGGCCGCCCCCCTGGGTTGTATGCCTTCGGCAAGGTGCTGGCACTTCACGACTCTGGTGGTTTGTCCATTCCTATAGAGCAGGCAGTTCTTTATTGCTTGCACCAGCTCCGGTGATTGCCGCCCTGGCTCCTTTACAGCATTCATTCATATGACCAGCCCGACCAACTTGCGCTTAGGGGGTCAGGCTGCATATGTGTGTGCCTGCGTGTGTGTGTGTGTGTGTGTGTGTGTGTGTGTGTGTGTGTGTGTGTGTGTGTGTGTGTGTGTGTGTGTGTGTGTGTGCGTGCAATTTCTGGTGTGAGCTTGTAGCTACTCTTGATACAAGTTCACTCCTGATTTAAGGCTTGCGGACACTTTTGGCCACTTTCAGACAGCTAAACCTACAGTGTAGGGGTGCACCGCTATAACAGAATATAATTCATTTGTATTGCACCCTCAGAGACCTTAAGCTCTATTCAGGCGTTTCCATATGTCACGAGGCTCGAGACCATGACTTCGGTCATCAAACATATTCACCTTGACCTTGATTCGAGGCGAGCACCTTAACCACTGTGCCAAACCAGCTGGCGTTACTGTACTATCTGTCGCTTCGGTAGCTAACTTTCCTGTAGGCACAATATGCATAAATTGTGATAGCAATATTTATTTTGCTAAATTAAATCAAAGTAAAATGTGTTGAAATTAAGCAGCAGCCAAGCTTCTTTCTAGTTTACGATAGTGACGTGATGTAATCACTTATTGCAACCCAGGACTTAACCGAAACAACCTCTGTGGTGGTCTTTCCGAATTACAACGTGCCGTGGCAACTCCACGTTTGCTGATGCCTTGATCATATTGCGTACCGTTCGTCTGCTGTAACACCTCTCGTGGCGTAGCCCAGGTGCTTGCACTTCTCGACCCTGGTCGTGGGTTTGAGTCCTGAAGCAGACGATCCTTTATTGCCAGCTGCAAGCAGGGTGCTAGCCGCTAAGGCTCTTCAGCTGCACTATAAATGAGGCTGTTAGATCAGCTAAACTTTTATGATATGTTTGACCCACTTCGAGAGCCCATGTGGTTGAGTCATTTAAGCTTAGCACGAGCACCTTAAGGTTAATTCATTGATGTATCAGCCTTCGGTTTCGTTTTTGTAGGACCACCAGTGCACGACCTCGTCAAACCACTGTCCTGGCTGCTTGGCAAGTGGAGCTCGGATGCAGGTCACGGACACTTTCCTACTATAAAGGACTTCATCTATGGGGAAGTTATCCAGTTCGTCCATGTGGGTCAACCCAATATTCAATTTAGGTAATCTATACATGCACAGACGTGCTCGTGCAGTGTACGGCTTCTCTTTGCGCAAGAAACATATTTGCAATCAGATATTGCCTCGCCTGTAGCCATGTCCCATCAACTGTTTCGTAGTTGACGTTGAGCATCGGTTTGCTTCGATGGATCACTGGAGTTTCTTATTTTTCCTATCGGCTTGAGCAGTGCAAGGGAGCTGCTACAGCTTCTAGGGCTGGTCTGCTCAACTTGGAATGAAAACTTCTTTTTATTAGTGCATGTTGGAGTTGTGGATACCATCATTGGTTGGGTTGAAAACTCGATTGTTACAGCCATTACGGAATAGTGACAGGCAGTTCTTTGTTTAACTCGGTTTCAATATCTTATGCTGAGCTTTGGATCGAATGTTAAGCTGCACACCGAAGCAAGACTTAATGCAGCACTACAATGGTATCGCTTTTCGTCGGAAGAATTGCTGTTAACTGCTGCTGTCTGCCTGAGCAATTGAGTAGCAACTGCTGCATATAAATATGTCAAGCATTAAATGCGGCTGAGCGCCCAGTCGAATAAGTGCCCTCGTGAAAGAGGCTGGTCTGTCACAGTAACTTTCAATGTGTAGAAGAAAGAATGAGAAGATGGCATTACCAGTCTAGTTTTAATCAAATATTCCCAACAGCTGTTGCCTATTCCCTCTACAATAAGCGATTTCTGCGATTAGTCGTTGAAGTGTGAGGCGAACAACTGCATTTGTGGGTTGCATTTAATCGTTGTGTTGCAGCGCCTATGCTAACCACGCTGAGACAAAGAAGCCGATGCACAGAGAGGTCGGCTTTATTCGACCTCGAGCTGGATCCAATGACGTTGCTTGGATATGCGCACAGAACACAGGTACTAATCACATATCCGTCTACTGTGACTGCTATGTCGCACTGGTAGTGTGTGGTACTGATGCTGTTGAATTTGTTCGAGTTTCGTTGTTTGAATTAGCCCCACATTGCCTTCGACTTGCATTTTTAATTATGCTGCTTTGCCATATGTTGATCCACAGTCTGGCATACTCCGCACGACTTCCGTTTCTTTCATTATGATAGCCATGAAAAGCACTTTGGGACAGGGCATGGTAGCTCTAGAGGTAGGCCTAGGCAGTAATCAGCAGATCGAGGCAATGTGAGACGGATGAATGCTCTCAAGCATCACGTGGGGACTTTCTTCTTACTGATTGGTCGTGCAGAGTGACAAAGAAGTGTGGAGAAAACACACGTTTTTACATAATATCCAGTTAAGTTAAAAATGACGTGTACACAGATTCTATATATTATATATATTGTCATCTTATATATATATATATATATATATATATATATATATATATATATATTGTCATCTTAATTCGCCGTATGTTGGCATACTCTAGAATGCTTGTATCGGGATATAGCAATGTTCAATCTTATACGACGAGCCCAGAGCAGCAGCAGTCAGACGAGTAGCCAGCCACTCGACCTAGCGGTGTGCCACCTCCTGCTCGGTGGCTGACTGCTCCGTTTATTGAATAGCACTCGTGCAACCGCTGCCTGACCTCCTGGCTCCGGTCATGCATTGGCAGTTATCTTTTAGGTCTGACGGAGCTAGCAGAAGGTAAAGTCGTCGATAAAAAGCTGACGGTGGAGTCGCACACCATTGGTCGCATGACGTTTGGTGCTGAACCGCAGACTTTGAAGGTTCGACATGCTGCTGCTCAGCACAGCTGCAGCGGCTGCTGTACGCTTTCCTCGAATCGAGCAGCGGCAGTTGAGTTTTGCACCAGCTGCAATCGCCTGATCGCACATGCTGGTAGGCCAGTAAGCAGTGAGTTGCAGAAGTCGAGACGAGATGTCACGAATGCATTGACCAACTCAGACGTGGTATCCTTATCTAAACAAGCCTGAATTTTAGCAATATTATGAAGCTGAAAATAGGCAGATTTGACTGTGGAGCTGATATGGTCGTCTAACGAGAGGTCGCTTTATGCCAATGGGTCAGCAGGCCATTTTGTGATCACGACAGCTAGCCGAGACTTGATGCAGTGGACAGTCTAATTGTAACGGTTGATCCGAGATCCAAATCGGGATGCTCGCCCCTGACTCCTAATAATAATAATGATAATAATAATAATGCACTTGATAAAGCGTCCTCAGAGAACTCAATCTCTTTCTAAGCGCTTTACATTTGCTGCAAAGGGAAACGTGATTGAATGGTGAGTAATATCATGCTTAGCCCTGGGGTGAGGTGCTCTCGCTTTATGACTGCATTACATACACATGGATCGATCGATCCTGTGAATGGATCTAGTCGTGCAGCGGGCAACCCTTTATTGACTTCTTCAAGCGAGAGTGACAGCCGCTACGGCTCTTCTGCCCGCTATATAAATGAGGCTGTTAAATTCGCTACCCTCTGCTGACTTCGCCTTGCTTGGTGACAGAAACGTTTGCTCTGCAAGTCCTTGACTGTGGAGCTCCCATAATTCTCACGAAACGACAGCTCCTGTTGCCTACTATGGCACATCCTTTCCAGCCGTCCTGAGCTGCTACTTCCATTCTACTCACTACCTCAACTGCTCTCCTGACTCAGCCATGCTTCTCACTTTCTCTTTGTTGCGTGAAATGAAGTCTGTTGGCTATCGAATGCGTATCGAAAGCCGATTAGGCTGTGAGTGCGCTGTGCAAAACTCTCCAGCGTAACATCCACGTAGTCTTTGTGGAGTTGGAGATACATTACATTATATTACTATACTGAGTAGCTGTGGCTGTGCACTGGATGCACAATGGTATGTCCAATCCAATATGTCATGGTCGGCTGTTTTCGGTGAAATTTCAAGGTTTGGCACGTACCATCAGTGGAACTGTGTACTGCAATATATGAATTGCCTGGAATAGGCAAGCAATCGATATGCTTACTCCTTACTCCTGAGACTTTAAATATGTAAGGTCAACACAGATAGTGACCTGACCATAGTCGGAAACGAGTTCCAGTCTTTCGGTGCATGCTAGCTGAAGGCTCGATTACCGAAAGCTTTCAGTTTGGTGCAACGAGATGCTGAGGATTGGTTAATGCGAGAGCACGTGACTGGAGGAGCGAGAGGTCGGATAGGTAGGCTGGTACAAGCAAATGAGTGATCTAGTATCTTGAAAACGATTCGATGCTTAATTGGGATCCAATGAAGCTCAGATAAAAGTGATGCAGTGTGGCAGCTACGCCTTTGTCGACAGACCAGACGAGCTGCTGAGTTTTGCACCAGTTGTTGATTAAGGATACAGGCCAGGAGTTTTGAATAAAAGCGATTGCACTACTCTAGACGAGATGACACGAACGTTTTAACTAGTTAGGCTGTCATACTCTTATATAGACAGGCCCTAATTTTGGCGACGTTCCTTTGCTAAAAGTAGGCCGGCTTGTCAAATGTAAGAAATGTGCTCATCTAATGACAAATATTTTTTGAAGCAGTAAGCCTTGATTATGGGTAGTCGGGAGTGATGCTAGTTGAACCAATCTTGAGGGTTTGCAAGAACAAGTAGTTCTGCTTTGGTACTTGCTCATTTAATAGAGCTTTTAACTGGCATTTAAAAAAAATTAAAATGAATCGAAAATTTGGGGGTGGGTGAATTTTGGAGCCGGGGTTTTCAGGGAGCAGTTAATATCCCTCCTTTTTTATATTTATGGCACATCTCTTAGTGTGTTTTGTTCACTCTTCTTTCTTTTGTCGACAGCCGTAGACTTAATAACAGTTAAGCATCATGTGACAACTAAATTTCTTCCATGCTCTTTACATGTGCTGGAAAGGGGCACATTTGTATTCACACAGACACACACACATATATATATATATATATGTATAAATAAATAAATATATATATATATATAATATATGCTTGCACACACACACACATATATCTGTATGTCATTTTTAGATGTGTCAACTGATTGGTGATAACATGTATAAATTGTGAGCACAAGCAGGCATTTGATAATTCACTCTGGCGTAGCAAATGCTCTTGAGTGGGTTTGAGCTTGGTTTTAGATGCCATCAAGTCAGAGGGTATCGTAATATTGAGGTGCCTTTCCCTGGCGGCTGGTGCTGTTACTTCCGGCAGATGAGCTGTTATGGCAGCCATATGTAACTGGTATGGGAACTCAGGTATGTTTGGGGGCAGAATTGAATGCAACGATATTCGGCACCTTTCGAGTATAAATATGGCTATATATATATATATATATATATATATATATATATATATATATATGCGGCTTATTTCATGGGCCGGATCCTTTTCAGTGTTATTGGCAAAGCTCGAATTCAAAATCTTGAGAAGGCATTGAACTACTCCCTCTTATGAAGCACGCATCCCCTCCTAGGACCCCAAGGAGCTTAGAGCATTCTAGAGAATCTAGCGCCATTCCCATTTGAAAGGGTCATTCGAGCTTTTTGCTTGTCGACATCTTCTGGCTTTCTGTTGAGAGATGGCAGTGGTACTCCTCCCAATGGCTGCATCATCAGCTTAATTTACATCTGTTTGGCAGAAGAGCCTTAACGACCATCACCACCACTTGCAGTTGACAATAAAGGAGCACCCACTGCAAAATTCGAACCCAAGACCTCGGGTGCTAAGAGCGAGCAACTTGCACCATCTGTAAAGTGCATAGAGATACAGTTCTCTGAGTGTGCTATACAAATGTATTATTATTATTCTAGGTTGGTATTGAACCGACTAGTGACTACGGCCGAGCTGCAACAGCTCAGTGGCTATCTATAGCGCCTTTTTTTGGATGCTTGGACTTCTTTTATCAAGCCCAGCATGTCTATCATCACTGGATCCTGCTAATTAGCTGGCCTTGCACATGTATGACATCATCGATCTTACCTTCCACTCGGTGCATGGTTGGTGAATCTCTAGAGCCAGTGTTCTACTGCTTCTCCTCTTGGAAGTTTGAGGGCATTCTGATGCTTTGTGGTTAGCAAAACGTAGCAGTGTGCTATTGCCCAGAGAATAGAACGACTCGTAAGTTGATAACATAGCTTACACCCTGAAGCTTTACAATTGCATGCAAGCACATCGACAGATTCTGGTCGCGAGAAGACGATAGTGATAGACTTGGATACCATCAAAAATGTAATACCTTGGAAAACCACTAGTCATTAGCCTCTTTATCCTTGCTAGCAACTTTGACATCGCAAGTGTCTTGCAAATCGTGTAGTTTACAGATATTGTTAGCCGTGAGATCACTCCAATTTTGGGATGTTGTGCCACAAGCTCGTAGTTACATGCGATCTTCAACGTTTGGCAAGAAAATGATGAAAACGTTTGATGTAACAGCACTTGCCATACACACTGCTGATCCTTGCTTGCATAAGTAGCTGGCCGCCTAGTGAATCTTTCTTTCAAATCTCCGAAATGACCCAACCAACGACCGCTACGCTACAGTCCCTTCGATAGAAAAATCTAACACATCAACAGCCTGCTCCTATTTGCCCCTGATGCATCCTCAGGGGATGCATATTTCCTTTCGCATCCACATTCTGTTGCTCTGACAGTGAGGAGCCTACACCAGGGGCCGGCGCTCCCTGACGGTGGCTGCACGACTTCACTCTTACGCCACACTCTTTGTAGATATGCCGCTCCCTGACGCTGCTCGATGACGGCAGACTGGAGCACAAGGTATCCATGGCAACGAGCACACAGCCACAGCTCCAAGAGCATCTCGTCGTACACTACGCAAGAATGGAAGGTATGAGTTCCGCTGCTGCTTCGCCTGCTTGCAGCAGTGCAGGCGTGCCGATGCACTTGCAGTAGGTCGCTGCACTTGCAGTAGGTCGCTTCGTTTGTCATGCAGAATGAGCTGCTTGCACTGACTTCACTGAATGGGCAGCACCTGACTGACGAAGTCAGTAGTAGCTTACGGTGTCCATCGTCCACTGCCAGATGCCTTCGGCTGGACACCACTCTAACTGCTAGGCTCATCAGCAAGGACCCACCGATACGCTTGCGCACTCGTGTATATTTGAATTAAAGAACTACAACTGACAGTGCCAGCCAGACGTGGTAAATAGTGATGTAGCAGACAGCACCGGTGCTGCTGCGGAGCAGACGTGTCCTAGCGGTGGTTGAGGCTGCTGCTCCGCTCCTGCACCATGGGGGAGGGCAGCTTCGTGCACTGCAGTCGGTGCCAGCCAGCGAGGTGGTGGTAGTCAGCTTTTGGCAGTCAGCCTTGGTGACTCTAGGTCTTTTTGCCGAAGAAAGCCGTGATGCTCTTCATGCCGGACCTATCCACTTTGGCTAGCTTCTTCTCTTGTGCGCTGAGCTTCTGCAAGTGAGCCGGATTGCCGTGCACATCAGCAGCAGCAGCCACCACATGGTGGCGCCACCCCTTAAAGACCAGCAGCCGACCGAGCCCGGTGGCCCTAGATCGTGTGGCTGCACATGAGCCGCAAGCGAACGTCAGGTAGTGCATGCTGGCACTCGGCCGGTGACACAGTCAGAAGGAATTCGATAGTTGGAGAATATTTCCCGTTTTTTTTTTACTTGCTTCAGGATTGGCATTACTCTTAGCTCAGAACTGCCTCCGGCAAATATGCTGATGGGAAGGGTGGGGGGGGGAATCGCCACCGATTGCATATCCGGCACCGTAAGCAAGCCCTAGCTGTAACCCTGCTATAGCAGCCGGAAGAACGAGGGAGTGATGCCTGATATTCACTGCCTCCTCCGTCGGACACAGGCTTCACTCGAAAGACAGGGCAGTTCAGTGGCATTAAGATGGACTAATTGTATGAGCTGTGCCTTTCCTGGCAGTTCATTAGGTATAGATAGTACTGTATGTATGCAGATCGAGCATGGAGGACAGTATCACAGCTGCAGCCTTGCTGCAAGACCGATGGCTGCTCCGTGATGCTAAATGTTCAGTAGGTTCAGGGGGGGTGTGTGCAAAATAAGGACGTGCACAAGTGCAGCACCACGAGGCCTTTGATAGTCGCGCTATAGCGCAAGCGCTCGGACGCACTCACACAAAAGTCCGGCACGTAAGCATTCGTCACCATGGAATTTGCAGACACGCCGGTGGAAATGCATTTTTAACAGTGAAAGACCTTTTAATAACTAGCTTCCTAGATCTATTTCTCAACACGGGACTTGCTCTGAAATGGCGGCACCACATCAAAAACGACCATTGGCGACTACTGACCTTAGCAGCTGCTGGAGCCTTGACATTGGAGCTGTAGTCCTCCAGTGGCTGCAGGACGTCGCCCTCAAGTTTCGGCGTCTGGACACAAAGAGCGTGTGGCACCGATCAGCATCACAGCCAAGCTGCACTGGCTGAAGCAGCCCATTTAGTACGATCAAGAGGCATGCATGTGCAACAGCAACGGCCTGTCACTTCTTCCTGCCGAGTATAATGAATGAAATATGTCTAGCATACTAGCAGGGCAACTTTATCCCCCCTCCTGCAGCTACAACCTAACTAAGAGGCCTTCTCGTACACGTGACAAGCGTGCATCAGTGTCACGCTGCCAGGACATGTGACAGGCCTTTCCTCAGGACTCCCGTGCCCCGAGAACAATTCATACGTTTCTTTTGGGTGCATACAGAAAGCATACACCAGGACCGACCAGGAGTAAAAAATAACCGCAGTAATCTAGAGATAGTAACATTAGACCTGTACAGCAAAGGCGATTCGACACGATTCCTTACACTCCAGTCTGCAGTTAACAAATGCATGCCATAAATGTACTCCTGCCCTTAAACCCAATACCACGCGGCTTCAGCTTATCGATACGAGCTGCTGGGCAACAGATTCACTCTACATCGACTATCAAGACCGATGCACATATGCAAATTCACGTGTGGCAATTAGACTGCAGGTTATACTTCTGTGACTATTCGGACGATGGCGTTATATGGCCTTTTAAGTACTGCTTACCTTTATAAGTGGTTCTCCATCATCGGTTACACCAATCGTGGTTGTAATGCTATAAAACAAAAAAAAAGTCATGTAAGAGATCTTCCATTATAACCATTGTATTTCAATGACATGAGCTAGTGATGATCACAGGGAAGCACAAAAAGGGTCTGACATTCTGCTTGGCCAAAAGGGTTGTGTTCCTAGGTATTACCAACTATCATGCACCCGTGAAATACTAACTGTCAACAAGTCGAAGTAGAAAGCAAGCAAGTGTACCTACTCTTCAGTTACACGCTGATCACAAACAGGTTATTTTTAACTAAATTTGGATGAATTCTGAGTGACTGACATGGCATATGTGAGAAATTGCTCACAGCATGATCCACCAGAACATATCACTTTCGGAATCCCTATCACACATACATAAATAGATTGCCGTTAACTCTTGGAATGGTCGAACTGACAGAAGAAAGTGCAATTGCAAGAGAGGCTCGCATACAGATATCACAGCAACATGAACATTATTGACATCACAGCTAAACTTCTGTGGCTCTCTATTTGGAGGTCTTAGTGCTTCTGCAATTGCATATTTACAGGAGGGTGCAAAGCTCTGAAGCTAGGCTTCCATGCCGTTAATGTAGAAACTGCCACACTACATCACTTCTCAACGAGCTGCACTGGCTCCCCATCAAGAAGCACATCGACTTCTAGGTTTGGCCCAGTGGTTAAGGTGCTTGCCTCGAACCAAAGTCAAGTTGAATGTATTTGATGACCTCAAGCTCCGGTTGATATGCTGTGCCTCGAACCAACCTCAAATCTTTAGGAGACCATGCCTTCAGTTGCTCCTACACTGCCAAAAACCTAGAACTTGCTCACTACTCACATGACATCCTTTGATTTTGACGACAAATCAAAAAAGCTGAAAATCTACTTGCCCCCCTACAGAATTTGTCAATTTTCCTTAATGTGACTACACGTGCTATAATTGTGCATGTGATCATCACTACAGTAATCAGTTGATATGCTTCCTCTCTGGCATAACAAGTGATTTAGTTCTGATAGGGAGCTATATAAAATATTATCATTATTAGTACAAAGATCTTGCATGCAATATCCGTTGCATCGGGCCTAGTAGGAGAGACATTAAGTAAAGCTTGTTAGTGATAGTTTGGTTTGGTGGTGGATTGCTTGCAAAGAATTCTTTAGCCCATTTTATAAGACATTATAAATAACATTTGAAATATCCTTTCCCGAAAGACGAAGCCTCAACCTTTAGGGGTGCAATAATTCTTCCAAATGATCAAAGAATGATCAACTAAAAAAAAAAACTACCTAGCTAGCACCGTGAAAACTGAATATTTTCACGCCTTGTTATTTTAACTGTACACTTTTTCCCTGAACTCTCGGTACAATACAAAGAAATTATTGCCCGTGCTTCGGAGGCTAAGCTTGGCGGGCTGCTTTAAACGTGTGCAAAGCAGATAATAACCACCGATACCACCTTATTGGCAACTCTAAAAACACGGCCCTCTTTAAAATAAAGGACAGCCTTTATGGAAACCGACATCGAACATGTCATGCTAAAGCTACGGTGCTCCGGCAGCCTCCATAGCTCCATCTAAAAATCAAAAGCGATTGCTCCTTTTGTAGGAATAGTTGACCGTGAGACGCCGACAAGCCTGTATAGACGCTACGCCCATAGTCGACGTTCAATAGGATTGTTTACTATATTCCCGAGCTCGGTAGCTCTGCTCACTGTCAGAATCGTGGTGGTCACCCAGAGGGTCTTTCGTGGGGGGCCAAGGGCTCGACAGATGTGCGGCTCATGCGGTGGGTGGCATGAGCTAGAGCGGTCATGGAATGACCCAGAGCTGAATATTACCATCCTGAGAGGTCTCGCTATGGCTAGTACCCACAGGTCATCACTGTTTAGCGGCCTACAAAGCTTATTGGAAAAGCTACGCGTTCTGTAGCCACATCCAGAGGTCACGGCTCGAAGCTGGAGTTCAGAAGGGATTCGGTAGGAAATGCCCTTTGGGCATCCTTCCAGACCCGGTGGCTCGCTCCGCATCTCGACACAGACAGTTAAGCTTTGTGGCATGGGTGCACCACCAGCAGGCCGAGGCCTCTCTTCGGTGAAATTCTCTCGATTTTTATAGAGAAACGGTAGCCTTTGTTGAAAGCAGACTCCAATTCTATCGACCGAAGTAGCATCGATACGATCTGGCTATTCAGCCGATATAAGAATGATCATTTTCCATTGGGGAGTAGTCTGAGTAACTGAAATGAAAGAGGGCTGCTCAGAAGCCTCGTTAGCACCTATTTGAAAAGAGACAGGGACTCAGATTTGTTGAGTCCGAAGCAGCCACGCCCCGAAGGCCACGTGCAGGGCATTGCTGGCAGGCACACACAGCCCCATCTAAAAGCAGTCACTGCTTCGCTCTGGAGAAACAGCTTGAAGCAGCAAGCTAAAGGCGCGCCACCCAGACCGAGGTGCCGTAGCCTCACAAAATCTGTGCTTCTCTTTTTGTGAGAGCCAGGAGCTCTGCTTAGAGGTCTAAATGGGAAACGTGCGTCCTAATTAGAAGTGCCTAAAGTTTCGCACCGAAAGCGAACCGCTTGGCAGGTGCCTTTAGATGTGTCTATAAAAGATTTTTTTTTTAATTTGCTCAGCAACTCAAAAAAATACAATTGCCAACTTTATGAGTATGAAACTGGAAACTCACCCAGAACGCGAACATGTAATGCGAGCTGCGCTAGCATAGTTTCTAACTCCAAATAGGGAAAAATGGCCGATTCCCTCAAAAGAAACACTGCCCATTCACGCCTAAGGTACGACACCCGACAGGCCTCAGAAATCACTCTCACAGCCTGGCTAGCAACTCTGTGAACGCCTAGTAGCTACCTGGAAAAGGTTACCGGGCCTCCACGAGGAAGGCTAGGGGACATTTTTAACTGAACGGGGGGGGGGGGGAGCCTTGCACCCGGCCATTCCACAAAAGCTCGCAGGTCAAAAGCACGCAACGTTAGCAATCCCGACAAATTGCCCGCACAACAAAAACATGCAGAACTATAATAATTCTGTAAACATGCAAAAGTATAATAATAATTTTATAAGTATATGATTTAATTGATTTAACCGGCTTGTTGTGTTCCAAAAAAATTACTATTATACTACAAAAAACAATACTGCACAATACGGCAGATGTGGAAGTAATAATAGTACGTCAAGTTTTGTCATGCATTAATTATGCAAACTCTGAATCGCCAAATATCATGTCATGTTTTGAGAAAGCCAGTCAGAATGCCTGTTCAACCATCTTTACTGGAGCACAGCTAGTTGGATGCTTGCCTGATCTCGGACAACATCTTTGGCGCAAGGTTCAAGATTTCAATCTTGCAACAGAATATCGCCACGATGAAAATCTGCAAATGCACGTCAAAACAACTTTAGCTATAAGCTTCGTTCTTGTGGCAGATGTTCCTGGTGCTTTCAACGAATTAACCGATGGCTGCCTCCTTCTTATGGCACCATTGATCAACAACTATTAAGACATTCATTGGCAGCCAGCTACGAGGTCAACGAGCAAATCCAAGGTTTAGTTTGCAACTCGAATTGTTTCGGTCCTTCGAATAACTTCGATACAGCTTCAATTTCCGAAATGAATGTCAGAACACTGAAGTTTTGATTCCAAATTATACAGGATGGTGTCGCGGGCTTACTACTTACTGGTCTCAAATGGCCTGGGCCAGCCAGCCTCCTTACGTATTCGAACTGCAATACAGCTGCCATTTCCCACAACAGGTGTTGTAAAACTATGATTTTAATGCCACATTACAGATAACCATGTTTCGGGTTTACCCACCTCATTTCATGACATTGGTTGGGTGTGTTCTGTGTTCTAATGCTATAGTCTCCAATGGCCCAGGCCGTCAGAGGCCATAGCAATATACTGCCTTAGCTCAATCACATGGAATTTGGTGGGTAAATCCGGAATAATATTTTCCATAATAAGCAATCAAAACCTCAGTTCGACGATGCCTATTGTTGGAATATTAACTGCATCGAAGATAACATCGCATGATAACGGTCATGCACAATCGAATGCAATTTGGTGGGTAAACTAGGAACACGGTTTCCTATAATGAGGGATCAAAACAGCAGTAGCACGATGCCTATTTTAGGAATACCAGCTGTATTGCAGTTGGAATATGTAGGGAGCCTGGGTGGCCTGGGTCATTGGAGGCCACCCATGAGAACGAGCATGCGCAATTGCATGAAATATGGTGAGTACACTCCGGAACATTGCCATCTATATCAAAGCCAAGGCTGAGCGACACCTAGCGAGGAAATGGCAGCTGTATCATAGCTCGAAAATTCAGGGCACGCCGGGCAAATTGGGGACAACTGCATCCTAATAATCATGCGCTATGCCATGAAATTTGGTTGGTGAACGTGGAACACGGTTTTCTGTACTGTGAATTCAAAACCGAAATTTCACTATGCCTACCCTGGAAGTGGCAGCTGTATCGCATTTGATTACGTACAGAGGCTGGCTAGTCGGGGCCATTAGAGGTAACAGCATGAGAACGGCCATGCACTATGCCATAAATTAGGTTGGTTAACCCGACACTGTTTCCTACAATGCCGAATCAAAACCGGTTGCACGAAGCCTATTATGGAAATGGCAGTTTTATCGAGGTTCGAAATTGCACGGCGGACCAGGTTGGAGATTACCTTCAAGGAATCACACAGCCTGAGCATGTAGTTAAAAATTTTGTTAACATTATTAGGCTATATTAATCTTTATATATAACTATGAGATTTCAAAATATATTTAAAAGCTGGCATAACTATAATATAACGAGTTATATTATGTATGCATTTTTTCTAATAACATTTAGTTATGAATAATCTATTTAAACCAGCATCCCTTAAAATTATTCTTTGGGTGCTTTGGTCGGCATGCTTTTGTCCTTCGCGCTTCTATTGGGTTACCCATTCAGTGAGACCTATAGGACGGACTTTAGAACTCCCAACTTCTTCCCAATGCTCTTGCTCTCTGAATGCATAAAAAAATTGTCCGACGGAGTCTATGCATACATCTAGCTTCTAGCCTATTAAGCTTCTCTGAGCTAGATATACTGGTCCTTTCTGGACTGCATTTCACAAGTTTCATAAAAATCCTACACAACTGCATGCATAGAGACCGTTGTTTGAACAACGTAGAAAATGATAGAACGCAGCAAAAAACTGGGCACGGATGCAGTCAAGGTTCATTGATGCAACACCTTCTGCAAATAAACCAGTCGACAGCACTGTGGCCACAGTGCCACTGGCCAATGACAGGGAGCCGTATGGTGTTTGCCGTACAGTTAGTGGGGAAGACTTGCAAGAAAAGAAACTGCATCCGTGAAATATTGTACATAGCCACCATCATCTGGCTCACTGATGGATAACGTGGTTGTGTCAAAGACATGCATTGTACCGGCGACTGCTGGCTGCAGGTAGGACATTGATGCTTACCCTAAGCGGGCAGCAGCCAATTGCTGCACATCGCCAGGTAAATACTCTGATATAATTCCAAAAGCATATGTCAGGTAAGACTCTACAAAACAAAAACACAATTTACACACAACAGCAGAGAAGAGAACACATTGCATTGCATGTACCCTACTCATGGATAGCATATTTCGACTGAAGGGCTAGTTGAAGCCGACACCAACAAAACCCAACAGAATACACAGTGGCCCGAGTTCCTAGCTGCAGACAGCTACGATCAGCAGAGAACTGCATCGGTGCGAAGGACCAGAACGAACGTGGAGAGAGAGACGCGTCGAAAGCAACAAGACACTTCACCGTCGTTAACTGCTAGTGCTCGAAAACTGTGCACAAAAGCAAGAGGGATAACATCCCAGCTTTTGCTACTTCTAGAAGAGCACTCAAACACTCAACAGAGAAGGCAAACACGGCCGAGCATACAAAAAGTCGCAGTTGAAAGCATGTTCACCTTCAGCCAAGAAACATTTACGATGCAAGTATCACTAACAGAACTCCTGTCCGAGGTGCTCACTTGAACCACGCCGACATTAAGAACCAACCAATCATGATGGTACAGAGAAAATTAAAATTAATAATAACACATTTGTATAGCATCCTCAGAGAACTCAATCTCTTTCTAGGCCCTTTACATTTGCTGCAAAGGAAGCATGATGGAATAGTTAGTGGTAGCCAGCTTAATGACAACAAGCCATGCACAGGGTCAGCATGCAAATATGGCTGGTGGCAGCATGCACAGTGTCAGCATGCAAAAGCACACAAGAGACCCACTAAAAAGAATCAAAAAGACCAACTAAATGGCATGCTAATTAGCATGCTTCAAACTTTCTATTGCTAAAAAAAATGCTTAACAGGGTTGGTGAGATACATTTTTGTAGTTGGGTACTAGATGCATCTACTAAATCTTACTTTGCAGTGGTCCGACGGTACTAGAAAATAATCTCTGTCGAGGATGGCGACTTGTCGGGAGCCAGAAATTCCCCCCCCCCATTACTACAAAAGCAGGGTCGCTGCGAATATTTTTCACCTGGTAAGATATCTAGTTTGATAGCATTTCCGATTTGTTAAAAATATCGCTAACTCATGCAAATCATATGCTCTGGTAAAATTATGATGGCCTGCAGTCCACGAAAAAACTGAATTATCAGAGATTATAAGTCGATTCTCAGGATGTTCAGATTTTTGAGCCAGCACTGCATATATATCCTCACATTGGTGTTCCAAGTCCCTGGTTATAAAAACAAATCCATAAACGACCAAGCCGAAAACACATTTTAGCCAGCTAATTAATTAATGATAAGAATTAAAATAAAATAATAAATAAATAAAATAATATAACAAATAAATACATAATAAAAATAAATAAATAAATAATACAATCATTAAAATAAATAATTAATAATTGCAGTGCTTCCTTGGTAGATCGACCTTGTGTGGGAACATAAGGGCACAAATGCAAAATTGAAGTAAAGGTTGGCTGATTCGAAGGCCTCATGACATAGCAGCAGATAAGCTTAGCAGCTATCCCCTCCACCATTTAAAGTGGACAATATAGAATTGTCCGCTGCAAGACTCAAAACCATGTCGTGGGTAGTGAAGTGCAAGTACCTTACCCCAGAGCTAAGATCAGGGGGCAGAGGGGGGACAGCAGGACCAGCAACCGTGGCAGAATCGTTCTCAAGACCCGTGGTGACAGGCATGAGAATGTAGGCCCTGCCAAAGTGCTTTCTGACTATTGGCTAGCACCTGCTAGATATTAAGACCACTTTGTTACTACTTGCACAAGCCACCATTTAATAGGCATTCATAGGATCATTCCAGAAGAAACTATCATTCGACATCTCCTACAGAGGGCCATGATGAGAGAGTGGGCATGCTCTATGCGCCACTTATTGCATGCAGATAAAACAGACCACTTACTGGAAGATGTATCCCGAAATGCATCGCTCGGCACAAAAGACGACGACTTCGAACCGAGTGAAACGTCGTGCTTTTTCACCTCCAAATGACCTGCTAATTTCGCGACCTATAAAAAAGAAAGTTGAGAATAAGAGCAATCGATGAAACGAAAACAATCAGGCTTGCGCCTTAGTGTGGCAGAATGTGGCTCTTATCCACGCGACAGACCTACTCTTGCTTCACTGGCAAGTGCAAACGACGGCGGTAGGCGATTAGCAAGCTCGAAACACAGTGATACAGAAATTGGATTCGATGAGCCGTACTTAAGCATAGCAGACCCAAACTCCAGCAAAGAATTGCTGAAGCCGCAGCACAAGTATAACGTCGCAACTACCCCACAATAAAAAAATGCCCATTTCTTGATTTTTTTGTCTTGGGGCATGATTGTGGCCACTGAACTGCAAACGTTTGCCGGATTATTGTACTTTTTAGAGGCCACTTTCAAAAGCAAGTTAGCCATCCCAGAAGTTAAACATAAAAGTTAGCCATAAAAGACATTTAAGACGATAGGTAGAGTGTCTCTGCTTGTTTTGCTCTATCTTTCGGCAGCTTTTGATACTATCGATCACAAAGTTCTTCTAGAGCACATCTAATCTCCCTGGGCATCACTGGCACTGCTCTGCAGTGGTTCAGGTCCTATCTTAGTGGGAGACTCCAGAGTATTGACGTGAATGGACAAAGATCATCCGAAGTACCTCTGAAAATATGGGGTACCTCAGGGCTCCGTGCTAGGTCCGGTTCTTTTCACGGTTTATACTCTCCCTCTTGCCGATGTGATTGCCAAGCACAATCTAGGCTTTCACTTCTATGCGGATGACACTCAGTCGTACCTTTACTTTGATCCCTCCCAGCCTTCGATCACCTCGAATTATCTCAACTCACTTACTGCATGTATTCATGACATCCGCACATGGATGGCAGCAAATTTTATAAAAACTAAACGATGATAAAAACTAGCTTACTAGTTATGGGCAAACCCATTGTGATTCAGAATTTGGAAAGGCTGACGCTCAAAATTGGCTCTGCCAGCATATCTCCCATTGAATCAGCTCGAAATCTAGGTGTCGTGTTCCAAAGTGACCTGTCGCTAGACGACGACATCAGCTCCACAGTCAAGTCTGCCTACTTTCAGCTACATAACATTGCTAAAATTCGGGCTTGTTCAGATAAGGATACCACGTCTAAATTGGTCCATGCATTCGTGACATCCCGTCTTGACTTCTGTAACTCACTGCTTGCTGGCCTACTGGTATGTGCAATCAGGCGATTACAGATGGTGTAAAACACGGCAGTTAGGCTTGTCTGTCGTGAGCCTCGCAATTGCCATATCACACCACTTCTCGCCGACCTGCACTGGCTACCGGTCAAGCAACGGATCGACTTCAAGGTTTAGTCGCTCACTTTTAGGTCACTTCATTCTTTGGCTCCAGGCTATCTCTCAGATCTACTCCCCCACCAGGCCAAGCATCGTACAACCTGCTTTTCGGAATCCAATATTTTACCAATACCTCGTACAAACTTCAAATCCTTTGGAGACCGTGCATTTAGTTCGTATGCTCCCAAAGCCTGGAACTCCCTCCCGACTTGCGTCGGAACATCCCCTGACTTGACCACATTTAAAAAGAACTTAAAACACAACTATTTAGGACAGCATTTAGTGGGTGCCTTTGATTTGTCCTTAATGTGCTTATGCATGCTGACACTGTGCATGCTGCCACTAACCACACTTGCATGCTGACCCTATGCCTGTCACCTGTAACCATATTATTCATGATGTTTATCAAGCATGATATTACTCACCATTCAATCGCGTTTCCCTTTCCAGCAAATGTAAAGCGCCTAGAAAGAGATTGAGTTATCTGAGGGTGCTTTATCAAGTGCATTATTATAATCATTATTATTATTCGCCAATGCACAATGCTTGAGAGCCCATACAGGATATACAGCTATCCAACAGCCACCCCACAAGGTGGAAACCACTGATGGCGTCGGACAGTGGAATCGCAAAAGACACCTAAGACAATGACCCCAGCTTGTTAAGATTGCAGGATCCAAATGAGGCTGACCTTTTGCTCAATCCACTTCATCGTCTTCTCCATGTTCAGGCATACAGCTTGGCAGCCAGCAGCATCTGCCAGAAAAAGGTATGGCACAACAATTAGTCAGTTAATAATAATAAAAATAAAACATGCAGACTATGTAGTCCAAGAGAACTCATTCACTCTTTCTAGGCACTTACACGTGCTGCAAAGGAAACATGTCAACTGATAATTGATAAAATGCACAATTTCAACACACAGACACACAAAAACAAATTCATTCGGCGGGCGCAAATAATATAAGGAACAGGCAGATTTGCAGTTTCTTTTTCAATGTTATTAAGTCAGGGAATGTCGAGTTGACCGACGGTAGAGTTCCGGGATTTGGAAGCACAGGCACTGCACAAGTACGCTCTCCACAGGATTCGAGGTACAGCTATGCGATTTGAGAATCAGCAGCGAGGGTGCCTGATTAGAAAGTATTTCTGATAGATCTGCAGGAGAAGAAAGTAAAGAAACCAATGGCAGGACATTAAAATCAATGTGGCTTTATGCAGAGCTGCTAAAGGTCGGTCAGATGTGGTGTACTATTGTAGTTACGAGGTACCGGGCAGACAAGCCTCGCAGCAGAGTTTTGGACCAACTATAAGTGTCTTATCGCTAGGCAGTATGACCTGCAAGTAGAGTATTGCAGAAGCCTAAGTAATGAAGTCATTAATTACAACACGTGGCATGCAATTAGACAAACACCACGTCTTACTTGTCTACGAGTGACAAATCAATTATTTTTTTAAATATAAGTGATCGACAACAAAAATTACAGCCATTTGCATTGGCCGACCGAGGTTAGCATTAACAAACAAACGAGTCAGGTCAAGGTCAAACGGCACGAGCTTCAGCCCAGTTCCCTTATTATATCTACCGTAAAAAGCGGGTTTGAAATAAATATTAAATAGTCTCAAAATATCTAAAAAATATTTCAAAACCATGACTGCACTAACAGCATACAAGCAGGGTAGCTCAGCATAGGTGAAAGAATAACGGGTCATAAAAAATGCAAGCTGATTTGACAGCTTCTTCTGTATTACGGCAGAAGAGCCTTGAATGCTATCATCGTCGCTTGCAGCGGCAATAAAGGATCGCCCACCAAGGATTAATAACAATAATAAGATTAATAATAATAATAATGCACTTGATAAAGTGCCCTCAGATAACTCAATCTCTTCTTAGGTGCTTTACATTTGCTGCAAGGGGAAACGCGATTGAATGGTGAGTAATATCATGCTTGATAAACAACATGAATAGCATGCTTACAGGTGACATGCATAGGGTCAGCATGCAAGTGTGGTTAGTGGCAGCATGCACAGTGTCAGCACGCATAAGCACATAAAGGGTGGTGAGCCGTAATGGCACACTAGGTAAGGCGGTTGCTTTCACGACCTCGATCCCAAAGTCGTAAGTTCGATTCCTGCGGTGGGCGATTCTTTATCGCCACTGCAAGCGGCGGTGAAAGCCGTAAAATCTTTTCTGTCACTATACAAAAAGAGACTCAGCTAGGATTTTTATTTTTTTTTATTAAGGACAAATCCAAGAGACCTACTAAATGCTGTCCTAAATAGATCTGTTTTTTAAATGTGGTAAAGTCAGGGGATGTTCCGACGCAAGTCGGGAGGGAGTTCCAGGCTTTGGGAGCATACGAACTAAATGCACGGTCTCCAAAGGATTTAAGGTTTGTACGAGGTATTGGTAAACTGTTGGATTCCGAAAAGCAGGTTGTACGATGCTTGGCCTGGTGGGGGAGTAGATCTGAGAGATAGCCTGGAGCCAAAGAATGAAGTGACCTAAAAGTGAGCGGCTAAACCTTGAAGTCGATCCGTTGCTTGACCGGTAGCCAGTGCAGGTCGGCGAGAAGTGGTGTGATATGGCAATTGCGAGGCTCACGACAGACAAGCCTAACTGCCGTGTTTTACACCATCTGTAATCGCCTGATTGCACATGCCAGTAGGCCAAGCAAGTGAGTGAGTTACAGAAGTCAAGACAGGATGTCACGAATGCATGGACCAATTTAGACGTGGTATCCTTATCTGAACAAGCCCGAATTTTAGCAATGTTATGTAGCTGAAAGTAGGCAGACTTGACTGTGGAGCTGATGTCGTCGTCTAACGACAGGTCACTTTGGAACACGACACCTAGATTTCGAGCTGATTCAATGGGAGATATGCTGGCAGAGCCAATTTTGAGTGTCAGCCTTTCCAAATTCTGAATCACAATGGGTTTGCCCATAACTAGTAAGCTAGTTTTTATCATCGTTTAGTTTTTATAAAATTTGCTGCCATCCGTATGCGAATGTCGTCAATACATGCAGCAAGTGAGTTGAGATAACTCGAGGTGATCGAAGGCTGGGAGGGATCAAAGCAAAGGTACAACTGAGTGTCATCCGCATAGAAGTGAAAGCCTCGATTGTGCTTGGCAATCACATCAGCAAGAGGCAGAGTATAAACCGTGAAAAGAACCGGACCTTGCACGGAGCCCTGAGGTACCCCATATTTTCAGAGGTACTTCGGATGATCTTTGTCCATTCACGTCAATACTCTGGAGTCTCCCACTAAGATAGGACTTGAACCATTGCAGAGCAGTGCCAGTGATGCCCAGGCGAGATGAGAGGCGCTCTAGAAGAACTCGAACCCATGACCAAGTTTTCAAGTCTCAGAGGTTTGAGCACGTGTCTCCCTTGCTAAAAAGCTAGGATGAATGCCGGTTGAGCAATGGAAACAGAGCGAAGTTCTCAGGCTGACCCACAATGCCTGCCACGGCTTGGCTCCTCCATACTTAGCTGAACTGCTGCACCAGTTTCAGCCTCACCCACATAGTCTTTGTGGAGTTACAAACGGAGATACATGCGCGAATTTTACGTCCCAGTCACGTAAACATTCCGCCAAGGACGGTGCAACTGAAACGTAGGGATGCTACATTGGCTAGATTATGGCCGAGAGATCAGTACGGATACTTGAATAATCACCCACAGAAGTTCGAGCCAGTCAGCTCCGCCTTCGGCTTCGAACTGTACGCTGGTATTGTGTGCATGCAGCACTGTGTCACGGCTGCCGAATGAATGGACTGCTCTAGGCTAGTGACATGAACTTGTTATATTAAGGTATGGGCGCTGCTGCCGTGGCCTGGTACCATCGGTGCACCTCAGTCTTTGTGCAAGCTGCATCAAAGGGCGACTTGCTAGCTGAACTTTGAGAGATCAGCTCCAATGCTATTTAGTACGAATGTGCACGGGGACTGGCACTGCCAGCAGAGTCGTGCACGCGTGGCAAAGGACTTAAGTGCACATGCCTGCTAGACTGCATTTTTCAGAGTAGCCCGGAATTTTCCTAAAGAGGAGCCAAAGCTTGGCTTAATGAAATCAAGGTCATCTCAAGGTCAAAGTAATGCACCTGCTCCCTTGTCTATTTTTTTAGGACGAGTTATGGCTATACTATTTCACTCGAATGGTGCACTTAATTGAAAAGAACCCGGGGTGCTCGAGTCGCTACGGTGCACTTGCAACACAATCAGTGTGACTATTGAATAGTAAGTCCTGCTAGCAAGTCGTCAATAACAGCCGTCCATCTGCGACGAACCATGCACAACCAGCTGCACAAGGTAAATGCTGAGCCCACTGCCCCACCCCCTCTACACTATCGAGTCCTCCCAGCCGAAGCTCGTATTGGACTCGAACGAGAAAGAAATAGCATGGGGCAAATTGCTAGAGCCGTTTCCAAGAGGTACCCCACAAATGCCAGTGGCATTTGTGGTTCCTGCACTTCCATGCCCCCAAGGAGATAACTTGAGACATGCCTTGGTCACCACGTGATTAGTAAATTGTGGTTAGAGAGCTAGCGGAGGCTGCCTGCAGCTGGACTGACTGAAAAAATAATAATAATTTGCTAAGCCTCCGACTTGTTGGTCCAGTACTCTTACCCATTGAGCAAATCAAGAACAATCTTCCTGCGGTGCACAAAAAATAGCTTTTTTAAATACACGAATTTAGCAGGGACTAAACGCAAAGCAGTTGTTTCGGAATATGGAAGGCACCGTCTGCCTGCAACACTGAGCAACACCTGCAAAGCGTAAATTGCGGTTTACATGCGGTCCAGATTAGAACCTCGTCATCTTTTCTATCCCATTCAGCAGCACTCGGTGTGCTCGCTCGAGAACTGATTCCTTAGCAATCGCAAACACATATCCTGAAACCTATAATTAGGCAGAGCAA
Source organism: Cristatella mucedo (assembly GCA_009760855.2). NCBI lineage: Eukaryota > Metazoa > Bryozoa > Phylactolaemata > Cristatellidae > Cristatella > Cristatella mucedo. The sequence goes on along the minus strand of WPIO01000004.1, from coordinate 10,724,275 downwards.
ATGCGCCATAACCAAACCTTGGCCATCAGAGATTTTTTTATTCGAGCAATAGATCGATGCAACCGGTGGCTAAGGGTACATTTTAAAGCGTGCGAAGTAACCAAGCCATACACAAAGTAACGACCAATAAGCGTGGCTAACAAGCCCTACCCCAGGGTACCTCACAAGTTATCACGAATTATCTCCTCTAGCCAGCATACCTTTCACATCGGCTATTTCGGCAATGCTTCGGCCTAGTGCAAGGCACCTGCTCAGAAGCGAGACGTCGGGAAAATCTTCGTCTTCGAGCAGCTGCTCCACTGGCACGCTGCGAGTCGCCTGGAAAGAGATGACCTGCAGCCGTTAAAGAACGCCTTTGGAAGAATACCGTGTCCATGATGCCCACACTGCTCCACGTGACAGCATGAGCAGCGGCACGTGACCAGCCAGTGACACATCTGGCACGCATGGTGTAACATCGCTGCCTCGCTCACAATGCTCTACTTGATCCGTCTCCCCTCACAAAAGCTGAGCTTATAGATCTCGTCCTAGAATTGTGCTAAGCACTGAAGCCCGCCATTTCGATATCTCGGCAGCGGCATATCTTGCTCAGTGCAACACGCGAGTCTCACGGCAAATGTCGACTGATTCTCAGAATCTGCTATGAATGCAGCTCTTTGCTGAAACTTTGCTTTTGCATTTGCTGCGCACGTTTGGCCCATTGTTAAAGGTGCTTGCCCCGACCAAGGTCTAGCCAAGGTCGTGGGCTCGTGCCCTGCGGCACACGTGAAGCGCCAGAATAGAGATTAAATTCTCTTATGGCGCTATACAGATGAATTAAATTTATTTATATCTATTCACCGTCATCTTCGTACAGTTTTATTTCCACTGGCAGACCAATTAAATATCGTGCATTTGCTTGGGCTGCTTAGTAGCAGTAGCTCTAACTCACAAGGAAAATCAAACAGCACAGTGGGGCAACACTGCTCACAGCTGATATTAACAAGCAGCAAGAGGAGAGAAGGCAGCGGCATGCCTTAGCGACGGAAAAACGATAAATAAAGTACCATTTCCTTGTAGCGCTAAAACACCAGTTCGAGCAGCAGCTGCTGCATTACACCATTTCTCTCCGGTCTGAACTGGACATCATATCGAGCACAAAGTCCAGTCGTTAGCTTCCGGTCTCTGTCTGTTTGTCTGTCTCACTCGGCCCCGCGTACTTATGCTAAATACTCTCCTCGAAGCTCCTCTGACTGCGGTCGTTAAGCATTGCCTCTAACTAGCCTCAAATAGTAGGGAGACCATGCCTTCGTTCAGTTCGTATGTTCCCAAAGCGTGCAACTCACTACCGACTGACGGCACGCAAGACATCCTCGCGAATTGACGACATCTCAAACGAAGCTAAAAACCCACGTGCTCCTGACACCATTTGCTCCGACCGTGCGTCCTTTTTGCACGCTTACACGTGCAGCAATTGAGCTCGTTACCGCTACAGTCGTGATTAGTTAGCATGCTCTTCCAGTATATACCAAGCTCTTAGAAAAAGATTTAGTTCTCTTCGGGTGCTATACGAATGTTCGAACAGTATTATTTCTATTACGAGTCAAGCCCGTTGCTGAAGGGCAGCCAACAAATAAAGCAGTCAGCTGCTGCGCAGTGTGCCCAGCCACCGAGCTGCAGCCTTTGCTGGCAGTTAGCACGAACAGAGCAGCAGCCCACCGACAACAGTCTGCTTCGACAGTCAGAGAGAACCAACCAAGTGCATGGCGAACAGCACGGGAGCGTTGCAGGCAGGCCACGAACAGTGAGCGCTCGTGGCCGCTGCAGCGAGTGCCTCTTACACTCTTCCGGTGCAGCCTGTGCAGGTACGGCAGAACGAGAAAGCGTATATCGACGGGCGTGCCCATCAGCAGACGTCCATCTACAGAGCAATGAGAGCTACACAGGCCGGGCGAGGCGCTGCCTTCAGATTGCCACAAGAATGATGGAACGTGACTTTGCAACCATTCAATTGCAGCAAGCAAACCAACCAGTCGCCAACAGCACGGTGCAAAGCCACCAGCAGAAGCAGTGTTTGCCACTACTGCACCAAAAAACTGGCTCGCTCTGGCAGCATCCGGAATGGCTGGATTGGCGATGCTGGGCAGAGGAGCAGCCAAGCGACGGATAAACATAAAGCCTGGACAGAACCGACTGCAGTCTTCGAAGCAGAGTAAGACAAAGGTGAAATTTTCATGTTAGAACGAGAACGAAGGGGCTCCAGGTTCCTGCTGCCACTGGAAGACTCGGACTGTCTTTTGCCGATTTTGGTCCATTTCGGTCATACGAATGTTGCACGCCAGACCATAGACAAGCCAAATAATAATAATAATATTGCACTTGATAAAGCGCCCTCAGAGAACTTAATCTCTTTCTAGGCGCTTTACATTTGCTGCAAAGTGATATGCAATAGAATAGTAAGTAAAATCATGCTTGAAAAACAAACAAAATAAATAATATGGTTAGGGGTTACATGCACAGGGTCAGCATGCAAATGTGGTTAGTGTCAGCACGCACAGTGTCAGCACGCATAAGCACATCAATGACGAATCACAGGGACCCACTAAATGCTGTCCTAAATAGGTGTGTTTTTAAGTTTCTTTTAAATGTGGTCAGGTCAGGGGATGTTCTGACGCAGGTCGGGAGGGAGTTCCAGGCTTTGGGTGCATACGAGCTAAATGCACGGTCTCCAAAGGATTTAAGGTTTGTACGAGGTATTTCCAGACTGTTGGATTCCGAAAGGCGAGTGGTACGATGCTTGGCCTGGTGGGATAGTATATCTGAAAGATAGGCCGGAGCCATAGAATGAAGACCTAAAAGTGAGAGACAAAACCTTGAAGTCAATCCGTTGCTTGACTGGTAGCCAGTGCAGGTCGGCAAGAAGTGAAGTAATGTGGCAACTGCGACGCTCACGACAGACAAGCCTAGCTGCAGAGTTTTGCACCAGCTGCAATCGCCTGATCGCACATGCTGGTAGGCCAGTAAGCAGTGAGTATATAGCAGCAAATATAAACAAAAATAACACAAGCAAAGCCAAACGCATGAAGTCATAAATCCGACAGTTCTGAGGCGAACTGTTGGGCATCATCTTGAAAGATGATCGCTAACAGAGATTGGCTGAAAGCTACTATGCGGTCTAGTGGTCACTCGACCTGAGGGCTTGAAGGATGCTTAGTACCCTCATCGGCCGAGCCCTGGCACCCGAGCCGTGGGTGCATTTGGTACTTCAACTCACCGGCAGTTGTTTGGAGAGATAGGGCTGGTATTACCAAATGAACACTCACTTAATTGTCCCATCCAATGCCGAGTCTGCTACCAAACCACGCCGCAATCGCATGTTCCCTAAGTTATAAAATGATCTCATCGCAAAGGAAGAAACAACTACCGACTGCTTATGGCACAGAGGGTTGGTGACAGGATACCGAGTCCAGGCGTTATATTTTCTAAACTGTCATTACAACGATTGCCAAACGGCCTAGTGCTCAACTTGTGCTTTCAGGACCATTGCAAAAGTCCCTCAATCTTCTGCATGTAATTGTGTGAGCAAAAACCTACAGTAAAGGAGCCGTGGAGACGCCAGCAGACAGGAACTGCTAAGAGTAAGACACGGTTTCTCCCCTTAAAAAATGGCCACTGCATCTCCAAGGTGTCAAGACTGGATATGCAGATCAGCGCCCCACGCAGACAACTATTGGTCAGCTTCCTTTAGGCTGCTTCGTATAGCCAAAAATACTGATATTTTACAAGCACCGCATAGCAAGAGCATTTGCCACCTCATCTTGGCCCATTGGTAATGTGCTCAGACTTCACGAGGTAGCGGCCGTAGGTCAGAGTAGCTACTTCAGGCAGCTCTTTTATCGACTGCTAGCAGTCGAAAGCCGGTTAAGCTGCATTTACAAGATTTTACCTCTGTATGATGATCTGAACAACCAGCACTATAATCGAAGGCACTTGGCCAAGGGCGTCAAATGAAGTTGGTCATTCAAAAGCCAGATCTAGTAAACACAGCTTATGTGATATGATTTATCTTTGCCAGAACCCCCAAAAAGTGACAAAGACTGTATGAGTGTTACAGTCGTCCCTCGTTTATAATAGTTAATCAGTTCCAGACTCTACCGCGATAAGTGAATTTCTGCAAAGTAGGATTCTTCATTTATAAATAAAATATGTTCATAGTTAGAGCATAAAAAACCTGTTTACGAACCTCTAAATACGGTTTTTAACATTATTAGAACCTTCCATGGACATGAAATATCACTTCTGTAGTCACCATTACACGGAGAAAAGTACTTTCCCACACATAAGGAGTGGTCGAGCCGCTGCACCTGGCATTGGGGAGGGGTTGCTCGAATGCACAGGCCTATATTCCATGTGTACAGTAATTTTAATTGCAACACATGGGTGTATGATTGATGCAGGCAATCGAGCATCCACTGTATAATTTTCACTATCCAGATCAACTTTTTAATGAATATATTTGAAAAACCACGATAGAGTGAAGGCACGAAAATCGAAGCGCATAGTGGCAAGGGATGACTGTAAGCAGCAGTTTTCTATTGCAAACTCACGAAAGTGAGAAAGCTAAAATGAAAAGCGTCGCTGGGACAGGAGCAGCTGAAGTAGTGAGTAGCACAAAAGTAACAGCTCAGGACGGCTGGAAAGGATGTGTCATTGTCGGCAGCAGAAGAGAAGATGCCGTTTCGTAAGAGTTGCTGAATTGAACTCCACTGTCTAGGACCTTCAGAGCAACAGCTTCTGCCGCAAACGGTCTTTAAGCAGAAGACTGGAAAGGCTAATAAATTGTCCATAGATGACCTAAGGACACGAGGAGGAAGCTGAAACTGGTGCAGGTCAGCTAGATCGGTTTCAAGGAGCTGAGCCATGGCAGGCCTTACGGGGTCAGCATATGAACTTTACGCTGTATACGTTGATCAACTGGAAGCCATGGAAGCTCCTTCAGCGAAGGAGACACATATTCAAACCTCTGTGATTTGTTTATAAAGAGATTTGCAGCCATATTTATCACCAGCTGCAGTGGCCTGGCGCTTTTTTCGGTAGGTCAGCCAAAATGAAATTGCAATGACATTTTAAAATTGTCGACACCTAAATTCCAAGCACATGTACAACGCTACCTATTAGAAGAGCCAAGTCTTCTAGTCCAGCCACATTCTTAGGGTGTCCTATGACTTGACTAGCAGTTCCATTTTATCGTCGTTAGTTTAAGAAAATTTGCCAACATCCAGAATCGAATGTCTGAATGGCATTCAATTGCCAATCGCAGCAGATTCTGACGGTTGTCAGCATAAAAATGATAGCTGATTCCATGGGCCCGAATCAGTTTTACACGAGGTTTAACAGTAATAATAATAACAATACTAATACATTTGTACTGTACCATAAGAGAGATTATCTATTTGTAGGCATTTTACACATGCTGTAAAGGAAGCATGATCATATGGTTAATAGCCTGTACAATGTCAACTCCCTTTCGGAGAACAAGTGACTACGAGTATATAACAAACAAGCTTAGATGCAGGGATTTGTACTCAAAAGACTAGCTTTACAGCTGAGTGCTGACAGAACAGGGAGAAAATCGTAGATGGCCGACACTCAACTTCATGATAGATAATAACAGTGGAAAGGTATGCAACATATCTCAGTCAACCTTACAATTATAAACCGAAAACAGCAAAGGACCAAGGACGGACCCTTTGGGGTTGAGACCTGATCTACAAACAAGACGGATTAAACACGATCAGACAAGTACGATTTGAAGCACACAAGTGCCTCGTCTGCCAGATCCTCAATCGTTTAAGTAGGATATATCGTGATCAACAGTGTCAAATACAGTTAATAGATCCAGCAGGGCTAGGGCTGTGACATTCCAGTCATAATTGCTGCATAAGATGTCGTTGGTTACACGGGATGAGAGTAGTTTTAGTGGAGCAGTGTCACTTAAATTCCGACTCAAGTTGCAGTGCTTAAATTAGAGCTTAGAGCATATTTTGTAGCTACACGAGACTGTTGAATTAGCTCAACTTTTTTCTTTATCCTAAACTGATATGCCCGTGCATGATTGCATAAAGACCCATACGTTTTGGGTTCTGGACAGCTGCTTTATTTAGGCACTGCAAAACCACTCGCCGGGTACTGATCGCAGGGTGACAAATGCTGTCACCGAGCCTCCGGCCCTGCCTCGACTGCAACGCTTTAAACTGTACAGCACAGCGCGGCTTCCCTAAACGGGCAGTGGTATAGCTTGGACAGTGTAACATAACAAAAAGCAGACACCGTCCGTCTAGCACGGCGCAGGGGGCAAAGGCGAGGTGTGCCCACCTGATTGCACTCTCTGATTCAGCAGCCACGAGCCATGGCTCGGTTTGTGGGCTTGCAGCTCGAGCACTTCTTCATACTTGTCGCTGAATAAAAAAGCAGCACCCTTGTCGGTTTTCGGATGCCTGAGAGTGCCGATGTGGCACACGCCTTTCCACGACTCTAAAAATCAAAATTAAGAAAGGTGAAGTAAAGGTCGGCTGCTTCGACTGCCTCATCATCAGTCAGGAAAAGTATGAAAACGAGTTCAGTTTTCAAAGTTAGCCTTTTCAAAGACAAGTTACAAATACAATTCTACGTTTTGACGATTGACTGATGACCTGAACATAAAATTATACGGGTAGGGAAGAAGCTCGTTATTAAAATAGTTGATGACCTGAACATAAAATTATACGGGTAGGGAAGAAGTTCGTTGTTAAAATAGTTTTTATACATTTTTTTATCTAGTTTCGTAGCAATTGTGAAAATTCAATGACCGTTTCTATGACCCATTTTTAGAAGCAAACTGTGACATCAGACGAGAAGTGGGTCTACCTGGTCATTCACGATCGAAGTAGGCGTTGGGTCCCAAAAGGTAAAATTCCTCAATTCGTTCCAAAGCAAAATCAATTTAGAAAGAAGATAGTGATTTGCGTTTAGTGGAACTTCGAAGGAATCTTGCACTTTGAACTTGTGCCGAATTGTTGCACCATCAATGCTGAACTTGACTGAGAGCTAATTGATCCAGTTCCTTGGTATACTTGCATCCACAGTCGGAGACAAGCTACTATGTGAAATACAGCAAAACAAGTACTGCGAAATTCTGTTTCACTCAACTCCAGCTTTGGCACACCGCGAGCAGATGTCATTAGATTTGTCAATGTTGATTTTACCAAAAAAACGGTCATCAACAAACAGTCTTTCCTGGGCTTTCTTCAAATATATGCCAAAACTGCTGCAGTAATTGAGGGTTTCATCTTCAACAAACTCGAATCTGACAAAATGTCCTAACAAGATTGCAGGTCGCACTGCAACTGACAACTGAAAAACGCATAAAAAGGAAATTTTAGATAGTTTTGAATGTTTTATGTCTCTTCTATTGCCTGCAAATTTTCAAATTTGCATGTTGTTGCTTACTCAGCATTACCCATTATGCACACGGTTCTTTCACGAAGTCGTGTTAGTTGCTGCTTATTTGAAGTGTTTAGCTGCACGCTCAGGCAGCCTTATTTTTTCTCTCCAGATAAGGCATGCCATGGATGTTCATAAAACGAAAGTGGGGCACCTCATTCGTGAGGGACGTGCAAAAAATTGTAAGTGAAGTTTGAGTTTGCAAACTGCTTGTGGTGGCCATCAGAAAGTTCAACGTAGTCAATCTACAGCTGAGGCTGCCTACGGCATTCCAGCTCTCAGCCTGCAACTGGATTAGAGTTTCTGGTGACTGTGCAGTGGCAACTCTCAGTTTGCCACGATACGACCCCTTGCCCTAGTGGGTTCGACTAAGGCAACTACAGCAACCCCTAGTGGGGGGGGGAGGGGACGGATCAAACCAAACAGAACCCGGGTAGGGGGACCCATTAGTTAACTGGGAGCAGGCCAAGGGTTAATCTGATTTGAGACCTCAGGTTAGAATGGAGCTTTGTGAAGAGGATGCAGTTAGGGGACGGACCGATTAATGTACTTCAGTAGACAAGAGCGAAAGGGTGGCAGGCAAGCGCATGAGCCATCTGATAGGTCACGGGCGAATATGACTAAGCCTGAGAACTGACACCAAGAGGTGGATCCGGGAAAATAGCAGCTACGAACGAGTTCAGGAGTTCAGATGGGAGCGGAAAAAGGGGAGACAACTGAAAGAGCTAGGGGCTGCAGCTTCAGTAGTTGATGCAAGAGACTATGCATCGCGAGCACGAGAGTTCGAGCCTACGGCACCGAAAAGCTAAGTGTAACTTAGACTTCACAGTTGTGTTCTACCGGCTACTTAGTTAGCCACTCGTATCTTGTGCTGTAGCGGTCTGCCTTCGAGGCTGGGACCATCGCTAGCGATCGCAGGCATAAGGTAGATTTATTATACTCGGCTTTGGGAGATCTTGTGGTCAACTGTGGTTCGGAAGCGCTAGTAACCGGCCCATTATAAACTTGTCACTTTCGATGCCCAGTTTGTGGTCCCTTGTTTTTAACTGCACTACAGTGCTGCATTGCACGGTCCACCGGTAAAGCACCAGAGAACGAGAGCTTTTGCTGTTACAATTGTTTAACAGAAACAGTAAAACAGCCGTTTTTCATCAAAAATAAAAAACCAGTTTTTTTACTGTTTCAAATGGAAGTTTTATACAAAAAGATGATACAACTGAAGCTCCAACAACATTCATTATGAATATGAAGTACGTTGCAGTGAACACATTTTTACAATTTCTTTTGAAGTTGCTAATGAGCTATGATGATTTTATCAAATTGGCCAATAAACTAAAAATAGTCAAATTGTGCAAAAACTAAGTAAGATATATGTTCTTTTCAGCCACTTCTTCAGTTTGAGAATACGCCGAAAAACGAAAGAATCCAGTTACAGAGGAGCTCGAAGGTCAATGTGGACGATGCAATGCAATCTTAAAATGATCTGGAAACTCCACGACAACGTTAAACAACCATATAAAAATACATGGAATCGATTTTGATACACGTGCTGGAAGGTGTCTCGCTGGAGGTTGACTTGGTAGCGATCAGCGATAATACATTAGGAGACGTCGATTACCACGATATGGTCACAAAATCACACAAGCTGGTCAAATTCATCAAACAAATCAGCCGTTCAAAATCAAGTTTTTCAATCTAAAGTAAAAGCTAAGCTTGCATTCGAGACTGAACGGGTCTTGACATAAAGTTGAACTGGAACTCCATCCCAACAATGTTAGAGCCGCTATTAAAAAGAAGTCGCCATCCGTAAGACATTAACCGAATTCAAAACGCTCGAAATGAATAACAAATTGGATGTTCATGTTCTCAAAACTCTTCTGAAGGCAATAGAACCTGTGAAACTTGAGGTTAAGAATCTAAGTCAAGAAGACGCGACGTTAAAGTGCTGACACAATTTAGAATTCACATCCAACAAGCTCGCTAACCCGAATAATGACATTAGTACCAAGCTCGTGGAAATTTGAAGAGTCGCGTTGAAGAGCGATTGAACAAGGATGTCATGAAGCTCTTTCAAAGTCTCAACAATTTCAGTCTCGGAGGGCAAGACAGTTTCAAATGGCTCAAGTCCCAATTCATGCTCTTCAGGAACTCGGGCGGCCACACTGAAAATCTCACGAAACAATTATATCTATTAAACCAACATCAGTGGATTTTGAAAGAGTTTTTCGGTCTGTACAAATTTCTGTACACAATTAAGATCACACCTCTCAAGACAAGTCGCTTAATGCACCAATATTCTTAAAATATTATTAAAAGAAAAGAAAATACATTGATTCAGAACTTATCACGAAAGATATATACGACGGTGTTTATCACAAAAATAAGCTATTGACTGTAAAATAATTGGAAAAAATGAGAAAAAACAGCTGTTATTATCACACAACTGTTGCTTATCTACTGTATTGCCCGAAACAACTTTAGTGGCCTTAACTACTTACCACCGGATCGGTGGAAGCATCATATTTAGTAAAAAGAAATAAAAATAAAATACTAGCTGATTTAACATACTCTTTTGTATAGCGATAGAAGAGCCTTGACGGCTATCCCCACAGCTTGCAGTGGCAATAAAGGATTGACCACGGCAGGATTCGAACCCACGACCTCGGTACCGAGGCCGTGAAAAGCAACCGCCTTAGCTAGTGTGCCATTACGGCTCACCAGTACATCCATGTCGGCAGGGCTTACCCACTTGTGGGTGGGGAAGGACCGATGACCAAGTCATCTGAGCAATCGAGCTGTCTGTATACACGTACACCATTCAATACAGGTGTTCGGCAGACCATGCCAATCCAGATACTATATTACAGGTTATCGCTGCCTAACGTCAATGAACGATCCTCCCACTCTGCTGTGGCACATTTTGCCGACTAGCCTGCAAGGTTGTAGGCAGTGTGAGACTCTCACTACCAGAAGATACTATCGGTCACCAAGCCCTTCTTGAGCAGGGGTGTCCAACACGTGGCCTGCGGGCCACAACCCGGCCCGCCGAGGTCTTCTATGCGGCCCGCAACGTTATCCCAAAAATATTTGCCACTCCATGTTTTTCGTTAATTTTTAATCATAACAAACGGCGATATAAGGCGCTGTGATGTACTTCACGTGAAGGTGTCCGAATGGCTATTTTCTCGTGAAGGTAAAACAATCGATTAATTTTGCTAGCCTTCATGTGAACATTTTGGCGTGAAGGGATAATATATTTGTGCTACAGCGGCACCATTACGATCACATTTATAACACTTCCGAAAGCGGAATTAACTGTTTCACACTGTGGATAGAAAAAAGAGCCGTCTCTCAGCTGCTGCTGCACAAACTGGAATCAGTCAGGTAGGTTTTTCAAAAAACGCGTATTGCTCAACTTACTTACTAATACTAAGATATTGCTGTGATAAAATATAAATAAATCAATTCGTAACTGATCTGCTTTTTTATTTCACAGAGAAAAATGGCGGCGAATGTGAATACTAGCAAAAAACGAAAAATTGATGCAGAAGGAAGACTTTTCAAAGCATCTTGGACTGTAGACTATTTTGTAATGGAACGCTTCGGTAGGATAATGTGCCTAATATGCCAAGAAACACTTGCCATTGCAAAGGAGTACAATGTTAAGCGACATTCTTCAACAAAGCATGGCGACAGGTACAACAGCCTGACTGGTCAACTTCGAATTGATCGCGTGAACTCGTTGAAACAGAGCGTCATCGGCCAGCGGTCAGTGTTTACAGCAGTCAGCAACAAGTCTGAGGCTTCAACCAAAGTAAGTTTTTTAATAGCTGAAGCTATAGCTGAGTGGGAAAGCATTTTCCGATTGTGAATTTGTTAAGGAATGCCTCAGGCTGTTTACTGGTGTTGTCTGTCCAGAAAAGAAGTCAGAAGTATAGAAAGTCAGTCTTTCTCATCAAACGGTTTCGAGAAGAGTTGACGAGCTCGCATCCAACATAGGAGAAAGTCTCACTAAAAGACTTGCTGAATGCGAATTTTATTCTCTTGCGCTCGATGAAAGCACGGACAATAGCGATACAGCTCAACTGTCGGTGTTTGTACGTGGAGTAACAGGAAAGTTTGTCATTATCGAAGAACTGTTGGATATATGTTCAATGAAAGGCACTACAACGGGGAGGGATATTTTGGATCAGGTCAAGAGTGTCCTCACAAAATTTAATCTTCCTGAAACTAAATTGATTGGTTTAACCACAGACGGAGCCCCTTCAATGACAGGTAGACACAATGGATTTGTATCCTTAATGGTAAAATTAGTACCTCACACAATTGTCAGTCATCACTGCATCATCCACCAAGAACAGCTATGTGCAAAGGTCTTGAGCATGCAACATGTAATGGACAATGTAGTTTCAACAGTCAATGTGATAAGGTCTCGTTCGCTAAACCAGACAATTTCAGGCTTTCCTTGAAGAGTTGGGATCAGATCATTGTGATGTTATTTATTTCTGCCAAGTCCGTTGGCTAAGTAGAGCAAACACGTTAGCCAGGTTTTGGTCACTTCGGGCTGAAATAAAAACATTTAAGACAGAAAAGGGAAAAGATTTTGGCTTCCTCGATGACCAGCAGTGGCTGAATGACTTGGCATTTTTGGTGGACATGACCAAACATCTTGCAGATCTTAATGTCAAACTCCAAGGTAAGGATCAACTGGTCCATAAAATGTATGAGTGTGTTGCCGCGTTTGTGCACAAGCTGAAACTTTTCCGGAAACACTTAGATCAGAAGAAATTGTTACATTTCACAACACTAGCAAAAAGATCGCCTGAAATGCTGGCTCATATAAAGTACTCCACTCTTGTTAGCAAACTTGTTGATGAATTCGAAGAGAGGTCTCTAGATTTCCAACAACATGCGGATGACATGAACTTGATTAGTAATCCATTTAATATCGATCCCTCTGATGCAACTGATGAATTTCAACTCGAACTAATCGACATTCATAATGACAGCAATTTAAAAACTGCTTATGATCAGCATGACCTTGTTACCTTTTACAAGCAGTAATCCTGACGAGGCTCGCAGAAGCAGTGGAAGCTGAATTCGTCCCCCCCCCCCCCCCCCCCCGCTGAGGCCCTGGCTGCCCCGTTGGCCCCCATCGAGACCCCGGCGCCAGTCGTCCCCTCTCCCCACTCCTAATCTCATCAACCCCCTCTCGCAACCCCTTGTCGACACCCAGGTCCCCTCCCTCCGAAGCCCGGCCCCACAGGCGTCGGAACTGCTGCGGGGCTTCACAGCCAGCCTCCACCTAGACCCGGAGCTGACAGTCAGCCCTGAAGAGGTCCGGCTCTCGTCCTGGGCGCTCTCCTCCCTCTTCGGCTCACAGGACAGCGAGGTTGCCCCCCCCCCCGGGTGATGCTGGCCGAATACTCGCCGGTGGACCCCGAGTCGCCCCCTCCCATAAATATAGACGAGAGCTCATCGGACTCCCTTGCCTTGACCCTCCAGCCGGCTCGCCAAGAGGAACCGGCTAAGGCCAAAATCAAGGGCAAGCAAGGTGGGGCCGTCAAGTCCCTGCCAGAAGGGAAGCGAAACCGCCTCGAAATGCCAAGCCCTAGGCTACAGGCGGTGGAGGAGGATGAGCTGTCAGACAGGGAAGAGACCCCGGACCCGAACTCCCCGGCCTCTTTTGTCCTACGGTGGACCCAGTCCTTTGCCAACGCCATCACGGCGAAGGACTGGGGCCTCTTCTGCGCCCTCGTTGACCAGATGTCGGCCGAATGGCTGATTCTGGGCAGACGTCAGGTAGAACAGAGGAGGAAGCTGTGCTCCCCCACAGCCCGTAGAGAGAGTGAGAGCGAGGCTCAGAGGGACACTCCACGACCTCCCCGTCCCCTGGGTCGAGGCTGGAACCCCAAGGGTGCGGCACAGCTGCAGCGAATGTACCGCTCCAACAGGAAGCGAGCAGTCCGCAGCGTGCTCAGGAAGCGAGCAGTCCGCAGCGTGCTCAACCCGGTCCAGATGCTCTACGCAGGGGACCTCGCTGCGTGCCGTAGCTTTTGGGAGGCAGAGGCCGCGGTCCGCCCCGTGGACGCACAGCGATTGCAACACGCCCTACTCAAGGCACTGAGGAGACACGCCCGAGTGGACCAGCACCATGAGCTCGAATCGGTCCTGCATCATCGCCCGGACCTTGTCATCGACACGGGCGCCTACGCGGTAGTGGTCGACGTAGCGGTACCGTTCGACAACGGGGAGCTTGCGCTGGAGGTGGCAGCCGAAAGGAAGCTCCTCAAATACACTGAGCTGGTGGATGAGCTTCGCGTCCGAGGACGCCAGGTGGAGCACTGCGCCTTCATCGTGGGCTCCCTCGGTGCCTGGCACCCTGAGAACGAGCGGACCCTGGCAGCCCTCAGGGTGAGCCAGCGCCACCGCAGGCTTCTCAGGAAGCTCTGAGTAGCGGACGCCATTAATGGCTCGGCCAGGGTCTGGCTGAGATTCGTGGGCACCGCAGACTGCCCACAAGAGGTAGTGCGGCCGTCACATGAGCCGCCTGCGCCTGGAGACGACGAGACGTCGCCCACAACGCACCGGACGGACGCCCCACCTATCTCTGGATCGGAAAGGCATGGAGGAGAGCTGCCCTAGCCGGAGACTACACCACCCGTGGTAGCTCCCCTCCAGAGTCCAGCTGGCTCGGTAGAGCGTGACATCCGGGCGAGTGCTCCAGAGAGAGACAGACAGTCACAGCCAGTAAGGCTCAGCGGCGCCGCCCTCCAACGAGCAGCCGCTCAGTACACTGCGGCGCGCCCTCCCGCGCCGCGCGCGACCGTGGCCGAGCCTGTGAGGAGGGCTACTCCGATCAGGCTCGGGATGCCCCAGCAAGCGCGCGCGACACCTGAGGTCCGGCCACCTCCAGATCGCGGTGCTGGTCCCACCCGACATGTGTCTCGGAGGACCTAGGCCGACCATGTACCCCACCCGCTATTAAATAAAAACCTCTGTTTCATCAGAGTCTTTTCCTAACCTAGCCAAACGTGCTCGCAGGTATATTGCACTTTTTGGCAGCACATATTGCTGTGAACAGCTTTTTTCCAGACTGAAAAATGTGAAAGCAAAGACTCGATCCGTTCTCACAGATGAACATTTATCAGGAATCCTTAGAATTGCCACATCCACTGTTGCAGCAGATGTCGACTTTTTATGCAAACAGAAACAATGCCAAATATCTCATTGATGCCTGCAGTGCAGAAGACATTGAATACCTGTGGCATTTAATTAATCCGAAGACATTAATATTATGTGAGTCCTTGTCATGTAATTTTGTAAGTTTTATAAGTTTCTGTCTTCATGTTATTAAAATCAAAATCCAAAAGTAAAAGATTGGCCATTATTATCGAATTATTTTCCAGGACACATGATTAAATTGTTATTATTTATTATTTTTAATTATAATTATGCGAAAAAATACTATTGTATTGCAGTTTATTTATAAAGTATAATAGTAACAGCCATACTAAATTACGATCTTATTTTCTGATGCGGTCAACTACGCCAATTTACATGTGGCCCCCCGGACCTTTTAAATTTTTGAAATGTGGCCCCCCAACGCAAAAAGGTTGGACACCCCTGTTCTTGAGTGTCTCTCGTTCTGCCAGGGAATTACTGGCACTGCTCTGCAACGGTTAAGATCCTATCACAGCAAGAGATTCCAGAGTATTGACGTGAGTGGACAAAGATCATCCGAGGAACCTCTGAAATATGGGGCCCCTCAGGCGTCCGTGCTTGGTCCGGTTCTTTTCACGGTTTATACTCTTCCTCTTGCCGATGTGAATGCCAAGCACAATCTAGGCTATCACTTCTATGTGGATGACACTCAGTTGTACCTTTGCTTTGATCCCTCCCAGCCCTCGAGCACCTCGAATTCTCTTAAATCTGTATTGTGCCTGTATTCATGACATCCACACATGGACGGCAGCAAATTTTCTTAAATTGAATGATAATACAACCAACTTACTTGTTATGGGCAAACCCATTGTGATTCATAAATTGGAAAGGCTAACGCTCAAAATCGGCTCTGCCAGCATACCTCCCAATGAATCAACTCGAAATCTAGGTTCGAAATCTAGGTGTCGTGTTCCAAAGTGACCTTTCGTTAGACGACGACATCAGCTCCACAGTCAAGTCTGCCTACTTTCAGCTACATAACATTGCTAAAATTCGGGCTTGTTTAGATAAGGACACCACATCCAAGTTGATCCGTGCATTTGTGACACCCAGGCTTGACTTCTGTAACTCACTGCTTGCTGGCCTACTGGCCTGTGCAATCAGGCGCTTACAGCTGGTGCAACACTCTGCAGCTAGGCTTGTCTATCGCGAACGTCGCAGTTACCACATCAGACCGCTTCTCGCCGACCGACACTGGCTACCAGTCAAGCAACACATCGACTTTAAGATTCTGTCACTCACTCTTAGATCCCTTCATTTTTTGGCTCCAGCCTACCTATCAAATCTACTGCCCCACAAGACTAAGCATGGTACCAACCACTTTTCGGAATCTAGCTGTTTACCTATACGTCGTACAAACCTCAAATCCTTCGGAGACCGTGCATTTAGTTCGTATGCTCCCAAAGCCTCTAATTAATTCCCGACTTGTGTCATGACGTCCCCTGACTTGATATCATTTAAAAAGAAATTTAAAATGCGCCTATCTTTAGAACATCATTTAGTAGGTGCCTGTGATTCGTCATTTATGTGCTTATGCCTGGGGACACCATTGCATGCTGCCATTAACCACACTTGCATGCTGACCCTATGCATGTCACCCCTAACCATGCTATTCTTGTTGTTTATTGTGCTTCCTTTGCAGCAAATGTCAAGTTCCTAGAGATATAGACTGAGTTATCTGAGGACGCTTTATCAAGTGTTATTATTATACCAGCAGAATTTCTCAATCTTCAAGATTTGGCAGATATTTTTAATGTCAAATTGACGTTAAGAAAAACAATCGTAACGGGCAGTAGCAGTTAGTTATTGCACGTGCTCTCTAAGTAATCAAATACCGGTTTTCTTAAAAGAAATTATGAAATACATTGTGTGGGTTGGCTATTGTAAATGTCATCTGAATTGATGTGTGAACATTTTTGGAAAGCTAAGTCTGTAAACAGCATCTGTAACTTAAGGGGAAAAGAATGGCTTAAAGGGTAGGGCCGGTCGCATTGTGTTTTTAAGCAGGCATGGCACCAAGACACGGCCCACGAAAGAGAGCTGAAGTCTATCAACAGGCAACCGCTTGGCCGTCTCAGGCGAGTTCATCAACTGACCGGCCGACCCCCAAGAATTCTTCTTCTCAATGGCTCGTGTCTTTTCACCCCAAGGAGAAGGCCTCACTCTGTTTGATTATATCAACAGCCGCATGCTTGTCGAGTAATGTGTTGCCGCGATCGCCGGTGCCCCCAACACCGAATGCAAACGGGAGTTTATGTGGACACCACTCGAAAGGTGACATGAAAAAGGAAATCGTCCTGGTGGCCTCTCACTTCTCATGCACCCTTGAAAGAGCTCGTGTGGCGGAGCCCAATATCAGATCCTCAGTCACAATCGCAGGACGGGCTATACTTCAACAACAAGAGCTGCCTCGAGCCAATGAGGCATAGACCGAAGCCACACTGAAACTCATAACAGCCATTAAACTAGCACGGAACAAACTCCCCCTAAGAGAAGCAGCAGAGGAAAAATTCACAGAGATATCGAATATGCCGCTTCCGGAGCTCCTCGAGTGTACAGAGGGCTGTGACGCTCATTGCTTCTCTTCTCCAACAGCTGCGTTATTCTTATTGTTTATTGAACATGCTGCCACTAACCATTCGATCGTGCTTCCTTTGCAGAAAATTTAAAGTGCCTAGATAGAGATTCAGTTCTCTGAGGGCACTATATCAAATGTATTATTATTATTATCATTATTCTTATATTCAACGAAACGAAACTGGTCACGATGAAAGTTACCCAAGATGAGCCCTTTCTGGAATGGTTGGCGACCTCCTTGAGGAAGAAGTGCAGGATGCAGATACATGATGAAGGCTAAGTGATGCTCAATGATTGAACAAAACTTATTTCAATGATTACTCAATGATTTATCTTAGGTTTAAGGAAAAAAACACAGCTAATCATTCCATTATTGTTATGCAGTAGCACTGAGACAGATGAAAGTGATCCAGCGAGTGTGGAAGAGCCAGTTGTTTGCAAGAAATTGGAAGAGCAACCATCGTCATGTAGACCAATCAATAGCATTTTTATTACAAAACATGTGGTGGCAGCTTTGGATCCAACTAAAGTAACAGACAGAAGAACTCTTTATCTGCTGGCTGCTACGGCTGATGCTCTTGGCCATGACATTCAGGAGTTGCCACTGAGTCGTAGCTCTATCGGTCGGGCCAGGATGCAATATCGGGAGGAATTTGCAAGACATCTGAGAAATAAATTCGCTCCCACTTCAGCACTAGTTATTCACAGGGACGGAAAGCTGTTGCCTGACATCATTGGGGAGAAGAAGGTTGATAGAACCCTAATATTGTATCCCGGGTTGAAACAAAACTGCTTGGATTTCCAAAAATTATTTCCAGCACAGGAGAAACACAGGCGGCCTCTGTAGTATGATGTATGATTGGAATGTTCTTGACATTATAAGAGGTTTATCTTTTGACAGAACTGCTAGCAACACGGGTCAATATACAGGTGCACGCAGCCTGATACAAAAAGCTCTCAAGAGCATTTGGCCATGAACTTTTACATTTTGAATGTAGGCATCACATTACGGAAATTGTTGCTGAAAAGACCTTTTCTATAATGAAAATAGCTAAAACCTAAGGTCCAGATATTCCTTTGTTTAAGAGATTCCAGGAACATTTGAACCGGATCGATCAAAGCAACTTCCAGACAGCAGCAGATGTGGTGGAGACTGTTGATTTCAAAGCTCGAATTATGTATTTCGTTGAGACAAATATTGAAATCCATCAACCCCGAGATTATTAAAAGGAACTCTTGGAGCAAGCAATCGTCTTTTTAGGGGGAACTCGTGGGAATGGTGTGGTGCATTCCACAGCAACTGGAGCTTTGCACCAGGCATGCTGGATAGCCAGAACTATATTCATTCAAAATGTGGATGTTCAGGTCTCAGTTCAAACTAAAACCTGGTGAAGACAAGGGAATTTCCAGTTTCTGTTTATCGGTGACATTTACATTAAAACATGGTTCAAGGCTCCTTGTGTAGTTACTGCGCCACTTAATGATCTTCGTTTGCTACGCCAATTGTCTGAATACAGAAATCAAGCAGGTAGACAGGCTACAGTTACAGTATTGAACCGCCATCTGTAGTATTTGAGCAAAATCCTATCAGTTTAGCTTTAGCTGATCCACAAATTGATTTCAGTAAAAAAAATCAGACAACTTGCAACGTGTACAATCTAGATCAGATCATTTGCTACCAAGACTTGACTCTAAATTCGTCAATGCTTCCAGCCACTGAGTGCATTTATAACCTCCAATACCAGAAAGTTCTTTGAGATCCTGCAGCTGAGCGATGCATCTCTGACGTTATCACCAGAGCAATGGAAAGAAAACAGTAACTAAGGTACCTCAGAACAAATCATGTCGGCTCATAGATACAGGATTACAACTCATTGCTAACAGAAATTAAGAGCAAAAACAACACTTATTACTGCAGGTTGTTCATGAATATCACCACAGATTTCTAGATTCAAAGAATTGCACTTTCCTGTTGGGACTTTCAAAAGCCGAATAAATTCGTAATAGCACCGAAGATCGACTGTATTGACTATTGTTTTAAGCATAAAGCACAAAATATCTACAATTGATAGAGATATCAGTCTTACTTTTGTTGTTATCAAGTTAGTGCAATGTAAAGTTACATAATAATAAATTTTGTTTGCTCTTGATATTCAACAGTCAAATACTTTGAAATATCTACCTAAAGGTCGCTTTTTGTGATATAACCAGAAACATGGAATGACTTGTGCAACCTCTTAACATGCTTGAAATTCTTACCAAATTTTTGTTTTAGTACATGATAAGAATGGGAGGTTCCAATATGCACTTTTGGACCACCCTAGCCAACATGAATGGTTGTCTGCAAAAAACCGTAAAATTCAGTGGTGGAAGTGTAATGGTGTGGGGCTGCTTTTCAACTTACGGTGTTGGCGTCTGCTCACGATTCAAGGAATTTCTCATTCGGGCGCCCTGAATTCGCTGGCAACAGTTCGTCAATGTTTGGAATAGAATTTCACTGAATGTGATGTTTTTTTACCCTATTGAAGATATGATAGAAACCTGCTTTGAAGAATCGCAGAGCAAAACTACAGATTTGTTTGCCGTTGGTTTAATTTTCTTGAAGGAACTTCGGTTATAAAAAACGTTTCGAATAGAATAAGGCTTGAACATTGCCTATAAGCAACCTTGGTTATAACTAACTTTTTACACTGGATTTTCGGGTTGCTTATAACCGAAGTTGACTGTAGTTGCTCCTCCACCGGTTGATGCACATCTGCTAATTTCACTCTGCCGGTTTCGTGTAGCAGTTGCTGGTCTTAGCAGTAAAAGATAAAGACGTCGTAACAGATGAAGGCGTCGTAACAGATGAAGATGTCGTATGTAACGAAAACGACTCGCGTAAATTCCTCAAGCTCCTCAAGCGGCTCTCCTGCTGCCTCTCTCTGGCCGACCCCGAGGTGCTGGTTGTGTCCATTGACGGCATCGAGCACTGGGTCGTGCTTCGAGTGGTTATCACGAAGTGGCTGGAGTTCGCCACGCTCTCGGAAGGCCGTGCTTGGACGGCCCAGCCTGCACAGGGCAGGGTCAGCCTGCCTGCTCAGATTCGCCACCTAGTCACTTTCAGACCACGGGTGTTGGCCTGTCGTTCCGGGCCTGACGGTTAGTGTACCGAACTCGCCTATTATTATTATTAACTACAAGCCTTCACGATTGTTCGCATGGCAATGGTCGATGAACAATGTCATTTCTGGCTGAAATGACAACCTTGGCTGAAATGGCCATATTAGTGACCAAAGTGTGTTCCGGAATTCACAGCTGTCGAGGTTAATGAAAAAAACGGAAGCCTCGACATACCGGTTCCTAGACCTCTGCCGGTAATGAGTAACCCTAAACCATTTGTAATGGTTGCTGATGAGACGTCTCCTCAGAAGGAATAGTTAGAACCGCACAACAAAAAGGGGCTCACGCACGATAAGAAAGTCTATAGCTATCACTAACTGTAACTATCTTAACACAGGGAGGGCTAGACCGGCCGCGCTTTCGCAGCGGCTGGCCCCTTGGTGCTTGGCCAGATGGCATTGGCCATTTCGGCGTCATTTCGGCCAATTTTGCCTGCCGTAGGCGTCAGGGGAAGCCCCCAGACCAACTTTAATACAGGGGGCTCCGCCCCCCTGATACTGCGCCCCTCTGGCGCTCCAATCCGGGCTTAGCCGCTGTGCTATAGAAATGCAAGTTATAGCGCTAAAAAGATTCACTCAGCGCACACACTGAGCAAGCAAAGAACGCACCTGGCAACAGAATTACGCTTTGGCGCGCAACGCACGAGTCCAGCACCATGGCGAGCAAGACGAAATGACGTCGCACGAGGTTCCCGCCGACCAACCGTGAATGAGCTTCCGGTGAGTGGCTTCCGGCCAGTAGCTTCCGGCGTGCTGCGGAAGATCGCGTGGCGAATCACGCTTTGGTTTACTCTAGGCTGCGCGACGCTGGGCGGAAATTTCCTATTAATTTGTTTCGTTGTCTGCGACATTCCAACGAGAACTAAATCTCCTTATAGGCACTTCACAGCGGCTGGAGAAGATGGAGGTCGTAGGTTCGATCCTTGCAGTAAAGCGCAGGAATAGAGATTTAGTTCTCTTAAGCAGCTATACAAATGAATTATATTATTATTTTTTATATTAAAACTTGCTAGTTGTGTGGTTTTATTTTCAAGCTTTGGTCATGTTATGGCCCTTTAATGTCTGCTTGTGGGCGAACCACGGAATTATAACTGGCTGCAGCCCTTTGATGTAATAATCATTATACATGTAGTGATAGTATTAATACATTTCTATAGCAACACCAGATAAATTAACGTATTTTACCGTGTATGAGCCACTCCCACTGGTGCAAAGGCCCTCAAATTTTTAACCATTTATTGAGAAACTTTTTTCATTCAATAACTGAATGAACTGAACGATATCGAGACTTGTAATAATCATTCATGTCACTACCGCTATCCTCTGCATCAGGATTTTTTTATGAAACCCTCTTCATCTTCCTCGTTCGTATCACAGGCTTGAAATTTGGTGGAAACTCCGAAATCATAATTGTCGTAGTCACTCTCTTCATAGAATAAGGCATCTTCCGTTCCGTCCATTGCATTTGAAATGCAGTCATTGATCTGAATGACACTATCATCTTTTTTTTCCGTTGTGAGGGCTTGCCGAGTCCGTGGAATGTTGAATTTGTGTTGACAAACAAGCCTATCGAACACATTTTGGCGATCAGTTATTCTATGTTGGGTGGCATTCAAAGCAGGTAGGTTGTTTAGTCTAAAGAAAAAAGTAACCTCTCATGTACAAGCCCTCTCTCCATTATTAGACCCCAAATTTTGAAAAAAGGAAGGCTTATGCACGCTAAAGTATGGTAATCTCATTCTGCACAGGGGAAGCTAGCCCTTGCCTTAGTAGGTCCGACAAGGGCACCTAAGGCAACCAACCCGTAGCAAGCGGATCTAGCTTGGTGAGCCACAATGGCTCACTAGGTAAGGCGGTTGCTTTTCACGACCTCTGCCCCGAGGTCGTGGGTTTGAATCCTATGGTGGGCGACCCTTTATCGCCGTTGCAAGCGGTGGTGTAGCCGTCAAGGCTGTTCTGTCGCTATACAAAAAAAGGCTGTTAAACTTGCTAGAATTTGTTTAGCCAAGTACAATTGGGTAGAGGAAACATTAGGTAACCGGGAGCGGAGCGAGGTGTCAGTCTGATAGCGAGATCCACTCAGGTTGGAGTGGAGCTTTGGGCAGGCAAAGAGCAGTTAGGATGTGGACCCACTAACGTACTCCATTAGACAAAGAGCGAAAGGATGGCAAGCTGGCGCGGGAGCCATTGAATACATTACAAGCGGAAGCGAATAAGCCTGAGAACGGACACCAAGAGCGGGTCCGTGAGAATAGCTGCTATGCTCGACATCAGGATTTCGGATGTGTGTGAGAGACAGAGAGATGTCGTTCGGTTCGCACAGCAGAAAGCCAGCCGATGCCCAACACCAGCAGTTTATTATGCGACGCACGCACGGAGCCGAGGGACGCACGGCTCCCTTCGCCTTCTTTGCCCACTTGACTCTCATCTCCTCGACTGCCCCTGTGCCCTGGCCGACCCCGATGATTCATCCGAGGACCACAGCTGCACACAGGCCGACCTTGATGGTGAATCCACCATCTGTTCGTCACTGGGCTACCGGCCTGTGTCCAAGCCACATCGCAGGCACAACAGCTGCGCACGGCCCCTCTTGGTGATTCTCCTAACAGCTGTTCACCAGCGGTTTATCAGAGGAGCAGTACAGGCCTGCATATAACACAACCACAAGAGAGAGAGCGAGAGAGCGAGCGAGAGAGAGAGAGAGAGAGAGAGAGAGAGAGAGAGAGAGAGAGAGAGAGGAGTATAAGGGAGCCGACTGACAGAGCTCGGGGCTGCAGCTTCCGTAGTCGATGCGAGACTGCGATTCGAGAGCACTTGAGTCGAACCTTGCGACGTGCAACTTGGTCGGTGCAGTCTAGTTCTACCAACTACTCAGTTAGCTGCTCGTATCTTCAGGTGCTGTAGCGGTCCGCCTTCGGGATCGAGACCATCGCTAGCGACAGAGGCATATTGTAACGCCGAAGGCTCGGCGGGGTAGGCTTGACCTGCCGCTTACCTAGCGGCGTAACCTAGCGCCTAATGCCGTTCGGTACGCGCCTACGCCCAATAAGCTGGCCGCCACGAAACGAGCGTTTCTGGCGCTAACCTGCTTACCGTTACTAAAGGGGGTCGTGAGTCCGCGGCGTGAATTGGAAAGCGAGACACACAAATTGGGGATTTTACCGAGCTTTATTCGCCAGCGCACAAAGTCGCTACGCGTCTAGCTCAGTTTTATCTCCACACTCCTCGCACGCTCTCAACAGCACCAACACTCTTGCGGAGGGAACACTTCTCCACACTGAGCCCGAACCTGAGCCTAAACCCCTAACCGGAGAACTAGAACTCGGTTTCCACCAGTGCGGTAGGAATACTCCACACACGCCAACTACGTCTAGCTCGCGCCGGAAAATCCCTATGCCGAGACCACGTGCTAGCGCGCACACACAAAACACGAAAGAAACACAAAATGCCAGCTCGGGCGCGATACGACCGTATTCGGTGGAGTCCACCGAATCCTCCTAGCGCTGTCTCGTCCTGTTCCGTCAATCGCCGGCGAACAGCCCGCCCTCCTCCCTCGCTTTCAGAGAAACGAGACCGACGGCGGAGCCGGACCAAAGAAAGAAGACCACAGACAAAAGACCGTAAGACCAGGAGCGAGCGTCGCTCGACTCTTAAATACCTAGCTGAAACAATGGGGCAAGAGCTTAGTGGTATTGGGCCCGGACACCTTGGCCCATTACGGAAAGGAATTAATACCGTCCCCAGGCCACTGGAAGGGCACCTCTGTCCAGCTTGAATGGCGAATGGGTTCCAGACGATTCTTCCTTGGAAAGAGGGAAGGCGGGGGTTGACAGGCCAGCCAACATCAATCAGCCGCTTCCGCGCGTACCGGACCAATTCTAAAGGCCGAATCGCCACCGCTCGTCTCAGAGCTTCCTAGCTTGCTCTTAAGCGCTTCCTCTCTACCCGCACTGACGCTCCTCTCTGGCCCACTGCTCCAGGACAAAGGAGCTCAAGCCCGCCACCGAACAGCTCTTGTTCGCGATAAAACTCAGCCAAGGCCAGCAAGGCCGCTACAATATAGTAGGTTTGTATACTCGGGATTCGGGAATTCGCGTAGTTAACTCGGTCGGTGCCCGTCGCGTAGAGCGCTTCTGCAGGCTCGTAACCATCACTAACAGGCCCACAATAAACTGTGGCTTTAAAGTATACAATCAAAACTATGCGATAGGCAATTCCCAGCCCAGCATCACCCTGCCCCGGCTATGCCGATGCTTTCACATCGCTGTCGCTTTGCTAGGGAAAGACGAGCGGCAGTTTGATTAAACCACTTTATTACAATACGGCATGCTCCAACAATAACTGGGGAACTAAACTTATCCACTGGGAGGCTACGGGGGACGTGCCAAATAATGAAGCTACCCTGCCCACTGCGAGGAGACACTCCAGGACCGAAGCGATCTTGAAGACGGGACTTCTATTTCATGTGCTTTGGCATACGGAATGCTGGCCCAGAACAACGCCAACGGTTTACTGTACAAGGCACGGAGCAGCAAGACGCACGACTGCCTTCGCCCCCTTCTCACGCTAGAGTCTCTTTCCTCCTCCACTCCTCCGGTTGACCCCGATGATTCATCGAGGACCACAACTGTGCAGCGGCCGACCCTGATGGTGAATCTACCATCTGGCCACCAGCGGTTACCGGCCTGTGTCCATGCCACATCACAGGCTCATTAGAGGAGCCGGCATACAGTCAAACTACATTTCACAACTACCAAACCACGACGACATTGGTCAGGCAGTGTTTTCGTAACGAATAATCACTACCGTGGTACTTTGGCTAAGGCGGATGGAGGAGGGAGGCTAAGCAATATGATACATAGGTACGTGGTATATACAAGCCATAACAGGGAGGGTGCACATCTCCACTCACGCTTGGCATTGAGTCCTCGTGGCCTTCTGTAGGTGGCCGCATCTTCGGCGAACGCCAGCCATCCATCCATCGAATGCTGTGCTTAGCGATGCGAGAGCACCAGATCTCACGTCTCGGATGACGAATGTTTTGTAACCAAAAGCCAAGATTAAGAGACGTCATCGCCCACACTGGCAAGCTCAAAGACCAGGCCCCGGCCCAGCCAGTGACCATTGTCACATTACAGCCGGGCCAGGTAACCGAACCTCGCCAGAGTACAGCTAATGGATTTGTGCCTGAACAGCGACAAGTGGTGCGATGTGGTAACTGCAACGCTCATGACAGACAACTCTAGCCGCAGAGTTTTCGACCTGGGTGGCATTTTAATGTGGATTTGTGCCTCAGTCCTTTGATGAAGATCGTATGCATATTAAAAAACCTAGGCAGGAGTGCACAGGAGCAGTTCGCAGTTTAACCGCGATCCAAGCCCCTTCTTTCGTGGATTCTACTAGGGCACCTAGTGCAGACCCGACTCGTAGTCCACCTAGCTCATATTAGAATGGAGCTTGGTGCAGACGACGCGGTTAGAAGGTGGACCGACTAATGTGCTTCAGTAGACGAGGAGGGAAAGAATGGCGAGTTGGCGAAGGAGCCATCTGATAGGTAACAGGCGAAAACGAATAGGCCTGAGAACTGACACCAAGAGGTGGATCTGAGAAAATAGCAGCTACGCGCGAGTTCAGGAGTTCAGATGGGAGCGAATACAATGGAGGCGACTGGCAGATCTCGGTGCTGCCGCTTCCGTGGGCGGTGCGAGACTACGCTTTGAGAGCACGAAAGTTTGAGCCTATGGCGACGAACGACTGAGTGTAATTTAGACTGCACAGTTCTGTTCTACGGGCTACTTATTTAGCCACTCGTATCTTGTTGTGCTGTGGCGGTCTGCCTTCGGGGTCGGGACCAACGCTAGCGATCGCAGGCATAAGGTTGATTTGTTATACTCGGGCTTCGGGAGGTCGCGTAGTTAACTCCGCCAGACCGGTTCGAGCCGCCCAAAACGCTCGCTACTGCGAGTAGGCGCTATTCAACGGCCAACCAAAAACTGTCGCTCTCGGCGCCCAGTTTGTGGCCGCTTATGTTTTTAACCGCGTTAAATCGCTGCATTGCACGGTCCGCCGGTAGAGCGCAGGGGGGACAAACGTTTGCTTGGTTACAGGACTGCTAAGGTAGCTGGCTATAGCGTGCCGGTCCGAGTGAGGGCGCGTTCGAAATGCAACCTTCCGGCCTTCGTGGACGCGAAGATTTGTGCCAACGAGTTTTGTTGAGCGCGCTTCATTATTCCATGCTTCATCGGGCCCGCGTTCAAGTTTCAAGCTGATTACTGACCATAACACGCACAATTGAAGACCGTCAAAGAGAGCAATTCGCGCAGAGGAGGCGAGCGAAGTTTGGAAGCAGAAGGTGATTTTGCTTCCTTTTAAATGTAATTGATTCGGGGGATGTTTTCCCGTAGAGTTACATGCTTTAAGTGCCCATTAACCGAAAACGTGATCTCTGACGGATTTTTTAAAATAGGTTAGAGGCGCAGCTAAAATACTCCAGAGTCAGAGGAGCAATCGGTACAGCCTGAGGAGCACGTATTTCAGACAAACGAGTACTTTAGCAGCAACAGAACGGATGGACCAATAACACTCGCTCAGGGCTCATAGCAGCGCCTCCGCCGGACACCCGCCGGAAAGTAGCTCGGAACCGGCGGCGTCGCACGAACCGCCCCTGCCCGCAACGTGGACTCGCTTTGGAAGCCGGGTTTGACAACTCTGGCAGCTGCCAGGCATCCCACGCTTAGTCTACCGTACTTACAAGACGGAACACCGACGGACGGACCGAGCTGACAGCGTAAACGCGGAACTCTAGGCAGCTCCGATGCCAAGATGGCGACTCGGCGATGGTGCAACGGCTTTACAAGCTGCTTTCTATATTAGACGTCAAACACAGGCAATATTATTAATAGTTGTAATAAATATATTTATATAGCGCCCTCAAAGAACTTAAACAAAATCTCTTTTTAGGCATTTAAGTGAACAAGGTCAACCGCCGACGTAGACTGGGTCCAAGTCGCTAGTAAATGGTCTTTAAGGTGAGATCGTAAAGGGTGGGTGGCCGTATAAGGTGTCCTCGAATTTGAGCTCTGTCTACGGAGACGGGGTGGGGGAAGACTAAGGAAATCCAGCCCCTCGCTAGTCGTTCTCTTTCATTAACTTGTGGTGGTGAACCTTTTAGTACTAATTCCTTGCGGTCCTAGTATTTCCAGCCACTTTACATTTACAGTGTCGGTATCTTTACCTTTACGAACTTCACTATTTATAAGAGGAGCTAACTAAAATACTTGATAGTTATTCTCCCACTTCCGCCCTTGAGGGATTTCGATTAGACTTGCCCCTCGTTTTTAATAGCTCTAAACGAACTTGTAAGATTTTCAGTTCGCCCTTTGACATAAGCCGTTCGTACTTAACTGCTAGCATGACAGCCAGCCGTTTCGGGTTAGCACTTTTAGAGGTCAACTACTCTCGTGTTTGCGTGTCAGTTTCATCCTAATCTCTTCCGTGGGGCGTACGTACTACCTCTTCGAGGTGGGTGTGGGAACTATTCAATGATTCATTTTATCCTCTAACTCTTTCAAAGGTCAACCGGCTTCAATCTTTTCAAAAGAGCGAGCTGCAAGATGCGTTGTCTACCATCCGCTAACCGCAAGGATGTTGTAACTTTGCACTTCTTATTCCGGCTGCGATCTGGGTTAATTGGGAGAAGACAAAGACTTGTAATCCGAGCTGAAGTCGGTCAACCTAGAGCTCCGCTAGGAGATGATCAGCTTTACAATGTGATCTTAATTGCACAATTTACTTAGTGACTCCGATTCTAGTGCACCGGATGTAGCCTTCCATTGCCTTACTGATATAAGGTTGTTACTCTTACCCTCTCTCTCTCTCTCTCTCTCTCTCTCTCTCTCTCTCTCTCTCTCTCTCTCTCTCTCTCTCTCTCTCTCTCTCCCTCTCTCTCTCTCTCTACTTCTGTCATCTTCACTAGTGGAGAGAGGAGCAGGAACAGGTTGAAGTGTCTACACATCTTTTTTCTTCGAATGTGTCCCATGCGCGAGGATCTCTATTCTAAACAATCTTCTCAGTTTATCTAGCAGGAGTCTCCTCTCTTCCAGGGTCTTAAATTGTATCGCTAAAATCTTAAATATACGATAAGCGGAATGAGCTTTGAACGAACCCCATTGCTTGCTTGAGCTATGGTTACGTTACTGTGTCTCCGGCGGCAGCAGCGCTAGTGGAGTCTCACGGAGACACGAGCGGTCGAACGTGTGCCGGGAACGAGACTCCTTCTTTATTCCCCCAGCGGGTACATATACGAGCTGGGGGCTGACTCAGCACGAATAAGAGAGTACTTCTGTGGTGGGCCACATGCTTACATCAAAGGCTGCACCGAGTCAACTGCTCAACCACCCGCTGCAGGTGGGGCATACATTAATGGCAGATGCTGCATTAATTGCAATAGCAGAAGCAGCAGGCTCACACAACACTATCGGGGTTACCTGAATATTATGCTACTATTAAACTAATTGTATTCTTAAATATCATCTATCTTTCATTATTATTATATACACACCTTTAAGATTATATCCTTAATATACATTATATAATTATCCCTACTACCTTTCACACCACGGCCGCTACCGGTTTTGGCCAGCTGTCGACATTAGTCAGCCGCGAGCTTCGTTATTCACGTGACCCTCGGTAACACTTGCTCCTCACTTTCTACTTGTCCATCGGCCCGCATTGGCGACTGACGTAACGGGAGCGGGGGGGGGGGGGTGACCGGTGTCGCGAACTTGGTGCAAGCTAAGTGCACCAATGGTATACTATTTACTACTTGCTCAGCGTGTGACCTGCGAAACTCGAACAACTCTGCGACGCAAAGCATCGAGAAAATGGTGTAAACTTATTTAATCCTGCATTGCAGCATTCGAGTAATGCCCGAACCTTCAAAGGCGTCCGTTGTTGGATCGCATATTATTTCTCCTTCTGCTAAGCTCTGATAAATTTCTTTACTGAATCCGCTTCTTGGTGATAGCAGGTAGATCATTGGCCAATTGCGATCCCCACGACTGCGGAGCAGGCAGTTGAGGGGCTCAGTGTCTGCGTTCAAAACCATTGAATAATAAACACGTTCATGTGAACTAATAATATAAGGTTGAACCTTACTGGCTCTCAATTATTATTATAACGCTCCGTCTTACAGCTCCTACTATTTGTGTAGCCCCGTTCTTGGGGTCAGAGGCTATTTCCCACCAAACCCCGCCATACTCCGGCCACACTGCCGCTCGCCGTGCCGCTGAGCTAGGGTAAGACGAGCGGCCGTCAGGTTAGACCTCCTTTATAATAACGCATGCGCCAACAATAACATGGGAACTAAACAAGTCTACAGAGAGGGACCCACACAAAGTACACTATGGGGGCGCAAGACGACGAAGCAAGCGCGAACAAACGTTTTAGTTGGTCAGTCGGCTTCCACAGTCCTGCCGTTGTACCGACTCCGAATCCAACAGTACGAACGTACACCGTAAAAGATCCGGCTAGCTGAGTAACTACTTGGCTAGTCGGAGTCGGCGTCCACCACAGTCGAGAGCTTCCGCCGAAAGACGCCAACACACGTGGGGGGGGGTCACGGACATGTCATGTCATGTATCTCCGTCAGTAACTCCACAAAGTCATAAAGACCATGTGGGTGTTATGCAGGAGAGTTTTGTATAGCGCACTCACAGCCTAAGCGGCTTTCGGTACGCAACACGCTACACAGGAGGAACGCGGAATATACAAGTCTCAACAACGAGCTTGCTATCCAGCTCCGCTCGGGCCTTGGGCACTCGTCGCCTTGCGTGCGTGCTCGCATCGCCGGAGCACGCCTGCAACCATCCAGGTGCATCACTCGGCGAGACCGGGAGCATCCAACATCACGACTTACTCGGCCAACTTCTTTTCCCTAGAGCCCCGGTGACCTCACGTCACCGCACATCCGGCCATGCCGGAGGTTCGACCCCAGCCTAGCTGGTGACCATAACCCTCATTACAGCCGTCTGGTCCCAGCCAACCGAACCTAGCCTGGGTACATTTGTACCACACAGTCGGGAGCATCAGTGGTGGAAGCAACATTTTTCACGAGGCCTACGGCACGCGCAGGTCACCTGTCGAGTTAGGGCAGCGTGCAAATTTCAAGATAACCTTAGCGATATCGGCATGCACGAACCTTGAACAACTGAAATAAAATTAAACAAAACAACACCAGGCAGTTTTCAGACGCCAGCAAACGACTGCCTTTATAATTCGATACGATGTGGGCCCAGCTCACTAGCTTTTCTTGCTCAAAAATGTGGCCGCTAGGCAAACCGCGTGCGGATCTTCCTACTAGATTGCTCGTCTTGGCGTCGCGTTCGCCGCTCGCTCCCTACCTCCCTCCCACCGCGTTCACCTTTCCCCCACCCCGCTGGGCCGCTAGCGCACCCTCGCGTAGCTTCAGAAGCAGGTCAGGCTCGGCTTGATTTCTCGCGAAAAGCTACTTTGAAGTCCACGCTCGCGATAACCTACGCATAGCCAGGCGCGGGTGCAAGGTGCTCGCGGACGCTTGACGCGCCTGCTGCCCGGATTTTCGCCGAGCATACGCAGCATACCTCTCGCGCGCCGGCCGGGAGGGTAAGCAAGCCCTAGCGGACAGACTCGACTTATCGCGAGAGCGGCGGAAAAGTGTCGAGTCTGCGCAGTCGCACGCTCCGAGGGCAACGTATGTATGGGACGGTAGCAGAAAATTCGGAGACCCGAGCCCGTCGAATGACGGCCGAAGAAACGCCGTGCGATCTTACGAAAAAAGGACGTAGCAGAAGCCTGCGACCTTGCGGTCGCATCCGCCGGGTGAAGGTGAAGGACGGCTAACATCCGTACTCTGCAGAATGCGTAGCAGAAGTAATTCGGGCATTCGCTTGGATTACTACTATAAGATCGTTCACCAGACGATCTTGAAGTATCAGGTGAGAGTCAAAGTTACCGGCGTTGACACGCTCGAGGCGTGCGAGAGGCGGGCCTTCCGAGCACCGCCTTCGGTCCGTCGTCAGGATGCTCGTCGCGTGCCGTGCAAAATTTCAATCCTGTGCCGCTGAAGGCGAGCAAATCGCTACAGATGGCCTCAGGAGTTTGACGCTTTGTAGTCGCTCTTTCGTTCTCTCGCTGACTATCAAAATCGCTTTCGCAGTTTTGATATGGCAGCCCACGAGATGAACCTCTTGGGTACCTCCTGTGCCCACCCATTCGCGCTGTCGCCACTGGCTGTGCGTGCAAACCGCGGTTAGCGTGGGCACGGGCTAGATGTAAAGGAAAACGGTTAAATGCAGTGTTCCCCCCATTTTCAGAACCCGGTGACAGGTTTGATCGCGTTGAGCGAGGGCAATTCTCACGCCTGGGTGCGCGACAATGTCTACTCGATCATATCAGTGTGGGCCTTGGCCCTGTCGTACAGAAAGAATGCCGACGCCGACGAAGAGCGCGCCAAAGCGTACGAGCTGGAGCAGGTGCGTGCCTTCGTGCAATCGCCAGCGGCCCGACCGGCTCGCAAGCGACCGGCACGGCGAAGCACGAATAAGGGCTTCGGAAGTATGCATTTCTTGCCTTTACAGACCGTCGTGAAGCTGATGCGAGGACTGCTGGTGAGCATGATTGGGCAGGTGGATAAAGTCGAGCGTTTCAAGCACACGCAGAGCCCTCGCGACGCTCTTCACGCTAAGTACAGCTCGGTCACTCAAGGCACCGTCGTGTCGGATTCAGGATGGGGCCACCTCCAGATAGATGCCACTTCTCTGTTTTTGCTTATGCTGGCACAGATGACTGCTAGCGGTAAGTTCTCAAACGGACGAAACTGTTGAGCTAGCCTTTGATTTTATTCGTCGGAAGAAGGCACACATTTTGTGAAGTGCTGCTGCAAATACAGAGCTGCTATGCATTCAAATGACAGTGATTTAAATGTACCCGAGTGTGTCCAGTCGCCGAGGTGCTACGATGGACAAGGCAATAGGTACAGGAGCATAGTGTGGTCTCAGGTTTATCAGCCTTTGGTATGCTCTTAAATAGCTGCAAAGCATACTGCCAGTGTATGATCGCGGTCCCCGGTCTCGCCTCAAATGCTGCCGTGCAGGTGCCATACATCCTTCAGGCTCAGGCTGTGGATTTCAGTAGCAATCTTGGCTCAGCTTACCTGATCGTTATGCTTCCTCGTGTACGAATTTTGAGCTGTCGCAAGAGCATTACCACTTTGATGCTTTTTATGTATTAAAACCGATGCATATCATCGTTATCTGCTGTGAAGTTGGAGATTTCACGGTATGCCTAGTATAGAGTGAAGATTAGCTTATTAAAAAGCCTCATTTTCTACGTTGGCAGAAGAGCCTTTTCGGCTCATCACTCCATCTATCATAGTAGGCGAATCCCGTGACTGCCAGCTTATACAGCCTCGTGGCACCTGTTTAATTTTGTGCTTTTCCTGCTGATTACGTTGGTCGTGCAGCTTGCTTTAACTGCTGCCGCCAGGTTTTTCGAAGTCGTTAACTTGCGCGTATGCCCACCATGGGCCCCTGTGAGCCTAGCAAAGTCTGGCAGGCAGTGATGGATCGAACAGCTAGCCAGACAGCACGATACTGTCTTTTGGGCAGTAGTGGCATTTGCTGAAGTTATCTTGCCTACAAGCCAGGTCCCTGGGCCAGTCTCCCCCTCCCCGAGACCAGAGCGCAGGTTTGAGCTCCATCTAGTGAGCCTGTGCCCCCGACGGTCAGCACTCCTAGTTGGCAGCGCCAGCAGCCACCAACCCAGGCCGGCAGGCCGCGCCTCGCTCTGACGATACTTTGGGGCGCATGGCCGTGCCAAGGGCTGGTGCCTCGCCCGTGCTGGTGCACGCTGCCAGCTGCCCACTTTCGCACAAGGCTGTTCATCGTGCTGCAGGCCTACAGATTATTTTCACTCTGGACGAGCAGGCTTTCGTCCAGAATCTCGTCTTCTACATTGAGTCTGCCTACCGAATCCCAGTGAGTATCTTGTGGCCATCTTGCGTGCTCGCTGCGCTTGTGCTGTGCGGCGCGCCGCTCTTTAGCAGCTCAGCGCGCTCGGTGCCTATGAACGGACGGCCGAGCTGGGACGGGTGCGATTGTGGTGCCCACGAGACCCAGTGACCTTCAGGGCACCGTAAGCTAGGAAGCACGACCGCTAGCGCCTGTCCAATTGCACTCGATGTGAGGGAAGCTATCGGGTATGTAATTCCCTAATGTTTTCAAGCCAATCAAAAGTAAGGATATTACATTTTAAATTTTCCGTGATGACTTGGCGGCAGTCACACCTTGGGGGGGGGAAGGGGCATCACTCGAATGTGCTATCGCACCGGCCAGCATGCCGACCGACGAGCCTCTCTCTGTGAGGCAGCGGCGGCTGGCGCTTTGCAGGGAGCACACATTTAAGAGCTGCCAAGGATGCTAGTTTAGATAGCATGCTGGAAGCTCACAGCCTCAATGAGGCGCTCGTGTCGGCTTGCATCACTTCGTCCCATGGACTGGGTGCCGTTTTGTCCTGTCGATTAGCCGATGAAAAAGAAAGGCGAGAGTGTCTGAGCGCAAGAGCGAATGTAGGCAGATTGATGGAACTCACAGCTACGAAGGGGGTCTCCCGAATCACCCATCAACAGTAGCGCTGGACATTCCATCTGGGACCAACCATGTCAGCACCAATCAGTCCGAGGCATGCACAGCCGTCAGGAAGCTGCTGAAAGAGCCAGTGCAGTGGACTACTCTCCTGTGGGTGGGGGTGTGTGTCCATGTAGTGCCCAGCTGGTCACTCTCTAACCTTGTGGGGTCAGTGGACCGATTCAGAAAGGGAACCGATCAGCAATTTCAAACAAAGGCGCCAGCATGTCTAAGCTAGGCTAGCGCCATACGCCCCTGCCTTAGCATGTCTGCGGCAGATATATAGATGTGCCGATGCCGTGTTGATGGTCGTGCCTTGATTGCCTTTAAAGGCAAACATCTGAGAATCTCGAATGGTTACCCGTGCTCCAACTGGCAACCAGTGGAGGAGCTCCCCGAGAAGGAGGTGCAGCAGCCTGCTGCTTTCAACGCCTGCTTCCCGCCTGCTCTCGGGAATGCTCTGCCAGGCAGCCCAGTGTTGCCAGGTTTGCAGATTTGCAGGAGCCCAAGAGTCTTTGGGCGCCTACCGGGAAGCAGGTGCATCATCAATCGAGTGTGCTGCTCGCTGGGGAAGGGAGGGGAGGGGAGGAGGCAAGAGGCAGTGGCTCTGTCGTGGACCGACCGAATCAGCTGCCAGTCGGCTTGATTTTCGTAAGCCCCAGCCCCAGCCGATAGGTTCTCGTGCTGCCGGGGTCAGTGCTTCGATGCCCTGGCCTGCGAATTATAGTTAATCCTTGACCGTGCTGTGTGCTTGCTAATGTACGTGCAAGTTCGGAAGAGTTCTGGTCTGCCGAAACAGGGGCAACTGCTGCCACTGCTGGGTACCGGCTGGGATTCCCTACCGTGGCAGCAGTCGAAATGCCGAACGCCTGGGGGCTGGCCCAGCTTTCCAGGGGCCGAGCGTGGGGGGCCTACACCCAGGGCGCTTGGTGCAGGCCTTTGTTACCTAGCACTGCTCGGGTGTGCATGCAGCTGCTTGTCAACTCTCTGCCTTTGTCTCTTGCCCAGGATTATGGCATCTGGGAGAGAGGGGACAAAACTAATCACGGACTTCCGGAGCTCAATGCCAGCTCGATTGGAATGGCAAAGGTGAGTAAAAAAACCGTGGGAGCAGATTCTCTTTGAGGACAGTCGCTACAGTGTGCATCATATTATGGGCAGGGCAGGGCTGGGGGGGGTGTGGGACCCGGTGACTTGATCGCTAGTTCTCTCCTTCTCCTTTTTTGAATTATCGAAGTTTATTCGCTTTCTTTTGGTGGTATGCACGGTCATGGTGATTCGTAATGAACCATATCATCTGATCTCGTTGAGCGGTGCCTAGAGGCCGATGCATTTCGTTTAATAATAATAATAATGCACTTGATAAAGCGCCCTCAGAGAACTCAATCTCTCTCTAGGCGCTTTACATTTGCTGCAAAGGGAAATGCAATTGAACGGTGTAATATCTTGCTTGATAAGCAAACAGAATAAATAACATAGTTAGGGGTGACATGCACAGGGTCAGCATGCAAATGTAGTGGCGGCATGCACAGTGTCAGCACGCATAAGCACATGAAGGACGAATCACAGGGACCCACTAAATGCTGTCCTAAATAGGTGTCTTTTTAAGTTCTTTTTAAATGTGGTGAAGTCAGGGGATGTTGTGAAGCAAGTCGGGAGTGAGTTCCAGGCTTTGGGAGGATGTGATTCTTAATGTTTCATAGCATGTATAAGTGTGTTTGCCGTCGAACGTCATAGTAGGCTTAAGTTTGTTGTCTTTTCAAGTGATGCAAATTTTTGCTCTTGCTTCGATAATGGTAGGCGTTCATAAGCCCCATATAGTATTTGGCAGCCGTCGGGTCCTTTGTTCTTGTGGATACTCATGTGACAGACTTCTGGAATGCACAGATTCAGGGACACCGAATGAATTGGGTTGAGTAGATCTGTTGTATATTTCAAGCGCAGACTATGCATTTAAGCTCTAGTATCTTATAAAATAAAGGTTAGCTGATTCGACACCCTCCTTTATCTAGAAGTTGACGAACCTTTGCGACCATCATCTGCTTTCAGAAGGCCATAAAGGATTGTCTGCTGCGCCGCTCAAACCTTTGACTAGGATTGTGAAGAGCGAGCACATTACTCCTGGACTAAGACTCATGGGATCACGATCAGGGTGGAAGTAAAGGTTAGCAGATTTAACAGCCCCATTTACTTAGCCAAAGAAGAGCCTTGATGGCTGTCACCACTGCTTGCAGTGAGGAATGAAGTAGGACTCGAACCCCCCATCTGGACTGTGAACAGCTGCCGCCTTACCTCTGCAATATGATTCATGGGCTAGATCCGATGTACAGATTATTCATCTTTGCTGTTCTGTGCTCAAGCGACTTGGCATATTTTGTTCGAGAAGTTAGTGCGCGACAGGGTGACTGTATTCTGCATAGCAGCTATATATGCATGTGCAGGTGCACGTGAACCTACGTGCTCCACATGCTCATACCACTGGTGATGCCTGCGTCATGCTGCCCCTCACACACACTTGCCACCTATCCAGCACGCGTTTGCTGTGGCAGAAACACACGCACACATGCAGGTATATACTCGTAGCTCGAACAAACTTCCAGACGGAGCCTCTTCTGGGGAGTTGTTGGGTGAAGGGTCAAGCTGCTTCGTAATTGAGAGATATGTGGTGGCATCACAAGTCACTTGCTTGCCTAGTTTAGGTGAATCTGGTAGACTCTCGATCCGTCTCTCTCTTCTCTCGTTTTCAAACTGTACATGCAGCACGTGTTAACTAGGGTGCTCATGTACTTATGCACTACTGGAACCTTCGAATTAATAATGAATCTCTACTAATTAAAGCGAGAAAGTCGGCCCTTTCCTCCATCACACATCAACATGGCACACCTGCGTCATTCGGCAAGTCACTAGGCAAGATAGTGCACTTTTGGTGATCGACATTAGCTTGGCACTCGGAAGGTTGCGAGCAAGTATGCGTTGCAGTAGGCGCCGATGGCAGACGAAGCCACCAAACTCTCCACACGATGTAAAGCAACGCAAGGAGGTCGAGAGGCTCTTCACTCCAGTGTATTGCACGCGAGGGCGCTGGAGATGGACAGCACGTCCACTCACGGCTTCGAGAGATGGACAAGAGCCCATGGGGGGGGGGGGTGATGATCACGTGACCGCATGGCCATCCACTAATGCCTTCACCCAATCAGCGGGGAGGACCTGGCTTCAGAGGCGTTATGCACTCACGCCCTGTTCTGGCTAGGGCAGGTGACATGATGACGATGCCACGCCTACATGCTTCAGTCACGTGGCAAGATGGCACAGCGTGTGTCGTCCGTGACGGAACTACCGTGTCTCGTCCGTGACGGAACTACCGTGTCTCTGCGAAGCAAGTCCACATGCAGTGAACTACTCGTGTGCACTTATATAATTAAAACAAAATATATAGTTCATTCCTATTGCTCCCTAAAGGAACTTGATCACTATTCAGGCGCTTGACAAATGCCACAGGGCTCAAGCTCACGACCTCGGTCATCAAATATATGCGCCTTGACCTAGGTCGTCAAAAGGTGAGCACCTTAGCCAGTGGGTCAAACCAGTTTTATGTGAGCAGCAGTCTGAGTGCTGTGGTAACCGTGCATGCCAACGATGCATCAAGGCTTGGACACATTGCCAATGCTTGTCATTTAGCAGCTATGCGTGTCGTAAGTGGTGCTTTTGCAGGCGGCTCTAGAGGCCATCAATGAACTGGACCTGTTTGGCGCTCGAGGTGGAGCCATGTCGACCGTGCACGTGATGGCTGACAAGATCGCCCAGTGCAATGCCATTCTTCAGTCCATGCTACCACGTGAATCCAATTCCAAGGTAGAGAGGTAGTGCCTGCTGCTTTCACCGCTTCCCCTCGAAGCACCGCTATGCGTGGCTCTCGTTCTCCAGCTTGTTTTCAGTAGAGGCTAGAAGCATGTCAGCTTTCCATAGCCTGCCCAATCCTTGCTTCGTGTCCTTGCAAGTCCTTGCAAGTCGTGCTCTGGCTATTTGGGTTATGGCATTCTCGATAGGAATGCTGACCGGCTGCTTTTCTGTGCTGCTTCGTTGCTAGATTTTTTGCAGCCTGTGTGAGCACGTGACAATGTGCACATCGAGTCTTGGCTCGGTTTGCATTTGGCCCCTGTTCAGTTCAACTGTGATCGTTTTTCTACAGGAAGTGGATGGCAGTCTTCTTTCAATCATTGGTTACCCAGCTTTCGCCGTGGATGACGTGGCAACGATTGAGTTAACTCACAAGACCGTTACTGAAAAGCTCGAGGTATGATGGTAGCAGACCCACTGCAAAAGACTCGGTATTTCATGTTTTATTAAGTCACTCTGAGCGGCACGAGACTTGGCTGCAGGCTTTCCGCTTGGTGCTGAACTATGCTGTGGCATACCTACCCCAGTAGGATATCCCCCCCAGGTACAACTGGCAAATCTACACTCGGATATTGTCCACTGGTTAGTGCCCCTAAAAATTGTGAATCTTGTTGAGCTGACTGTGCCACAGGAAGAAAACACTGCAAGATTATCGCACGAAGGATTAAATATGAGCCTCTGATCGATATATAGCAAATAAATAGGAAATGTAGACCCCTCTTTATATATGGGAAAGAAGCTTCAGCCGATGGTATGATTGTGATCTCCACTCTAGCTGAATCCCATGGCAAACATGTCAACAGCTGACGACTTTCAGCATCAGTTCATTCACCATGAGCAGATATATTTCGCTGAGGGTTTTTCTTAGTGGCCAGAATAGCTAGGTACACCGGTGTATCTGTGTGTCTCTGATGCTTGCCTTTGCCATCGGCTGCTGCTCGGTTTTTGCTCGGCTACTGAATGTCAGACAGACATCGCTAGTCCAGGCGATCAGACTGCTGGCCTGGCTGGCCGAGGTGTCTGGTGCTGCAGCCAATCGGATCGAAACTCGGCTTGGCCCCGCCCGGTCTGCAGCTGATGACCATATGGGCAGCTGTAGCCTCCCAGCCTTTTCGGAAGGTTTGCATTTTCTTGTGTGTGCATTTTCTTGTTTTTCCCTCAGCTGTGCTTGGCCTGGCCTTCCTGAGTAGCGAGCTAGTGCTTTGTGCTGCCCCTTAGTCGCTGCTGCTCGCTGAGCTGCTGCTGCATATGTGGTTCAGCGTGGGCAACAAGCTTGGCTGCTGTGGGGCCCCTTCTGACGACTGCCACCCTGCCGCTTGAAGGGCAAATATGGTTGCTGCCGATTCCTGCGAGATGGCTTCCGGACGGCACTGGAGGACCCACACCGGCTGTACTACGAGCCCTGGGAGCTGCAGCAGTTTGAGAACGTCGAATGCGAGTGGCCCGTCTTCTTTGCTTTCCTTGCTATAAACGAGTTCTTTAGTGGTAGCAAAGAAAAGGTGAGAGCCGCGCCTGCCTCATCTGCCTGCCTGGCGTGTGCTACGAGAGCCTACTGGGAACAAGGCCCTCCGTGGGGGGCCCTCCTAGTGGCCCTTGCTTTCGTGGCTTAGTCTTCCCATGTTTTCTTCTTCTTCTTTTTTTAAGGCTAAGGAGTACCTGAATCGGCTTCAGCAGCTGCTTGTCAGCAAGGACAATGTCAAGGTCGTTCCCGAGATGTATGCCGTGCCATTGGACCACGTAAGGCCTTGTTAAATAATGTTCTCATTTAAATAAGGCAACCTTGACCTACCGGCCACCTTCTGTGATGGCTGTCGGTGTGATGCTGGTCAAGCTGTTGTTACATAGTGTGCTGCTTCCATATCCGGTCAAAAACAAGGTTGAAAACACAGCGCTTGTAATGGTGCCAGTCCCAGCGTGATGCACACCGAGTTCTGGTGGCTCCTGAACCTTGTAGCTCGGCTAGCGGCATAGAGCGCTCATACCTTAACATATTAAGTTTGTATCCATAATTTAGACAAGACCATTCGACAGCAGCAAACAGTTACAGATTCAACAGCGGCCATGATGTACACCAACGGCTCTCCGGCCTGGTGCTCAAATCAGCTACAATGCCAATGCGGAGTCTAAAATCCTAGCTACTTGTCTATCTCATGGCACCGGCTTTTTATGAAGCCTCGGCCATAGATTGGATATAATCGCATAATCGCAAATCACGATTATCAGCCCTAGGCCGGCTAGTTTAGCCGGCGCTGCGACGTTTCACTATCCCTCTCTCTTTTGCTCAGCATTTTGTCATTCCTGACAAAGCAGTGCTGTGCATTAGGATGGTCACTTTCTGGATACCCTGCTCTGTGCCTCTCAGCATCATATAATCGCAGCAACATATCAGCATTGGCCCTGCTGTGCCACCAGCTTTAATGATAAGGCAATACTAAGGCATTTGTATGACCTAAGAGAGCTGCATTTCTGTCTAGGCACTGTATGTATGCTTGAAACGAGGCCTGTCAATTGGTTAGGGATAACATTCGTATGCCAGCAATGCATGCTGCAAGGGAGTTAAGAGAATTTATGTTGGCATTCCTGAAAGAATCGTAGCGCAGGTTCAACTGTATGTCATCTGCATAAAAATGAAAACCTAGATTGTGTTAGTATCGTCGAGAAGTTGAGTATAAATTGTGAAAATAAGTGAACTAAACACAGATCCCTAGGGGTATCTCATACTTTATAGACTCCCGGGATGATTGTTGTCCATTGACACCGATGCTATGAAATCTCTGACTGAGATAGGACCTAAACCATTATAACAGCAAAGTCCGCCTGGATTCGATTGTCCCGGTCATTGAAAGGACTGTCACTGTACTTGAAGTTTCCACTTCAGTTGGAGTACATGCTCTGTCTAGTACTTTGCATTTCCATTGAGTGAACATAAGCGTCATCTAACAACAGTGTATGATCCACAGTAGAGACAGCTCCGACTTGCCTACTAGGAGCTCAGCTTGGGGAGTGATCACTCAGGAAACCATCTGCCGGGCGACAAGCGCACATACTCTACTTGAATGAGTTGGCAAAAGAAAGTTGGATCACGTGAATGCAGCTTCATCCGGTTGCCGCATGATGCCTGTCTTTGCGGTCAGCAACTATTACTTTGCAGGTTGCTGCAGAGAGGGCATCGCCTGGCAGCCAGGAAAGACACCCAATAGGGCAGATTCCACACAAGTGGGGTCAGTCGCTTTACATCGTCGGTCGTCTGTTGGCCGATGGCTTCCTTTCACCAGGCGAGCTCGATCCACTCAACCGGCGGCAAGTTATGTTGCCGAGACCAGACCTTGTTGTTCAAAGTAAGAGTGCTAAGTTGCCTACTCCGACCCCTAGATTGCTTACACTCTCTCGTTCAATTGCTGTAATGGGCAAAATACCTTGCTGCTTCCTTTAAGAAGCAGTTTACATGTGCATTTTGCATGTCACGATTCATGTGTTTCGGGTTCTGTCTGGCACTGGTGGAACAATGTGGATTGCCAGGATAACTAGGACACAGTTGTGGCTGCTGATCATGCTGGCTGAGCCTTTGCTGTGGATGGAGCTGCATGGCCAAGCAATACCTGATGTGATCTTGATTGTAGCTGTGGACAGCAGCTGATCGATTTCATTGTGTGCACCCCTAGTTAGTACCAGCTTTGGGGCTGCATGTCTCTCAGCAGCGGTACTGCAGTAGTCTCTACGTGACTGTTCTATGTTTTCTTGTCAGTGAATTAAAACTGGTGATCTTAATTTAAGACTGCCGAGAGGCTTCCTGTAGTCGTATCTGGATGGATCTTGGGGCGCCAGCGAGTATGACAACTCTCTACTTAGTTGGACGATGCTGACAAGTCTACGGTGGCCATTTACCAGCATAAAGTCCCATCCCACGAGAAGCTGATGGCCGTGAGCATCGGTTCATTCACCATGAATGCTGATTGAACCCGGGTTTTTCTTAGTGGCCAACTTTGATTAGTCGATGGGTACTGCCGTGATCGTCTATTCTTGCCTTTGCCGTCGGCTGCTGCTCGTTTTTTTGCACGGCTTCTGCATGTCAGACAGATGGCGTCGTCCAGGGTCAAGGCCGGTTGAGTAGGCTGCTGACTAGGTAAGGTAAGGAGTACTACAGTTAATGTGGCCGAAATTCTGCTTCTAGCGAGGGCCCATTGAATGGCTGGACGACCAGTGGTAGGAGGGTTGCTGTCTGTGCCAGTAGTTCTTAGTCAGGCTCGAGAGTTCAGTATGGAATGCATCTTAAAATAAATTTCACAGTTGCAGCTTCAGTGTCAGTGTCGTGCAAATGTGCAGCTGTTAGAGCGCCCGTGCAGGGGAGGGGCTGATTCATGACAAACGACTTCTGCTCGGTAAAGTAGTTGATCGTTTATGATCTAGCAGCCGGCATCCTTCTGGTCGGAGTAGATGCCTCTGGTAGAGCCATAGAGGTTATAATAATAATAATAATAATAATAATGCACTTGATAAAGCGCCCTCAGAGAACTTAATCTCTCTTTAGGCGCTTTACATTTGCTGCAAAGGGAAACACAATTGAATGGTGAGTAATATCATGCTTGATAAACATCATGAAATCATGGTTACGGGTGACATGCACAGGGTCAGCATGCAAATGTGGTTAGTGGCAGCATGCACAGTGTCAGCACGCATAAGCACATGAAGGACGAATCACAGGGACCTACTAAATGCTGTCCTAAATAGATGTGTTTTTAAGTTCTTTTTAAATGTGGTCAAGTCAGGGGATGTTGTGACGAAAGTCGGGAGGGAGTTCCAGGCTTTGGGAGCATACGAACTAAATGCACGGTCTCCAAAGGATTTGAGGTTTGTACGAGGTATTGGTAAACTGTTGGATTCCGAAAAGCGGGTGGCACGATGCTTGGCCTGGTGGGGGGAGTAGATCCTAGAGATAGGCTGGAGCCAAAGAATGAAGTGACCTAAAAGTGAGTGACTAAACCTTGGAGTCGATCTGTTGCTCGACTGGTAGCCAGTGTAGGTCGGCAAGAAGTGGTGTGATGTGGCAACTGCAATGCTCACGACAGACAAGCCTAACTGCCGAGTTTTGCACAAGCTGTAATCGCCTGATTGCACATGCCGGTAGGCCAGTAAGCAGTGAGTTACAGAAGTCAAGACGGGATATCACGAATGCACGGACCAACTTAGACATTGTATCCTTATCTAAACAAGCCCGAATTTTAGCAATGTTATGTAGCTGAGAGTAAGCAGATTTGACAGTGGAGCTGATGTGGCCGTCTAACGAGAGGTCACTTTGGAACACGACACCTAGATTTCGAGCTGATTCAACAGGTGATATGCTGGCAGAGCCAATTTTGAGCGTTAGCTTTTCCAATTTCTGAATCACAGTAGGTTTGCCCATAACTAGTAAGTTAGTTTTATCATCGTTTAGTTGTTAGAAAATTTGCTGCCATCCATATGCGAATGTCATCAATACATGCAGTAAGTGAGTTGAGATAATTCGAGGTGATCGAAGGCTGGGAGGGATCAAAGCAAAGGTACAACTGAGTGTCATCTGAATAGAAGTGAAAGCCTAGATTGTGCTTGGCAATCACATCAGCAAGAGGGAGAGTATAAACCGTGAAAAGAACCGGACCTAGCACGGAGCCCTGAGGTACCCCATATTTTCAGAGGTACCTCGGATGATCTTTAATAAGAGGTTCCTAGCTAGGTTGTAGTGGCTCAGTGGAGCTCTTTCAAATAGTTTGGGGCTAGGAAGAATTTTTAGTTGATATGTCGTTTTTCAGGAATCCGGTCTTCAGATATTTTTGTATGGATGAATTATGGGTGAACTTGTTAGAACTTGTTGTTGCAGAAGGTATGTGTGTGTGTGTGTGTGTGTGTGTGTGTGTGTCAGTGTCTGTGTGTGTGTGTGTGTGTCTCTGTGTGTGTATGTCTGTGTATATGTGTGTGTGTTTGTGTGTGTGTGTGTGTGTATGTGTGTTCATGCTTGTGTGTACAA
This sequence comes from Cristatella mucedo, assembly GCA_009760855.2. Taxonomy (NCBI): domain Eukaryota; kingdom Metazoa; phylum Bryozoa; class Phylactolaemata; family Cristatellidae; genus Cristatella; species Cristatella mucedo. Next base: position 10,680,293 of record WPIO01000004.1, on the reverse strand, counting down.
GTGCCTGCATGTGTGCAGTAGCATTTCATCAGAGCTCATTATTGAGTAGCCCGACGTGTTCGATGTTTAGTGGCCAGCTTTGCCTGCTGTGCTCTACTGGCCAAGCTGCTATGTTCGCTAGCTCAACTCTTCCTTGCATTGTCAACATACGAAAGTTAAGCAGTCGAGAAAGCTTATTCAATTCTCGATTGGAGCGATTGGCTCTGCCCATGAGCACTGCCACCCTTTGCGCGCTGCAGTCGTCATATTGGCAGAAGACGACGAGATCAAGTCGAAGCTGAGTGCAGCCGGATACCAATCGGAGACTCTGCAGGAGGTGCAGGCTCACGTCTACTTGCATCCGGCGAAAAGACTCGTGGACGTGTACAGTCACTTGGGTGAGCAGCGCAGCAGTGGCTGCAGCGTTTGCGAGCTGATTGCATAGGCTAGCCATCGTGCGTACCTCGCCGTCTATGCACACTTGAATAGTGTGGAGAGTGCGCTGCTGCTCGAACAGATCGACCGGCTCTGCTGCGCTCTGCTGCGCAGCTCTGCTGCTCGCCAGTGCAGCAGAGCTGCCGAGAGCGCAGACGCCGATTTGCTAGCAGTGAGCTTCGAAGGAGAGGACCTAAGCAGTAGCAGCAGCAGCAGCAGCAGCAGCAAGTGAGAGATCATTGAGCCTCCACTGCTGTCAGCCAAAAAGCAAGGGCCACTCACTGCTCGTGTCCCGTGGCGTAGCAGCAGCTGCTACGGCGGCATCTGCTTCACTCACGCGATATTGCTGGGGTGCATCGATTGGCCTTGACCCGCGCCTTCGGCAGTGCCCGAGTCGCGGCTGTCAGATAATGGCCGACTCGTGTAGAAATAGCTCCTCGCGTGCCAAGATGGATGCTGGCTAGCTAGGTGGTGAGCCAGAGCAAGCGCACGCAGTGCCACTCAGTCGAGTGGGCATGAGCTGCGATGGCTTGGTCGAGCTGTGCTCACGTGGCGGCGGTGTGGAGTGGCCCACTGGTTGGTGACTGTCGTGCATACGTGCCTAAGTGGCAGGCATACGAGATGGCAGGCACCGCTGCAATATGCCAGCACGAGTGGCTCCCTATTAGACCTCGGGTGTCTATTTTGCATGCCGCCAGCCCGGAAGGAAATCAAGCACGGTTTTAAAGCGCCTGAATATAAATGAAGATTTTTAGGGTGCTATACAAAGGACTACTATTGTCATCATTATTAGTATGCGTAGTGGAGATGTACAAAGAGGGACAATTCATAAAAGGCAATAGTGGTGCGTCATCAATACTGTAGCAACATTTTTGTGCTCTGCCAGCTGTGCAAACCAGATCTTCTTTTCAGCAATTTGTTTGACAGCCGTGAGCTCGACTGCAGCCTGTACCCCTTGTGCCTGCACCACCTGCGTCATCCCCCCTGTAGCTTTACCTGTCCGTGTAAATAATTGTAAGCCCTGTGAGCTACCCACCTATCCACATTGCAGTTAGTGGCTGAGCCTGGCCGTTAGCAGAGACTTGTCTGCGCCAGGGCAAGGGCACTTTGGCAGGGGTTCAAACGAAAAAAGGCAACACAGCTGCCATTTTAGCGAGCATCCCACTCTCCTGGCCACTCGGGCACAAGTTCCTGTCCCTACTGGTCCATTCCTGTCCGTACTGGTAGCTGCCCCATATTTTCCTCTTGCCATTCACCTGTTCACCTGGACTCGTTTCAGGCGTCAGAGTTGCAGGCAGCTGTTCGGGCAGGGCCTTGTTGGTGGGGAGGGGGTGTGCTCGAAGTTCGTCGGTTTGCTTTGCACTCTCATCCTTGAGGCATGCTAGCCTGCGTCGTTGAGCGGCGCCTCGGATCGAGACGGCTGCCCAGCTTATTTCCGATTAGCGTGCCACCAGATCTTGGGCACGGCCGATCAAGGTGCCGGCGGCCCAAGGTCGCCCGATTGACCGTCTCTCGCCACTGTCACCGTAGGTCAGCATAAGAAGCTGGGCCTGACCGGCCGGTGCGCCGGCGTTGGTCTTCTAGCCACCAGCAAGCTGTACCGCTATCGGGAGCAGATATACGCATTCATGCCTGAGGTAAGCCTGGCACAATCTGCTAGGCAAAGCCATGTCGACAGCTACTCAGCCGCGGCGCTCGGCTTTTGCCACTGTGGCTTGTACTTGGTGATTGCATTAAGACAACGATCTGTTTTAATTTATTTTTTCAATTGCACTTTCACGAGCGGTCATTAGTAGGGCGCCGAGATTCCAAGCGGTGGAAGTTATCACGTGTGCTACTCACTACCTCAACTGCTCTCCTGACTCTGCTATGCTTCCCACTTTCTCTTTGTTGCGTGAGACGAAGTCTGTTGGCTACCGAATGCGTACCGAAAGCCGCTTAGGCTGTGAGTGCGCTATACAAAACTGTCCTGCGTAACACCCACACGGTCTTTATGACTTTGTGGAGTTACTGACGGAGATACATTACATTACATTACGTGTGGCCTCATTCTGGAAACATCAGTGCGTCGATAAGAGAAACATACAACCCTGGCACATAGCCGTACCCTTAAGAGGCTCGGTCGGCAGTGTCACGATGACAACATGGAGTGTAGATTGAGCCCAGCCGAGTGAATTAATATGCTCACTGTCTGTACAATTCAAACCTTGCTAGGAACGGTTGATGCTTCAATTGGGCCTATCAGGCTTAGCGCGTGATGTCATATCCCCCGTCATTCCCCTAGTGGTGGGTACTCAGACGGCTGTCTGCTCCGGATGGGGCGTTGCCATGCCTCTGTGCGTGCTTGCCGCCGCCTACGCCAGTTCTATAGGGCCGGCAGTGCAGGGCTGTCTGGCGTCGGAGACTGCTGCTTTCACTAGCGTTTGTCGCACACACTTGCTGACGGATGCATCACATTCCAGCTGTACGACCAGTCGACGTTCTATCTTGCCGTCGACCAGGACTTTCTGCTCGACCAGTTCCGCACCGACCTCGAATATCTGAAAGCCAACTGGCAGATGCTTGGCCGGCCGACATTCTTCATGCCCGTGTACCACTGGATGTCCGGTGAGAAGGCACGGCATGTCCGGGACGAGGGGGTGAGGAAGAGGAGCCGTATCGCGACCAGTGGCATGCTGTATTGCGTTTTTTGCCGGTTCTTTGTGTCGAGTTTCTATGTCGGCCGAGCCGAAGCGTGATCCCCCGAAGCCGTAAGGCGGTGCTCGAAATAGATCCATTGCTGACGACTGGGGGAAGAGAGGGGAGGGGTGCTTTTGAGTGCTCCATATTGAATAGCTACGAGCGCCGAGCTGCTGCTGCTCGCAGAACCGATTTAAGGTGCACACTATGCCCGCCTGAGCTATTCGCAGCAACAACTTCAACAACAATAGCAATAATAAGGGCTCCTTCTTTACTAACATCGGTTACTCCCCCTCGAAGTTAACATCCTGAGGGGCGGGGCTGTTTGGAAAGGACCCGGTGAGTCAGATGCTCGTTCACCGAGTGCTCGCTCTGCCCGCAGTCCAGTTCCAGAGTGGGGCCATGGCGTTCGGTTCAGCTCGGCCGCTTGCATTTTCTGCTTTTAGCTGGCTTGCCTGCGTGCCTGCCTGCGACTGGGTGCAGTCTTGCTGGTCTGCTTTGCTGCGTGACATGACTTCGACATGGCGCTCGCTAAAGCGCTCGTTTAATTCGCTTGAGCTGTAGACTTTTCGAAGGAAGTCTACCCCGAATTCGTACGAGTCATCAACAAAATGAAGTCGGGCTATCTGTACGGTGTTCGTGTCCAGCTAGGCGACGCCGCCAGCTTCCTGAGCACGTCGTGCGTCACGGCCTTGACATGGCTAAGCGGGCCCAACTGTGAAAACAAGGGTATGCCGAGCTCTGCCGCCGGCGGCCGTGCAGCTGTCGACTACCAACTTCTGCTACCTCAACTGCTGCCTCAACTGCTGCCTCAGCTGCCACCGCCGCTTGCGATGCCTTGCCAATTGGGGTACTGACATTTCCTCCCTGGACGTCCCCCCCCCCCCCGAACATTCCCCCAAACATTCCCCCCCCCGACATCCCCCCTTGGAGTAGGACATTCCCTCGGTAAATGGTTGAGGGTTTAGGTTTTAGGGTTTAGTGTTTAGGGCTTTACGATTTAGGGTTTTTAGGGTATAGAGTTTAGAGTTTAGGGTTTTTAGAGTTTAAGGTTTAGGGTTTTAGGGTTTATAGTTTAGGGGTTTTAGGGTTTAGAATTTAGGGTTTAGGGTTTAGTGTTTAGGGTTTTAGCATTTAGGTTTTAGGGTTTAGGGCGAGCTGCGCCTCCGCTGCCTAAATCCACCCTTGCTCGTATTCCATGCTTTAGTTAGTGTGTATTAGGGCATAACTAGATCTCTTGAGCTCAAGTTATACTAAGTAGACCTCTGAGGCTTAGCACTCATTTGCAGGAATGCATGGCATGCTGCAGCGTGCTCCCGTTGACGGGTACGAACAAGTGCCTGGCGGCATCGAGCGGACCAAACTCCTGCGGGACCGAACTGTAGCTCGCTGCTGCCACAGCAGCTGCAACCGCCGCTTGCTCCATTAGAAACCATCCTTCCAATCCATCCATTCTTCTACTTATACTGAGCTGATTTTATTTTAACAGAGCACAAACTATATTCTGTATTCTTAGTTATACATTCATCAACATAAGGGGAAAATGTCCTACCCCAGGGGAATGGTCCGGGAAGGGGAAATGTCCCAGGGTCCACCAGAGGGAAATGTCGGGGGGGGGGGACGTCCAGGGGGGAAATGTCCTACAACTGCCAATTGGGAGGGTGGTGGAGAACGTGGGTTTGCCAAAGAGGTCGTCGCTGGCTTTGTTCGCTGCCAATCTGGCTCTAGCAAGGTTCCAGTGCCACCCCACGTGCTGCACCTGCCGGCCGCTTGTGTGTGCATTGCAGACATCCTCGAGATGCTGAACAAGCCGCTGCACTCGAAGCCACAGCGCCAGCGCTTGCCCAGCGGCGGCGCTGCCGATCTGGCCAGGCAGCTCACCGGACAGCATCCAGGCCCACCCGGAGGCAGCGGCAGCAACAAGCGCACGCGTGGCTCCGCCGCCGCGAGCGAGCGACATTGGCAGCCACACTCGCACCTGGAGCTCAACTCGGCCGACATCGATGGCAGTGTCATCAATCCGCCGGGTGGAGTCTTCGGAATAGTGCGCCGCACTTTGTCGATTCACGCCGAGGACGAACGATGGATGGAAAAGGAAAAGCCAGGTGAACTGCAATATCCGGTTTCTTCCAGTACAGCCAAAGTGGCCTTCTAAACGTGTGCTTGTGAGGATTTTGACTTTTCTGTCACACTCGGGGGCCCAGATATTCCACTGGCATTTCTGCCTCTGTGTGTGTGTGTGTGTATGTGTGAGTGCATGTGTACGCGTCTGTGCGTGCATGCTTGAATACACGCTAATGTGTATGGAGTCGGAGAAACCTCCAGTGTTTAGTGCTGGCTCTCATTTTTGAGACTGGTGCCCTCACTGGCTACTGCAAACATTGCCACATCTGAAGCATTCATTGCTCTATTTAGAGCATGTGTCTTTAGTGAAACTAGTGATAGCAGCATGAGCACCACTCAAGGATTCGTCATAAAATAATTTGCTCTCGTTATTGTTGGTCAAGCAAGTTGAATTTCAAAGCTCAATTACTCAGCTTTGGGGTCGCTACATTTGGCAGCAAGAAAACAAGCCTAAGCACACACTGCATAGCCAGCCAAGTACTTTTTGACGAGTCCTTGGTGCTGAAGCAGTGACCCAGCCAGTCGCCTGATCTGAACGATTATGCAGCGATATCGACAGGCACAACCTGCTTAGTAAAACTCAGGCTCAGTGGAACCTGCAGCAGCAGAAGAGACACCACAGATGCTTGTGGCCTCTGTGGCTGGTCAGACAAGGTGGTCGTAAATAACCGTGGTGGAGCCAACGTCACACTAAACACATACATACCAACATCAGGTGTCTGTTTTTGGGCTGTCAGTATAAATTATCTCATGTTGCATACAACTTTCGTATGCCTGGCATGTAAGGGAAGCCCCTTTTTTACCCAAACCAATTTACAGCAAATTTATGGTAGATGCAGCCATACTGCAAAGATTTTTCCGACGTTGAGTGTATATATATCTATATACATATATATCTTGCTCACTCACACAATCTCATTATCTTTTACCATGTCTCACCCATTCAGCCGCTCTCAAGTTGTCTCTCACAGTCTCTCTCTCTCTCTCTCTCCCTGTCTTTTGATCTATGCCTGTCTCCATCAGTCATCCACCAGTCTTCTCTCAATGTGGTCCTTTCTCTCTCTCTCTCTCTCTCTCTCTCTCTCTCTCTCTCTCTCTCTCTTTCTCTCTCTCTCTCTCTCTCTCTCTCTCTCTCTCTCTCTCTCTCTCTCTCTCTCTCTCTCTCTCTCTCTCTCTCTCCTCTCTCTCTCTCTCTCTCTCTCTCTCTCTCTCTCTCTCTCTCTCTCTCTCTCTCTATCTCTCTCTCTCTCTCTCTCTCTCTCTCTCTCTCTCTCTCTCTATATATATATATATATATATATATATATATATATATATATATATCTCTTACGCAAGAATAGCTGTGCCAATGCAAATAAAAAAAATTAAGTACAATTGTCGCAGAGTGTGCTGTCGTATGTAACATCTCTCTCTCCCTCCCCCACTCTCTCTCCTGCTCCCTTTCAGTTTCTCGTCTCTTGCCGGCTTTCTCCTTCCTGCTGCCCCACCTTCCCCGGCCGGCCAGCTCTGTCCTTCATTTGAATGCCTGCCTGCAATCTGCGCTCAGCTTTCCAGATTGGCGACGCAGACGAGGAGCAGCCGGGGGTGAGCTCCTCACGGCGAGGCTGTAAGCAGCCAGCCGGAGCCAGCAGGAGGTCGACTAATGCAAGCCTGCACGAGCCTGCACCGGCGTCGTTTCTAGCTGCTCCCGCAACACCGGGTAAGCTGCGGTGGCCGCAGGCGCAGCAGCAGCAGCGCAGAAGTAGCTGCAGTGTGTTGCAGTTCAATACCACCTGCGATGCTAGTATGCCACGCAACATATCAAGTCTCAAGCTAACTTCGCCGTGGGTCCCGGCTGTGCCATCCTGGCCAGGTGTGGAGGCGGAATCCTAGTCAGGGCTGGGGATGGAATGCTTTTCGTCCTATTTATTCTAGCCCCTTGGGAGGCGTACTGGCTGGGTCTGCATGAGCAGAAGCATCGATTAGAAGCTATCCGTCGTCGAGCTGCTTGCGTAGTCTGCCGTTTTTGTTTCTTCACTTGACTCTCTTATCGAACGACTCGGTACTTTTTGGTGCTAGCAGTTGCCTCGAGTTTTGCAACATTCTCGATGTACAGACCCCTAACCGGCTGGTGCTCACAGGCGACCCAAAAGGCCTGCCGATCTGCCTGAAGTCTTTGTACAAACGTTGCATGGACTGCAAGGCCGCTCAGTCGGTTCTAGATAGGGCCCGTGCGACATTGAAAGTAACCGAGCATGTTGATAGATTGAGGCCCGCACATTTCTGCTTTTCGATTGCTGCCAAATGATTGATTTTCGAGCAAGATTTCAGCGCATCAAGCATTTTTTGAGGCGACATTTGGCTTTGGGAAGCGCCTGAGCTCGCACTGGTGCAGGTCTAGTCAGAAGGGAGTGTGTGTGCATTGCCGAAAGGCCAGTCGCAGTAGAGACATGATGTGAGCCTCTTCTTGCACTGAATGGTATAACCAAGGAAGTAGTGACCTCAGGTCGGAGAGACTTTTTCAAACTTCTATCTGACAATGTCGCTTTTAGTCGTACAGCTCTTTTTTAGGTAATTATAAGATGATATTCTCTTTTACAAAGACGTGATTAGCACTAGTTAGCTGGCTTGTATCAGCAAAGTTTAGCTATTTGCTGTCTATGGGCCTCTAAGAGTCTGTACTGCCGATCTTCTGTATCGAGGACATTCCAGCATCATTTCTTCCGGGCAGTGCTCAGAGTATCGGTCAATCATCGACTAGTTTGCTGTCAGTTGGCTGATCTTGTCTCGAGAGTAGTAACTAGAGAATGGGCTCACACTGTGTCACTGTGCCGGCGAGTATTGACCAAAGTTGTCTTTAGCAGTGTGTGTGTGTGCGCGTGCGTGCGTGTACGTGCAAGTTACGTGGGTCCATGCGCTCGTTGGCACGCGCACTTATGCAGTCTTCTTGCACCACAGCTGCTTTGAGTTCAATTTCGTGTGAAACTTCTGTGGAAGAACTCTATGTTCATTTTCTATACTCATGACGGCTTTTGGTTCAGTGCTATCAGCTTGCCTGGAACCAGCTCGTCGTAGAGAGCGGGTCAAACTAGTAGGATATTAGGGGTTTACCCTATGTTTGTTCCTCACAACGTCCATGTGCATACATTTTTTGGCACGTGTTCGTTGACGGATATTAACGTACAGTCAGGTTATTGACTACTTATTTCTTACTTCTACTTACTTATAGAGAAGAAGAAAGGTCCGATCATGCCGAACGGCATGCAGAAAAGGGTGTGCATGCTAAGCCCAGGGGGAGAGGGAAGTGGCCATATTGTCTGCCGAAACAAAGCGGATATTGGGTTCTGGGGTATCTTATCTCGAGAGGATTGGTCTCACAGCTGCAAGTAAATGGGTCGCCAGCGATTGCTACACATTCACGTACACTAGCATGTTTGTATCTGCCTGTGTGTGTGTGTGTGTGTGTGTGTGTGTGTGTGTGTGTGTGTGAGTGTGAGTGTGTGTGTATGTATGCGCGTGTGTGCGCATGCGTACATATGTTTGTATACGTGTGCATGCGTGTGCGAGTAGCTGCACGTGCTGCTGTGCAAGTTATCGTTTTGGCCACCGTTTGACCATGCCATCTAATGTCTGTGCATAGCCGAGCCCAGTCGGATTTCCGGTGTGACTTATCACCCCCGAGGCGCAAGCAGAGCTTCGGCAGGTAGGCTGCGTGTGTGAAATGCTGACTGCATGCGCCGCATGCGTGGATTCTTTTGCCATTCTTACGGCGCTCGGCCCGGCACGGGTGCTCTGGAGTGCTATCGGCCTGGCACTTGGCACTCAGATTCACAGATTCAGCGCCTGTCGTCTTGCTTTGATAGCGACCGCGTGCTGCAACGCTCTCGAGTGACATCACTACGCCAATGCTTATAGCTGACCAGTAGAATGCCTCAGCGCCGTGCCAGGCAATTGCACGAGCTCGCGGTGACCTATTCTGCTCTGACCTATCATGACCTATTCTGCCGAGAGGCACTTGCTTTGGCTGTTGCTGCTGCCCCTTATGCCGACCACTGTGGGAACCGCTGCAGCCGCCGCCACCACCACGATTGCGGGCACTGCTGCCTGTGCTGTGACTCAGTTTCTGCTGCAGCCCCTGCGGGGCGGCGCCATTGCTGGCTTTGCCTCAGCTTCAGCGGCTCCGAGGCCCGTGCCAGCGGCGCGTAGCTGACGCTCTGTACACTGCGCTGCAGCCATCAGGATACCACGGACGGAGAACATAGGCGGTTCTTTGGATGCGTTTCCCATGCTTCCTCCCTCACCGTCAGGTATTCGTGCAGCCTTCGCCCTCGCCACCGGCCCCCCCCCCCCCCCCGTGGCTGCCTGGCGTGCCTTCTGCTGGGCACGCTGCTCGCGCCGCGGTCGCCCCGCTGGTCGGTGCCCGCGGTCGCCTGCCAACTCTTCCCGCTTCGCCCGGCTTTGTTGGCAAGGCGAAGGTGGTGGTGGTGGCGCTGGGCACAAATTTTGCCTGCGTAGTCGTCCGATTGACGTCCGTCAGTGCTGGCACTGCATTGGGGCAGTAGCTGCTTCCAGGCGCGTGCCACGCCCACTCTGATGCCTCACTTGCACCCGGCTCGTGCCGCGATCGCTCGCAGGGCACCTGAAGGTGACATACGGCTCGTCGAGGCCGTCGAGTCGCCTGAGCAGCATGGCCGAAATGGAGCACCTGGACAAGCAGGAAGGCCGCGACCTCGTCGAGCTGCTGCGCAACACGGACCAGGCCGTCGAGCAGGCCGACATCATCCACTATCTGTACATCACCAAGTGAGCTCGGCCGGCCTTTACCTCGCTGCTTGCTTTGCCGACGACGAGGTGTTTGCACTCAGATTGGTGGTGGCAAAGTTTCTAGAATCGAATGGCGATAAAACCGAGCTAGTAGTCTTGCAAAAAACCTAGTCTGACTCTGACATTGCAAAGACCCAAATTCTCAAAATGGCCCAGCCAGGGTATCTCCAGTAGCACTTGCTCAAAGATCACGTGTTCTCTTCCAAGCTAACCTTTCGCTTGACGATAGCATCGCACCGCACTCCAGTCTGTCTACTTTCAGCTCTGTAATATTGCAACCGTTTGTGCTTGTTTAGACAGGGATGCCACATTCGAGTTGGTCCATGAATTGGTGATATCCCTTCTCGACTTCTGGATTTCACTGTTTGTATTGGTCTTCTGGCAATCAGTGCACTCAGGCTTGTTGGTCGTGAGCGGTGCAGTTGCTTCACAGCACCACTTCTTGCCGACCTGCACGTGCTTGCCATCATTCAGTGTATCGACTTCAAGGTTTTGTCACTCACTTTGAGGTCCCTTATTCTCTTGCTTCAGCCAACCTATCAGAGCTACTTCCTAATCAGGCTTCCCACCTCACCACCTGCTCTTCTAACTCACGTCGTTTTGCTGTGCACGAACCAATCTCAAATCCTTTGGAGGCCGTGTCATTAGTACCGTGTCATTAGCTCCCAAAGCCTAAAACTCATTTCCGGCTGATGTCACTACATCCCATGATCTGATGATATTTCAACGAAGCTAAACATGCACCCGTTCCTCAAATATGTTTATGCGCGCTGACACTGAAGCTGCCTCATTACACCCCTTCTCACGACCTGCTTTGGCTCCCTCATCAAGCAGGCAGCATTTCGACTTCAGACTAGGCACTGTACTTGTGCTCTTTCCATTCAGAAGTCATTTAGCCGTGTCCCTAACTGACCGTACATCTTTCGGAGATCGTGCCATTAGTTCGTATGCTTCCAAAGCATGTTATTCACTACCAATTGACTGCACGACATCCCCGACTCGACATCCCCGATGCGACATCCACGACACGATACCATTTCAAATCAAAAGAACCTAAATACGTTCCTGCTCTTTACAGCTTTGCTGTATGCATATGAATTGGCCACGGTGTGCTTATGTTTGCAGAAATTGAGCGTGTCGCCACTAACCAATTGACCCTCTTCCTTTCTAGGCATATGCAAAGTGCCTAGACAGACGTTTAGTTCTCTTAGGGTGTTGTGCAAATATATTCGTTATTCTTTTTCAAAGCCTCATTATTTGGTCCAAACGGGGAATCAGGGAATTAGGATGTCAGGGAATCCTGAAAGGTGAGCAAGCCTTAATCCCAGCTTCAGAGGATTGCTGCCGAGTCACCAAGGGCACCGTTCCCGTCGAGCGGCTGTCCAGGGGCTGCAAGCTGTACATTTTTCTGTGTCTAGCCAATGTCTTTGCTTCGCACGAAGCCTCTCTATTCTGGGCAGACGATTGGCAGTTTAGGGGGCCGCTGGAGAGTTACAAGCCGCTCTCTGGCCGGCTGAGGTGTGGCACTATCCCAATAGCCCAGGGATGATAAGGTGCTTGCTCTTCACGACCCTGGTCGTGGGTTTTAGTCATGCAGTGTGGGCAATCCTTCATTGCTCACTGCAAGTGGTGGTGATAGCAGCAAAGGCTCGTATGCTGCTACTTAAACGAGGCTGTTAAATCAAGCTAGCCGTTAACTTTAAATATAACTTAATCTCAATTAAGGCGCTTTGCAAGTCACTGCTGCAAGGGAATCGATAACCAAGGACTAGTGATGTGCTCAGTAGCAAGCATGCAAGTAAAACAAGTGTCATGCCTTCGGTTGCAAGAAGTCTGTGGCTACTGGCTGGTTGGTTTGGGGAGTGGATGGACAGGGTTCTATCCCGGTTTGGGAGATCCGTAATGAGAGAGGTGCTTTAGGGAAAACATTCTTTTGGCGCTGCCGGCAGCACTGCGTCGTTTCTCACGTGTACAGAGTACGCGTACGCTGTACATTTGCAACCATGCATCCTGCGTGAAGGTGGCGCTACCGATCGTAAGGTAGTACGGAACGCTGCTGTTGGGTTAACAAAGCTGATTCGTCAGCCGTGCACCAGTCGTCCAGTGACGTTATCCAAGTAATAATAATAATAATACCAGCTGATTTAACAGCCTTTTTGTATGATGACAGAGGAACTCTTAGGGCTATCGCTGCTGCGTGCAGCGGCAATAAAAGATCGCCCCCCCCCCCGATGATTCGAACCCACGACCTCGGGAAGGAAGGTCATGGTATTTGCAAACAATTCTTCCGGCCTCCTTGTTTATAGTCTCGTGGACTCAGCCTGTCTCCTTTGAAACGTTCTTTCCAGATATTTGCAGGCCGGAGTTGGAGGAGACATCTATATCCTGGAGACGAGGTGGGTGGGTAGACCGTGGTCGTTCAGAATCCTCTCACCTTTTTGGTTTGGGCCTTGACCTAGTTGTTTGCTGCGATCAATGGGGTGGCCAGTATGCGGCGTACGAGCATCTAAGAGTGCCTGGCAAGGCCTCATCACGTGACTGCACAGCTCTTTGCTTCCGGTCGCCTGAGTGCGCTCAGCCTGCCGTTGTGCCTGCTGGCCGGCCGGCCTTTCGACAGCGGTCCGGCCTTCCGACAGCGGTCCGGCCTTCCGACAGCGGTCCGCTTGCTGCCGCAGGCCTTGTCCATCGTCGCTGGACCTGGCAGCTGGACGAGCTGGTGGCACGGAGCGCATGCGGGCTCCCCGAGCGTTGAACGCCCGGCGGCCGTGGCCAATCCCCGTCGTCGTCCTAGTGTCGGTGGCGCGCTGCGGCGGCTCGTTGCAGAGGTCCGCAGTGGGACACCAAAATCGGCGGCATGTCGGGCTGCACGGTGGAGGACCTACTCGTCGAGCTGTACGAGAAGGCGTGCGCCATGAAGCTCTGGTGGCTCGTGCGCTACACGGCGGGCATGCTGCACAAGCGTATGGCCTCGCTCGGGTCGGTCAGTGTAGCTCCCGGGCTCGCTGCTTGCCTGCATGCGTGCCGTCGCAAAGTGCGCTCTCGCAAACAGTCTGTCACCGTTCGCCAGTGTTGGTAAAAAGTCGGCGCTGTGACGGCTGTGACGAATGAACGAACGAGGCATCTCTCTTTCCGTTGCTTTCTCTTTGGTGGTTTTTTCTCACTGCTTGTGGCAGCTCGTTCGCTGTGCAGAGAACGGATAAGGACGAACTCCAGTGGGGTGCAGCCGCTGATGAGCTTGCTTCGCACCGAAGCCTCCCGCCAGCGCTGCCACGGCCTGCCGATTGGCTTGTCTTTTGCTTTGTACACCGGGCTGGCTGTGGAGAAGCCGTCATTGCCGGCGGCGCCAGGTCGTCTCCGGCTATGGGTGGCACTAGATGCTTGAGTTGGACCCTTTTCCAATTACTAATGATAATGATAGCAATTATGCTATTAGCAAGATATTTGTACAGGGTTCCAACAAGAGAACTAAATGACCTTCTAGTCACTCTACATATGCTGGAAAGGAGGCAAATCAATTGGTTGGGCTCCATTCCTTTGTCGGGAGCTGATTCTCCCAGATCATCGTCCATCTAAACCCAGCCTTTGACCATCGTCCTCTAAACCCTTGCAGGCTCGGCTACCGAAAGCTGCTCAGGCTTTGAGTGGGCTATACAAAACTCTCCTGTGTAACACCCACATAGTATTTTCCCTCCCTCTCACCTCACAGATGAAGCACAGGTCTGAGGCCGCATCAGCATGGCAGCAGTGCCAGGGTTGACGTCTGGGCCTGTTGGTTTATTTAAGCCAGTCTTGCATGTACGACATGCAGTTGAGCAACTCTTCAGCCTCCACCTCTTACAGACAGTCGTGCAGTGAGTGCTATGCCATGTTCTTCATAGTGGCCTCATTTTAAAACTGCCCTACATTGCTAAGCCTAGCTTCTTAGGTGGGCATGAGCTGGGGGGGAGGGGAGGGGGAAGAGGGAAGGGGAAGGGGGGGTCTTAGTTGCCGTGGCACATCGCCGCAACCGACTCGGTAGGCATGCAGCAGAACGTTTCCCATCGCGCCTGCTCTGTGCCAGCGGCCGGCCAGCTAGCCCGGCCAGCCAGCGGGTCGTGTGCTTCTGGACACTGAGAAATCAGCAGGGCCTAAAGATCAACTTGTTGGCTTAGCGATGTGGAGTTTGAGGCTTCGACAGCAAAGCTGAGCAGGCCGGCCCGCTGCCTCCACCACACCTCTTCCCCCCCCCCCGATTCGGCCAGATGTGCACATGTGGCGTGCCTGCTCATGAGTGCGTGCATCGTCGTCATGATTGCCACATGCGGTTTCACCTCCTGTCGGCCCGGTGCTACCTGCTGTCGAGCGTAGCAACGTCGTCGTGAGCTTTTTCTACAGTGGCACAGCATCCCCACGGCTTCCAGTCAATGCCGTGCAGGGGGCAGAGGGCAGGATGCAGCTTTCAGCATTAGTTTCTCCTCGATGTGGTCCAAGTAAAAAAGCCCAGGCCTCGGCGTTATAGATAACATCGGTTTCGCAGTGTATGTCGCTCGGGGCTATTTTTCTCATCGAGTTGCATCCTCCGCAAAACCAGCGGGGATCGATGTCACGAGGCCAAAAGCTGCCTGGAAGGCCTGACATGAGCAGGCCTGATCACCAAGCTCGAGCTTGCCTGTTTGCCTTCGATCCGAGGTCGCCAGCCTGGTTTTTGTGCCGTGATGAGCAGGAGGCACAGGGCTAGGGCTCTGCGAGAGACCCCCGGGAGGTGGGCTGCAAGACACTCGAGTTGGAAAAGCAGAGTCGCTTCCTGCCGGCTACTCCCCCGTGGCCTCATTTAAAGCGATGGCTCACGGCCCGAAGTTTGCTTGCCTTCGGCGGCCGACCACCACCACCACCGACGTTCGGCTGTGGCTGATTCGTGCCGCGCTTTTCAGGCCTTGTCCGATCTGCTGGTTCGACAGAAGCAGGTCCTGCTTGGCCGGCCTCCACTGCAAGAGGTCGCCATCACTCAGCCTCTTTCGCCGGACGATTTGGCTGCGGAAATTGAGCACGCCTGCGGCGAGGACGTGTCGAGCGCCATGCTAACACAGGTGCTGTGCCGGTGCTTGGAGCACTGCCTGCGCAAGCGGCAGGAAGCAAGTCAGTGTGACGTTACAGCATGATATCACCGGCTTTCTGCCTAGTCGTGCATCCTGTTCGAACTGATTTTTGCCAGTTGCTCGTGGAGATCGGTTGAATTCGTTGGTGCTTGCATTTCATAAGTGGGCGCCTCATGCTGTCACGTGCTTTGCAGGAGGTCTTGGTATACCTGGCGATGTACATACGCACAGAGCCGAAGTTGTTCCGCGAAATGCTGCGTCTGCGAATCGGCTTGATCGTGCAGATCATGGCTTCTGAACTCGGCCGATGTCTGATGTGCTCCGGTAGGTCCTACGGTGCTTGACTTGTTTGTTGCTTGCTTGTTGGTGCTTTGTTGGCGCTTTGCTCACTTTTCTTTTTCTGGTGCAGGCAGGCAGCGCCAAAGGATGGCTCCGAGCTGCTGCCACTTTGTTACCTCCCAGTTGCAAACGCTTGTCCGGGTGGGCGCGGTCATGGCCTGCCTGAGATTGACGGGCTAGCCTTGTACCAGGGTCCCAACTTGGTGGTGCTGAGATTGGAGTGGACCGGTCCGGTGCCACTGCCATTGTCGGTGCTAGTTCCGTACATCGGCAACTGCCACTCGTTGGCCGATGTAGCTTTGTCTCTCTCTCTCTCTCTCTCTCTCTCTCTCTCTCTCTCTCTCTCTCTCTCTCTCTCTCTCTCTCTCTCTCTCTCTCTCTCTCCCTCTCCCTCTCCCTCTCCCTCCGCTCCATATGTGAAGCTGTGTGTACACTGCTTGACGCGCTGCATATTTGCTGAGAGCGGTGTTACTTCTGGTGCTGCTTTGCCACTGGACTGCTCCATTGTCGAACGATGCATTCTGAGCCTGGCTGTCCATCGGTTACCCATCTCTCCTGTTTGCTCGTGCCTGCCCTGGATGACGAGTACCTTGGCATCTGTGCCCCACCCCATGTTGAGATGAGCCACCCGCTTCTTGCGGCAGGTGAAGAGGCATCGCTGCAGCTACTTGACCTGAGCCCGTTCGAGCTGAAGTCGCTATTGCATCATATCCTTAGCGGCAAAGAATTTGGCCTCGTTACTGGTGAGTTGCAGTGGCTTTCAGCATCTTGCCTTACAAGAGATCGCTCGTTGCTGACATTTTTTATGAGTCACGTGGACGATAGGTTACACAGACAGTGTTATGGCGATACTGGTCACCTGCTGCTGTGCCCTGATCGATGTTGGTCGCGTGTGGCTTTGCCTGGACTTCATCAGTGTGGCTGCAGTGAAAACCGAAATGCTCATTGGGGGAGTGGAGTGACTTCGGTGGTTATTGCCAGAAATCTTACTTAAAGGGATGGGGTTGATCAGTTAGAAAATAATAGTTTCCCATATACCCCATTTTTTTAGAATTAAGAACGAATAAAGCTGGTGCCTGAGTCATGGTTGGAAGTTTTTAAGAGACGTCAATGAGATGGATGCTATCTGGTCATTCTACGCATTTGTGAAAATAGGCTAATTTGCTTGCAAGTTTGAAAAGCTGAGCTAGACGTGCTAGACTGTGCTAGACGTAGCCCCGAGACGTATGTGCTGTAAATCTGAAGTAATTAAGATCGAAAGCTCTAGTCGACTTGGGCATAATCGATCTTCAAAGAAATTAATGGATTTTTGACAAATTTGCTACATTGTCACTTGCTATTCGTACTGCTGCTGATTTACCGGCTTTTACGGCCGGTAAATCAGCAGCATTTCTAATGGCCCCAAGTTCATCGCCCGATGTACTGTGAGGTGTGGCTGTGGCAGGTCGGTGATGGGGGCTCATTGCCAAGGGGCTCATTGCCAAGGCTCAGAGCCCTTCCCCCTCTATGCCTGGTCACTACTTTGAGCAACTATATGGGAAAACCCGTGCCATTCCTAGGGTGGTGTCTGCCACCTGTCCTGCCAGTCCGTGCTGCTAGAGGCATGCCAGGCTGGTTCAGCTATCCTGTGTCAGCATCGGTTGGCGTGTGTGCATGGATAAATGACCTTGGCAGCGCTGCCATTGCTGCTGGTGATGGCGTGACTGGCATTTTTAGTCTCCTGCGCGCACTCAGGGGTTCAGCAGCAGCAGCAGCGACTGAAGGTGATATCTAAGGAAGAGGACGATGCGCGCACATCGCTGGCACATAAGGTGCGGCCGTGGACTGGCGTCGGCAGGCAACTGGTGGCTCATGCCCCCTCTTCTTCCGGTCCGCCCGTCCCCTGTCTATATGCTAACGTGTGTGGTGACAATATTGATGATTGCTGCTGTGGCCCTGCTAATCCCACACGCTGGATCGGTGTGTCGGCAGTGGCAACCGTGCTAACTCGTGTCGGCTCGGTGATGGTCTCGTCGCTTGCCAAACGTCCAACGTTCAGCTCAGCGTTAGCACGCAGCTGATGTAGTGCTCCCACTCACTGCTGGGGGTGAGCGGTCGGCTACCAAGTCTAACCCTCCACTACCTACACAGCAGGAGTTTCTCCCAGCCCACGGTCTGCTTGCTCGTGCGATTACCTTTTTCAGGTTCCTTCTACTCAATTAATCTCTTGCTTCAGCATTACTTATCCAATTCGTCTGATTGCTTCTCTTCAGAGTTAGCACACGAGAGAGAGAGAGAGAGAGAGAGAGAGAGAGAGAGAGAGAGAGAGAGAGAGAGAGAGAGAGAGAGAGAGAGAGAGAGAGAGAGAGAGAGAGAGAGAGAGAGAGAGAGAGAGAGAGAGAGAGAGAGAGAGAGAGTGTGTGTGTGTGTGTTATTGTCACATCCGAAAGGTTAATAATGATGATAATAATAATAGTAATAATAATAATGCATTTCTGTAGTGGCCTCAGCCAACTTGAATCTCTTTCTAGGCTCTTCACATTTGCTGTACTCTGTGCCGACCCATGAGTTACACTGGGGGGATGTCCTGATGCATGTTAGGGTGGACCATCCCATCAGTTGATTGGGAACTAATGTTTTTCGACCTCTCTGTGCGATGTCTAGCTTACCTGGGTCTCGTTGCATGCCGGTTCAGCCTTAGGGTTAGTAGCTCATCAGGCTATTGCTGCGTTCATTGTCAGCCACCAAAGGTAACTTCCTCTTGCTCAAGCAGTATCTGCAGCAGCAGGAAGACGGCCTCATCACCACCACCACCACGGTAAAGAGGCGCCGGCGTGATCTTTGCATTGCTGTCTGTGCCAGCGCGCTGCATTCTGGTGGCTGCTGGGTAGGGAGGATGGCAAATGTGTGACGGACCTTTCTTAGTGGTGTGCACGATATGATACATTCTGCGCAGCCCTTCACCAAAGCCTGCCTATGATCTTGGCCATAGTAGGTGACCCAATAATGACTGTGAATGGTTCACAATCATCTTAGCTGGCTTCTTAATGTCTGAGTGCCTAGCTTGCTGCAAAGCCGTGCTTGGTGTACCAGCAGTGGCAGTGTGCAGCAGGCATGTCTGTCTCTGGTCCTGCAACTGATGTAGCACTTTCTACTCTCTTTGAGCATGACTTCACTTTGCGATTAGTCGCGTAACGTTTCCATTTCCTTTCGAGGCGCACTTTGTACCTGACTTACCACCAGTCTGGACCGTTTTGCATTCGATGTATTGCCGTCTCGTGCTGCACACGAGTGAAGCCGACGCTTCAATCTCTGTCTGACCTCTGTCAGAGTCGGCTGCTTTTCTCCGATAGGTTGGGGAGTGCTGTGCAGGATAGGATCTTGGTGCAACTGCCACCTCGGTGAGCCGTTTCGAGTGAGTGACAATGTTTTAGCAGAGTGCCTTCCCCACGACACTAGGTAAACTGTTTGCCTCTTCTGAGTGCCACGGCCTTGGCCTCGATCATGTTGATGCATCCATGCTATCTGCACTCAGCAGGCACACGTCAAGCAGACTGGCCGAATCAGTGGCATGTTCACTCACTCTTCCAGTGATGAATGGGTCGGAGAGGCTCCAAAGTCATTCCTCACTGAAGCCGTGATTTGTCGAGGATGGCTGAGATGATGCATTCTGACATATCCAGTGTAATGCTGTCCCGTCGAGCCGAGCCTCAGCATCAGCGACAGTCAGTCATCGATTGTGAGCCGGACCAGTGAGACGACAGCCGGAGATAGGTGCATTCACACGGACAACACACTTGGAAGCATACAGAGAGAGAGAGAGAGAGAGAGAGAGAGAGAGAGAGAGAGAGAGAGAGAGAGAGAGAGAGAGAGAGAGAGAGAGAGAGAGAGAGAGAGAGAGAGAGAGAGAGAGAGAGAGAGAGAGAGAGAGAGAGAGAGAGACAAACGTCTGAGACTCAGTCTGTTGGCTACCGAGTGCGTACCGAAAGCTGCTCAGGCTGTGAGTGTGCTATACAAAACTCTCCTGCGTAACACCCACATAGTCTTTATGGCTTTGTGAAGTTACAGTCGGAGATACATTACATACATTACAAAGAGAGGGAGGGAGCCAGAGACAGAGAGACAATCAGATTGCTTACACGGAGCTTGTCGTTGATTATTCTAAAATGGCATGTCGTTAGCTCCGTGACCTAGCATGCAGTTGCAGATTTTGCTGTTTGACCTTCTCACCCCCGGGGTCGTCTTGTCGGTCAAGTATATCATAAGATGGATGATGTTCCTTCAGGTCAGTTTTTGTTCATTTACTATGTGGGGAATAGAGTGATTCTGATTTCCAACAACTGTTTACTCCAATGTGGTGGCTGACTAAGAGGGCAAGATCTAGGCAGCTTCATCTGATTTTTGTTTGGCATTTGAGGTTAGGTTAAGCTTTTATGACCCCTGAAACATCAGTCCAGTCCGATTAAGCTTGCAATGTTGCCACGGTAGACAGATCCGGTCATGAAAATGTCACAATTATTGGAAAAACCGTTTTTGTAGTAACCGACTACTAATGCTATGAGGGCAGGCCTGCATTCCTTCATATAGAGAATGCGTGCCACTATTGCGGGAGCCAGGACCAGAAAATCGTGCTGCCAGATTAGCTTATATCTGCTGTTTGGATATTACGTCCTAAATTTTAAACTGGTTTTGCTGACCATTCGACCTATACCACCACATTTGCTGTAAGTTTGCTGATCCATGTTTCCTTTGCAGCATTTTTAAAGTGCCTAGAAAGAGATTAAGTTCTCTGAAGGTTCTATACAAATGTATTGTTATTATTATTATTATTATCCATTATGAAACTTTGTCCAGACTCTATATTTGGTACTCGGCTACATTTTTAACCGGTGATCCACAAGACTGATCTCTGGCGATGTCACTTTGTTCACTCACTGGTAAAGTAAACGTCATTTATGCAACGGCAGAACATCCTTAGTGGCCACCATCCCTTGCTAGCAGTGAACAAAAAAAATATCTGCTGCATTACTCGAACACACGACACGGGTCGTTACGTGTGAGCATATACCCCTGGGGTTAGACTAGATGGGGTGGGCGGCTGAAAAAAATCGTAGTGTTATATCTGTGTTCCCATGCACAGTGGAGACACAACTTTTAGTTGTAATCATGATATCTTAACTCTAGTAGTGTCTAGAGATTGCAACTGTGCTGGTTGTTTGCCATTTCTTCTATATTGACACCTTTACCAGGTGCATTTGCGTCACGGTGGCCTTGTAGGTTAGCTCATTTTTACAGCCTCATTTACCTAGCAGCAGAGAGCATCCGGGGCTATCACCACCACTTGCAGTGAACAATAAAGAACCGTTCACTGCGGGACTCGAAAATCCATGACCCAGGTCGTGAAGTCTGAGCATCATACCCCTGGGCTAACACTCAGGGGTCAATTGTG
Organism: Cristatella mucedo; assembly: GCA_009760855.2. NCBI lineage: Eukaryota > Metazoa > Bryozoa > Phylactolaemata > Cristatellidae > Cristatella > Cristatella mucedo. The sequence goes on along the minus strand of WPIO01000004.1, from coordinate 10,659,431 downwards.
TGCCACGTAAAATGGTACATTCGTCTTTTATCTCGTTGCCATCGATGACTGTACTCCTTGGCATTTGCATGTTCTATAATAATAATAATAATAATAATATTGCACTTGATAAAGCGCCCTCAGAGAACTTAATCTCTTTCTAGGTGCTTTACATTTGCTGCAAAGTGATATGCAATAGAATAGTAAGTAAAATCATGCTTAAAAAACAAACAAAATGAATTATATGGTTAGGGGTGACATGCACAGGGTCAGCATGCAAATGTGGTTAGTGGCAGCATGCACAGTGTCAGCACGCATAAGCACATCAAGGACGAATCACAGGGACCCACTAAATGACAATCACCAAGAACCATTAGTATGATAGCAGTGCACTCAGCTGGATGGCAGATGATGACACGATTAGAGAGAGAGAGAGAGAGAGAGAGAGAGAGAGAGAGAGAGAGAGAGAGAGAGAGAGAGAGAGAGAGAGAGAGAGAGAGAGAGAGAGAGAGAGAGAGAGAGAGAGAGAGAGAGAGAGAGAGAGAGAGAGAGAGAGAGAGAGAGAGAGAGAGAGAGAGAGAGAGAGAGAGAGAGGGAGAGAGAGAGAGAGAGAGAGAGAGAGAGAGAGAGAGAGAGAGAGAGAGAGAGTAGTCCCATTAACAAAGGCCGTCTTACTTTCAGCCGGCTCCACTACTTTCTTTCTGCTTGGCTTCCTGTCTGACTGGCTCTTGCGTCGGACCCGGGCCGCTTTACAATGTCACGTGTTTCAGGCTTGCTTGCTGCTACCCGCTAGCCCTGTTTTACTCTGCACTGGTGCTTGACAGCCGTCCCTTCGTGCTGCTAGCTCCCAATTGAAGATCCCTCAAAAATTGCTTGCACGGCTGCTTCTGCATCGGTGACCTCCGGTAGGCTGCTCTAGCTCCGTGGCCCGAGCAAATATGTCGGCACTCGGTGCTGCCACCTCGGCCTGCACTCACTTGCCGCCCCTCTGCAGTCGCCCAGGGCACCGCGGTCGGGCCAGCTCGCGGCCGGCAAGCATTTCAGGCTGCCGACTGCTTCGCTCGTGCTGCACAGGCAATGGATAGGCGAGCGAGTGCCTCGCTCGTCCCGAAGACCGGTCACGTGTTGCCCGGCGCTCGAGAGGTGCCTGCCGGCCGAGGTGCCGAGGACGAGGCCTCCGCGCGGTCGCCCGCGAGTCCGGTCGGCGACAAGTTGGGAGGCAGCGGCCAGTGGCTTCGCCGGCGGCGCATCGACGGCTCGCTGAACCGTGTGCCTGTGGGCTTCTATCCGAAGATATGGCACGTACTCAACAAGGTGTGCATGCTTGCGGCCGAAGGATCTCCTTCGCTTCCGCCTGCCTGCTGCCGCAGTGCCAATGATGGTGCTGCGCCGCCAGGTGGGGCATGCACGTTCGGGTCTGTGTTGCCTGGCCGCTCAGCGTATCCTCTTGCCGAGGCTTCAGGGGCCGGACGGGCAGGCAGACCGAGATGCGGCTCGGGCCACGCGGCCACCGCATAGTGCAAGTCAGGTACTGGGTCGTGCTAGTCCTTTGTCAGCTGATGAAGTCCCCCCCTAGCAGTCTTAAGTTGAAATCGAGGCAAGTTGAAATTTTCATTGGTCTGTGTCTGCCGCCAGACCTACTGATCACGCAAGCCACCAGTGGCATGCCCTATACCTAGCTTCACACGATTGAGCTGCTCATCTGTGCGTAGAATGTTCGGCGAATGGAACGACGGTGCGCTGTGCGACCGTCAGGCTCAGCCACAGGCTTGCATGGCAGTGCCTAGAGCACTCGAGCCTAGCTAGCGCGGTCGCTGTGCTCGGAGCGGTCGCTGTGCTCGGAGCGGTCGCTGTGCTCGGAGCGGACGCTGAGGGAGGGAGGGATACTTGGTGCATCTGCCACCACCTATTCGGTGCCCTAGTTTCACCGGTTTCAGGGGTTTTACCAGCATTCGGCAGATTTCGTGTTAGACATCGCTGCCATCTCTTTGCCTCTTATGTTGTCGTGCTTCCTTTTCGAGTCGAAGCCGTATTTTCTTGCCGCGGGATTGCTAGTGGGTGGGGCTGTTCAGGCTGGTACTCCCACTCGTAGCTGGTAGAGCCGATGGGCTGTGAAAGAGCTGCACAGAAACACGGGGCATTATTTAAATTTTTTAAATCCTTGTGTGTGGTCTCCATTGCCGAAAAGAACGCGGTCGATATCCTGAAGAAGTGACCTGACTGCAACTCGAAAGTGAAAGTTGATTTGCTGAATTAAGGAATACTCCTCTGTGGAGCACAGAAGTCAATCCCAAAAGGGCTCTCATAGTAATAATAACCTGCTTCAACAGCCTCATTTGTGTAGCAGTAGAAGAGCCTTATTGGTTATCACTACCGCTTGCGACAAAGGATCGCTCAATCTTAGGATTCAAACCCACGACCTCGGTCGGGAGTAGCAAGCACCTTACCACCTGGGCTATCACGGCCCACTAAAAGAATCTCAGGGCCACTAATTAGCAGGACCATTCTCAGGTCATTATTGCTCAGACTCCAGTAATCTGAGCTAAAGCAAAAGATCTGACGAGTATCGGCGAGGAAGGCAAACCGAGACCTTGGCATTGGCAAGGCTCCTGTCAGAGGAGTAAGCAGCCAGGTTGCCCTGCCTCGTGCAACGGTTTGCCAGTAGCCCAAGGCTCTGCTCTCACTAGCCTCGATTGCCTCGCGCTCCCCCAACCCGGAGCGCAAGGCGAAGTGCCTTGCATGTGGCACATTGGACCGGCCAGAAGAAAGCTCGCAGGGCTGCGCCTTCTCCAGTTAGTGGTAGTCAGTGCAAAAGTCAGTGTCTTTTTCTCGGAGCTCATCCAGCCTCTCAAAACCGCGCTGAAACTTTCGGCAGCTCAGAAATAAGCAACATCTTTGGTCTGCCAGCGAATGGCTTGAAAACGCACACCAGACCTTTCTTAGTGAACCCGTTCGTCTGTACGCTCACACAGCTGTTTATCAAAACGAGCCTTCATAGTCCACCTGCTTTTTGCTGGAGGTTGAGGTGACGCCCTAGTTCCAGCAGGCAGACATTTTCTTAGTGATTGCCATTTTAGAGGTCCCATTACTTGCAGTACCACACTTAAGTCAAATAGCAATCCCACAATCTGTCAATTAATTCTCAATCCCACTCGCTATGTAGGATATAATATATATAATATTAAAATATATATGTCTTATTCTCAGTATTAAGTCAAATAGAGCCACGGTATCTCCCACCGGTCTTTGTTGCCGGTAGATCCTGTGCAATGCAAACTCAAAGTCCAAAACTGAAATCCCTTATCTTTGCTCTGTGGGTTGAGGTGGAATAAAACACTTACGGCATCTACAGCCTGACATCTTGCAGTTAACCGAGGCTTAATCGCTTGAATACTCTTCGGGCAGTACACTCGTGTTGCTCAGCAATAGCTGGAGCGAAGCTGGTTGCATTCTCAAATGAACTCCCCATTGGCATACAGTATTAATTTCTGCTCAGTTGATGCTTACGAATTGGCAATGCAATAAGAAATGAAGCACGAATCGTGTTGCAACCCATGCATTCTCCTGTTCCGTGTCACTTCTTGGTTCAGCGTAAGTTGGGGAGGGGGCTTGGCAGTGGTGGCAAAGCTAGCTGCCGAATGCAGCTGGGTGGCCGCTGACGCTGAAGCAGGGCCACCCAGATCTGACTGCTCAGCAGCAGTTGCCCATACGTTTGTGCATGTGAGTGTTCTGACCTTGACTTGTGGTCCGAGTCTCAACATTTGTTACTCTCGGAACTGAGCTCGTTTTATGAGTGCTTGCTTGAGCTGACCGGCCAGTGGGTTGAGTTGAAAGTAAACGCCCGGCAATCTTATTATTTTTATTATTACCTCCCCTTAAAAAGAAGTTAACGGCATTTCCGGGGAGGTGAGGTCAACTCAACTGCTCAGCCTGAGCTGCAATATAATTCCTTGTTTGTATGTTTTGCTTACATGCCTTTGTTGGCTGCCCGCCACGACTGCTAACGTAACTCTCTCACTGTGCGACACCATGAGAGGCGAGTTATTTACGCCATAGCTCTCGAAGAGCTTGTATTTCAGTGCATCTGCACTTCCTTTGCAGTGCCAGGGAATTGTCATCGAAGGCAAAGTGCTGTCGCAGAATCTCGTGAAGGAGGTGAGAATGCCATTGCCGAAGCACGTGCGGGCAGTGAGTGCTATGAGTTACTCGTTGCAGCATGCAATCTCAAGGAATCTCGCATTGTTCGCGCTGCCGCAGACCTTCCATTGCAGGCGGTAACCGCCGTCGCCCACCCTCAGCACTGTGCGCTTGGTCTGTCGTATCGTGACCGTGACCCCCACGTGGTGCACCACCGCTGTAACCAGTCATCACTAGGCGTAGTGCCGTTCCAGTCATTAGCTTATCTTGCTCGTAGGGGCAGGACTTAGTATGTGCCTCGAGGTGTTTGCTGCTGCAGCTGCTGTCGTTGATAGTGTACTAGCTGGCTGCAACGGCCTCCTCCCCCCAATGTTTTTCCATCGTTGCTCCGTGCAGATTTTGTCTGCCCCTCGATTGCCTAGCTAGCACAGCTAGCAGTATTGGCAAGGCTGGAATGGCTCGAACAACTGTTGGCAGCTGTCCAGACGTGCCCTGGCCATTGCACTTAGTGTGAAACTCGCCCTCCCCCTTCAGTTCTGTGCTAGTGGCGCTGTGGTCAGTAGTGGCAACTGCGCTGCCGCCGGCGCTGAGCGAGATATCGGTTGTGCTACTGCTGCTGCAGCAGCTGCACCGGTGTGCAGTCGTGAGCTCGTGACGAGAGATTGTGATCTCGTCACAAGATCACGTGAGCTCGTGACGAGAGATCGTGGCAAGCCGAGTGAGCAAACAGGACTGCGTTTGATCTGGTTGGCACGGGTCAGAAACCGAGATGTGATGCAGTGCTCGGTTTCACGCGTCGCTGATGCTGTACTTCTCGCCGACCTGCACAGACTACTTGTAGCAACGGATCGACTTCAAGGTTTTGTTGCTCACTTTTAGATCCCTCCATTCTTTGGCTCCAGCCTACTTATCAGATCTAATGGAACGTAATGTAATGTATCTCCGTCTGTAATTCCACAAAGTCATAAAGACTATGTGGGTGTTACGCAGGAGATTTTTGTATTGCGCACTCTCAACCTAAGCGGCTTTCGGTACGCATTCGGTAGCCAACAGACTTCGTCTCGCGAAACAAAGAGAAAATGGGAAGCATAGCAGAGTCAGGAGAGCAGTTGAGGTAGTGAGTAGCATAGAAGTAGCAGCTCAGGACGGCTGAAAAGGATGAGCCATAGTCGGCAGCAGGAGAGTATTTATCATTTTGTAAGAATTGTGGAAGTAGCGAGTTCCACAGTCTAGGACATGCAGAGCTAAAGCTTCTGTCGCCAACGATCTCTAAGCGGAGTAATGAAGCAGCTAATTTATCTACTCCCCCACCATCGTACCACCCGATTTTCGGAATCTGTTTATCTACAACTCGTACAAACCTCAAATACTTTGGAGACCATGCATTTAGTTCGTATGCTCCTAAACCACGGAACTCACTCCCGACTTGCGTCAGAACATCCCCTGACTTGACCACGTTTAAAAAGAACTTAAAACGCACCCATTTATGATAGCATTTAGTGGGTCCCTTTGATTTGTCCTTTATGTGCTTATGCTGACACTGTGCATGCTGCCACTATCATCATCCACTGACTTTAGTATTTTGATTATCAAGCATGATACCACTCATCATTCGACCGTGTTTCCTTTGCAGCAAATGTAAAGCACCTAGAAAGAGATTGAGTTCTCTGAGGGCGCTTTATCAAGTGCATTATTATTATTATTATTATTATTATTATTATTATTATTACTTGTGGGGCAGTGAATGAGCAAGCCCTGGGCCCCCATCGTTCCCTTCAGACGTCGATTTCGGACGTCATAGAAAAGCTCGTGGCACGTGACTCGCTCGGTGCAATGAGAGCGCTATAAGAGTCTCTGCATTGAAACCCACCGAGAAGTGAGCAAGTCGTAGCGGTGGCGGCAGCAGCGTTTTTTTTGCCGCCGGTAAATCGGCAGGCTCGCCAGCGATGCCTGCAGCTCGCGACTGACTCTTTGCCGCCTGCGTGCTAGTCCAAACAGATTCGACGTCTTCCCAGGCACTCTGCGCTGCCCCCAGCTGATGCTCTGCCCCCTTTGCATGCGCTGCTGCCGCTATCACTTTTCGCCGTGCCTGCGCACACAGATGACGGCCGGGGAGCTGAAGTTCGCGCTGCAGTTCGAGAGCGCGCTCACCTCGGTGCCCGAGCCCGAGTACCGGCAGCTGCTCGTGGAGGCGCTCATGACCCTCGCGCTGTTTGCCGAAATGGACTCGAAGAACCACTTCCTCAACACGGTCATTCCCGTCAACAGCATCGTCGGCAAGGCGGCCGAAGTGTTTCTGGAAGACCAGGTGCGTTTCGTTTCGCTCCGGCGACGGGATGGTGGTTGTTGGCCGTCCGGCAAGGATCTGCTCGCCGATTTTGCTTGCCTATGCCGCCGGGGGCGGGCCTGTTTTTGGCCAGTGTCTCGGCAGCCTCAGGTGCTCCTCTTCCGGCTGCCTAGAAGCCGCGTCAACGGCTCGAGCAGCCGCTCCCCTTCTGCCTTTGCAGTCTCGTGGCCTCTCGGCCCCGAGGATGCCCCCTCGGACACTGCTGCGGCGTTGTCAGTGGTGGATTTGCTGTCTGAGCGACCCTCCCCAACCCCATAGCGACTGCATATGCTAACTGGTGCTGCCGGCTAGGCAGGCGCCGGTGATCGTCGCTGACACCTGCCTTCAGACCAGCCAGCCTAGCTGGCGCCATAGATAGTTGTTGCTCTTCACTTGTCCTGCCAGTCCACCTGCTTCCCGTAATATGCGCAGTGGCGCACGTTTGATCTTGCCATGGTTTGCGTTTGAGGCAAAGAGAATTGTTCCTTATATATAATTCATTTGCATAGCATCCTAAGAGAACTTAAATCTCTATTGAGGCACTTCACATATGCCACAGGGCTCGAGCCCACTACCTTGGCCATCAAATAAATACACTCACTGACCTTGGTCGGAGGGGGGGGGACAGCTTAACTACTGGGCCATAGCAGGGCAGCCTTCTAAGTACTCTGCAAGACGACATTGGCTGATAGTGCCGAGTTCGTCTCTGGACTCGCGCGATCCTTTCACGTGGCCTTTGGTCGCCATCCGGACATACGCTGCCTCTTGCCGGCACAGCTGAGGGCATGCCTCCGAGCCAGGACCGCATCCACCCGGATATGACGTCTCGGTGCATGCCGAGGGTGGGTCTCCGATCACCTGCTCCTCTCGGAGCCTGCTATTTTTTGCGCCTCAACTTTTTTTTTACAAAGTCCTCACTTGGAGCGCGGCTTGCTTGGCCCGGCACGCTGGGCAATGACGATTGGCTGAGCTCGGCAGCGACACTTTCCAGAGGGAGCACGGAGGCCTGGCCACCCAGTGCTGCGCCAGAACGAGGCCAGCGGGACAGCAGCAGCAGCAACAACAGTGCCAGCGAATACGAAACGTGTGCGAGCACTTCTACGACGATGCGCCCAGTGGCAAGTACGGCACACTGACTTACATGTGCCGGGCCGTCAGCGAAGTATTACCGCTTCCGACGACGAACTCGTCGGGCAGTGGAGACGTTGCCATTGAGTGCGCCATTTGCTGACTCGAGTTTCGGAGCCGACTGATACTGCTGGCTCCTCACGAAAGCCCGACCTAACTTGAATTTAACCAGTGGAAAATCTCCCCACCCTGATGGTGATATATTTAGAAAAATAGCAAACCCATGTGAATTGCAGATTGTGCACTCAGCCTGGCCTGGCAGACGCACGGCCAGTGTCCAGTTGCCTAGTGCGGCTGCGTGACAGGTGAAACTCTGGCAGCTCCTTTATATGTATTTGCTGAGTGCTGTTGCACGCTGAGTGCTGTTGCAATAGCTCAACGATGCATATAACTCCGCACGCGTCTGCTGGTGCTATCGCTTCGGGTGCTCTCTCTCTCTCTCTCTCTCTCTCTCTCTCTCTCTCTCTCTCTCTCTCTCTCTCTCTCTTGCTTTGCTCTTCCTTTTCATCAGCTGCAGGGTCTGCAGTGTTTGTGCTGCTTTTTTGAATGGTGTTGCGTGGCTACCTCAAAAATGAAAATACAGTATTTTACGTCTGCGAATTCGTGTCGTCGTCAAATGTCTGCCTACTTGAGGCGTAGAAGGCAGGCTGTGGCTTTTGAGCAGAACGGCGATCCACTTGTCGTCCTGAAAATAAGCCGCATGACTTCGAGCCTGTTGCGTTGGCTGTGTTGGCACAGAAAACCCAGGCTAGTCGCTGTGTTGCTGACCCACCGCTCGAGCAAAAGGTCAACACAGCTTCTGGTGAACTTTTCTCAGGCCCCGCTGCAGCCACGGACAAGGTGGGGAGCTCAGCCACCGCTTGCTGAAGGCTTGGCTGGCTCTGATTTTTCGAGAGTTCGTTTTGCCGGAGGCACGGTGCCCTCTCGGTGTCAGAGTGGCAGGGACACGGACAGTCGCTGACGGTGTCGCTGACTGGCTCTCTTTCCCTTCCCACCTCCTACCCCCTTGCTACCCACTGCTGCCACGATGCAGCTATGGCTGTGGTGGCGATTTCCGGTGGGTGTGCGATAGCACCTCTTGTGATATATACCGTATGGGGTTGCCGATGGTGGAGCTCACGCCAACCCACCCAATCCCACCAACCTAGCCTTCGGACAGTCCTACCCGTGATTGCAAATGTCATCCCTGCTGGGTAAGCCGAGGGGTCGCATGGCTAGAGAAGTCAACTCACCTGTTTTTGCTTTGACGATGCATCTTTTTCATTAGTGGCACGATCGGTGGTCGTGCTTGTGCTGCTCGCATCCGGCTTGCGCAATCAGGCGCTTACAGCATGTGCAAAACTCTGCAGCCAGGCTTGTCTGTCGTGAACGTCGCAGTTGCCACATCGCATCACTTCTCGCCGACCTGCACTGGCTCCCAGTCAAGCAACGCATCAACTTCAAGATTCTGTCACTCACTTTTAGATCCCTCCATTCTTTGGCTCCAGCCTACCTATCAGATCTACTGCCCCACCAGGCTAAGCATCGTACCACCCGCTTTTGGGAATCTAACTGTTTATCTATACCTCGTACAAACCTCAAATCCTTTGGAGACAGTGCCTTTAGTTCGTATGCTCCCAAAGCCTGGAACTCACTCCCGACTTCTGTCACGACATCCCCTGACTTGATCACGTTTAAAAAGAAGCTAAGAACTCATCTATTTATGACAGCATTTAGTGGGTCCCTGTAATTCGTCCTTTACATGCTTATGCATGCTGACACTGCATGCTGCCACTAACCATATTTGCATGCTGACCCTGTGCTCGTCACCCCAAACCATGTTATGCTTGTTGTCATTGAGCATGCTATCACTAACCATTCCATCGTGCTTCCTTTGTAACAAATGCAAAGTGCCTCGAAAGAGATTGAGTTCACTGAAGGATATCAAATGTATTATTATTATTATGATTATCCGTGCTGTTGTCTGCTCAACTGGCTACACAGTGTGTAAGAGCAGGGGCACCAAAACATATACACTCAGTTGGATGCGATTATTAATTAGCCGATCCTATCTTCCATCCTCGTTTTCCCAGATTTTTTGTTTTTTGCTCATCACTTGCACATCGTGACTTCCTTAATGCTGCTGCCTAGTCGCTCTCCCTCTCCCCACCTCTGTTCTCGCACTATCTCTCTCACCCCTATCTTGCTCTTCCGGTACCCCTCCCATCTTTCTTTCTCACCTGTGGACTAATAGTTAGCTTGATCTCTAGAGTGCAGTCGTCCCTTGCTACTTTGCTCTTCCTTCGCGGCTTCACTGTATCGTGTTTTTTTGAAATACGTGTATATTCATTAAAAAGTTATTTGAAATAATGAAAAGGATACAGCAAGCGCTCGTTTGTCTGTCAATTATACCCCCCTGTATTACAATTAAAATTACTTTACGTATGGAACGCAGAAGAAGATGACGACGCACCTCTTGAAGATACTGCACCACCTAAACTCTCTCCTACTGAAGTTGGGCCTTCAGAGGATCAGTAACCTTGCTCTTCTTTGCTGTGCTGTACATCTCTTCATCTTAATCGCTTGATCACCAAGTGCACTATTTTCATAGCTTGGTGTTTGTGCGTAAGAATTGTGTGCGTGCAATTAAATGTACAATAATAGCAAAACGATGGTTGTAACATATAATATGTCTTATTTTGTCTAATATATTTGGTAATACTGGTGTAATAGTAACTAAAGGGGTGTTATTTCATGTCCGGAGATCTCTAATAATGTTAAAAACAGTATTTAGAGGTTCATAAACAGGTCTTCTATGCTCTGACTACGAAAATATTCGATTTAGAAATAAAGGATCCTACTTCGCAGAAATTCACCTATCGCGGTAGAGTCTGGAACTGATTAACCGCGACGAGGGTCGACTATATTGTGGGGGGAGGGAGCAACTGCAAATTCCAAAACCTCGAGTCCATCTTATGATAGGCCTCGACAGATTTCGCAGCACTCATGGACACGATTGCCCGAGTCCAAGAGACAGTTGGAATCTATAGTCGTGTGGGGTCGTTATGACAAGCTCTGCACGCACGTCGATCTGAAAAATCCTAGAAGACTGAAATCTCAGCAGCATGCCTGCAAAGGTCACCATCTGCATGTGATCCCAGCTATTGCTTCACACCAAGTGGGGGGGGGGGGTTCCTCATGCAGACTCCTCGTGCTGAGCTGTATCGCTGCTCAGGCCGGTGGCCTCTGTCATCCATGTGCTTGATAGAAGATAGTCACGGACCATGCTAAGCCTTGAACTCGTAAAATTTTTTTTATAGCAAGTTTGGTATCTGCTGACGACCACTGCATTGGCCACCAGCTTGTCAGCTTCCTTGCAGATTTAAGATGTTGGGCTGGGATTAGGCCGTATGGGCTACGAATCGAATCATAGTCGAAACTCTCGTGCCAACACTCCTTTGTTGACCGGGCTGTCTAGACACATAAATATATAACTATATAGGCATATAAAGGATTGTGGACGGCATCAGCACGTTTCACACGCACCGATTGTGTGTTGACTAAATACAATTATGACTCCAGAACAACCACTCAAGTTCATAGTAACATTTATTGAAACTGAATAATATATACAGTCACGTTACTTAGCAACGATCTAATCAGCGAATGAACACCACACTATGAGGAGTTCAGCAATGCTGAATGCGCGCGCGAGCAAAGAAGTTAAATGGGGGCGAGGGGATGGGTGCTGCTGGCATGCCCTAGCAATGAATGCACACGAGCTCGGCAAAAAGAGAACTAACGATGTGCAGACTCGAGGCTGGCCCCACGGGGCGAGCAACGAACCCATACGTCGGGCGCCGCTTGAACGAGAATGAAGACAGTCGAGTTCAGTGCCAGCAGCGAGCCGGGCGTTTTCGTCCCCAACGAGCAAGGGAAACACACATCTCTCTTTCTCTCTCGCAGAGCGCGCCTGCTCGTTATCGTGTCGCCGCCGTGTGTGCACCGTCTGCGACGCGGCCTTGCAGACTTCTGCTGGATCGAGAGGAGAGGCAGCTGCTCCTGGCATTCGCCAGGAGCCACAGCTCGATCGACAGAGGATGAGAGGGGAGGGAGGCAGCCGACCTGGCCAGCCTGCTCGAGGCGCAGGCTGGCCAGGCAGCCAAACAGCAGCTCGGTCAGACCGATGGCCACTCGGGGGGGGGGGGAGGGCCTCTTGCACGATACTGCACAGATCGCCGAGGGAGCCGCCGCCTCTGCAGCGACCACCGGGCTTCTCTCCACTCTGGCCGTCCTCGTGTGGTGCAGACGAGACACCGCCGGCTAATCGTGACTGACGTCGCTGTCAAAATCTCCATCATCGCTGCTGCTGCTGCCGCCGCTCGCGCTCGAGTCATCGATGGCGGCAGCGTCGCGGCCTTCGCTCTGCTGCGCCACAGCGGCCGCCACATTTTCTCGCTTGTACGCAGCAGCGCTCGTGCGCCTGGCCACCGCAGCCGCCAGGCGCCTGCTTTCGGCATCCAAGGTGGCCTGCTTTTTCGCCGTGTGAAACTCGTAGACGAGCGGGTAGATGTGCTGCACGGCCAGCTCGATGTTTTCCACGCTCGGCGCGGTTATGGTGATGCTGCCGGTCGAGAAAACCTTCAGGGTGGCGCGCACGGGAACGTGCAGCTGATACGTGACGCCCGGGTGCAGCTCCGGCTCGTAGCTGGCCTGCCGCGGATGCGCTCTGGCGAAGTCGCTGATCAGTATGGCGAACGGCATGGAGCATGTTGCCAGCACGTTCACGATGCGATAGTTCGACAGTCTTACCTAGACACGGGAAAAATCGTGAGGCCAACAGGTTATTAAATGGCTCCGCGCAGGACAGTTACACTCGGACGGAAAAATCCTCCCAGTATAGCTACCACTGCTGTGGCAAATTGTGTGGCGCCACTTGGTGACGAATCCTAGGTTTGGTGCTAGTGAAGCAGCCCAGCTAGCAGCCCGATTCGAACTACATAGAACGACTATGGAGCGATATCGACAGGCGACGACCGAGGTGAGTATTCGGCCTACACTAGTAAGTAGCCAACCAGGCTCATTTGAATTTGCTACAGCAGAAGAGACAATGCAGAAGTTATTGGCCTCTAAGTCTGGCCAGACAAGGTAGCTCATAAAGAATCATGGTACGGCGACATTGGAGCTTTTTTGGCATTTGGAATTTACATTGCGTCGGCAGCTTAAACTCTCGGCGTAAGGGCCACCACCAATGGTGGGGGAGGAGCCAAAACTGGAACCGGTTTCTGGCCAGCCGGAGTTTGTGGACCTTTACCGTGCACTCCCACAGCTTTTCTACACGGAACGTCAAATTTCACTTTTCGAACGTATACCAAACAGAATATTGGAAATTTTAAGCTTACTTAAGCAGCGGGAAGCTCCATAGTTAGGATATGGAACAGACTGAAGTCACCCACCTGACCTGGGGCCCTACATATTCACACGGTGCACCAACAGTTGGACACAGCACAAGTACATGTGACGTCAGTTCCTTTTGGATTTCGGTAACAGGAGTACAGCAAGCAGCACACTCCCACCTCTGCTCTCGAGGGCACGCACTGACGTTTTAAGGTTTAAGGTAAAGTTTTCGTGCTGAGGGTGCAGGTTTCAAGGTGACCCCGAAAGGAGTCGGCTGCTTCTGATAACCACGAACAGAAAAAGCCTCAAAAACAGACCAACACTGAGGACACGTACTCGGCCTGGTGCATTTATTTATATATATTTATTTATTTATATATTTCCATTTTCTCTCGTCATGCCTGATTCCAGTTTGCCGTTTTTAGGGTAAGGACATTCATATTCTCCAAGGTTTTTCCCTTGAGGTGTAAACAAAAACTGCCAGTTTACTTTGGCTATAGCTTCATCAAGCAGTTGTCCACAACAGTCGGTAAACAACAGGCCTTCTAACTATATAATTCACAAGAATAGCGGGAATTATGTGTGCACTGAATGCCCTAGGCCCCGTGTGCACGTGCACGTCTGTGTGGCACTGCCTAATGGCGCCTCAAAGTTCTCGTCTGTTCCATTGCGGACAGCTCTACTCTGACGTGGCTTGCACTCATAGCCGTACATAAGAGGCAGGTTGTAAAATATAAAAAAAATACACTCAATTTGTATGGCACACTAAGAGAACTTATTAGGTGCTTCACACACGCTACCGGGGAGGGAGGCTCGAGTCCATGACCTCGGTTATTTAACACATTCACCCTGACCTTGGTCGAGATGATCCTCCAGAAGAACCGAGTCTCTACTAGATTGCTCCCTAAATCCACGGTATTCAGACACGTGTTGCCATCCTAGAGACACTTCAGCGGTTCCAATCAAACTGCAGATACGAATTCTCTTTCTGACACACGGTTCGTTCACCACTGCTAGCCGAAGAGCGACGAGGCAAGATCGGCTTCCTTGCGCGCCCTCGAGGGCCTATTACGAAACAACCTACTGGCCGTTCCTACTTTTGCTCAAAGATCGTCGGCGATATAAGCTTTCCCTATGCAATTTCTAGAATTAGGAACTCACGTCTACCTTTCTTAAACGGTTGAAAAACGCGAGGCATACCGACGTCCTCAGGCCGGTAGCAGGAGGCTAGCCCTGTTCGTCCAGCTATCAGCTGCAGACCTCGGCTAAGACAAACGGCTCTGCCTCATTAACAGCAGCCTCACTTGTCAACTCGGCCGGCCGGCAGCATGACCAGGGTGGCCGGCTCATAGCTGGAAGCCTTTTCAGGCTAGGTTCAATAAGGCTAGGTTGAAGCCCACAGTACACAATGCAAATACCTAGCACCAGGGAACCGTCCTTCATTTTAACATGGATCCCTTCTGAAGTTATACATTCTGGTGAGGGTTGGTAGTGTCAATAACCATACTTCAAAGGGTACCTACAAAGCCCCCCACCCCACCCAGGCGCACGCTTCCGGTGACACCCCTACACTTTTCTGCCAATTTTAAGCTTCGGTTGCAGCTAAGCAGTGCCCCACTAAATCGTCTCGTGCGTCGCGTCGTTAGCTCCCGCGACTCACTTTGAAGCCGAGCTTCTGAAGAATGCGAGCGAAGCGCCGCGCTGCAGTCAGGCTCTCCTCGGCACTGGTGGCCCCCGTGCACGTGACCTTGCCAGACGACCATATGCTGGCAGTGGTGTGCGGATCTCGAAGCTTCATGTTCAACATGCCCTGAGCTCGCCGATATTCAACGTTGCAGCCATTCAGAGCTATAGCTCGCAGGTCAAGATGGCATCGTGTCCGGAATGAACAAACAACGTTGTTAATAGCGACAGTGATGCTGGGCTGGTTGTCCGACGGCTCACTCTCATTTATGGCTCCTTCACATGCCGACGTGCCATCGCCTTGTGTGCCATCGCCTGAGGGCATCAGGTATGCAGCAGGACCAGCGAACACTGCACTTTCAGCTTCTGCCATAATCTGAAATAAAGTAAACCAAAGGCAAGATCATTTGCCATATCTTGAAAATTATGTCATCATAGGTTGCGATCATTAGGTAATTGGCAAGTGACCCACTTGACTGGTCTGGCGAAAGCAGAATGCACGAGGACTTGCCATTCAGTGCTCAGAGAATCGTTTACATATGACATAATCGACCATACAACAAAGCTGGGATCTAGCTGATCGACAATTCAACCACTGATACGATGAGTGTTGTGAAAGCAAGAACGAGACCACGTGAGGCCTAATCTGCATACTTGTTCTTGCAAAGAAACTAGATAAAAATGGGGGTGCTATTCGAGCAAAATTTCTACAGAAACAGCCACTTAATCTTTACAGCATTCATGGATTTACACACCAGTCATTTATTACTGTCTAGGCAAACAAAACAAGCATGCCAATACAGTAGGCCCGAGAAGCCGACTCTGGCACAAGCAAAGCCAGCTACTAGCTTTGGGCAGCAGCAGCATGCACACATGCAACGGTCTGACCAAGCAGCAACCAAGCAGCAGTCACTAGCTTGCTTGTGGGGGACAATGACGGCCGACTCGGTGACAGCAACAAAAGAACTTTGTCCCGTGGTTAGCTGCCGACTCCTTCCAGACAAATGCCAGATGTTTTTACTACATGTGAAGTGCCTCAAACCAGGTACGTTATCGTTGACCCAAAAGGCACTTAACAAACCAGCAGGAAAAGCAGACCATGAAAATGTTCAATCATAGTATTCCTGGAGGTAAGGGCCACAGAGAGTAAGCTACACGAAGTGGATAACAAAAGGTGCCATAGATAAGTCTGGCAATCCAATAAGTTAATGCCCCTTAGTGCCCACCTCCCTCTTCCTGAGACTGATTGATGGCATGGGCAATATTTGGTGATAACAGTAAGCATTTATAACACGCAGTAACATTAACCTCTTCTGCCTGCACTCCGAATCGAATTTACTCGGCAATGCAGTAGCTTTGCTTCTTCAGTGCCAAGCCCGGCATATCCGGTAAAGTCATCCTCGAATGGGCAGAAATGCAACGTAAAACCTTCATCAGTGGACTCGTGAGCTCGAATCTTACAGCAGGCAAACTTTCATTGCCCATTGCAAGTGGTGGTGATAGCGGCAAGGCTCTTTTGATGCTACATAAAATATGGCTGATCGATCAGTCGACCTTTACTTTACAGTCGCTAAAAATAGATTTGCTGATGCATATCACAAGTAGCTCTGAAGGCGTCGACGCACAGGAACCCAAGCTGTCGTAGACCCAACTGAATGTGGTTCAGAATGGAAGCTTGCAAAAAGTACTTTACTCGAGTCATTGTGGTCAACAACAGTGGATTTCGAGCCTTAAATACTCTGCTTTTGGGTGGTTGCATTTGGCACCAAGATAACGACTCTAAGCAGACTAACAGGTAGGTTTTTGACGAATCCTTGTCTGGTGCTGGTGCAGTGGCTCAGCTAGTTGCCTGATTTGAACCTTGAAGAACGACTATTGAGCTACATCGACCGGCAGCAAAGGCCGGGTATTCGACCTGCTGCACTCGCCGACCTTTTCACACTAAAAACTCGGGCTTGGTGAAATGTGCTTCAGCAGAAGAGACAATGCAGAAGCTCGTGGCCCCAATTACTGGCCAGACAAGGGAGGTCATCAAGAATCGTGGTAAGGCGATGCCACACTAAATGGATACACACCAAAAGCATATGTACTTGTTCTTTTGGGCTGTCACAAAGAAATATGTTCACATGCTTCGCATTATGTTAGTATAACATAGTATCGTAGAAAACCTCTCATTACCCGAACAAATTTACTGCGACAGCAGAGGCAGCCATACTGCGAGGAATTTTCTGCACGTGAGTGTCGCGTGCATTCTAATACAAGTGGGATTAATTTCCTCGCCTAACAAAGGTGCAAAACCTACGCCGGCAAGGGGTCGAGCACTCTTGCTGGGAACGATGGCTACAAAACCGACCGTCCCGTACAGGTGAATGCTGTTATACAAAAAAAAGTATGAGCTATCAACTATGCACCACTGTAATAATAATTCAAACCGCCAACTTCGAACTGTCACGAAACTGAAAAGGTTGCAACGCGGAATTTCTATAATGACCGAAAGTGCAAACCCCCAATCGAGCCATAGCGGCTAATGCAAGAAACGCGTCAGTCCTTCTACATGATAAGCTGGAATCTGTGGGCTGAATGGAGATAAGCACCCGCATCTGAGCAGGAAATTATTGAGCGGCATCTCAAGCGCGTCCCCGGAAGCTCGCGAGGGAAACAGCACGTGAAAAATTAATCAAGCACGTTACGTCAGCGTCTGCAAGAATCGCCAAATGACAACGGTGCGAGGCATTATTGCGGTCTCTAAAAGTGTCTTTCGCAGCCAATCCTTCTAGAATTATCATGCTGCGTGTGCCAACGAAGCGTTAAAACCTGTGCCCCCCCCCAGTTCTATGGCCGACTCACTCTGACGGGTTGATGCGCTCAATCCGGCACGGCGTCGCTTTAAATGATCTAGGAGCCGATGACCAAATTAGATTCAGCAGAGATATGAAATTTCTGACATGACTTTAAACTATTTTTCGAAAGATTATCCCTCCGAATTATCGCACATTTTGAATGAGGATGGCCACCCGCGAAATGCGGTGTCGCTAGACAGCAGAAAGGGTTAGCGCCGCAAGGCGTCGAAACGTGATTCTTATAAACGGCACTATTATAAAAAAGGACAGAAAGATAAAAATCAACGTACAAAGTTTTCCTGCGCACGAGTTGGAAATGTCGAAGACGCTCCGTCGACGAAATTGATCAAGTCATCAGAGCTCCAACCGGCTGCGTACGAAGCTCTTCCAAGGCCGTGATGAAGTAATAATAATGGAGGCGCTGTGAATCAGAGCTTCGCGCTTTCGATCGTGATGATATGTCACCCTATGGCGACCTTTTGTTTTCGTGATAACGTTCTTTATTGTGAATAGCGAAAGCCTGCGCGGCTTCCTTATTTTTATGTGCATACTGCCGGGAGAACTGAGTATACCAGAGGCACGAACCGAAACCGGAAGAACCTTTACCCTCTCCTGTGTGTCGCCCGTCCAATATCCTTTTGGTCTTGGACTTGTCACAGAGCGTCGCCGACTTTTTGGTAATGCCCCCCGACTACGTAGCGTCTCTAAACACCAGTGTCGGCTTCCATGTTATAGACTTGTTTTGTGGCGAGAACTTTACGTCGAAGCCCCGTACGTCCCCTTCCCGATTACCCGAAGAATCTGACTGGAAAACAATGTCGCGATCCGTTTGCGGCTAGTTCATGCGCTGGCGACCTAGTTGGTGAGCACCGAGTCCGCAAGCTGAGCCGAGCATCGCAGCGGGGCGAGCTAGCGAGCAGCAGCTACCTGATCCGGTTACGAAGACTACTACTGCCGCAGGCCTGCTCGCGCCGGCGAAGACGCATCTAAATTCTATACGCGCCGTGCATAGATGCGGACCCGAATGCGTCACCAGGCGGCTTCCTTGATGAGATTTTTCCTTGATCGCCCTGGCCGCGTGACGTTTTTTTAAGCGTTAGTCTTATTTGCTTTCATGTCGGCATGTCAGCCACTCCCCCACTGTCCAGGCTCGCGTGGTCGGTCACGTAAGTGGCCGCACGAGGCGGGGGGGGGGGGTGGAGGGCGCTGTTCACCCGTTCGAGCTGCGTGTAGCTCTAATGCGATGTTTCGTAAAATGCAGGAAGTCGCCGAAACGCGCTGACCACTTGGCCGCTCACGCGCCGAAAGGCAAGGGCTTTCGCGAGAAAGGCATCGAATCCGAGCATGTCGTCGCGAACAGGCAAGTGCCACATTATGGGAGCAGCGCCTGCTGCAGCCTCGCCACGTCGGCCGCTCGACCGGAGCACGGCTAGCTCACAGCCGACTGCTGCGGCCGAGCAGACTTGGTGTCAGCGATTGCAAAGGTCACGTCACGAGGCCCACGTGGTTTTTGCAATTTAAGCCTCCAATCGAGCTTTCATTTCGCACCGCTTTTCCGTTGATGGATCAGATAAAAGCTATTGTGGCTTCGCACTTTATTTCGCATTCAGTTATCTGCCTATTGAACGAGGGCAGGTCTCTGTCCGGGGCTCCTCGAAGATTTCCTGTGTACGGCTTTAAAAAAATCAATAGGCTATCAAGTTGCTAACTCCCTTGGGTGCCATGCGCCACCCGTAGTGCCCCAGAGCTAGCCGACCGACAGGCCAGCCGCTCGGTAAACTGTTAATTCGTGCTATCGACAGCTCCAGCTGATTGCTGCTGTCTGTTGTGCATCATTGGTTGCCGAGCTGAGACGCAAGCCCCATCGGCATATCTTGGTCAGTGCGCTTTACCGCTGGATGGATTAATTGCAGAAGCCAAGGCACGAGCCGAGCTTGCCAGTGCCACCGCTGCTGCTGCTCCTCGAGGTGGCAGTGGCAGCTCTGAGAAGCCAAAACAACGCCGGAAGTACGCCGAGATTGACGTGCTGGCAATGATGGCAGGAGACGCTCCGGCCGATGCCGACAGCAAGGGCCTGGGATGCATGGCCGATGGCACCTCGCTATCCCGTGGCCACAATGCGAATCTCAGTGCCGAGGTCAGTGCCCAGTCAAGCTCGGCACCATGTGATTCGGATCCATTGGTGACATCGCCTGACGCTGGTCACTGTGGCGAAATCAGGTTAGTCCTATGTCTTTAGGCCATAGCATTTAGCATGTCCGTGCTGGAAAGGACAGCCTGTGCTCTCTGGGACTGTTATGTTGGTTATTTAGTTTAATGTTCAGGCTTCCGTACAGCCGACATACTGAGATATCCAGGATATGCACAAGGAGGAAAGAGAACGACAAACAAACACAAACACACACACACGTATACAGAGAGAGAGAGAGAGAGAGAGAGAGAGAGAGAGAGAGAGAGAGAGAGAGAGAGAGAGAGAGAGGGGGGGAGAGAGAGAGAGGGGGGAGAGAGAGAGGGGGAGAGAGTGTGTGAGAGAGAGAAAGAGAGGAGGGAGAAAGAGAGAGATAAAGGTGTGTATTTGTGTGTGTGTGTGTGTGTGCATGTGTGTGTGTGAGCACGTGCATGTTTTTGTATATGCACCTGAGTAGCGAGTGTGTCAGAGGCAGCAGGGAAGAGATGATTAACGTTTTCATTCTGCCTTTACTGTCTTTGCTGGCTTTGGAGCTAGTGAACTGGAAGGCATAGGTTGGATTATTTGGCTCTTTGTCTCACAGCCTAGCTTCACCCGTGTCCATCCGTGCTCTATGTTTATTAAGTTCTCTGAGGGCGCTTTATCAAGTGCAATATTATTATCATGGTGTTAGTAGCACGTGTTACTGTCTATGGAGTGCTCTTTGTGACTATGTTGGATCAAGCTTGTGCTTACGTCTTGCACACTTGTTACAATGGATACATAGGACTTGCTTTGTGTCAAAATGCATGCCGTATTGAGCAAGTGTGTTGTGTGCGCATACATGCATGCATATGTAAACTTGTGCGTTCGAGCGGGCGCACGTGTGTGTGTGTGTGTGTGTGTGTGTGTGTGTGTGTGTGTGTGTGTGTGTGTGTGTGTGTGTGTGTGTGTGTGTGTGTGTGTGTGTGTGGTGTGTGTGTGTGTGTGTGTGTGTGTGTGTGTGTGTGTGTGTGTGTGTGTGTGTGTGTGTGTGTGTGTGTGTGTGTGTGTGTGTGTGTGTGTGTGTGTGTGTGTGTGTGTGTGTGTGTGTGTGTGTGTGTGTGTGTGTGTGTGTGTGTGTGTGTGGGTAGGTTGATACATGTGTGCGTGGACATGCAATTGCCTGACCTGAGCTTATATTAGTGTCTGCACATGCACGTGGCCGGTATGATCCCGTGAGTACTTTTTGGGTGAGGGTGCAAGTAAGGGGTGACTGCAGAGCTACGTGAGCGTGTGCTGCGATTCTATGGGGCTCGAACCAGTTGCCACCGCTGTGCAGCCTCGATCCGAGTTGTGTGGGCTGTCCTCTGGCCGACTGACAAACATGCGGTCTTTAAAGTTCCGATGCACAAGGTAGCTACACGTTTTTGGTATTGAAGCTCCTAGGGCTAATTTGTTTAAGCAAGTCAGTATTGTCAATATATCAAGCATCGTCGAGCTGTGTGAGTGAGACATTGTCTAACCGTGGTACGGGGGTTGGATCGAGCAAGAAAGAGTTGCTTTTGATATGTGACTCAGTGTCGCCTAACGTCAGCTGACTGAGCAGTCCTGCACCGCCCCGTGGCTTTTGATCTCGGCACCAGGCAGTGGTCGTGGCGGCTCATCTTGAGTGGACGTGAGTCGAGCCAAAGGAGCAGCTGCAGCAGCGACAGTCTTGGCAGCAGGCGCCCGCGTGCAGCACGTGGGCGCCTGCTGCCAAGACTGTAAGTGGTTGGTGGTAGTGGTGCTTCTGCTCTCTTCCTGCTCCGTCCCAGCCTTGCCACTCAGCTTGGTGATGCACTCAATGATAGATGAGCATACCTGCTCCACCAACCGTGCAGATTAGCTGGTAGGAAGAATGTTAGCTACTCAAAGCATCTGCTCCGTGAGTGATTGTCTGCAGCAACCAGCATCTGGCACTGTCAGTGTACTGGAGCAAAAACATTTATCGAATAGCAATCAGTAGTTGAGGGGAGGCAGAGCCAGCCATCTCGACTGTTTGATGTCACTTTCCTGATGGTAATGCCATCGACAGAGCCGTCTAATGGACCTCGGTAGCCTGTCGAGCAGGAGCAGCAGCAGCCGGCGGGCAGGCGGCTGGAGTGGACCCACACCCACGCTGGCTGCGACTAGTGCCTGCCGATGCCGTCTGATACTCTCGGCCGCAGGCGCACTAGAGTGGGGACTGCAGTATTGCATTACACGTGCAGAATAGTAGGCTTAATGCCGCAGATTACATGGTCGATCTTTCCTTGCGCAGAATGCGGCGCTGCTGCTGTTCGTCGCGCCGGCCTTCTCTTACTATTGACTTCGTATCCGAGGCTTTTCCCTTGCTCGAAGCAGAGCAGCCGACGTCAGCTTTCCTGGCAGACGGATGGCTGCCGCCCGAAGCAAAGGCGTTGCTACTGGCCGACAGCCGCTGCTGCGCGAGAGGGACACGTGGCCTGCGATCTTCGGCCGAGAGTGGCCCGCCATCGCCGGCTTGCACGCGCCTCCTGTCTTCTGCGCTCGCTAGCATGCAGGTATCGCCAGGTTTCGTTGGCAGCGCCCGCAGAGACTGTCTCTCACCGACCGACGGCACAAGAGCTGTTGCTGCTGCTGCTGCTGCTGCTCAGTGCCTGCTTCAGCGCCCCCTGTCGGCCATTCGTCTGCCTCCTCTTTGTGGAAATAGGCGCCGGCAGTATCAGACTAATCTACATCATCGCACGGTAACTGCCGGCTATGAACGCAGTTAGCCGATAGAAAGGAATGCTCTTGCAATGCTGAGTCACACAGAGCCGGGATGCCGTCAAAGATCTGTCGACCACTAGTGGCTGCCAGCTTGCGTAGCCACCTGCCATAATAGCCACATGCTTTGGGCAGCTAGTGGGCAGGTGCAGCCTCATCTGTGCTGACCTTTTGTGAGAGCAGGCTCTTTTCCCCTAGAGAGTCGGCCGAGAGATGGGTGAACAGACCTCCGGCTTCTGGCACCATCCCCATCGACTTTTCGTCATTTAAGCTCCGGCCTAAGTCTGTGCCCTGCTTTTTCTGCGCCCCAGTGAACTGGTCTTTTTTGTTCCAGTGTGCCTTGCTTTTACATGATTCAGGGCATATTACTAGCCAGGGGTCCTGCTAGCCAGCAGCCCTAAGTGCCTCCAGGTGTTTTTGCATGGTTTCTTAAGCATGATGCCTTGCTTGTCATTAATTAACTCTTGGTTTATTGCTTCCTCTTGCTCCGGATTGTGAAGCTCATAGATAGAGATTCTGTTCTCTTAGAGCACTATGCAAAAGGCATAGTATTATTATTGTTATTTTAAACTTACTTCCGACTGACGTCACGACATGCCCTTACTTGACACCATTTAAAAAGAAACTAAAAGCCCACCTGTTACTCACAGGATTGGCTGCGATTAGGAGTTTGGACATGGAGGCTCAATGGACTGCAATGGGCGACGCCAATTAGAAGGAGGTAGGAAGTCTGGTCAGGCATCCGATGGTGAGTGCCAGTGTTCTGGTTGTTATTTAGTGGGATATCGTGGTAAGCACATCTAAGAAGTTCATGATAATGAGCTTTACTACTGCTCTGAAATGGGATATGTCGGGGGGGGGGTAGACTGCATGTTAGTGATTTCGTTGCAGTACCGGATATACTATTCCGGCGAGCCCTGAATTATGAATCAGCTTAGCACGGTCTGTCCTGATCAGCTGCCGATAAGCTATCTTCAGCATTGGTGCTAGGCGTCGACAGCTAGTTTTTTTTTTTAGCTAGATCGATGTCTGCTACCAATAATACAAATCAATTATATATTTATACACGAACAACTCACTGCCTTTAGACTCCCTTCCCTGAGTCTTAGTAGTTCCATCACAGAAGACAACGCCGCTCCTTCTAGCCTCTTGATGGAAGTGAGCCCTATTGCCACATGACACAGTGCGCCATATTGCGACGTGACGGTTTTTCTTGCTTTAATTAGTATACACACACACACACACACACACACACACACACACACAAGATCAGAGAGTCCATCCCTGCGATGACAACCTCCCCACTAGAATGCTGTTCCTCGGTTCCTGGCTGCACCTCAATATCTGCATTTAAGCAGGTCACTAGTGATCTCATCCTGAAGTTCATATCCCAATCAAAGAAGACAAGTCCTCTGGACCCTATTCCCACTGTCCTGCTCCTACGTTGGATTGATCTGCTGCTGCCATGCATAACTAACATCATTAATATGTCATTAGCCACAGGTCATGTCCCAGCACCTTTCAAAAAAGCTGTAGTCAGGCCACTTCTCAAAAAAGCGACACTAGACCAAGAGAACTTGAGCAACTACCGCCCAGTCTCCCTTCTACCATTCCTATCAAAGGCACTGGAGCGGGTCGTGGCAAACCAGCTGAACTCATATATTGGAACTTCAAACCTTGCTTGTAAGTTCCAGTCTGGCTTTAGAGCTAATCACTCCACAGAGTCAGCATTGCTTAGGGTATACAGCGACCTACTTAGGAATGCAGACATGGGTAGTGTGTCTCTGCTTGTTTTGCTCGATCTTTCGGCAGCTTTTGATACTATCGATCACAAAGTTCTTCTAGAGCGCCTCTCATCTCGCCTGGGCATCACTGGCACTGCCCTGCAAGGGTCCAGGTCCTATCTCAGTGGGAGACTCCAGAGTATTGACGTGAATGGACAAAGATCATCCGAGGTACCTCTGAAATATGGAGTACCTCAGGGCTCCGTGCTAGATCTGGTTCTTTTCACGGTTTATACTCTCCCTCTTGCTGATGTGATTGCCAAGCACAATCTAGGCTTTCACTTCTATGCAGATGACACTCAGTTGTACCTTTGCTTTGATCCCATCCCTTTGATCCCTCATGTTCCTAAGTGACCTCTTGTTAGACGACGACATCAGCTCCACGGTCAAGTCAGCCTACTTTCAGCTACATAACATTGCTAAAATTTGGGCTTGTTTAGATAAGGATACCATGTCTAAGTTGGTCCGTGCATTTGTGACATCCAGCCTTGACCTCTGTAACTCACTGCTTGCTGGCCTACCGACATGTGCAATCAGGCGATTACAGCTGGTGCAAAACTCCGCAGCTAGGCTTGTCTGTCGTGAGCATCGCAGTTGCCACATCACACCACTTCTCGACGACCTGCACTGGCTACCAATCAAGCAACGGATTGACTTCAAGGTTTTGTCGCTCACTTTTAGGTCACTTCATTCTTTAGCTCCAGCCCATCTCTCAAATCTACTCCCCCACCAGGCCGAGCATCGTACCACCTGCTTTTTGGAATCCAACAGTTTACCAATACCTCGTACAAACCTCAAATCCTTTGGAGACCGTGCATTTAGTTCGTACGCTTTTCGGAATCCAACAGTCTAGAAATACCTCGTACAGACCTCAAATCCTTTGGAGACCGTGCATTTAGTTCGTATGCTCCCAAAGCCTGGAACTCCCTCCCGACCTGCATCAGAACATTC
Organism: Cristatella mucedo; assembly: GCA_009760855.2. Lineage (NCBI taxonomy): Eukaryota > Metazoa > Bryozoa > Phylactolaemata > Cristatellidae > Cristatella > Cristatella mucedo. The sequence goes on along the minus strand of WPIO01000004.1, from coordinate 10,634,312 downwards.
CCTGACCTGACCACATTTAAAAGGAGCCTAAAAACACACCTATTTAGGACAGCATTTAGTGGGTCCCTGGGATTCGTCCTTATGTGCTTATGCGTGCTGACACTGTGCATGCTGCCACCAACCGCACTTGCATGCTGACCCTGTGCATGTCACCCGTAACCATGTTATTCATGATGTTTATCAAGCATGATATTACTCAGCATTCAATCGCGCTTTCCATTTGCAGCAAACGTAAAGCGCCTAGAAAGAGATTGAGTTCTCTGAGGGTGCTTTATCAAGTGCATTATTATCATATATATATATATATATATATATATATATATATATATATATATATATGTATATATATATATATGTATGTATATATATATATAATGCACTTGATATATATATATATATATATGTATAAATAATGTATATATATATCAAGTGCAATAATATATATATATATATATATATATATATATATATATATATGTATATAATGTAATATATCTTTGTCTGTCACTCCATAAAGCCACAAGGACTTAGCTGGTGTTAGGCTGGAGTTTTCTATAGCGCACTCAAAGCCTAAGCAGCTCTTGGTGCGCATGCGGTAGCCTGCAGACTTCATCTCACGAAACAAAAGATCTTGAGAAGCATAGAGCTGAGTCAGGAGGGCAGTCGAGGAAGTGGGTAGCATGAAAGCAGCAGCTCAGTATGGCTGGAAAGGAAGTGTCGAAGTCGGCAGCAGGAGAGAAATGTTGTTGCATAAGGAGAGAAAGGGCCATTGCTTACATCGTTATGAGGATGCACAACATTGTCACGGGAGAAGAGGTGACAGCAAGATTCTCAAGCACCAAAGATCTTTAAGACAAGACTGAATTACTTGCCATCTCCCCCGAGTAATCTTGCATCTTGCATGTGGAGCCATTCAGGGGGAGAGAATAAGAGCGGCGTGCTGGGGGGGGGGGCACAGGCAGAAAACGTATTCACGTGACCTAGCCGACAGCGTGAAGTGCATCCACCATAACACGTTAACCTCTTCCATCGTAATACTCCACTTAGGAGGCTGGTACTTAATAAGATCTGCTTAGCCAATTGGTCTGCACGAAGTCTTGCATTGCCGGCCAATGTGCTTTGCAATCTTGCGAGCCACTTGGCACGTGCTGCTTTGTCACTGCACCGAAGCTCTGGGTCGGAAACAGCTAAGCCTTGCCAAGCGTAGCTTGGATTCAGTGTCGAGCTGCTAAAGTGGGGGAATCACCCTTCCGTATCATTCCAAATAATGAGTAGCCTTGTGAATTCCACTACGCAGCCAGAATGCTTTAGGTACAGTGAACTGTTCCCCTTGTTCGATGCAATCTCCAAACCTTGCCTCCACAGCCATGCATTCTTTCTTAGCTTTGCGACGCAGGTCGTGGATTTGGGCTGAAAGTTGCTTGCAGCTCTGCGGTGGCCGAGCTAGAAATGATGCTGTTAACTCTGCAGCAGAAACAGCTGCTGCTGCTCATCAGGATGTCAGCAAAGCAGTAGGCAGAAGACGATGACGGTGTCGTCACTAGTTTAGACTCTCGCTGGTGCACGCTGTAGCTGAGTCACGCCACGGGCCACTTCGTAGCAGCGCAGGACTTGGAGCGAGAGGCGCCTCCCGGACCGGCCTGTTCCTTAGGCTCTGATCTGTTTGTCTGCTTGGCATCGAGAGCTACGCGTGTGCCTGGCGTGTGACTGCGGATGCAGTCAGTATGTGCGCTTGTTGTGTGATTTCGGTGTGACTGACAATGTGACTTCTGTGGGCATGCGAAGAGCTAGGAAGCCAGCAACTGGCGGCGGCAGAGCATGCTGCTGCCTCCACCGCTTCAGCTGCCGCTAGCGGCTTTGCACGCTGCGCTGGTTGTGCAATTGATGCGGCTACACTATGTGGACTGCTGCATGCTCCGTGCATGCCCAGCTTAAGCAAGCGGAAGCCATGCCCCGTCGTGTAAGCGACGGGACTGCTACTGTCGTGCCGAGACACAGGTGCGCCTGCAAGCGCGGCAGTGTCGTCTGCTCAGCCCCAGGCCGACTGCTCGTCTTTAGTGGCTTCGCTGCTCAACGTGACGTGGCTGCAGCAGAGGCTACCGCGGACATTCTTCACGAAGGAAAAGAATCGACCGGTCACGTCCGAACGACGAGCTCCGAGGATGCAGAAGAAGTAGGTTCTCGCGCGCAAAGTTTCCCCCGTGCCACGTTTTCAAGCTGTTCGTGCGCCGCCGTGGCTCCGAGCTTTTGTGCTTTTTTCGACGGGAGTCGGAGCAGTCGCATGTAGGCATCGACTCGAGCGTACTGTTGGTGTTGCTGTGGTGACCCACTAGAAGCCTGCGCCACAGGCCTTCGCGTTACATGCGCAGCTTGCGGCTGCTGTATCCTGGCGAGCGGGCAGAGATGGATGTGACTGGCTTAGGTCGCTGGCTCCTTGGTGTGCGTGCAGTGTCAAGTACACGATATCGGTCGTGAACCTGCCGCTTGGATATGTGCTTGGAATTCCCTGCCTATTCGACTTTCTCAAAGTGAGTGATGATACAACCAGTTTACCGGTTAAGGGGAAACCCAGTGCTGCACAGAAATTGGAAAACCTAGCCCTCGAAATCTGCTCGACCAATATATCTCCTGTTGCATTTGCACTCTGTCTGGGTGTACAGCTCCACAATGACCTTCCGCTAGACGACCACGACACAGCTCCACAATCTCACGGTCTGCAATTCGGGCATTCTTAGACAGGGATATCAAAGCCCAAGTTGATTTGTTGCATTTGTGACATTGCATCTCGACTTTAGTAAATTACCAATCGCTAGTCTTCCTGCCTGTGCAGTAAAGCGGTGCAAAACTGTGTACGTAGGCTATTTGTCTATCTGAACATGGTAGCTGCCACATCACACTACCCGTCACCAACCTGCACAGGCTCTGCATCATGCAGCCCATCTACTTGAAGCTTTGGCCTCTCACTTTTAGGTCCCTTCGTTCTCTGGCTCCAGCCTATCTATCAGAACTACTCACCAATCAGACTAGGCATCGCTCGACAGTTGTTTAGCGTTGACTCTCAGGCCTTCTCTCATCCTGCATGCTTCGACGAATTATGGATTTGCTAAGTGCTTCGAAGCAGCCAAATGGCAGTCAGGGCACTGAAGGAGAATGCCGACCACCGTTTTTAGTTTGTGGGTGGTGGGAGAAGGAGTTGGAGGCTGCACGAGCGTTAAATGCCGGTGCTCGCTCCCGCAGCTGGCCTCTTTTTTGACCCGAGCGCCAAACGGCACTCGTTCGTGGTGTGCTCTCTCTTGCTTGGTCAAAGCCGATGGTGTGAGGCTGGCTTCCGGTAGACAGGCAGGTCGCCAAGCCCTGAGTACTGGAGACATTTTTTCACTCGCCGACGGGCTTGCACGGTCCTGCCGAGCAGGTTTCGACTGCTGCACTTGCGTTGCAGATCAGCGACTGCCAGCAGCAGCTGCTTCAAAGGCATTTCGTCGCAGTTAGTGGCGGCAGCAGCGCCCAGCAGCCGCCGCCCGACTCGGCTGCCAGCGACTGCGCTGCCAACCTCTGCCACCAGCCACCACCGCTGCCGCGAGGCTGGCGGCAATGCGAAGGTGAGTGGCTGCACCAGTGCCTGTGGTCGGCGGCGTGCCGTCGTATAACCCCCCCCCCCCCCGACCACCGAGCAAGACAGCTACCAGAGCCCGGTAGGGTCGGCATGGAGTCGGGTGGCGATTGGGTCGGTGATGTGGTGGCACCGGCACGGCATCGGGCCCGTGGGCTCTGCACTCGCTCGGCGCCCCGTCGCTTCGTGTGCGCGGACGCACGTGGACGTGGACGTGCTTGCTGGTCGACCCCTCATGCACCGAGCCTTGCAGCACAAGGCGAGTGCCGTGGCTCCTTGAGGCCGAAAGGTTGGAAGACTTCGTGTGGATGCCTGGTGACAGTTAAATGGCGGTCGGGCAAACGACGGTTAGTTATGCCTGCCGAGATTGGTGCCGCATTTAGGATCCAGGGTTCATCGCTTCACTACCTGCTCCAATGTGTGTGTGTGTGTGTGTGTGCCTGCGTGTGTGCCTGCGTGCGTGCGTGTGCGTGCTCGCATATGCATCGGTGAGCAAATGCGTGTATGTGATCAAGGCTTGCTGAAAGGGATCCTTTAGTTGTATCAAAATTAGTAGTGACCCGTTGACAGGGTGCTTGACACGCTGCCTTGTCTGCCGGCTTCAGAATTTCCTCATGATGGCTTAGCTCAGACAGTCATGCCAAGTATACGAATGGACTTGTTCTTGGTCTCATTTTTATCCATATGTTATTTCTTTCATGGTTTGCTCACTTTATAATAATTATAATAAGGGTATTTTCATGTCACCTTAAGAAAACAAAATCTCTGAGTACTTTACAAATATGCTTGAAACGAAGCAAGTTGGTTAGGGAAAACTTATTTAAGTTGAATAGCTTTGTCGTGACGTCAGTTTGGAGCAAGTTCCAGGCTTTGGGAGCATACGAATTAAAGGCTTGGTCTTCAAAGGGTTTTAGGTTCGTGGGGCTCGAACCCACGACATTGGTCGTTAAAATCAAGCACCTTGCCACTGGGTCAAATCAGGGCAGAAGAGTCAGAAAAGCAGCTGTTATGATGCAACGCCTTCTGAGGAAGTATTTCAGATAGGTTAGCCTAGAGCAAGAAGTTGAAGTAGCCTAGAAATCAGTGGTAGAACCTTGGAGTCGATATGCTGCTTGGTGGAGAGCTAGTGCAGATCTGTGAGTGGTGGTGCAATTTAGCAGTTTTGATGTTCACGACAGACAAATCCTAACTGGAGAGTTGATCTCTAATTGTAAGCATCTTATTGCACAGTTAGGAAGACCTGTGAGTAGCAAGTCGCAGAAGTCCAGATGATGGGATTTAGACTGGATGCCACATATGAGCCCGATGGCAGTAACCCGGGTTATTGAATTTCCTCAAGTATAATCGCAATTAGTTATTTATTTTGCGGATAACTGCTCTAAAAAATATAGCGTTTCGAAGTCAAAAACGCATTTGACCTGATTCAGGAACAGCACCGTCAGAGTCATGTCGAAGCAATCTGAAGAACTATGTGCGCAAGAGCTCAATGAAAGGATGCACGCTATGGCTGGCTATAATGACGATATAAAAGATGTTAGCAATCGTGTTCTTAAACAACGCAATGGAACTGGTGTGCAAGTTCTTGAAAATATTTCCCGGGAACTTCATTGCCACCTGCTGGTCTGAAAAGATTATGCAGGAGGTCCGGAATCGCGGCGCCAGTGCTCGCCTGGGTAGCAATGGCAATCGATAAAAGGCGTATTGATTGATGCGCTGAAACTGGAGCGCAAACCTATCTTAGAGTTGACAGCAAAAGAAGGTGGGTTCTTTGTCAAAGAAGTACATGTCGATCTTGGTCCAAGATCTGACGTATTATCCGGCCGTGTCGAATAATATCGCTTATAGTGAGGACGAAGATCCTGACAATATTGGCGCGCCGTTGGTGGCGGCATCCAATACGGTGCAGACTCGTGGCAGAAAAAAAGAGCATCGGCGCAGAAGGAGGCTGCTCCGGGCGTGCAGATACGTTCTATGGGGCGCCCGAAGTAGACACCAGCGGTTGTCCCAAATCAGCCGTCAATTTTGAACTATTTCTCGAAAAATAGGCTCAATTTTTGTGATCGAGCCCTGGATCCTTGCCCTCGATCTGGTCAGCTGCAGCACACTTGCCAAGTAAAAATCATCGTTTTCGAAATCGCTGTCTTTCTACTGACGAATAGAACTCGACGAGCCTGACATTTTTAGCCTATTTGCATACAACTTGGACCAATATTCAGGTAGTTATCGCAGTCCGTTCGCACCTCGGTTACCACCCGGGTTACCACCATCGGCCTCATGTATCCTTGTCTCAGCCGGCTCGAACTTGTGCCGTGTTACGTAATTGAAAGTAGGGAGACTCGACTGCAGCGCTGAATTAGCGCTCATTTAGTGAAAAGTAGCTTTGAACATGGTACACCGATAGCATGCAAATGCTTCAGGAGATAGAGTGGCCAAGGGCGTTTTGAGGTAGGCTTTCATATTCGTGACATCCCGTCTCGACTTCTGCAACTCACTGCTTACTGGCCTACCAGCATGTGCGATCAGGCGATTGCAGCTGGTGCAAAACTCTGCAGCTAGGCTTGTCTGTCGTGAGCGTCACAGTTGCCACATTACTCCACTTCTCGCCGACCTGCACTGGCTACCAGTCAAGCAACGGATTGACTTCAAGGTTTTGTCGCTCACTTTTAGGTCTCTTCATTCTGTGGCTCCAGCCTATCTGTCAGATATACTACCCCATCAGGCCAAGCATCGTACCGCCCGCTTTTCGGAATCCAACAGTCTAGAAATACCTCATACAAACCTTAAATCCTTTGGAGACCGTGCATTTAGTTCATATGCTCCCAAAGCCTGGAACTCCCTCCCGACCTGCGTCAGAACATCCCCTGACCTGACCACATTTAAAAGGAACCTAAAAACACACCTATTTAGGACAGCATTTAGTGGGTCCCTGTGATTCGTCCTTGATGTGCTTATGCGTGCTGACACTGTGCATGCTGCCACTAACCACATTTGCATGCTGACCCTGTGCATGTCACCCCTAACCATATTATTCATTTCGTTTGTTTTTCAGGCATGATTTTACTTACCATTCAATTGCATTTCACTTTACAGCAAATGTAAAGCGCCTAGAGAGAGATTAAGTTCTCTGAGGGCGCTTTATCAAGTGAATTATTATTACTATTATTATGAATGACATTAGGTTTGCTCATACCTAGTAAGTTGGTCTTTTAGTCATTAATAAGTTATTATGATAAGTCATTATAAGTTTACTGCTATTAAAGTACGAATGCCAGCAGTACACACTTCAAGAAATTCGAGAGAGTTTGACTTGCTGAAAGGTTGGGAAGGATCAAAGTAGTACCGGTCAGCTGCAAATCGTCTGCAGCATAAGAATGAAAGTCTAGATTTTGCTTCGTGATTACATTGCAAGAGAAGGGAGAGTGTCGATTGTAGAGACTCGGCAATGATCTGAGTGCGATGGAGTGTGATGGTCTTGTGCCAACCGCTGGCAGAAGCAAATCACGACGATCCAGCTTGGTGCCAAGTAGCTATCGCATGAATGCTATCTCGTGTTTGGTCATGACATGATCTAGACAGGCACTCTGGTTGGAAGAGCAGCGCGAGTTTGAGGGGCCACGGTGTAGCGCTGCTTCCAATTATTTATGTGCCTAATTATTCCGCCCATTTGCCAGCTGTAATTTGGCTGCTTGCTCGAGGGAGCTGGTGCGCGGTCGTCTGCTCGTAGAGGAGCTGCCGTACTCCATCCTTGCCCTGTGCTGGGACCCTTCTGCTGCTGCCGCGGCCATTGCAAGACGCGCGCGCTCGAGCCGCGCACATCCGTGTCTCACTCGGTCGCGGTCAGACGATACCGGCGAGACGTACTACTGGCACGTGCGGTCAGGAGCCGTGCAACGAGACCGACCTGCACCATGCGCACTCGGCAGTGACTCTTCCGGCGAGAGTGCCACCCACGAGTTCGTGCCCGACCCGAACGACTGGCGAGACAGCAGCGTACCACTCATCACGGCTCCTGCCAGCAGCCGCAGCAAGCGAAGCCAGAGCAAGGTACAGCTGCCTCCTCCTCTGCCGCGTGGAGGCTGCTGCTAGGCCACCGCAAGGCCTGGATGCCGCTGTCCTGTCCACCACCACCACCACCACCACCACCACCACCCCCCCCCCGTCGCTCGAGACGCCTAGTCATCATACTCCGGTGATGGCAACGCTTTCTTCTCGTACTTTCTCTGCTTGCTTGCATTCTCCCCCCCCCCTGGCTGTTCCTCCTCTCCTCCCTCATGCCCTCTGCGCTCCCTGCCGAGTTTCCTCTTTTGTTCCTGTCTGCCTTTCCCGGCTGCCTTTGGCTGCTGCTGGCGTGACAGTGTAGCTGTAAGTTTCGCGCTGTTGACACCTTTCTGCGTGTCTCTTTTTTGTCTCTCGGTGGCGACTGCTCGCACGCCTACTTCTGACTGATCCTAGCTCAGCATGGTCGCATGTCTGTTTGCGAGTATGCACGTGTATTCTCTTGTGTGCATGTTTGTGTGCATGTGTGTGTGTGTGTGTGTGTGTGTGTGTGTGTGCACGGTGTGCGTGTGCACTGGGTGTGCTTCTCCATTTTTAACCTCGAGGACATGCGGGTTACATTCAAGGGTTTTCTAGAGCACCTGTCGGTTGCCAGGAGTGTCAAACTCGTGAAGCAGCAAAAACTGGCATAGCCTAATTAGGAGAAGAGTCGAAAAAGTAAATAGCAGAGTGGACAGCCGTAAAGAAACACCCGATTTTAGTGGCAGAAGAGTCGCTAGCGTCGTTGTGTGCACGAGCTGCTCCGCAGACTCAGAAGCTCTCAAAGCAGAAGCATCTGCACTGTCAGCAAGCTGTCTTTAAGCTTAAGGCGTCAATTTTCTGTTCACATCCATTTCTCAGACCATGCCTTACCCTGTCTTGCGGTCTGACATTGCCAGCGCAAGTAGGCCTGACCTAGGTGGGGGGATATCTTTGCAGCAAATGTAAAGTGCTTTGAAAGAGATCGAGTTCTCTGAGGGCACTTTAAAATCAAATGGATTATTATTGTTATTATCTTTAATTATTGCCTGCTGAGCTGCTACCATTTTGTTCATTCTGGTTAGTAAATAATAATAATAATAATTATAATTCATTTATTTAGCACCCTCAGAGAATTGAATCTCTCTTTCTCTCTCTCTCTCTCTCTCTCTCTCTCTCTCTCTCTCAAGACACTTTACATATGCTATAGAGCAGCGGTTCTCAACCTGTGGGTCGCGACCCCTTTGGGGCTCGAACGACCCTTTCACAGGGGTTGCCTAATACCATCGGAAAACATGCATTTCCACATTTTGCACACAATAATATTATGGATGGGGTTCGCCACAACATAAGGAATTGTGCTAAAGGGTCGCGGCATTAGGAAGGTTGAGAACTACTGCTTAGAGGAAGCAGGATCGAATGGTTAGTGGTAGCATACTCAATGTCAACAAGCATAACATGGTTAGAGGTGACATGCACAGGGTCAGCTCGCAGATATGGTTAGTGGTAGCATGTACAGTGTCAGCACACATAAGCACACAAAGTACGAATTACATGGACCCACTAAATACTGTGTTAAATAGATGTATTTTGGCTTCTTTTTAAATGTCATCAAGTCAGGCACGAGATCTTGCTCCGGCAAATAAAGAGCTGCTTTGAAGAGGAGTTCTTTTGCCCTGCAGTAGTCGATCCTGTTGGTCTTTTCGTACTTGCAACTAGGCATGCATTCGATATATGTCGATGTCTGTGCATGGAAAATCGATTTGGCAGAATCGCCGGCACCGACCGTGTACAGGGTAATCATGGTTACATGTGCATTTTGGTTTGCCCACGATGGTTCATCCCATATTTTTGTCAAATAATGGTCTTTTGCCGGGTGATTTACCTTCAAATGCCTACCGGTACACCCTAGCGGCAAAGTTCAATGTCCATTGTCAAAGCTCCATTGCATGCCTGATGTCAAACCGAGCCTTGCATTTCATTTCAGCCACCACGACTCGGTTTCGTTTACATGCTTAACCTGTGTGGCTAAAGTTAGTGTTCTTTGTCATAGGCAGCCCTTACCAGTAAGTTGCATAATCTACCGAATAAGTGGCAGCCGTTTAGTTAGTTGTCCGAGTGTGGAGCCTGCTTTGCAGTTTCTTAAATCACCTGCCGTGCCCGGCGGCGTTCTTTTTAAAGAAGGTTTAATGCATAAATGCTTATGACATGCCAAGGCAGCCCCGCATATGGGCATAGAGGCGCTTCGCCCAAGTCTGCATCGTCCTCGCTTATCTGTTCTTTCGTGCTTCTGACCGTTTCAGTCAAAGTCGCCATCGCCTCGTAAGGAAGTACGTGGTGACGAAGAACATGACTCAAAGTGCAGCGACTATCTCAGCCAGTGCGAGGGTCATCTGAACAATCTGACCGAATCGTGCATGTGAGCACTCACTCGGCCGTCCTGGTGTCGTTCCGTTGCTGCGTGCACTGCGTGCCTGCTGTGGGTGCACGTTGGCGCATGCAAAGCCTAGTATGACCATCCCACTCTCGCATCCGGGTGCCGTCGGTTTGCTTTCCACACGGTTTGAGCCCGCCCGTCGGATACACTCGAATCAAGGTGAAGCTCTATAAAAAGAAGAAAAAGATAATGCTCGGTGCACAACAGAGATTCAGCTTCCGAAGTACTTAGCTAGAATCTAGATAAGGAACTAGGAAACCTCGGTCTTGACCGAGGTTTTCTCCCTATGAAAGTCCTTATGCAGCTCTGAATTATAATATCACAGTGTGTACATGTAATAAAAAGATTGCTGTAAATGTTAAGTAAAGGCACGATTCAGAAGTTTTGTAATGCACGAAATAGTAATGGTAAACAGTGCACGTAATAGTTCACGAATTTAAACTTCGCTTCCTGCTATCCATGACTGCAGCCGTAGTCTTCACGCCTGGTTGGGAGCCCTGCCGGATCGGGGTTACTCATTTGCTGCTAACCCATTTTCTTTAAACCCTGTCTTCTGTGTCTATTTGTCATTCGGTTTCCAATGTGGTGCATCTTTCTCTCGGTTAGCAGTGAGTCTACTTTCTTGGAGCTGTTATAGGCTTCATTTCTGCAAGCCGTAGTGCAAGTTAAAAATTCGTTCTGCAACCTTTTGCAATAATTTAAAGGATTTAAAGATCAAGGAAAATTAATTACACTGAAATTGGCACTACCATACTTGAGAACCTATAAGAATGTACTATTTGGCTGAATATAGTGTGCTGTAGTCATGCTTGCATTAGGGTTTTTCATTATGAGTTAAGTTCTCACAAATCAAACTAATGCCACCTGGTATTTGTTGATAGAAGAAGTCATTTCGTAAACATATTTATGCACTCTTATCCTCCTACGAACAGTGCTGTTTCCCACAATTTTTAGGCATGTGTAGTTTTAAAAAGTGGCCATCATTTATGTAGAAGCTGATGTCTCCTGCCTTTTGAAGATCTGTCCACTACAACCATTTGAAGATCCTGTCTGGATGGCTTATTTTTAGTCAGGCTTTCACTAAACACTTCTACCAGTAGTTAATGACTTAAATCTTGTAGTCCACACTGGCTTTAGGTGAGAGCCATGTACTGCTTGAAGGCTAAAAGCTGTGATTGAAGGTTAGAAACCCTGCAAGGAGCCCGAAAATCTGTGAGATTGTGGTCGTATGCTGTAATGAAATCAATCAGTATTAGTTTACTTACAATGGAAAAAATGCAAAAAAAATTGCAACAGAAAATGCAATAAACAAGATTGCAATAAGAAAGACGGATTGGGTGGCTCTTTTGAGCCTTAGCGGTCCTTCAGCTGGGCAGTTATGGCATGTCATTTTGCGAAATCTCATCATGAAACAGACAGACACATTCGAGCTAACCCTAAGAGAAGTTAGGCACTCAAAAATTAGTTGGCAGGCTGGAACGGCACAGTTCTGTTTATGATACTGTGAGAAAATCTCACCATAAAGACTCAAACAGATGTAAATATAATTTTCTGCTACAAGACTCTCTGCTGCTTTTCTCTTGCTGTCGCATGCAAATGGGTACTTCTTCCAAATAGCCTTCATCTTTGAGTAGTAGATCACCCGTGCCATTATCCATCGTGCCCAGTGAAACAATCCAGGATGATAGCAGTTTTGCGCTCCTCCCCCTGTGGCTTTCTTCCAAGAAGTTAGATCACCAGCTCGAACAGCACCTTGTAGTCGCTATGCTGCGATTCATTATAGTTAAAATGGTCTACAGTAAAAGATAGCTTCGTCGACAACTGCAGTTACTGATGCCAGGTCCATCTTGTTAGCAGTGGTGCTATTGTCTCTGGTCAATCTGTGTCAATATCGTTTCGAAAATGGCCTAAGACCGAAGACATCAATATGTTTCGACTTGGAAGCCGAAAAACTCGAAACTGAGCTTTTGAATATTATGCCGACATGCTAAATGTAAGCCTGGCCCCCAGCTCCTTTCTGAGTAACAATTACACACCTCCTATGCTGCCGATGTTAGAGGTCGTGGTATAAAAACATAGAACTGGTCTCGTGTCTTGGATTTGCAGCTGACCAGCAACATTATCGATGGCGGCTTTGCAATTGCCAGTGCCGATCCAGAATGCAGCCTAGCCACCGAGAGTAGCCTTTCATCGGATCTTCCTGACACCACGATTGGCAGGCGATTGACCTTTTGTGGATTAACTGAAGTGCCACCCACTCCCTCTTGTAATGCTGTCCCGTGCAGCACCGAATACTTCGGGGGCGGGGGAGGAGTCTGGAATTTTCTTATCTCTGGTAGCTCTGTGTGCTGTTCATGCTCCACGACTAGCCCAGTGACTCATGACGAGGTTACCAACCGCAGGTCACCTTAGAGGATTGACAGCTACTCTGCACCCGACGTGGCTGCCTCCTGGCTGCCATACGTCGTCTATGTTCTGTCAAATGTCTACTGTGACGTGATTTTAAGCTGAATTTACATGACTCGGGGCCGTCTCTCAGTAAGAGACTCAGTCGTTCAAATCTCGGCCGACGATACGATCACCAAAGTGGGATACATCCGAAGTTATATTAAAGTTGGGCAAGGGGGACATTATCACCCAGCTGATATAATCACATGCTGATAAATTCAATATAGTCACCCAGCCGGTAAAATTTAAGCTTGCTTAATTGCACCGAGTGTTGAAGGAAATCTGTATTTAGTTATGAACGTAGTGCTACATCTTGAGGCTACGTCTCGTTTGTGTCTGTTGTCGGGCACTTTGTGCAGCGTTCCTTTCTGCTCGTCCAGCCTCGCTTCTGTCCTGAAACGAAACGGCTGCAGTGTGCAAGGCTAGCTGGGATATGGGTGCTTTTGATTTATGTTTGCTTAAGTTCAGCCAGATCCCCAATTTGCACCGTTTATGAGCTGTTGATTTTTTATATTTTGGCGAGCCATAGCTTGGTGTAGCCAGAAATTTCTTAGTAAACCACCTTGTCATGCCCCCAATCATGCAGTAGACAGAAGGGAGCATATCGTCTTTTGGCAGTCTCGTCCAGAGTATGGGGAGGCTGCCATGTCCTGATACCCAGTGGCTAGAACCAGGGTTTTTATCTGGGGGGGGGGCAAGACCTGCAAAACTTTTATGTTGGGAGGCAAGACCCGTAAGAGCTTCGTGTAGGTGGAGCTAGTCCCGAAATTAATGAAAAATAATAGTATACAATGATAGTGTTTATTCGACTCGAGCTCTGCGGTTGCTTGTCGAGTGAAAATGTGACAGAATTTCGTAGTTGGTGCCGGTCGAGTTAGGTGAGTAGAATAGGTGGCGTCCTAGGTTGTGGCCTAGCTGTAGGACCCTGTCCCTTTGGCTTTGCCACTGACTTTGCAGATGGGCAATAAAGGTGTCAACGAGTGGTTTTGTTCGTTGTTCTGCATTAGCCGAAGTCTTACTGTCTTGACTTTGCTATGCCTAGCACTTTTCTGACGTGATCTTGTAAGCACAAGCATTTAAGCATTTATCAAAATGCCTAGTGTGGGCAGCTAAATTAAAAAAAAAAATAGTTTTTTTGTTTGTGGAATTATTTGTACACGTAGCTCTTCGTGTTTTATCACCCTGTAAATGTAAAGCTTGTATCAATGCAAATGTAATGTATGCAAATGTAAAGTATTAAGTATCGAACAAATTAAGTATCGAAACTTGCTTATTTGACGTAACATCGGGTGTTGAAATTTTATTAGCAGTTTGAATTTTTGTATATTGCAGCTGTTGTGTATGTTGTTCAAATGCATTCCAACCCATAGTTAAGCATTTGTTTGGTTGACTTATATTGTATACCTAATTTCATGCCTAATTTATTTGATATTAATTTAGCTTTTTTGCAGATGTATCAGTTCAATAACAGGAAGATGCATTGATACGCGACTCTAAATTGCCAGCTAATGCATCATCTGTTGTTCTATGATCGTTTGATCTGCCTATCTGCCTGCCCACTGCCTCATACCAGCCTGTGACACCCGGTGATTTCCATGATGATGGGGCAGTCAATAATGATCAGGAAGCTCTTCTTGTCGTTGAGCTTTGGATTTGATGCTTTCTCACCTTCCAACCGATGGATTGGGCCTCTCACATGCCTATGCAGTAGTTATCCACGTTTCAACTCCTGACACTGATGGGGCTTCGTAATCTTCTGTTTGGGTTGTTCCTTGAGAGAATAAGCTATGCTTCGAATAGCAATAGTAAAACTCGGTTGTTAGCGGTCTGCGATATCTGTGGCTGACTATGTCTTCGAACACACTCACAATGGGATTCCGGTTTACGTAGGCCTCGGATAACGAACATTCCGGTTATGGACACCCGGGTTAGCAAAAAATTACTCGAGTTACAAACCCAGGCTGGGCTATGAAGCAAACCCAATGGGCTAGTAGGAGCTTAGAAAGTATTTGGGCGTAATATTACCATTGAATTAATCAGCTGTCTTATGTATCAAACAAAGTACAAGAAGGTAAAACAATGCATACCAATTTACTTAGCTCAAAATTGAGTATCGAAGGTGCTTGCAAGGTACGATTACTCTGAAAGAATCAGACGAGGGTAATAATAATAATAATAATAATAATAATAATAATAATAAGAATAATTCATTTGATAAAGCTCCATAAGAGAACTTAATCTCTTTCTTGGCGCTTTACATTTGCTGCAAAGGAAGCGCGATCGAATGGTTAGTGGCAGCATGTTCAATAAACAACAATAACATGGTTAGGGATGACATGCACAGGGTCAGCATGCAAGTGTGGTTAGGGATAAAACTGCTGTAACGAGTGAAGAAAACCCAGGCATTCTTACCATGAGCAAAGAGGCACATTAAACACGTGTTTGTCAGTTTTTGTTAATGCAGGAATGATTTTTCCCGGATCATAAACGAATTAGAAAAAATGGTCTTATTCTATAAGAAAAACCCCAGTTCAAACAAACTGGATTATGAACCCAGTCCGGGAACAAATTAAGTTTGTAACCTGGGACCCCACTCTACTTATTTGGTGTGGCATCGTGTTTCTGGAGTTAGGTCAGTAACAGACCGTGTGAGCAGCCCTTCGTGTGAGTAGCACTACTCCTCAACGAGCATTCTGCTTAATACTGCCTCCATCTCGCTCTCTCTCTCTCTCTCTCTCTCTCCCTCTCTCTAACACTTTAATCTCCTCTCTTTGTCTTTCTCTAGTTATCATCTCCCCTCTCTTGTTCCTCTGTCTCACTCCTCTCTCTTTTTCTTGTAAACTGTCTCTTTTCTCTTCCTGTCTCTCTCTTCTCTTTATCTATCCTCCTCGCCTCCTATCTATCCTAATTTTCTTGTGGCCTTGCATGCTTGCCTGCTAGACATGGCTTGCCTGGGATGTTGGTACAGCAACATCCACAAGCCACGAATCTGCATTTTTAGGCGAGACAGTACCCATGGCCTATCGGACGATGATGGCTTTCGGCGACGTGACGGCCTCCCAGCCGATGCACGGTCACAGGAACAGCAGCGCTTTCCTGCGTGCTCCCTTGGATGGCTGTCACTCGTCGAATCTGATCTGGTGGACACCGAAAGTAGTAGCAAAGCTATCAACAAATGCATTACGGAGCTGATGTCCGGCTGTCGTGCAAACGATGGAGCTGTTTGGACGGAGGTCAGAACATATCGCACTGTGGGGCTCATGCCAACGACTAACTGTCCTCCATCGCTCGTGCCACCGACTGGCTTTCCCCAGCGTGCTTCTCCCCCTCCCCGCTGCCGCCGTGCCGCTGCTGCATTCATTGCGCTTCGGGCTGCTGGGTCTCCCACGCCGGCGGCTGCCTTAGCTACGCCGGCGGCTAGTAACCTCCTTGTTAGTTATGATCGTCAGCAGCTGCTATCGCTTCGTCATCGTAGATCAAATGCATTCCTATATATTAATGTTGTTGCTAAGATTCATGAACTATGCATTAACAAAAGAAAAGCACCCCGTAGCCACCGCGGTGGCCGGAACCGCCAGCTCAGACGCCTCTCGCTGGGCGGGAACTGCGAGCTGAGTACTCGCTCGTTTGGTATTCCTAGCATTGTCTCGAACCGCTCAGCACGCTCCCCCACATGCGTCACTGTAAATCTCTCTGACTTAGTGGTCATCAGGCCTGTTGTAACTCCATCGGCCAGACTTAATGCTTGCCTTTGGAATCCTCACTCAATGTGCAATAAACCTCTGGTAATAAGCGACCTAATTTCTGAAAATGGTATCGACCTGCTCGCCCTAACTGAAACTTGGCTGAAATCGATAAACTGCCCAACAATTAAAGATGCTACTCCATCCGGTTTCTCGTTCTTTCACACCCCTAGATCAATCAAAACTGGAGGTGGAGTTGCTATTATCGTGCGCTCGAAATTCAACTTCAAGCCATTTGCAGTACCCTCAAAGCAGTCTTTTGAATCGATTGTCTTGGTCTCACCCGAAAACAAGCTACCGATAGTGGCAGTAGTCTATCGCCCACCAGGTACCAAATCCTCCTTTATCTCATATTTCTCCGATCTCATTTCGATTCTGTGTGCAAGAAATCGATCCTTCCTCGTTATGGGTGATTTCAACGTTCACTTTGATAACTTATCTGACGCTTTCAGCACCGAATTTCGTGCATTGACTGACTCATTGTCTCTTGTGGCTCATGTGCATGGCCCTATCCACATCAAGGGTCACACACTCGACCAGATTTTCTCATACAACTGCACTTTGTCATCAACAACTATTACCAAATCCTGCTTATCTGACCACATGCAGATCTCATTCAATCTACAGTGTGTGCCCACATCCTCCTCTAAAATAACCTGTGAATCGCGAAACCTCAAGACCCTTGACATCGATGCTGTCCGTGCGAGAATATCTGCTTCGCCTCTGCTGCTCAGTCCTCCTTCCGATCTGTCATCATTGGTAGATAGCTACAACACGACACTAGCTGAGACGCTCGACGAGTTTGCACCTCTGACAAAGCGCACAGTGCGCCCCCGCCCAGACGGCCTATGGTTTACCACAGACATTAAACTAGCCAGGTCTACTAAACGAAAGCTTGAAAAAGCATACAAAAGATCCGGACTAACTGTCCATCGACAGGCTTATGAAGACTACTGTAAGTCGTACCAATCGATCCTAGCAAAGGCCATGTCTAGCTTCTATAGAAACATTGTTGAATCACAGATGCACAATCCAAAAATGCTGATGTCGACAGTAAACCATCTCCTCAACCGTTCCCAGATTAGCTCCTTACCTGATGATCCTTGTGATGATCTAGCCGATCGCTTCTCTCGATTCTTTGTGCAGAAGATAGACAAGATCAGGGTGTCCATCCCTGCGATGACAACCTCCCCACTAGAATGCTGTTCCTCGGTTCCTGGCTGCACCTCAATGTCTGCATTTAAGCAGGTCACTAGTGATCTAGTCCTAAAGTTCGTATCGCAATCAAAGAAGACAACAAGTCCTCTGGACCCTATTCCCACTGTCCTGCTCCTACGTTGCATTGATCTGCTTCTGCCATGCATAACTAACATCATTAATATGTCGTTAGCCTCAGGTCATGTCCCAGCACCTTTCAAAAAAGCTGTAGTCAGGCCTCTTCTCAAGAAAGCAACACTAGACCAAGAGAACTTGAGCAACTATCGCCCAGTCTCCCTTCTACCATTCCTATCAAAGACACTGGAACAGGTCGTAGCAGACCAGCTGAACTCATATATCGAAACCTCACACCTTGCAAGTAAGTTCCAGTCTGGCTTTAGAGCTAATCACTCCACAGAGTCAGCATTGCTTCGGGTATACAACGACCTACTTAGGAATGCAGACATGGGTAGAGTGTCTCTGCTTGTTTTGCTCGATCTTTCGGCAGCTTTTGACACCATCGATCACAAAGTTCTTCTAGAGCGCCTCATCTCGCCTGGGCATCACTGGCACTGCTCTGCAGTGGTTCAGGTCCTATCTCAGTGGGAGACTCCAGAGTATTGACGTGAATGGACAAAGATCATCTAAAGTACCTCTGAAATATGGAGTACCTCAGGGCTCCGTGCTAGATCTGGTTCTTTTCACGGTTTATACTCTCCCTCTTGCTGATGTGATTGCCAAGCACAATCTAGGCTATCACTTCTATGCGGATGACACTCAGTTGTACCTTTGCTTTGATCCCTCCCAGCCTTCGAGCACCTCGAATTCTCTAAACTCACTTGCTGCATGCATTGATGACATCCGCACATGGATGGCAGCAAATTTTCTAAAACTAAACGATGACAAAACTAACTTACTAGTTATGGGCAAACCCAGTGTGATTCAGAGATTGGAAAGGCTGACTCTCAAAATTGGCTCTGCCAGCATATCTCCAGTCGAATCAGCTCGAAATCTAGGTGTCATATTCCAAAGCGACCTCTCGTTAGACGACCATATCAGCTCCACAGTCAAACCTGCCTATTTTCAGCTTCATAACATTGCTAACATTCGGGCTTGTTTAGATAAGGATACCACGTCTAAGTTGATCCATGCATTCGTGACATCTCGTCTCGACTTCTGCAACTCACTGCTTACTGGCCTACCAGCATGTGCGATCAGGCGATTGCAGCTGGTGCAAAACTCTGCAGCTAGGCTTGTCTGTCGTGAGCATCGCAGTTGCCACATTACTCCACTTCTCGCCGACCTGCACTGGCTGCCAGTCAAGCAACGGATTGACTTCAAGGTTTCGTCGCTCACTTTTAGGTCCCTGCATTCTATGGCTCCAGCCTATCTCTCCGACATACTCCCCCATCAGGCCAAGCATCGTACCACCGGCTTTTCGGAATCCAACAGTCTAGAAATACCTCGTACAGACCTCAAATCCTTTGGAGACCGTGCATTTAGTTCGTACGCTTTTCGGAATCCAACAGTCTAGAAATACCTCGTACAGACCTCAAATCCTTTGGAGACCGTGCATTTAGTTCGTATGCTCCCAAAGCCTGGAACTCCCTCCCGACCTGCATCAGAACATTCCCTGACCTGACCACATTTAAAAGGAGCCTAAAAACACACCTATTTAGGACAGCATTCAGTGGATCCCTGTGATTCGTCCTTCACGTGCTTATGCATGCTGACACTGTGCATGCTGCCACTAACCACATTTGCATGCTGACCCTGTGCATGTCACCCCTAACCTTGTTATTCATTTTGTTTGTTTTTCAAGCATGATTTTACTTACCATTTAATTGCATTTCCCTTTGCAGCAAATGTAAAGCGCCTAGAAAGAGATTAAGTTCTCTGAGGGCGCTTTATCAAGTACATTATTATTATTATTATTATTATTATTGCACACTTTCCGCACTTGGTGCTCTGGCGATGACTTTTCAATCCGTCTTCTCGATTGACGTGCTCAGGGCAAGGAGATCTATCTGGACATCGAGGGCACAGAGCTTCGCCTTGTCGACCCTGCTACCGCAGCTGTCCTCTGTACGCAGCCGGTCCAGTCGATTCGCGTTTGGGCGATTAGCGGCCAAAGTCCAAGGTGGGTAGCTTGGCAGGTCGCCAACAGTTGCCCTGACTATGGGAGCAGCGCATGTGACATCGTGGTGCTTGACCTTCGCTTGAGCCTCACTGATGCCTCGAAACTTGCTGCTCTTGCCCGGGCTTCGAATGATCAAGTAAGCCCTACCTACCTACGGCGGAGAGGGAGGGGGTACTTTTAATATTGAATGTGCATTGCTATTTTTGGACGACATTCGCTACACCGTTGATCTGCCTGAAGCTGGACTGAAGAAATGCGATATTATTTGAAGGGCCTCTGCCGTGTCCTAGCCTTCAATTAAATGTGCATATTTAGTACCTATCGATCCTGCTCGCACTCCCATGACTTATGATTTTTAGCCAACCGAGCCGGATGCGTTATGGAGAAAAAGAATGCCATTTACAAGACATTTGTGTAGCCCTCTTCCTCAAGAGAACTCAATCTTGTTCTTGGCATTGACCACATGACATGCATCAGTCACGGGCACTCACGATAAACTTGGGTCTGAAGCACCGTCCTTTCTTAAGATGCACCTCGGTTCACTAGTGAGCCCACTTTTGTCCTTTACTGGCTCGTGAATTCCCTTTGATGTGACTGTCATATTAGAGCCCCTTTGACATTTGATCTTTGACCTTTGGACTGACTGTTTGGCCAGTTTGATGTCTGCCAGTATTGTCTGTCAATATTTTATGGAAATACTTGCGTGTGCTCCTGTGAATTCTCATACGGCAGCATGCATATTGGCCAATGCTTGAGTTTCCCGGGTGCCCGCGTTTTTTTATAGCGACTTTGCGTACGTCGCTCGTGACGTCGGTACGAGGCAGCTGAAATGTCACGTGTTCCGCTGCGAATTCGCCGCACGCCGAGTCACCGAGGCCCTGCAGGCCGCCTGTGGCCGAGCTGCCACGGAGCGGAAGCGACGTTCCGCCGGCACCCCGCCGTCGCCGAGCACAACCATCAGCATCACGCTAGCATCGCCAGACGGACTGGCACCGGGCAAGACCTCCATCGTCGCTGCTCGATCCTATCCTAACAACCGTGAGTGCTGCAGTTGGCGGCTCTGCGAGCGCCGCTCATCCGTTGCACCGCCTGTCGATTCCTCGCTGCTCGATGTGAGCACGGACCGACCAAGCCGAAGGTCTCTGAGGAGCTTCACGCATGTATAGGAGTGTGCCACGTGCTGCTCGCGGCGAGCACGTGGACACGTGTTTAGCGTGATGCGGCCTTTGCACAGCCTCAAGTGATGCACAGCCTAGTGCTGGCACATTTCATCTGAGGACAGTTCCGTCGTTCCAACGCAGTTTCTTCGGCAAGCGCTCTCGTGCAGACGCCTTCGCGTACGCAAGCGTATGCAAGCGTCCTTGTGCCGTGGCATTTCTCCAGCCGCTGCCGCGACGAGATGAGCGTCTGCTCTGCCCGTGACCTTGCCCGTGACCTGTTTTTCTTTCTCTCTTTTTTTGCTCTGAAAGTCTGTAGCATGGTCTTTGACTTTAGCCAAGAAATCGCAGGTATGGCAGCGTTTTAGTAGCTGTCGTCCGCTTTTATCGTCGTGACTGGCGCCAGTCGCCGAGTCTACTGCCACACTTGCCACATGCGTCCGGTCAGTTTCCTTCAGTTGAGAAGAGAGCTTTTCCTCAATCAATGGCAGCTTCTGGGCTCCTACGCTGATCGTAATAGCAACTAGCGGCGCTGCTTCCCTGCTCGGGCGGCTGGCGGCAGTGGCCAGCAGCTGCTGCGAGCTCCTCCTTTGCCCTTTGCCCCTAGCAGAGCAGATATGTGCTGGCCGGCATCCCAGCCGACGGCGGCCAGGGAGTAGCAGGGTGACGAGTTTAGTCGAGTGCGCTCGAGAGCACCGCCGGAGCTCCCAAGCGGTTGCTCGGTCTCCGGGTCTGTTGTACTCATTTCGCCCTTGTCCACACTCGACGAAACGGCACGCACTCTGTCGTGCGCGCGTCGTGCGCCCGGGCGTCGTCGGCCCGGAAGGACTGGCGCGTTAATTTCCCAGTGCAGCTCTAGCTGAGCAAGCCTCGCCATCCTCCCCTTCACAGCAGCGCCGAAGCAGCAGCTGCAGAGGGATCAGGTCGCCGAATTCGGTGACGAGCGAGCAGTGGCGAATGGCATACGACTGGAGACGTCGAGAGACGCCGCTCGAAGCAAAGAAAAGCTCGACGCTTTGCCGATCGTGTGCCGCGCTTGCCTGCTGCTTGTTGCCTACTCAATGTAGCAGTTCACTGGAATGGCTCGCCAGTCGTGGCATTGTCGTGCCGTCGCCTTCGTTCCGTTGCGGCAAGTCGCGCTGAGACACTTCGGCTGTGAGAAGCCCTCCGGCTGAAGCGGTGCTTTTTTTATCGGGGCGCTGCTGCTCGGCGGGCAGATGGGTTCTGGCGCTGCCGCTCGCTAGGAAAGACTCGCTGCCTAACCCACGAGAGTCTAACAGCTGCCACCGAGTGCGCCCAGCCTCGCTTCCGAGTTGCACGGCGCGTAGGCTGCCGCAAAGTTCCGATCGATTGTTGTACGTTGGGAGGAGTGCGCACTCCCGGCTGCCCGCCTCCACACCGTCGGTCTCCGAATGGGCGGTGCCATCGGCATTCGAGATGGCGTTCGTGTCACGGCTGCTAATTCGCTGCTAATTTTTTTCAATTGCCGTGGTCACTATGCATGCACTTCACATCTCACTGATGGCTCTCCTGGACCACCGGGGCTCTCTGATTTCGTCTTTCTACTGCTACCTAGTAGACCTGCCCGGCAACCTGCGGGAGCGGCGGCCTGGCAAGCGGCGGCGGCCGCTTCTGCTCTCGTTCACTGTCGCGTCTTCTTTCAGCCACTCTGCCGTCGCCAATGGAAGGTCCTAAAAAGGCCATACGCTGCCACTACCTGGGATCCGTCGAGGTGCACAGACCGACGGGTGAGTGTCGGTTGGGCTTTGTGCAACTGCCACTGCTGCCACGCATGCCGATCACACAGACAGACAGCAGGGCCCCCCCCCCCGAGCGAAGGAGATGCCGCAGCGTGACATCATTGCGGGTGGCTGTCGCGTCTCGCTTTTTTTTGCAGCAGCAGCAGCGTCGGTATTGAAAGGCGTTGCGCCATTGCGTGTGCTTTCAGGTATCGACATCCTCAACGGCGCGATGGAGAAAGTCATGCACAGAAGTAGCAACCCTTCGATGTGGCAGGCAGCGCTGGTGATCGTCTCGCCATCAGTCGTCTCCATATGCGACGCTCAAGTGAGACTGCCTGCAGCCAGCGAGCGAGCCCGGTGTGGCCCTCTGGCCGCGGCCTGCAGCGACGCGCTGCCCACAGGCAGTCCGCCGAATGTTTACGTAACTTGCAGGATGAGAGCATCGTTCTGGCCGAGTGTCGCATCCGCTACCTGGCATTCCTTGGCATCTCGAGCACCGACGTGAAGTGAGTTAGGGGGGCAGGACTCTGCCCCCGGAGCTTCAGCAGCGAGCTTCAGCACAGCGCAAGCAGCTGCATGGCAGTCTGAGACTTTGTTTGGCTCTGAAGCGATCGTAAAACTCGTTTGACTACTACTGCTCCTGCTGCCGTCGCCACCACTTAGGACGCTGCAGCAACCTCCGCGACCGCCATCGTAGGCATTTCATCTGGGAATGCAGCTGTAGGCTTGTGTGACTGTGCTGGATATGGACTGCCTAAAGTGCTTGAGAGAGACAGAGACAGATAGCTGCTGCTGCCGCGCCTCTGCAGCATTTTTCTCTTCCCCTGACACGCTCCCGACGTGCCTTGGTGCTTTGTCAGCGGGTTGAAGAAGTATTCGTCCATTGTAGCTGACCGTGCTTCTTTATCAGCCTTTAAATATATACCAATAAAATAATTTATAAAAATACAACATAATATGTATTATTAATCTATATTAAAAATTTATTTATTTAATATGTATTTATAATATAAATATATAACAATTGCAGTGTAATCCTGCAGCTCATCCGGCTCTACCCTCTTGACCGTGTATCAGTGTAATCCGTGAGCAGCATCTGCTTTGCCACGGCTTTAATGTCAGCCTGCTGCCGTGTGTCTCCAGCGAGTCTCCTCACAGCCTCCTCTCGTCAGCCATTATCGGCTGCTTGTGCTTTCGTGTGCTTTTTGGAGATGCCTATCGTTGGTTTTTTCACCTCCTACCGTCTCCCAGGAGGTTAGTCGCTCGTGACCAGGCTCACGCCTTCTACCAGGCTAAGCTGCCCGCCCGGTCTGCCCCCCCCCCCGTTCTTCCCCCTTCCCAGTAATGCTCGCCCCTCCGTCCCGAGTGTCGCACCTGCCAGCTCTCCTGTCGAGGCCACTGAGACGACGCGCTCATCCTTTGTCCATCTTCCAGTCGCTCGCTGTCCAGGGCGACTCGGTGCCATTGGCAACCAGGTGCCTCCACCACCACACCCCCTGGCTAGTCGACCTTACCTTACCACACCAGTGCTTGTGACCTTTGCAGGCAGTGCGGCTTTATCGTGCACACGGCAGAGGACGAGTTTGTTGCACACATTTTCCACTGCGAACCGTCGGCTGGTGCCATCTGCAAGACGATCGAAGCAGCGTGCAAGGTCAGCCATTGCTGCGGGTCGCGCGCTTCACTTTGGAGCCGCTCCCGCTGCTGGAAATTCGGTCGTTCTAAGTGTCGTGGCGCCTAAATAAATAACCTGCAGCCCAAGCCAGTGGCACTTTTTCGTTGTAGCTGCGCTTCCAAAAGTGTCTTGACGCTCAGCCGGACCTGGACGTGAACAAGATTGCAGCAGCAGCAGCAGCCCAGGCTTCCCCGGCTGGAAAGGCGAGTTGGTTATTGCTTCCCCCCCCCCCGAGGCCAAATGGGCAACCTTCACTTTTGATCGTGAGCCGTGCATATCTCACACGGGCTGCCTGCAGCAAAATGTCTCTGGCTGTTTCCCTATCATTGAGGGCAATGTGTCCTGCCACTGTCAGCGCGTCCAGTGTCCCGCTGGTTAGTTCGAGCCAGACGCCTGTGTACTGCATTGCTGCCTCCTAGAATTATTTATGCATGCATGTATATATGCACTTGTATGTATCTCTGTCAATGACTTCACGAAGCGATTAAGACCCCGAAGGAGTCACATTGGAGGTTTTCCATAGTGTGTTCAAACCGGCTTTCTATGCTCGTACGGTAACCAGCAGACCCAGTCCTACATTAACAGACTTGAAGTGAGAAGCATGGCTGCATGCCGAGTCAAGGAAGAGAGTAGCATAGAAGTAACCGCACATGAAGGGTGAAAGGGTGTGCCGCAGTAGGCAGCAGGAGAGACGATATCTCTTCGTTAGAATTGGATTTGTGTCAGTGAGTTTCACAGTCTAGGACCTGTAGATCAAAAGCTTCTGTTGCCAAGGGCCATTCGATTGGAAGAATGGAGCAGCCAATTTATTATCCATAGAGGACCTGAGGGTGCATTGAGGCTGAAACTCGTGCAACTCATATAGTTATGATGGAGGCAAGCCATGCTGGGCTAATTCCGTGAGCATAGACAGTTTGCTCAGTATCTTTTGGTCAGCTGGGAGCCATCGAAGCTCCTCTAGCAACGGACGCACGTGGCTGCATTTCTAGGATTTATTCATCAACTTTACAGCCCTATTCACCATCAACCATTGAGGCTTATTGGCTTTTTGTGGTAGCCCTATCGAAACTAAATTACAGCAGCAGTCCAGTCTAGACAGAGGCTGGAAGCTACGTACGTTCTTTCCTTATCCTGCTCTACACGTCAAGGCTGAGACTGTGTGCCCTCCTCCTCGTTCTCGTCGTCGTCCTCCTCCTCGTTCTCATCCTCCTCTTCCTCATCATCGTCGTCCTCCTCGTCTTCCTTGTCCTCCCCCCTCCTCGTTCTCGTCCTTGCTGCTCTCGGTCACAGGATGCAACGACCGAGCAAATGCACGGCGACTGCCATGATCTCACTCTGGTCTTAGCACGAACACTGTGTCAAATAAGAGGTCTTCAGCCTGCTGCTAATGCTTTAATGGTATCAAACGTGGCAGCAGCGGTTACCTTTTCAATCCAGCGCAATGACAATATTCCACATCGCTGCATCTCATCGTCAATCGCTTGCCTAAGCTAAGTTGATTGCTTCTTTGTTGTAGCTCACGTGCTTCTCCCCGGCATCCTGTTATTTACGGCAGGCTGCTGGTAGCATCCAGCTACACGTACCTGCTATTGCTCTCATGTCTGTCTCTGGGCCACCAGCTGCTGATGATTGCAGTCCTGCCTGACTGGTGAATACCTAATGGGCTGGGCCTGCTCAAATATGCCACGTGTAGCAGACTAATTGCAGTGGATCCTGTCATTGTGGAATGGTAGACAATCAACCATCATCTATTGATCTTGATATCTTGGACGATTGAGAAACAGCGATCAGGCAGACGGGGCACTGGCATGGTTCAAGTCGTACTTGTCCAATCATGATCATTCCGTTTTGTGTGGTGATCTAGTCTCATCCACCAGACCAGTCACTTTAGAGTCTCACAAGTATCTATTCTCGGTTCTTTGCTGCTCTCCATTTATGCTCAACCTCTGGAAAAAGTGATTTGGGCCCATGGGATCGGCCATCACTTCTATGCTGACGATGCTCAGCTGTATTTGCCTTCTAAACCACGGGAGTCTGCTGCAGCGACTGATAAACTTAATGCTTGCCTTGCACACATTCGATCCTGCATTCCAGCAAATTTCCCCTAACTAAACGACGATACAATGGAACTGGTACTCATACGGCACCCGAAGCATGTGGCTGGACTGTGTTCTTGTAATAGATGATGCTGTTGTGCTACTATCACCAATGTGTTCGGAATTAAGGTGCCATCTTCGACAGCTGCCTACATTTTGAAAGTTTCATTAAGAAGACTGCCTCCACAGTTAGCCATCACGTTCAATCCACGTCTAAGATTAGGAACTGTCTACCACAGCAGCTTGCAAAAAATTTAATTAGCTCCCTGGCTCTTTCTAGGCTGGATTATTGCAATTCTATTTTTGCTAGGCTACCAAAAAAGCCATTATGCCACTGCAGCTGGTGATGAATATGGCTGCAAGGCTAATTAACTAATCCCGAGGTTCCGCCATGAGTCTCCTACGCTGAAGGATGGCTATGGCTTCCGGTTGATCAACGGAATGAGTCAAGTTCTTACGATGACCCATACGGCCCACCATGGCTTGGCTCATTCATACCTAGCTGAACTGGTGCACTAGGTTCAGCCTTCTCTAGCCCTCAGGTTCTCTTTGACAATAAATTAGCTGTTCCATTCCTGTGTTTAAAGACCGTTGGCGAGGATTTTTCCCTGCAGGTCCTAGACTGTGGAACTCACTTCTGCAATTAACGACAACTACTCTCCTGCTGCCGACTATCGGCACATCCTTTCCGTCCAACCTGAGCTGCTACTTCCATGCTACTCTCCATCTCAACTGCTCTCCTGACTCAGCTATGCTTCTCACTTTCTCTGTGTTGTGTGAGACGAAGTCTGTTGGCTACCGAATGCTTTTAAAAAGTTGCTTAGGCTAGTAGAGTTCGATATAGAAAACTCTACTGAGTGACGCCCACTTAGTTTTTGTGGCTTTATGGAGTTACAGACGAAGATAAATTACATTCCACCGGCCTCCTCAGCTCAACATGCACCCAGGGTTATAGCCCAAGGATAGAGTGCTCGGAATGTGCGACCCGTGTCTTGGGTTCAAGTAAAGCAGTTGCGGTTCTTTATTGCCTTCAAGTGGGAATGATTACTGCTATGGCCTTGCTTCAGTCATGGAGAGCCTGTTTGACCCGCTGACCTTGACTTTTACCTTACCAGTGCTTGAAGTGCTGGTAAAACTCTGGCATGCTAGCCACAGACATCCATCCAGCTTGTCAATAGGTTGAATATTTTTCAGACCGACCACACCAGGTTTGTCTTCCTTTACTTTGTGGC
This sequence comes from Cristatella mucedo, assembly GCA_009760855.2. Taxonomy (NCBI): domain Eukaryota; kingdom Metazoa; phylum Bryozoa; class Phylactolaemata; family Cristatellidae; genus Cristatella; species Cristatella mucedo. Next base: position 10,606,821 of record WPIO01000004.1, on the reverse strand, counting down.
ACATTCTCTTCTGCTGCACATCAAGCAGACCTCTGGTCACTGGGTGGCCCTCACGGGTGCCAGCAATAGAGAGAGGTGCAGCACATTGTTAGCCTAGCTGTCCGTGCCAGATGGCTTGCCTAGCGGGTGCGTCACATCATATAAGTGCCGGAAGAGCCTTATTATGGGTTTCCGGGGCAACGACTTTCTAAAACCTTCCTATCTATGAGCCAATGCTCGACCCGCTGTCTCAGCTGCAGTGCATTGCAGTGCGCCTTGCGGAAGTGTATTAATGCCTTGGGCGTCCACCGAAATTAAATTCTTTATCACTTGCGCTTGCAGGCACTCCAGGACACTGTAAAGAAAGGAGTGCAGAGCATACTGTCAAAGATGTGGCCCTCAAGGAAAGCGTGATAACACATCGTGTGCGTTTTTGCTGCAAGATATGGAAACGCAATCAGAAAGACCCCGAGCGACGGGTTGATGTTAGCGACTGCACGACCGACTAAGCTACTGCTGGCTACCGGATTGCTAGGCAAAATGGTGACAGGATTGGTTGGATTAACTGAGGCCACGCCTTACTTGCTTGGCTGCTCGTATGCCGCCACATCTGGCATGGAGAGGGAGGCTGCTCTTCGTGCCATGCGACCAGGCTCAATTTGCCGGTGCTTAGCACAGCCCAAGAAATCTGTGATTTTTGATGTCATATTTGCTGACGTTGTAGCAAAGTCTGCCCAAGCTTCCTCACGCTGTTCACACAGCAAGCAGTTGCACCTTAGCTCCTCAAGCAGTAGGCAGCAGTTTCGATCTCTTGTCTAAGATATGGCTGACACTGCCTTGCCAGCAGCCGCTGCCATTTGAAGCCATCACGGAGAACGCCGAGTGCAGAGCGTTCGTGCATGATTGCGGCTTGAATGGGCAGCGAGCTCGGCTCTCCCCATTGTCTCCCTTGGGCTCTTCCCAGTGCGTTCTGATGGCTGCCGGACACATTCATCGCTGGGGATATTATTGCTTGTTTTAGTACGATATCGCACATTACAGGCTCACGAATCTGACCGAGCTTTTTCCTGCACATGGCTGGCTGTTTACTTTTATGTCAGTCCCTTGCAGATGATCGTCGAGTCACCTCACAATACCGTACAAGGTGGCTTGACCTGCGATTCAGATCCCCCATCCGACAGCTGCTGATGAGAGCCCTATCTCTTACTAGATTTCGGTCGTTAAGAGTCATAGCGAAAGACGGTGGTGTAACGAGTTGGTGTAGCCAAGCCAGCAGCAGTGAGTTGCAGCTTGCCTTCCTGCCTGCTGAATAGCGCATACAGTAAGTGAAACTACGACCCACACGATTTAGGGCGTATGTGCGTGGGATAACTGTCCGTAGGTCGTTACAATCCAGATGTCGATGGTGAAAGGGATCGATAGTGAAGTGAAAGGGAAAAATATCAGATCTTGAACGAAGAGGCATTTTCAAGCTTGAGGCTTCCTTAGCCATCGCCGTACTAGCTGTCTTGTCTTGCGAAGCCGGCTGGTCGGTGACCCATTTTTTGCATTTTTGGTTACTTCTAGACACGTGTGTATAATCGACTAAATAGTCGATTCAAAGTCTTACTTAGGCTGGTTCATCAGAATGACAAGGCAAATCAATTTTCAGAGCGAGTGCTACACGCAGTAGACAGTTGAAGCAATCTTAGGCCGTACAGCCAGATGAAGAGACAACTGATCCATCAGGGAATACAGACACGAGTGTCTGCAACCTGCAAAGATTACTGACTTATGGCTTTGGATAGATTAATTCATTAGGCCCAGAAATTTGCAACAAGTGACTTTGGATTGGTGATTCTGTGATTACATCTTAAGAACTTGCCAGTAAACTGCATCATTTTGACTTCGGTGAAAGTATTGAATAATAGATAAGAAACAGCCTATTGAGCCCTCTAGCATAGGTATATTGCAGCTGTCTATTTGGGCGTTTTATTAAGGAGCAGCTGGTTTAAACACTTTTTACTTCGAAGTTGTAGAGTTAAAGATAGCTAGAATTTGCAACTTGGTTTGAGTCAGTCACCTTAGAAGCTTCTCGGACCTCTCTCGAACTGAGCGGGCAGGACTTGTCGAAAACAGCAATTCGAGTCCATCGTTCCTTGCTTCGAGGTTCTTCCCTTGTTTCCTGCTGAGCAGCAAACTCAGTCCTTTCCACTTGCAAGTCCCTATTAAGCCCCCTATTTACTACATGGCTGGGTGGGCACAAGACTACAGCAGCCTGCGACGAGTTCCATGCTAGCAGTTCTTTGTGAGTCCGACAGCCTAGCCGTTCTAGTCAGCTGCATCTAGTCACAGGGGGGGTCTTGCAACTGCTGTACAGCCGTACTCTGGAATTTGCCACGAGAGCATGCGCGGTGGTTGAACACTTGCAAGGCCAGGTCGACCATTTCGGAGTTGCTTACGGGCCACGGACCTGTGACAGGGACGCCATCCGGGAAAGAGAATACAAAGTGGTAAAGAAAATACCATCGAAAGCCATCCTGCTTCCTTTGCAGCAACTGTAAAGTGCTAAGAAAGATGTCGAGTTCTCAGAAGGCGTTATAACAGATAATTATTATGCAAAAACTATTCGATGATATGCAAAAACTAAGCTTGCTAATGACTAGTTAGAAAGTCGGGGGGACAGCAGCACTGCCGGCAGCAAAAAGCGGGCAGCACCGTTGCTGCCGTCCGAGTATTTTAGTCAGACTTTAATCTTAAGTGAGAGCACATGCAAACAACAACAACAAAGATGGCACACCTGAGACCGTTTCGGCATTGTCAATGGGCAGTAAAATGCCGAGGCCTAAGGATGATGCTGCTTTTAATCGCCACCTATTTATACTGCTCTGAACAGCATTAGAAGAGTGACGAAAAGGTGCGTGAATGGCGGTCTCCAGCACCAAAGGAAAAAGTCTGGAGCGATCTGCTTCTAAAAGCCGACCTCAGATCTGCTAAAGCAACGACACCGCACACACGCATACACGACGGCTACTCGCAGTTCGAAACGCCGTCGAGTATCGCTGCACAGCACGAGGAGGAAAACAAGAAATGCAAACAGTTCGACCAGCAGCAAAATCCCATGCGCTAGCTGCAAGCAACAAAAAGAGCGAGTCGACTCTTGATCGATCGCGGCAAGATCGCTGGCCCGCGAGCCAGCTCGTGGCAGCGGATGCGCCCAGGGGTGGGGGTGTCAGTGCACCAAGTTGGCATCCTTAGCCATAGCGTAGAAAATGCTCCCCTTGTCCTGCAGCAGCTCCTGTGGCGGCCCGAGCTCCTTGATCTGCCCTCGGTCGAGCACCATGATCCTGCCAATTAGAGAGAGAGACTGATGCCATCTCGGCAGCAGCATCACTACTGCTTCTCCTGCTGCTGCTACTACTACTATGCTCCCAAGCGGGGGGGGCTGCCATTTCTTGATGCATGAGCATCAGAACGAGGGGGCCCGGTGATTTTTGGCGATGTCGGCGCATGCAAAGCGGCCGGGACCCGAGAGGGGGAGGGGCCGGCGCTGACCTGGTGTAGTCGATGATGGTGTTGAGCCGGTGCGCGATCGTCAGCACGGTGCAGTCGGCGAAGGCGCTCCTAATGGTCGCCTGAATGAGGTCGTCCGTCTCGAGGTCTACGGCTGCGGTGGCCTCGTCGAGAATGAGCACCTTGGTCTTGCGCAGCAGGGCACGCGCCAGGCACAGTAGCTGCCGCTGCCCGACGCTGCAACGACGACGCCTCCTCCGGTTTGTTTCAGCCGAGGGCGCCCACGGCGAAGCAGCGCTTGGCGTGCACGGCCAGCAGCCGAGTTGACTAAGAGAGCATTGTTGCTAAGAAATGAATGTGACTCTGAACAAGAGCAGCCGAAATTCCGTGGATGGATGAGAGCAGCCAGGAAAGCTACGACAAGCAAGAGGGACCACCGCCAGGATGCAGATCGCAGACTCCGAGGCCTCACATTCTCCGATGCCTCAGGCCTGATCCCCGAGTCTTGCAAAAATGCTATTGAGCCACTCATTTTATGAGGCAACGGTGGACCTGGAGAACTTAACCGACTTTCTGTAACCCAATCTATCTACTTTCTTACTCCTGCCTTTCATATCAAAGACTAGAACCACGGGTGCCAGTTAATTTCTAGTCAAGTGTAAGAGCTGATCTGTCCACAGAATCAGTATTGCTTCGGGTGTATAGCAATCTTCTTAGAAATGCACTCCTATGTTTAGTCTCTTTATTTGTCTCGGTGGAGCTTTCGTCTGATACCATCGTTTTTCAAGTCCTTTTCAAGCGCCTCTCATCTCGAATGGGCATCACTGGTTCTGCACTACTCTGCACTGTTTTGGGTCCAATCTCAGCGGGAGACTCCAGAACGGACAACAGTAATCCGAGGAGCCGCCTCCACAGCTAGGTACCCTAGAGTTCTCTGCGTGGTAGACTTATATTTGCAATCTATACTCTTGCTCTAACCGATCTAATTTCAAAATACAATCCAGGCTTTCATTTCTATGCAGGTGACACACAACTGTACCTGTGCTTTGATTCGTCCCTGCTTTCCAGCAGGCCAAACTTTCTCAACTCTCTTGCTGCATGTATTGCTGGCATTCGCACTAAGATGGCAACACGCTTTCTTAAATTGTATGACGATAAAACCAACTTACTAGCTATGGGCAAACCAAGCTTTACTTAGATATTAGAAAATGCATCATTCAATATGGGCTCGGCCAGCATATCTACTGTAGCGTCTTTACCAAATCTGGATGTCCTATTCCAAAGTGTCGCTTCATTAGACGACCGAATCAGCTCCTCTGTCAAGTCTGCCTACTGTTAGCTATGCAACTTTGCAAAAATTTGGGCCTGCTTAGACATGAATACCACATCCAAGTTGGTCCATGCATTTGTGACATCCCCTCTTGACTTCTGTAACTGTGCATGCTGCCACTAACCACACTTGCATGCTGACCCTGTGCATGTCACCCCTAACCACGTTATTCATGTTGTTTATCAAGCATGCTATTACTCACCATTCAATTGCGTTTCCCTTTGCAGCAAATGTAAAGCACCTAGAAAGAGACTGAGTTATCTGAGGTGCTTTATTAAGTGCATAATAATAATTATAATAATAATTATTATTATTATTAACTCACTGCTGGCTGGTCTACCGGCCTGTGCAACCAGGCACCTACAGCTGGTGCACAAATCAGCAGCTAGGTTTGCCTGTCGTGGGCAGCACAGTTGCCACACACACACACACACACACACACACACACGCACACACGCACGCGCACACACACACACACACACACACACACACACACACACACCACTTCTCGCCGACCTGCACTGGCTAGCAGTCAAGCAACAGATCGTATTCAAGGTTTTGTCGTTCAGTTTTCTGGCTCCAGCTTACCTATCAGATCTACTGCCCCACCAGGCTAAGCATCGAACCGCCTGCTTTTCGGAATCTAACTGTTCAAGTATACCTTGTACAAACCTCACATCCTTTGGAGACCATGCCTTTAGCTCGTATGCTCCCAAAGCCTGGAACTCACTCCCGACTTGGTATCACGATATCCCCTGACTTGACCACATGAAAAAAAAACTAAAAATGCACCTACTTATCCCAGCATTTAGTGTGTCCCTGTGATTCGTCCTTTACGTGCTTATGCATGCTGACACCGTGCATGCTGCCACTAACCACACTTGCATGCTGACCCTGAGCATGTCACCCTAACCATGTTATTCTTGCTGTTTATTGGGCATGCTACTATTAACCATTCAACCGTAATTCCTTTGCAGCAAATGTAAAGCTCCTAGAAAGAGAAGAGTTCCCTGAGTGAGTTTTATTATGTGTTATTATTATTATTATTATTATTATTATTATTACAAGTTTCCCATGTGGTGCATTTGCGTAGGCTGTGACAGGTTGGCGCTGCCAGAAAACGATAATAATAATAATAATAATAATTAGATATTTGCATAGCGCCCTCAGAGAACTAAGTTTCTCTCGGGGAACTTTACATATGCTATAAGGGAAGCATATCAATATAGTTAATAATCACATGCTACATGCATAAGCACACAAAAGTCAATACACACGGACCCAGCAAATGATGTGAGGAACAGGTGCGTTTCTAGATTTAAGTCAGGGGATGCCGTGTCGTCAGTCGACAGTCGGTTCTAGCCTTAAGGAGCATGCAAACTGATGACTCGTTCTTCGAAGGACTTGGGGTTGGTTCAAGGCACAGCGTTCGAGGCACACACCGACTAGAGTGAAAACAGTGGGTTGTACGATGCCTAGCCAGATTGGGTAGAAGTTGGATAGGTAGGTTAGATCAATCAAAACTGGAGGTGGAGTTGCTGTTATCGTGCATTCGAAATTCAACTTCAAGCCATTTGCAGTACCCTCGGCGCAGTCTTTTGAATAGATTGTCTTGATTCAACCCGATAACAAGCTACCGATGGTGGCAATGGACTTTCGTCACGACTGACATCCCCTGACTTGACCACATTTAAAAGAAATTAAAAACGCAATTATTTATGACAGCTTTTAGTGGGTCCCTGTGAATCGTCTTGTATGTGCTTATGTGTGCTGACGCTGTGCATGCTGCCACTAACCACTCTTGCATGCTGACCCTGTGCATGTCACCCCTAACCATGTTATTCATGTTGTTTATCAAGCATAATACCACTAACCATTCGATCGTGTTTCCTTTGCAGCAAATGTAAAGCACCTAGAAAGAGATTGAGTTCTTCTAAGGCACATTATCAAGTGTATTATTACTATTATTATTATTATTATTATAGGCTGGAGCTTGAGAAGACAGGGACCTAAAAGTGAGTGATAACACCTAATAGCCGATATGCTTTTTGATGGGGACCCAGTTCGTGTTGATAAGAGGGTGGCATGATGTGGCAGCTAGGATGTTCAGATAGACAAGCCAAGGTGCCGAGTTTTGCACATACAAGTACATAAAGTAATTAACGTTGTACAACAAAAAAGAAAAACTCAACAAACCAGTAACAGATCAGATGAACCGCAACAGTCATACTTAGGAAAAGAGAATGTCGACACCGCAGGATGCGACCTTTGGAAATGATCTAATGTCCGTTCATACGTTCTTAAAATCTTACCATCTACTTTGTCCCAGCTGCACTTTCAAGTCCATGAGCGATTCAACCCGGGCATGCGAAGCCGAATGCAGGCTGATATGCCAAACACAGGCCTGCCCATACCCATCCTACCTCAGGTTCTCGCCTCCTTCTGTGCACTCGTGAAGCAGGCCGTCGGGCAAGGATCGGACGAATACTTTGAGATGGGCCAGCTCCAATGCCTGCCACACGTCGTCGTCCACATAGGAGCCGAAAGGGTCGAGGTTCGATCGAAGGGTTCCCGAAAATATGACCGGGTCCTGAGGAATGATGGTGAGCTTGGAGCGAAGGTCATGCAGGCCGATGGAGCTTATCTTGACGTCGTCCAAATATATGGCACCATCTGCAGCCTCCAGGATGCGGAAGAGCGCCAGAGTCAGCGACGACTTGCCGGCTCCCGTGCGCCCGACGATGCCAACCTGCCGCGGCAAGAAACGCCGCGTCTGGCTCATCCTTCGAAACGCCGAGTGGGCAGGAGCATCCTCACTAGTCGCCGACGCCACAGTCGATGAGGAGGGGGTGAGAGGGGGAGGGGGCGGAGACGCAAAACGTCTGGGGCAGCCGGGCGTCTGGGAAGCGACGAGGAGCAGAAGCAGCAAACCTTCTCTCCGCCATTGATGTCGCAGCATATGCCGCGAAGGACGAGGTCGAGGCCTTCACGGTATCGAACAGCGTAGCTGTCAAACTTGATGCGGCCCTCGGTCGGCCAGCCTTTCGGCGGCCTCGACTGCAGCACCCACTCAGCCTGCAATCAGCACAACTCGGTCACTAAAGCATGGCAGGAGGAGGTGGGAGGGCCCACTGCCGTCCGTAGCTGCAAATCACCTTTGGGGACCGAAGGGACATTCTGAAGATACTATTTGACACAAAGATTCACGAAAGTCAGTAAGTCAATGAGCAAATGTGTGCTTCGTCTGCAGCAAATCTGAAATGAGGCTTGGCCACTTACAGCCATGTACTTGAACTTGTTACACGTGTTTGAACTTGCTTCTCAATGCAGCAGCTGGGGTGCAAGGAAAAAGGTTGGCCGATTGGTCGGGTATGGATGTAGAAAGTACGATCAATCCTAGCCATAGAGGACTGGCCGCTGAGCATTTCGCTATACCGCAAGTACCGCGGCACGCCAGTGTACGGCTATCAATATACGTATATCCTGCATCTCTGACACCAGACCGCCATTCGTTGTCACACTGGCATCCTATGCTAAATGCCAAGGTTCAGCGACCTATTTCTGGTCAACCGAGCCGTTCAATCAAGCACGGCACGCGCTGCTTTTTACGGGCTACGCCCTCTGCACGCGTACACCAATAGACTGCAGACTTAACTTTCCACGCGTTTGCGTGTGAGACTACGAAGCAGCAGGCGACCGCATCGGGTGATTTTGGGTGGTCACACGGTGCCTGAAATAACTACGAAGCAAAGCAGCAGCCCGTGGAGCTTTGAACGAAGCAGAAGGCTCGGTGGGGGCAAGCCCGTACATTGCTGCCAGCTGCCGGGACATGGCCACGTATGGCCCGAGGATAAAGGGAAAACGTAGGACCAGCAACGGCAGCAGCCGCAACGGCGACGTGAGGCTGCGTTCAATAGATCTCTGCCCGTAACACGACAAAGCAACAAGTGGGACTAAGTGGGGGTAGTGCTGGAGAGCTTTCTATGGCAGATTCAAAGACTAAGCGCCCGTCGATGCGCATTCGGTAGCCAAAGGACTCCATTTCACAATACAAAGAGAAAGTCAGACGTATAGCTGAGTCGGGGGTATAATCGAGGAAGTGAGTAACACGGAAGGAAGTGGCAGCTCCGGACGGCTGCAAAGGACGTGCTGCAGTAAGCAGCAGGAGAGCAGATGTAGTCGCGTAAGAATCGTGGAAGTGAGCTCCGCAGCCTATGACCTGCAGAGCAAAAGCTTCTGTCGCCAATGGTCTTTGAGCGTAAGAATAGAAGTTACTTTATTGAGGGCACGAGGAGGCTGAAACTGGGGCAGCAACGCAGCCAGGAATGAAGGAGCCAAGCAATGTGGGTCAGTGCAAGAACCTCGCTCGTCATTCTTTCACTCGCCACCCAAACAGCAGTGGCGGAAGGGCAGTTGGATTCCCACATTACAAGTATGTAAACAAAAACAAAAAAGAAAGGCTCGCTATGCCTATCACTCACTGCAGCAACTACCCCCCCCCACACTGGACCTAGATGGGTATGAGTCATAGCGAGAGAGCAGGCTAGCACTGCTGCGCCATAGGCGAGCGCTAATTCAGCCGATGCATGCAGCGACTATGGGATGCATGCCCGTGCACCACGACGAGGGGTGCGACAGACCGAGAATGACGCTGCGCCGGCAGTTTTCTCGGGATGAGGTTCTGTGATGGTGCCACCAACCAACGTGCCTGCCTACCTCGGCGGGCGTGTCCGTGTACTCTTTGATCCGTTCGACGGCGACGATATTGGTCTCCAGCTCCGAGGTCATGCGGACGAGCCAGTTGAGCGTTCCGGTCACCTATGGCGGTGAAGTGACACAGCTGAGCCGCCGGCACCGACGAGCAGCAGCAGACGACAGGGTCGCTCAGAGCCGGAAGCCACCGGTTTGGTCTGCCTGGCTCAGACTGCCCACACTCCCCCCCCCCACCACCGGCCACACACACGGCATGAACACGTTGTGGTGTGCCATGGAAAGCTATTCTTAGCTGTTGCCCGTGTATGCAAACAGAGCTGCTAGTGGCTTCAATGCCACCGAGGCATGGGCTAGAGCACTAGCTGGATTCATTCCGACAGATTTGTGCCTCCCACTGGTACGCTCAGGCTTCGGCCAAGGGAACGATAGCTTCTCGATAGCTGCCAGGTAGGGCATCCCATCCAAAAAGGAGCAGACATATATCCCTATAATAGGCTAGGTTTGTTGGATAGTTAAGCCCTGTGAGAGCAGCATAGCAGCACTGACGTCGAGTTCACATTGAGTCCTTCGTGTTATACTTCTAGTACTACAAGGACGGTGCAGCAATGATGGTAGCCAAAAATGAGAGGTAATTTGCTGATGTAGCTGCAGTGTGTCCTCTAATGGTTGAAACTGAACAGCTGCCGCTTTGACCAGCTCCCTTGGCTTGTTGGAAAGCTGCAAGAGTGAGTGCGACCAACCGGAAGTCGCGCTGCATCTGGCTTGGGCTAACGACAGTCATGGATAAATACAATCTTTGCATGATTCTCCATGGAGGCATACTATATAGAAATTTAAAGACGGTGTCAGTCAACACGTCCCTACGGTGCATGCACATACAATGCTGATTCACTACTCGGTGCTCATGAAAAAATTAATGAAATTATATTTGTTTAGTTTATGAGAAAAAACAGTAACTACAATTTGAAATAAGTTTTCATTTTTCTGCCTACAAAAACTTTGCTAGGAACTCCAAGCTTGGAAATCAGTGGGCAGGCTCACCAGCTTGGGGTTCAGCGGACACACAGGTCCATCTTCCAAAGCAAAGTTGTTTCCGTGATTTTTCATGGTGCAAGCTCGTATTTGGCAAGGTCTGAGACTCTCATAGCAGCATTGCCTAGATGCTTAGGCAAGCATGTGAGTGACAGTCAATACACATCGATCGGCAGCCAAGCAGCAGCTTTGCTCAGGATATGCATGTCTCCTCATTCATTTGTGAAACTCACTACTTGCAGGTCTTCTGGCCTGTGCCATGGGACGCTTACAGTTGGTGCAAAACTTAGCAGCCAGGCTTGTCTGTCGTGAGCATTGAGGTTTCTACATTACAGCACTTGTCATCAACCTGCTCTGGCTCCATATCAACCAGCATATCGACTTCAAAGATCTGTCACTCGCTTCTATACCACTTCAATCTCTTGCACCGGCCTACCAATCCAAGCTATTTTCCGATCAGGCTAGGCATCGTACCACATGCTCTTCTGACTCAATTAGTTTAGATGTGTGCCTCTAACTGCCAAGAAAGCTGTGGCTACCTCAGATTCCTCCAATTCGCCAACGTGGTGTTGCCTGGATACCTGGAGCATGGACATTTTGAGCAAGAGCAAGACCAAGCTTGCTTGGGATCTCGACCAACGTCAACACTAAGCTGCCATAGCTTCAAGACAAATATGCCAGCCTTTCATCTTTAGGACATGCTAGCTACGAAGTAAGTCGGCCGGAGCTATTTAAAAAGATAGAGCCTGGAGGTCTGCGGCAGACCTCTCGTCAAAATATGCAAGGAATCAGATCAACGTGTAGAGCTTGGTCTCTGCTCATCGGTCGTTACAACTCGTTTAAAAAGAGGACAGAAACGTTTCATGCAAGAGATCCAACAGCAGCATTTTACCAGCTACGTGTGCCCGATCGGGCAGGTTTTTAATCGTCACACAATCACAGGCATAGGCATAGGCATAGAGGAATACCTAGGTCACTTACATTCAGTGCGTAAGTTATGGACAGCCCGACGATGCCGGCAGATATGTCACGCCGTGCAATGACTGCAAAAAGGGCTGCAAATAGCACGATAAAATTTCCGATCGTCTCGAGACGTACGGCAAGCCACCTACAAAAGCAAGCAGAAGGACCGTTTAGAATTAAGCTTGTGTCTCCTGTGCTCGGCTGGTTTGGCTGCTGTCGTAGCCATCTTTAAAAAATGTCACTATCTCAACGATCCCCTAGGCATGCTTGGCGGCTTGCCAGCTCCTCCTCCTATACATGAAAGCTGGATGCAACAACCTCGCGTCATCCGAGTGCCATCTGTTCTGCTCAGCTATGCCTTCGCCCCCTGTGAACTTATGTTTTTTGTTCCAGCGAACTTTGCGTGCTTCCCTTCACATGATTCAATTTCATGTTCACCTGGTCTTTTTTGCCTGATTCAGCAGGCTGGCATGAGAATGCAAGGTGGACACCTTTGCAAGGTGTCCACCTTTGCAAGCGTGTCCAAGCATGTCCGAGTATGTCACTGACCCTTTCTTATCAATTTCCTTGCAGCAAGCTACTAAGTGCCTCGATAGAGATAAGTTCTCTCAGGGAGCTATACAAAATACCTGTAATAATTACTAGTAGTAGTGTAACATACTTAGGTACGTTAACCAGACTGCATAGCACCTGCCCATTCTCCTACTCAGGCTGAAGAGCAAAAGGATGAGGGAAACTGGTATGTCACGCATGTGCGCGATCATGCGGCTGAGAACCGAGGCCAAGACAAAGCAGACCGCTCAGGCTCAGCAAGCGACCGCAGCAAGCCAGCCACGCAGCTCTGCCTGACCTGTTTGCCACGATGTTGGGATAATAGCATATCTGATTGGCATCGACAAGTCTCTCAGATTCAGTGACGAACTCCGTCTCCTTGCCGAATGCCCTGATGGTGGGTGCCCCTGTGACCGACTCACCGAAATGGCTGTATATCGGCGAACGGCTGACTGATTCTAGTCGCTTAAGCTGACGCGACGTGGAGACATAGAAACGCTGAAACGAGCAGCCAGTAACGGCCCTAACGTGCGGTCAGCAACATTCTCGGGCAGAGGGCATAAGCGCAAGGCTAGCGGCAAGCGTGAAGACAGCTCAGCAAGCGAGGAGATGCCCGCAAAACGTGGCATCGTCGACCCCCAACCAGAAGGGGATGCTGTCAATGATTGGAGGTGCCAAAGTCTGGGGAGTTTAGTGAGAGTGCTACCAGCAGCGGTGGCTGCACAAGGGCGAAGCAGCACGAGCCGCTGCCACCGAGAGTGTGTGGTTGAAGCCCCGGCGACAAAACAGCGGCCCCTAAATTTTAGCTGAAACGGGAGAATTGGAGCGGGGCAATCAGACGCAAAGCATCAGCCTGGCGAAGGCAGCGAAATGCACATGCAGCGAGCGCACCTAGCTGCAGCTACAGCGATTGCAGCAATAGCGGCAGGGCAGGGCAGGATGGAGCAAGCTAGCACGGCACACCGAGGGTGAGGAGAGAAAGGCGAATTGAAGCTGAATGACAGCTTGGGCAAGGGCGGCTAGACGATTGCAGGCGGTGCCCAGTAAAAGAAAAAAGAAAAGGTGAAAGGACCGGCCAATGCTGTTGTTGGTGATGTCGCAAAACCGTAGTGCACAACAAATGATGAGGGTAACTACAGACACTCCTTTTCGATGCACGAGAGTGCTCTGCTGCTCGGGAATGGGTACAGGAGCGTGGTTGCCTGGTTACGAGCTTGGCTGGCACATAGGTAAAATGGAATTATCGATCGGCTGGATGGCCAGTGCGGGTTTGCATTCAAGGCCAGACTAATGAAGCCACCTAAACACCAATGTCGTCAGAATTGGTGCTTAAATGAAAACAGCAGCGCTCAACGATCGCCGGATAGAGCTGTCGACGTAATGGCCCCTGCCGGACGCATCATGCACAAATGGCAAACTTGAAACACGAAGCCTGGGGGGCCAGTACATCCGTTCTGAGTGTCCTATTTTCCGGACGAACATAGCTGACTTTATTTTGCATCACAGCACGCCACCACTGCCTTAACGAGGGCTGCTGCCGCCGGCAAGGTCGACAAGAAACTTTCTTCACTATGGGCAGCATGCAACTTTTGTCGATATCAGAAGCATCGATGAATTGAAAGTATGATGAACCCAGAGAGGTAAATGCAATGCAGACAAGCTGTGACAAAGAAGAATGTCTTAGAAGCTAATGTTTAGCACTCGAGGTCTAATCGTTAATAGCCTCACCCGTTTGCCACCACTGTTTTGCGCTGGCATCAGATTACACCAAAGATATACAAGCACAGTCAATATTCGCTCACCGCACTTTTGTGCATACACTCGTTTGCATGTGCTGAAAAATTGAGGGAAGGTAGGAATTACTTCAGCTCCCGTGCAAGTGTACTAACAACAGCACAATAACTGGGCTATGAAAGGCAGCAGCAACTGCTTTTGGAGACCGTACAGAATTTCCCGACTTTGGTGAGGAGGTGCAGAATGTGAGCTGCTGGTTCCGGTGAGCTTGTGCGCAGACGACAGTGTGCATGTGCCTACACACACGTACGTGCATACAAATGAGCACACACACACGCGCACACACACGCGTGCACACGCACGCACGCACGCGCACGCACGCACACACACACACACTGAATGGCAATAGCAAAAGTGAAACATGTAGGAGCACAATGGACCACTGAGCTAAATAACCTCAGTACCTGAATGAAGTAATACAGTACACCGAGGGGTACTACAGCCAGAAGGAACATTGGTGTGTAGACACTGATGATAATCATTGTGAAGAACGAAGACAAGATGGTATTTATCCACATTCGGACAGTCGACGGAATTTGCTCGTCCAGCGTGGCAGTGTCATTCGAAAAACGATTCATGATTCGCCCGGTGGGCGTCGACTCAAAGAAGGCCATCGGCGAGCGCAGTATGTTTTGCAGCAGGGCCGCATGGAGCCGCCTGGATGCGTAAAGCGAGCCATAAGACAACATCAGCGAACCTAGCAGAATGAAGAGACCTACAACGCCAGTGGAGAAACCAAGATGTTGTGATCTCAAGAAGCTGTGTACTTTATCAGTCGATAGTAATTATAACTATAAGAACAAAAAAAAAACATTCATACAGCATCCTAATAGAACTAAATCTGTTTCTAGGCACTTCGCATATGCTGGAAAGTGAGCATGTCAACTGATTCGTGATATCACGCACAGCTTCAGCATGCCTAAGCACATAAAGGACAATTCACATCGCTGGAGTATGATTTGAAGAACAGTTGGATTTCGAGCTTCTTTCCAGTCAGGGAGATGAGGGTGACGTCTATTGCTAGCAGTCTAGCTCTTGGCTTTAATAAAAAGTAAAAGACTTTCTAATCGCAGCAGAAGAGCCTTAACAGCTCCACCACTACTTGCAGCGGGTAAAAAAAAAAGGACTCGAACCCACGACCTGGGGTGACGTGGAAGCCTTACCATTGCGTTTAGGAGAGTGGTAATAGAAGGCACTGTCTCTATAGGTTTAACGGCTGGTTAGAGGAACAGCTAAAAGATTTGAAGTAGCTGTACGCCTCAAAGCCTTTTTCAGAAAGCATGCGAGATACGTGGGCCGGAGCAAGAGAAGGGCCCTGAAAGTGACAGACAGAACCTTGAAGTCGATGCTCCTTGATAGGAAGCCAGTGCAGATCGGTAAGAAGTGGTATACCGCAGCAATTTTTTGAAGTTCGCGATAGACAACATAAAAAATATGTGCAATCAACTCCTGACAGGTCCTACATCTATAGCTGGTTAAATGGAACGGGTATCCTAGCAAATCTTTTCCTTTGCTTTAGACTCTAAAAGTTGATGTCATAATAAAAGCAGTCTCAACAGCTCAATCGGTTAGGCCACTAGACCGGTAAGCCTGGTAACTCATGCCTTTCGAGAGCACTTCTTACTCGGTGCCAAACTCGTTAAAGGTATATAATCCCACGGCAAATGGACTCCAGTTGCTTTGTATTTTGAAAAAAATTGATGGTTACTCCCAAAACTCCAGGCAGACAGCAGGGAGCAGCAACAGCAAACATACGAATAATGACGAAGCATAGCAGTGAGGCAATGAGATCAACTCTTAATGATAGCTGGGGAAGTGCCTCACACTGTCACAGCTGGCAAGCAAACCAAGGTGGTAGCATGCATTAATTATTACCAACAGTGCAAACTAATGTGGATTCAACATTCTGGTGACATTTTGTTGGCCAGGAGTTCATAAAACAACGAACTATTTGAGGTAATATCTTCATTTCCAAGATGTGTGGATTCTTCGAGCCAGAACTTCATACACAGATTGCATAGGCACGCAATCATTAGCACAGGGGACTCGGTGCCCTGGAGACAATAGCACAGCTTCTCGTCTACAGATGACAGAAAACGACAAGTTCCCCGTCGGCCATCGCGCCATGACATGCCCCTTGAGAAAACCAGGAACGCGATGAACTCAAACTATAGGTAAAATGGTGTGCATACACACAAATACACGCACTCTCACACACACACACCATAAACGCATCAGAAGAGGAACTCGTGACCGAGGACGTGCACGCATGATGGGGAGGGTATGACATGACTTTCGAGGCGTGCAGCATTGCAAATAAGGTCGCAAGGGAAACGAAGTCTGTCGGGACCGCAAGGCAAACGAGCGCAAATTGTGCGATTGCGTGAGGCGGGCATGCTTCTCATGCTGCTGCTGCTGCTGCTGCAGAGCAGCCAGCTGCTGATGTTAGTGCAGGCAGGTAGGCAGGCACGGATCGTCGATGGCAAGCGGCAAGCAGCTTTGCAGGCGCCACCGAATGATTAGATGTAGTGTCAGCGATGGCCTGTCGGCTGCCATATCGCTGCCACCGTAGGCAAGTGGGTGCATTAGTGAGATGGCCATGGTCAAGCACGTGAAGGCAGAGAAAGAGAGAGAGAGAGAAAGAGGGGGAGAGAGAGGAAAGAGACAGACAGGGAGAGACAGACAGACAGAGAGAGGGAGAGAGAGAGACTATCATAAGGCAGGTTGCGATGAAGACGAGCTTCGGCAGGAGGTCAGCGAGGGAGGGGGCCACATGAGGAGTAGAGCACGCCCTGGGTGCACGGGTACCTGGAGGAACAGGTAGGGCAGTGTCAGAAGCGCTGCGGCCGCGATGAACGGCGGCAGAGAGCTGCCTACGATGCCCACGACGACCAGAATGCCGAGGATGCAGTTTATCATCGAGCGCACCGTGAAGGGCAGCACCGTGTCGACGGTGCCCAGGTCGTCGCTGAAGCGGTTCAGCAGCCGGCCCACGGGCTGCGACTCGTAAAAGCTCACGGGTGCAGCAAGAGTGGCACTCAGCAGCTGCGAGTGCAATGCGGACGAGGCGCGCACGCCGCCTGCCGTGAGACTAAGCAGGCTCGCCACGTCAAGGCCTCCTGCAAAACAGTCTAAGGCGGCTAAGGGCCATCGCATGGCTAGACGCCCGGCTGCTGACGAGTGCAGCCACTCATGTGGGAGTCGTTGCCGGGCGACAAAGGGCAGCCAAAGCTGGACCGGCGAACCATAGGAAATATGGGGGGGGGCGGCGGCGGCGGCGCGACGCGGCGCGGGCATTCCTGCAGCACGACACACACCATCGCAGTGGCCACCTACTGAAGCATGGACAAAGAAATGGAACAGGCGGCACTGGGGCTAGCAAGAAGACAGCCTAGAAAACGGTTCATTATTTGACGTTTCTTTCTGATTGGTGATGACTAGACGAAGCCGCTGAGGCATGGCATCGATCAGTTGAGCATACTAATGAACCACACTTAGTATTTACGTCTACCTCAAAAATTAAGGCCCTGTTGCTGGGTAAGTTTGGCCATTGTCATAAACAATGTGAACGGCAAATGTTTACCATGAATGGATCTTGATCTACCCATTCTAGACATTTGGATGCTGCAACAGCCAAAAAACTATCACACTACCCACCGGATTCTACATGCTGACATCATGTCTCGTGCTTCTACCCACGCAGACAAGTGATGTTTCTGCTCGTTCAATGTCTGAGTTCGTACAACTTCTAGGTCACTTGGTGTCTTCTCTCTTCTCGTACGGTGCCTATTCTCCCACCGTGCCTGCTCGTGTTGCATCTTGGTACACAGGCGGTATTTGGCTCTCACACGGGTCTTGGTTCGTATGACAATCGTATGCCCTCTACTCGCACCTCACCTCCGCTAATCGACAGAAAGGGTCACACGGACAGCCAACAATAAATCTTACAACCCCACCTCGTTCCTGATTGAAGACATGACTCGTGTGATTGTCTAGAGATATTGCAAGCTTGCAGCACGTAAATATCATGCATTAGCTAGTGAGGGCAGACAGAGATACAGACAACGCACAGACACGGATAGATTGAGAGAGAGAGAGAGAGAGAGAGAGAGAGAGAGAGAGAGAGAGAGAGAGAGAGAGAGAGAGAGAGAGAGAGTGTGTGTGTGTGTGTGTGTGTGTGTGTGTGTGTGTGTGTGTGTGTGTGTGTGTGTGTGTGTGTGTGTGTGTACAGTCATGTGAGCAATATCGTTTCCTGTTGCAGAGCATAGCATTGGAACAACAGCGTTGTACAAACACACGAAGTTGCTAATAACTGCAGACATGAGGAAGGAAGGTAGCTGTAGAGCTTATCCTCTTCATGAGAAGGTACGATAGCTTTGGCTGTCTGTCCACCTGCTGCCGACTCTTGTTTGGGTCATGCTTCACCTAAGTAATTCCGTTGGCTGTAGTCACAGCAGCTGCACGTACCGGCGTGGCAGCATCTTTGCCAACAGCCTGCAGCAAGCACACTTTTCCTCGGTGTGCTAAGCTACTAGAAACCCACGCAGTTCAAGGAAAAGCCAAAACAGGCATGTGGCCAATTCAAGCAGAACCAGTCAATGATAGAGCTTCCTGCAGAATCATAGAGGAAGGTAGCTGTAGAGCTGACTCACTGCCCGTTAACCACTGACAGGTGATTACTGACTGATGATCACTGACTTTTGATCGCTGACTGGTGATCACTGACTGGTGATCACTGACTGGTGATCCACTGACTGGTGATCCACTGACCGGTGATCCACTGACCGGTGATCCACTGACCGGTGATCCACTGACCGGTGATCCACTGACCGGTGATCCACTGACCGGTGATCACTGACCGGTGATCACTGACCGGTGATCCAATGACCGGTGATCACTGACCGGGAGCCGGAGAAGAGACCGAGTATCACTCGGATGCTAGCCATAAAAGAAGCAGGCGACCGTGTCAAAGAGGAAATGTGGTTCGAATGCAGTTACCTTGCAGGAAGCCCAGCAGACCGTAGATGCCAAGGTAAAGGTCACGCCCAGACGTGTTGTTCCTGGCAGAGGCGTCGTCGCTCCAGCGCGAGAGCCAAATGTTGGCTCCGACACCAGCTACGTTTTGCAAGACGTTTACGCTCACGATGACGATCGTCGTCACTAAGCCGAGGGCACGGGCGTACAGCATGAACACAGACATCTTGACCTGCAAACACACAACCCGAATGAAACTTCACTGACAATATGCTAGACATCGACTGGCGTTCCTTGTTCCATTGAGGAAGAAACGAATGTTTATCACTGTGCAGCACATTTTTATTTTCTCTTGGATCCTGGGTGGAAAGTGTTATTTCCTAAAAATATTGAAAATGGATATCACTCCCCACAAACTTTACTTTTGTGATAAGGACAGTAATATATTTGAAATTTACTTATTTTCCAGAACATGGCAGATATAGCAACAGCCAAATGTCTGGTATGTGTCCATATTGTTGTATAAAATGTATTTTTTATACATAGTCACACGAGTAAGTCATGTTGCACTCAAACTCATAATTAAATCATAATAAAAAAAAAAGAAAACTGTTTAGCATTTGATGTGCTTACTTTGATCGTTGACTGCTAGAAAAAGATGAAGCAGTTGAGGCATGCTAGTGATCAGCTGATCAACCCATTATTGTACCAAAATTATTAATCGTATATAAAATTCAACATATAAAAATATCGGATGTAGAATCTGCTCATAAGAGAAGCAGTTCTTCATACCAGATTTTTAAGCAATATTAGTCTCATTCCACATATGTGAATACTTCTCATATATAAATTTGTTGGCCCGAGCATATTCTTATAGGCAGAGTCCTTCATTCTTTGGCCCCAGGCAACCTATCAGATCTACTCTCCCACCAGGCCAAGCATCGTACCAACCGCTTTTCGGAAACTAACTGTTTACTAAAACCTCGTAAAAACCTCAAATCCTTTAGAGAGCATGCATTTAGTTCATATGCTCCCAAAGCCTTGAACTCACTTCCGGCTTGTGTTAAGACATCCCCTGACTTGACCAAATTTAAAAAGAACTTAAAAACACACCTATTTAGGACAGCATTTAGTGGGTGCCTGTGATTCGTCCTTTGTGTGCTTATGTGTGCTGACACTGTGCATGCTGCCACTAACCACGCATGCACGCTGATCCTGTGCATGTGATCCCTAACCATGTTATTCATGTTGTTTATCAAGCACGATACCACTCACTATTCGATCGTGCTTCCTTTGCAGCAAATGTAAAGCGCCTAGAAAGAGATTGAGTTCTCCGAGGGCACTTTATCAGGTGTATAATTATTACTATTACTGTTTCTATTAGATAGTGCAGGTTGAGGCTATAATGAAGAACCGAGGCGCACAGTGGACTAAAGAATGTCGTTTTAAGTCCACATCATTGATGCTCATCTTGATAAATTCAAGAAGCTGTGTGATTTATTAGGAGAAGCAAGGCAAGAGCTTTCCTTTGGATATAATGGACTTTTAACGTTAATACTAAGAACAATTATTACAAAAATACGACGGGAGATTACATTTGGGCGGCTCATTCGTTAAAATGATTCACAGTATAATCCTATATCTTTTAAATTTCTGTATCTTTTGGGGTCCTTTTTGTAAAACTTTGATATCAATACAAGGCAGTTTTGATTCATTTGTTTTTCTGACTAAATGACAACCGAAAAATGCGAATTAGTTTGCTTTCTCATAGGACAAAGTTAAATTTCAAATTTACCAAGGTCCCGGTCACAAGATGTTTTCGGCAAATAATTGCCATTTTTTATGCTTTTGAGGCATAAGCAGTTAGGAAATAACACTTACCGTCGAGAAACAACATTCCATTTTTCAATAGTGTAGAAATATTAACAACGATTGGCACAAGTGGTCTCTGCAGTTTCAAACCAATCCAGACTGCTCCAAGCACGGTAATGTGCGCTCCTCGAAGCATTTCATCAAATAAACGCCTCTTTGTCTGTCAATCCCCCACACATGTATGTACACGTGCGTTCAAATGTACTCCCTCAACCATTCCCTTTACTCCGCGCTCTCTCTCTCTCTCTCTCTCTCTCTCTCTCTCTCTCTCTCTCTCTCTCTCTCTCTCTCTCTCTCTCTCTCTCTCTCTCTCTCTCTCTCTCTCTCTCTCTCTCTCTCTCTCTCTCTCTCTCTCTCTCTCATCTGAGCTAACCAGCATGCTTCATTAGCAGGCAGAACTGACGATAATTAAAGAACATGCCAGCACACGAAAGGACACGTGGTGATACGCAACAGCCTTACTCTGCCGACTTCGGCCTTTTCCTTGGCGATCAGCTTCTCTCCAGCCTTGTCCTTGGCAGGGCTCTCCGAGGCGTCCAACGCCTGCTTGCTGGTCCCGTTTGAGGCACCAAGCACCGGAGTCGGAGTCTCAGGCGCTACTTCGCCCTCAATAATCTCGTCTGCTGCGCTGATTCCCATGTCAGCCATAGAGATCTGATCACGCGACTTGCACAGCTCTCTGGCAGCCAGAAGATCCGACTGCTCGGTCGTCGAGTCGTGCTCTGGCGAGCCGGGTAGCGACGAGGCAATGGCAGCACCATCAGTCTCACCTTCGGTCGACAGTCGAGGGGAGGCAGTGGCAGCTCCTTGCGGTGAATGCTCACCAGTCTGAGACCTGGTGCTGCCCCTCTTGTCTTTGGAACGGCTAGGTCGTTTGGGAGACTCGGGCGATGTTGTGGCCACCTCGTACTCTGTCTCTGACTTGGCCTTACTGATCTGCCTGCAAAGTCAGAAACAGCGAGGAACAGTGTTTGCGCCAACTTCGACCGACAAGCACGAGAAGCCTGGCGAGTGCGAAGCCAATTGGTGTGGTGTGCTGGCTTAGGACCAATCCAGATGCGACGACAGTGCCCCTAGAGCCATGTTCAGACGGCTAAAAACTGAGTTTTTCGGCTTTTCAGATTATTTAGGAGTTGGCAAACCGTTGATGTGCATACTGTAGAACTCGGAAGCAATTCCAAGCCACACTCAGCGTATATTAACAGCACAAGCCACAAAAGAGCTCGCATAGCTCAAACTAGGTGTATAGCCAGCCATCTTCACGAAAGTCTTGTTTTCCGGCCTATATAGTGCAACTCACACGGTGCCGTCAGATGGCTTTCAAGGAATCACTCAGAAAAAAATATATACACACGTATACACACTATATAACAGTCGCATTTAATGTCTTACTAAAATAACAGTTTGTGACACGACATATAATTAGTTATAGGATTTTCCATTAATGATTTTTAATCCTCTCTTAGAGGCTTCAGCACATAGTTTGCAAGTTCTAACAATTCTCAGACGTTTTCGTTGCTCCAATACTTCTGCAGGCGGCACAACAGTTAAGCAGGAGTCATGGCAGGGACCGAATATGACATAATTTAGACAACCCTACAGCCTGTCCCGAAAGTACTCTGTACGAATTAAAACAATAATAATACAGTTGGTAAAGTGCCCTCGGAGAACTCAATCTCTTTCTAGGTGCTTTACATTTGCTGCAAAAGAAACACCATTAAAAATGGTGAGTGGTATCCCGCTTGATAAACAACATGAATAGCATGGTGAGGCGTGACATGCACAGGGTCAGCATGCAAATGTGGTTGGTGGCAGCATGCACAGTGTCAGCACGCATAAGCACATAAAGGACGAATCACAGGCACCCACTAAATGCTGTCATAAATGGGTGCACTTTAATTTCTTTTTAAATGTGGTCAAGTCAGGGGGTGTCGTGATGCAAGTCTGAAGTGAGTACCAGGCTTTGGGAGCATATGAACTAAATGCATGCTCTCCAAAGGATTTAAGGATTATATGATGTATTGGTAAACAAGTTGGCTTACGAAAAGCAGATGGTACGATGCTTGGCCTGGTGGGGCAGTAGATCTGATAGGTAGGCTGGAGCCAAAGAAGGAAGACCTAAAAGTGAGCGGCAGAACCTTGAATTCGATCTGTTGCTTGACTGGTAGCCAGTGCAGATCGGCGAGAAGTAGTGTGATGTGGCAACGGCGACGCTCACGACCGACAAGCCTAGTTGCAGAGTTTTGCACCAGCTGTAAGCGCCTGATTGCATATGCCGGCTGACCAGATGCAGTGAGTTGCAAAATCCAGATG
Source organism: Cristatella mucedo (assembly GCA_009760855.2). Lineage (NCBI taxonomy): Eukaryota > Metazoa > Bryozoa > Phylactolaemata > Cristatellidae > Cristatella > Cristatella mucedo. Next base: position 10,583,807 of record WPIO01000004.1, on the reverse strand, counting down.
GGATGTCGCAAATGCATGGACCAACTTGGACGTGGTATCCTAATCTAAACAAGCCCGAACTTTTATGTAGCTGAAAGTAGGCAGACTTGATTGTGGAGCTGATGTGGTCGTCTAACGAAAGGTCACTTTGGAACACGACACCTAGATTTCGTGTAGATTCAACAGGAGATATGGTGGCAGAGCCGATTTTGAGCGTTAGCCTTTCCAATTTCTGAATCACACTTGGTATGCCCATAACTAGTAAGTTAGTTTTATAATAATTTAATTTATGAAAATTTGCTGCCATCCATGTGCAGATGTCATCAATACACGCAGCAAGGAAGTTGAGAGAATTCGAGGTGCTCGAAGGCTGGGGGATCAAAGCAAAGGTACAACTGAGTGTCATCTGCATAGAAGTGAAAGCACGATTACCACAGCCACCTCTTGACTTTAAAGGCTGGTTTCAGCAAAGACCTCTAATTAAATACAGTTAGCTGACACTAAGATCTTCGGGTCTTTGTCCTGAAATCTAATGTAAACCGTTCCCTGGAATATCCCTTTGCACATATCCAGCATGTCGTGCCACATCGATTCCCACAATCTGGTTTACAAGCCACTTATTGCAGCACAGCAATAAAACCCAAAGGGCAGACACAACCCTCATGCCCTCGAAACACTACCGCCAACGAATTGAGCCATGATGCATGTATGTTAATCTCTTCTTGTTGCCAAGTCAAAATGTGTTCATCCTTTACTGCCACTAACCAAATTTGCATGCTGACCCTGTGCATGTCACCCCTAACCACGTTTTTCATGTTGTTTATCAAGCATGATGTTACTCACGATTCAATCGTGTTTCCCTTCGCAGCAAATGTAAAGCGCCCAGGAAGAGATTCAGTTCTGAGGGCGCTTTATCAAGTGCCTTATTATTACTGTCGGTTGGCAAAAAGCATACCGTTAGACTCTTCTACCCATAAACTTGGCTGCAGTGGCCAGCCCTATAGTGGATGTGGTTCTGGGCAGACATGCGGCAGTCTCTTCCGTGCAGTGCCACAGTTAAATGCTTTACTTTAAATATAAACTTTGCAACCCTCCTCGATATGCAATACCTGACATGGCTCCAAGGCACAGACCGTGCCCATTGTGGACACTGCAGGGTCGCCAGCGACCGAGGCACCTCCCTTGCATGTACCGAAAAGTCATGGCTTTCAGGCAAGTCGTCTAATCAGGTCGTCTTCCTGGGGCAGCCTGAACACGGTCGATAGCCATGCATTGGAATGCTCGAAGCTTCTTCGGGCTGTAGCTAACGAATCCGTGGTTGACGTTAAGAATCTTCGTCATTTCTCGGTTGATTGGGCCAATTTCACACCTAGGCCTTGGCTCACGCTTTGCAGCTCAGATCGACTAGCTCAGTTCAGTTTTGGCAGTGGAACGAGACTTTCGTTGGGAGTGTACAAACTCAAACTCCGGGGGGGGTGAGGGTAAGGGCGCAGAAAGCTTGGATTTGGAGTGATTGACAAACTAGGGGATGCCATGCCCCTCCAGGTGTGTATGTGATCTACAAACTAGGTAGCACAGTTGCCAAGCCAGCCGTTTGACACGTCTCTATATGTGTCTGCAGGACCTGCTGTGTGTCTGTGCATACAGGCAGACACTAAAATGCAAGTGCTTCTAGGTGTCTCTGTACTTCTAGTGAGCAAGGTGCAATCTTCATATCTAAGAAGTAAGGATGCTGACAGGCTGGCCATCGCGTAGGCCCAATACAAAGCCACATGTAAGTGCAAGTCTAAGAAACACATGAAGGGCATTCCTAAAGCGTGCTGGTGCACCAGTTTGTAATGGAGCCAATTGAAATCATGCCTGTGCTCAACTTGCAATCGCATCAAGCCCGGAATAGGTAACTAAATGTGCAACCGAATACAGCATGAAAAAGAACAGTTACAAAAGGTCGGCGAAAACAACACTTCGAAGGCAAACCAAAGAGGAACGAGCAAACAGAAAAACACCATTCACGATTGGCGCTTAACATCGGTCACGTGAGTTGCATGCACACACGTGAGTTGCATGTACACACGTGAGTGCGACTCACTCTTCGTCGGCTGAGAACAAGCTGGATCTGTAATTCAGACAAACTTCAACCTAGGCACGCCGATGCGTTTGGTGCAAGCAAAGAGAGCGGCAGCCACTGCACAGGCTAGGTAACAAGGGCTACGACCAACAGTAGGGAACTGGCAGAAACCGATGTGTGGCAGACTAACCGATTAGGAGCCAAAGCAGCCAAAACGAAAAGAAATCGAACGGTCGTGGAAGGACGTGGCTGCAGATGCTTGTGTGGCACAGAGGGGCAAAAGGCACGGAATGGTGAACAGAACTTAATAGTTCCGAGTTAATTGGATGCGAGTTTATGCCGTAGTGCCAAGACAACAAAGGGACTGCAGAAGTGACTGCTGGGACTGCACAAGACTCTTCGCAGACCAGAAACTCGAGAGCCACTTAGTGATCAGCATGATGAGTGTCACTCAATCGCGGCCAAGGACTGCCGGTAATAAAGAGAACTGTGCACACAGGCTCATAAGTGGTGGAGGCCAGAGGACTTAAGCCCACATACAAGGCAGCCCGGAGGCGGTATACGCCCCGTGTTTCTATCTGAAACCGGTAGCCATTCTAATATGTCTCACAAGCATCCAGGGAGAGGCTAACACGAAATAGAGAGAGAGAGAGAGAGGGAGAGAGAGAGAGAGAGAGAGAGAGAGAGAGAGAGAGAGAGAGAGAGAAGCTGGACAACATTTCAGGGAATTCAGTCCTAATCAGTGTGTACTTCCTGTGAGAGCCATCATGTTTCGATATTGCTCCAGCCAGCAAACTTAAAAAGGTAAAAACCTGCAGCTCATTAGAACTACTATGTAGCTTGTGTATTAGCTTATGTGAGCATATGGGCAAGCTTGCATGAACATGATTCGCAGCAGTAGAGAAGAATGCTCTCCCGTCAGGCGACAGAATGAAAAAAGACGGCTCGTGCAAGCTAACACAGTGCCTATGTGGACCCACTTCCCTCCGATGTAGATAGAGTAGGCCTAACAGGCATGCGGAAAACATCCGTCTGTACTTAGCTGACTTTAAAGATCTGTAATAGTGTGTTGCTAAAGGCAAAAACCTTAAAACAAATGCAGAGCACATTAGTGGTTGTCGTATAGGGAGGTGAAAGCGAGAAGATAACGAGCCTTTTGAATTTTTTTAAAGTTCAGAATAAACACAAAATTTTCCACTGGTACAAGAAGAACAAAATGACAATAATACCAAGTGAAGATGGGCTGGCACATTCTCTAGTTCCCATGTCGAGATTGTTACAAACTGGGTGCAGCCGCTTCCGCCCCTAGGGGCTAACTAACTACTAAATAGGCGGCAAACACAGGGCTCATAACGTCTTTTAGTCTTCCATCATTATTCCTTGCTGATGCCATCGACAAATGCCGGTGAAGCCCGGAACCTTCGAACCAGGGCCAGCGACTCGCACTAGGTGGCAGCACCAACGCACGAAGGTATGCGGACGGTGGAGTAATAAGGCAGCTACGAAGAAGAGCGCAGCCACATACCTTACGTTAACTAGTCCATATCCATAGCCTAGAGAAACCTATTCGAAAGCAAAGTAGGTCGTCACAGGCGTCTAATACCCGAAATGGTTTACAGCAACTCTAGTACGGTGCCCACAAACCCACTGAACTGCCGACTGGCACAAAACCTCAGGGGGTGCAACTCCTGCCTGGCTCAGACCCTAGAGTGTAGCTGACTGGCTATTCATCATACGACTTAAGGTTTTTACATTGCCTAAACATTGATTATGATATAACCGTTTCCCAGCCATTATAATACAGGAAGAGAGAGAGAGAGCAATATTTTGGCAGTCTTAATCTGGCTGATCTAGCGAACCCAGGGTGCAAGATCTGGTGGGACGATGTTGAGCACATAACAGTCTTTGTACCGTGAAAAATCAAGCCAAATCAATACAACCCATAGTCGGAATAGTCTGAAGAGTAGATGTACAATCAGGGCACCTGTTCCGAGCAGCACAACCGAGGAGGGGGAGGGGTAGGGTAGGAAAATGCCTCGTCCGGTCCTCCATCCAGTCAAAACAATATATGCCACCTCAAATGAAAAACAAAAGCACTAGGCACTCGGAAAACACTAGCTGAGAGCAAGGGGGCAAACAGAGGAAAGCAACAGCGGGCAGCAAGAAGCAGAGGTTCCACGGCAGAGAAGCTTCATCGCTGCCGCTCGAAGCCATAGTACGGGCGGCAAAAGTGGAAGCGGCCTGGAGCTCGCGAGCTTAGTTACTACATCTCTGGCGCCGAGCCATTCATTCCACACTGACAGCAAGGATATAAGTTTGGTGCACTGTGCTGTGGTAAGAAGGTGAAATGGGTCAAGTTCGACTGATTCAACAGTCTCATTTATGTAGAACCTCAACTTAGCAGCCATCAGCCGACTTGCAGCAGGCAATTAAGGATCGCCTGCCTGCAGTGCTTGAACCAACGAGCTGAGAGCAAGCACCTGACCCATGGGCTAAGACTGGGGGGCGTGGCATGTATCTGTGCGTTGTCCACAGCAGACCGTCAGGCAATGGGACGGTCTGCTCGAGCAGCGAACCTGCCGTGCCAGCGAGACGAGCTACGCGACTGCGAAGTGGCGGAAAGCATGGACATGAGCACGACAGGACACCGGGAGAGTAGTGGACCACCAACAGTGACCTTAAAGCAGCTATAGTGACGAGCCCTGTCGTTGCTCATAAGCTCGGTTGGCTCTTGCTATCATACAATTAACGATTGCCGACCATGTGACAAGTGGCAGCACTAGCAGCAGCAGCGAGTGTTACCTCTGCAGGGCTCGCACGTCTTCCTGCAGAGTGCCGCTCACTTTAGCCAGCATCTCATCTCGAAGCTGTCGCTCTGCAAAGAAAGCATACACGAGAGATCAAACAGTAGTGGAAAAGTAATTTACGACGTAATGAAAGGAATTATGCTGATACAATGCTGACGACACCATGGCGGCACCTTGTTCAAGATAGACATCTTGCATTAGGCAACCATTTCCACTGGCCTTTCCAGCAAATATAATGTGCATGGAAAGGGATTTGTCTCTATTAGGGGTGCCATACAAGTATCCTACCACCGAAGTATTGTACCACTATAATGGCAAAAGCAATTAGTTTATCAAAGGGCTGAACTTTTCCAGGGGCCTTCGATCATGAACTTTCAAGGTGCTTTGTCATCCTAAAGTCTGGACCACATCTACCTCCACCACGCAGGCTCGTGAGTCTGAGCATAAATAAATAAATAAATCCTAGCTGATTAAACAGCCTCTTTTGTATAGCGACAGAAGAGCCTTTACGGCTATCACCACCGCTTGCAGTGGCGATAAAGAATCGCCCCACCACAGGAATCGAACTCACAACCTCGGGACCGAGGCCGTGAAAGCAACCGCCTTACCTAGTGTGCCATCACGGCTCATGCCTGCCGTGATAGGCTACCCTGGTCAAATTCAAAGTCGGGCCATCCTTGCCTTACTCCGGTAATAATAATAATTAAAATAATAATTACATATTTGTATAGCGCCATCGGAGATCCTAATCTCTTCCTGGGCCCTTTGCAAATGCTATACACAAAGCATGATCATGCGGTTACCAGTAACATGCACAGTGTCAAAATTCAAAGCTCCTGTGACCATCAGACGCCGGTCGGCTTGAAAGAAAATTAGTTACAAGCAGCAGCCACTACACTCAAATCTATTTGGATGCATATTTACCAAAGTTGCACTTTGTTGTTTGGGAACATTGCTGTCCCTATGACTCCCTCGCAGGGAGTCAGGTCCTGTAGTTTCAAAAGTAGCAAACCCTGGGGTTTGACGGTAGCAGGGCCGCAATACAAACTGGCAGAGGGGAACAAACGGATCGTAGCACACTTATCTCAAAAATCAACGGTGGCGATGGTGGCAGGCTAGCTAGAGATAGAAGCCTGAAGAAATCTGCCATGGAGCAACTCGGATGGTACTCTCGACTGCAGATTCCGATCAGGCAGGTCAGATGAAGCTAGAGAAAAACAACTGTATTTTTCTGGTGAGAACACCGCCACCCACAACCATCTCACCCGCTTCGTTCAGCTTTGCTTCGGCAGCTTCCGGCTCGGGCTCGGCCAGGAAATACTGCTTTAGGAACTCGGCAAACGCGCCCGCATGGTCGATTAGCTGCTGGAAGGTTCCTGCCTCTGATATCTTGCCGTCAACCATCACAATGATTTTGTCGACCTTGGGCAAAAAGCTGATGCCGTGAGTGACGAGGAGCCTTGTCTACAAAATAAATATTCAAGCAAAAAATTGCCAAGCTAGCTGGAAGCGTGTGGCGCAGCATTTAACAGCAACGCACACCAAGAACCGAGAGTGGACGAGAACCGAGCAGTAACAGCCGAAAACAGCTGCTACCGGCAGCACTCGAGCTCAACCCCGAGTGCCATGCCACGTGCACCGCAGCATCGTGCTGGGCCACAACGACTGCACATTCGAAGAAGACACTCGTCGAATCACTTAGCATAACCACGCCAAAAATCAGACCTGCGAGAAAAATCAGACCAGTGAGACTAGAGCGACAGAACAACGGACACGTGCCAAACATGCTCGCGCTAGGGCAGCATGCACTCCGTCGGCCAGACGAGTAGTGAGCTACTCGTCTCAACGAACCTTGGACTTGAGGAGGCCCTCCGGACCGATCACTTTATCGAAAATGTGCTTGGCCACGTGCGAATCGACGGCGCTCAGAGGGTCGTCGAGAAAGTAGATGTCCGTGTTCTGGTAGACGGCCCTCGCCAAGCTGACGCGCTGCTTTTGGCCGCCGCTTAAATTTATACCCTGCGACATAGCATGACCCCGATCGGCGATGGCCTTTCGATCAGCCGCACCGAGCCGCAAAAAGATTAGGTTTAAGTATTGACACAAAGCCAGTGCCATACTCGAAACCAACCGTATGCAGTGCCGCAGATGAGCCAGCAGCCATAATACCTTTTCGCCGATTTCTGTCATCTCCCCAGCAGGCAGGAGGGTCAGGTCGTGAGTCAAGGCACAAGCCTCGATTATTTGCGAAAGCATACTGAGATCAAGTGGACTGCCAAATCTAATGTTGTCCCTTACAGTGGCATTTTGGATCCATGCCTGCTGTGGTACATAGGACACCGAGCCCTGTCAACATAATTTGAAGTTCACTTAAACGGTCAGACAAAAATTCATCAATTAATAAAAAACCCAAAGCTCATGAGTAGGATCACAATATTTACAAAACAGCAGCCCAATGCTCTACTCGCAAGTGTCATGCACGGTCCAAACGCAAGGATGCAATACGCTACACAAATAATCAGATAGACTGTTAGGACACGGATTCGTCCAATTTTTCTCTTAACCAACGTCCCGGTAAGTAAGAGGATCATGTGCACCATGGAAAACTAACCAGAGAGAGAGAGAGAGAGAGAGAGAGAGAGAGAGAGAGAGAGAGAGAGAGAGAGAGAGAGAGAGAGAGAGAGAGAGAGAGAGAGAGAGAGAGAGAGAGAGAGAGAGAGAGAGAGAGAGAGAGAGAGAGAGAGAGAGAGAGAGAGCAGCTCTGTGTAATCACTAACAATCGAACCACCAAGGATAACGTGCAGCCGTACCTTAACGTTGGCACCACCGCTGACCTTGATCATGTCGCCGAGGAGGGCAGAAATCAGAGACGACTTGCCACAGCCTACGTGTCCCACGACAGCGACAAGCTCACCAGGCTGAATGCTAAGTTCGATGCTACAAAAAGAGCACATTCAGGGCAACTCGGCAGACGACAAGCGCACTGTGAGGGTAGAGCAGTAAGGCACACCATTTACTCACATGTAGTGCAAGCCAAAGGGTAAAGAGATAGCTATTAGTGATTCGCAGAACGAGACCTCATAATATCGAATATCGAGAAGAATATCGAGCCCTAAGGTCCGGGGGGGGGGCGGGTGGGACAAATCACAAAAAATCAGGGAGCCCGACATATTTGAGCACCTGATAGCTCTTGATTATAAGTACAACTGCGGCTCCAGAGAAAACTCACCGAACTGGCATTTGAAGAATTCGAGCATGCTTGAGCCCTGGGTTCTTCCAGTCAGTTGACGGCTAGGGGACCCCTAATTGGTACAGCTGTGACATCGGCAGTTCTCTCGAAGGTGAAAAAGACACCCAGAATTACACCTAAGCCTGACATTAATACATCAACTTACTTAAACTAGCAGTTCAACAACAAACAGCAGAAGTGCTACAATGAGGCGGGCCACCCTTTACGTGCCCCCGGCACAAGTAATTTAAGCTGCCGTTGCTAAGTTCACATGAGCCAGCATAGCTTGTTAGGGGCTTGATGAGGAACCCCACATCCATTGATCTAACCAAGCAGCAAGACATTTCGGTTTAGCTGTTTTTGCGAACGACGGTCGTAGTACTGCTTCTGCTTCTAATTTTCAAGGATAACACAAGCGTGTCTGCCAAACAAGGCTTGGCCGAAAAATTCGCACCACGTTTTGCTATCCGTATTGCTTGGAAGCAGATTGGTGGAAGTGATGGCGTTCATCCGAGGGCATTTAGTGTGCACCTTTTGCCACCAAAGCATTTGCATTTGAGCGTCTTAAACAGGGTACATTTTGTATAATGCATGGAAGATTTACGAATGCCTGCCGCCCAGCACTCAGAAAGCGATGCAGGGTACACAGCCTGAAATACAGCCGGCGCTCTGCTTGCCCTTCAAATACATCACGACTGCACGCTGCAGCGTAAGCTTGACGAGATGGCCTTCTAGAATGGCATTCCGGCCACGGCCACGAACTGGGCGAGTCCTAAAGTGCTTGCCACCAAGGCTGGGTCTGAAAAACTGTGTGCATGTAGAAATCGGGGTTTGCTGAGTAACGGTGTACACTGTGAGCCTTTTTCGTTGCTGATCTTACTTCGGGCCCATCAACGTCATCTGGCCCGAGACAGATCTGTCCGGTGCAGTCGTTTGCTCATGAAAAAATGCAGCTAAATTAATATTCATGAACAGGCGTGGGAAACCCCTGATATCGTTGCCAGCGCCCCCAACTGGACTCGCGTGCTCCGCCCAAGCAATGAGCATGCTACACGTGTGAACGGTGCGGTGCGCCTGCCATTGCGACTGAGTCACGTTATTACATCAAATTTAAGGTGCAAACCCGCGAGCACACAGATACGAGCAAGCATACAGATACACACAGAGACGACTATCGGACCCTACGCGCCACAGCTCGTCACGATGCCCGCGACCTGCTACCACGCATTGCACTTCTTCTGAGCACCACAGCGATCCTGTGACCCCTACACAGGATCGTGGCCGATTCCAGCAGCTCTTGAGATCGGCCAGATACAGCTACATATATCGTACCACCTTTGCCCATGTTAAGTGGAGTATGAACCACAATGCATCTAGTTTAAAGTTGCTCCCGTCACACATCTCGCAAAGAATTTTAAAAAAATGAGCAAGCAAGGTGCAGAGTATGAGTCACGCAAACAAAGCGGTTTGCACCACCAAGTGGAACTCGGGTTCAGCAAAGGCACACGTACCCTTGCAGAAGAGGTTTCTCAATGTCCTCCCAGGCGAAGTTACCATTCGAGATGGATATTGCTGCATCTGAAAACCAGAAGCCAGCATAACAGCAGGATGACTGACAGCTGTGTTCCATCAAATAGACATGATAAGAAAGAGCAAGTTCGACAAGAATAAATATGACACAAATTTGGTGAGAAAATGGAACAAATGCTATCAAGGTGAGCATTGGCATCCGCAGGCTAAACACAACAACTTGACGAAGATCAGATAATGATTTAGAAAGAAATATACTGCTAAAGATGTACTGCCAAAAAGAAACCACAATAACGTGCACATGTAAATACACACGAACACACACGCATACACTCAAGCACGCACAAACAAATACATTAACGTAAAAGCAAAGAACACAACTGCCCGTCAAATTCTAAGCAAACTCAGATAGAGTCCTTGGTCAGAAAGAAGCTCGCAAAGGGATGAGTATACAAATCGGTGTGCTGGAAGTGCTTGGCTCATGGCACAATCAGCACTATCATTTCTACAATTAACACATGCCGATCAGAGTGACAAACTCGGAGAGGATAGTTAGCCGAATCTGGATGTGTGCACGAGCAAAGCCTATAAAAGTACTGTACAAGTCAACAAACATGGGCTAATGGGGTCTAGAATCGGTGGTGATTCACTTCCAGCAATAATTATGCCACACCTGCAGCCACTCACTGTTGCTTGTAATGTTGTGAGGCATGCAGCCAAATATATATATATATATATATATATATATATATATATATATATATATATATATATATATATAACTCATCTGTATAGCACCCTAAGAGAACTTAATCTCTATTCAGGCGCTTCACATATGCCAAGGGGCTCGAGCCGGCGACCTCGGCCAGAGCTTGGTCGGGCGAGCACCTTAACCAGCCAAACAATGTTATCAACGTCATAAACACAGCATGCGAAGCCGTGAGAGTCAGCTGCACTGCATTAAACTTCTTGGGACTGCTGCCAGAAATGGGTGAAAAGCTTCAGAAAACCAAGCCGAATACAAGGGCTTCGAATTGTCATCACTATAAGTGACTTCCTTGCGGTGCATTAGTTAAAGCCTAGTAAATATCAGCACAAATGTCGCGGCATGCTAGGATGTTCCAGCTGATGTGTCGTGTGCAGCATATGGTGGTGTGTGAGAGAGACCAATCAACTGCAGGCACCAACCACGATGCAAGCTCTGATCAGCGTAGAAAGATGCCGATTTAGCTCCGAACCTAACTACTGGACTTATGGGTGTGCAACCAAACAATAGTATCCGCACATCTGCATATAAGAGATGCATATCATTTCGACAAATGCTACTAGAAATCCTAGTTTCATATCATGTCTAAAGCCATCAGTGGCTCAATCTGGTAGGATAAGCTTGGTCACTACTAACAACTCAAGTGCTTCGACTGCCTGACACATGTTCTAGATAGGTCATCGACTGATTCAGTAAGAAGATCCCAGCAAGCAAGTTAGCTCTTGGCAATCAGTCAGTTGGCTTCTGACAAACAGCATTCAAAAAAAACAAATTTCAATTTATTTTTAGTCCTTGGGTACAAAGTTATTTTCCAAATCCCTTATGCCTAGAGAAAATAGAAAATAGCCACTGTTCCACAGAAATTTTGCTTCTGTGGTCAGGACAATGATATTTTGAACTACTCTGATTTTGCTGTTGGGCGTGATTCGGACGTAAGGTTCTCATATACAGCATGCGATGTGCCGCTACCCGAAATAGTGAGAGTTAGGCGGACATTATACTGCCGAGTTGTATTCGTAGAAGTGTACCGGTGGGGCATTAAACGGAAATTGCATTTTACGTTATTTCCGATTAAGAGAATAATGAATAGCCACATAAGATTGATATGGCATCAAGAGCTTGTTTGCACCGGCTAATGTATTCTGCTACGTGTGTAGATAATTTAGCCAGACAAGAGCAAAAACGTATTCCATAAAAATGTAAAGATAATAACAATAATGCACTTGATAAAGCGACCTCAGAGAACTTAATCTCTCTCTAGGCGCTTTACATTTGCTGCAAAGGGAAATGCAATTGAATGGTGAGTAATATCATGCTTGATAAACAAGCAAAATGAATAACATGGTTAGGGGTGACATGCACATGGTCAGCATGCAAATGTGGTTAGTGGCAGCATGCACAGTGTCAGCACGCATAAGCACGTGAAGGACGAATCACAGGGACCCACTAAATGCTGTCTTAAATAGGTGTGATTTTAGGTTCCTTTTAAATGTGGTCAGGTCAGGGGATGTTCTGACGCAGGTCGGGAGGGAGTTCCAGGCTTTGGGAGCGTACGAACTAAATGCACAGTCTCCAAAGGATTTGAGGTTTGTACGAGGTATTTGTAGACTGTTGGATTCCGAAAAGCGGGCGGTACGATGCTTGGCATGATGGAGGAATATATCTGAGAGATAGGCTGGAGCCAAAGAATGAAGTGACCTGAAAGATTTGAAGGCCTAAAAGAATACTAGCTGATTTAACAGCTTCTTTTGCATAGCGACGGAAGAGCCTTTACGGCTATCACCACCTCTTGCAGCAGCAATACAGGATCGCCCACTGCAGGAACCGAACCCACGATCTCGGAGCCGAGGTCGTGAAAAGCAACCACCTTACCTAGTGTGCCATCACGGCTACAGTGCATACTTTGGCCAGCCTGCATGAAATCTAGGCAAGCCATGGGCACCTCATTTCATATACAAACACTCCATGAAAACTCGCAAAGGTAAAGTGAAATATTGTTGCTCGCTAGATGGATTTATTTGCACAATATTAGGTAATCTGTGAAATATAATTTCTAACTTATTTAATTCTTGTTTTCAGGCAGGCAGATACTGGGGAGAAAAAAGAGCCAGGAAAATTGCCAACCCCAAATTAAAGGAAGCCGATTGATGATCATAATAATATGCTTGCATTGCACCCTCCGAGAATGTAATCTCTTTCTAGGCACTTTACATTTACTGCGAAGGAAGCGTGATTGAATGATTAATGGTAGCATGCTTAATGTCTACAAGCATAGCATGGTTAGGAGTGATATACATAGAGTCAGCATGCAAACATGGTTAGTGGCAGTACACATAAGCACACAAAGGACGAATAATATGGACCCACTAAATGCTGTCGTAAATATATGCATTTTAGCTTCTTTTTAAATGTCGTCAAGTCTGGGGATGTCATGATGCCAGTCGGAAATGAGTTCCAGGCTTTGAGAGCATACGAACTAAATGCATGGTCTTCAAAGGATTTGAGACTCATACTAGATGTAGGTAAATAATTATATTCAGAAAAGCAGGTGGAATTATGCTTAGCCTAGTGGTGGAGTAGATCTGATAAGTAAGCTGAAGCCAAAGAATGGCAGGACCTCAGAGTGAGTGACAGAACCTTGAAGTTGATGCACTGCTTGGTTAGAAGCCAGCGCAAATCAGCTAAAAGTGGTGTGATGTGGCAATTGTGACGCTCACCACAGACACGCCTAGCTGCAGGGTTTTGCACGAGGTGTTAGTGCCTGATTGCCGGCAGACCAGCTAGCAGTGAGTTACAGAAGTCAAGATGGGATGTCACAAATGCATGGACCAATTTAGACGAGGTATGGCTCTCTAAACAAGCCCGAATTTTAGTAATGTTTTGTAGGTGAAAGCAGGCAGATTTGACTGTGGCACTGATGTAGTCGTCTAATGAAAGGTCACTTTGGAACAGGACACCTCAATTTCGAGCAGATTCAGCAGGAAATATGCTGGAAGAGCCGATTTTGAGCGTTAAGCTTCCAATTTCTGAATCACAGTTGGTTTGCCCATAACTAGTAAGTTAGTTTTATCATCATTCAATTTAAGAAAGTTTGCTTCCATCCATTGTCGGATGTCATCAATACATGCAGCAAGGGAGTTGAGAGAATTCGATGTGCTCGAGGGCTGGGAGGGGTCAAAGCAAAGGTACAACTGAGTGTCATCTGAGTAGAAGTGAAAGCCTAGATTGTGCTTGGCAATCACATCAGCAAGAGGGAGAGTATAAACCGTGAAAAGAACCGGATCTAGCACGGAGCCCTGAGGTACCCCATATTTCAGAGGTACCTCGGATGATCTTAGTCCATTCACGTCAATACTCTGGAGTCTCCCACTGAGGTAGGACCTGAACCATTGCAGTGCAGTGCCAGTGATGCCCAGGCGAGATGAGAGGCGCTCAAGAAAAAGACTTGGTGATCGGTAGTATCAAAAGCTGCCGAAAGATCGAGCAAAACAAGCAGAGATACTCAACCTATGTCTACATTCCTATGTAGGTCGTTGTACACCCGAGGCAAAGCCGACTCTTGTGGAGTGATTAGCTCTAAAACCAGACTGGAACTTACTAGAAAGGTTTGAAGTTTCAATGTATGAGTTAAGCTGGTCCGCCTGCCACTCCTTCCGGTGTCTCTGACCACTCAAGCAACTGCTATTTGTGCATTGCGAACTCTTTCCAAATGTTAATCTACCAAGACTGTTACTCCCATCATGTATCCATATATTATTTCATCCATTGCCCCAGTACCACACTGCCTTGACCTCTCCACACCCACCCCTCCGGATAGGAATCAGTCATCGCCAGGAGAGAGCACCAAGTCACATAACGAGAAAGATACTGTAGATCCAGATTTCAATTTCACAGATGCTGCTGAGGAGGGAAAGCCATACTTCCTCAGCCAGAAAGGCCTCAATGATCTGATCAGAGACCTTGGTCTAACCAAGTCCAACGCTGGGCATCTGACATCTCAACTCAAGGATGGAACTTGACCAATGAAAGTACCAAAGTAATAGATCAAAGAAAGTGCCGCCAATTTTTGTCCAGCTTCAAAGTAAATGCATGCTAATTTTGATCAATTGGCTATTCTTTCTTACTAAATGTGAACCACGAGATACAAATACGTCAGTTTTCTCATAGAAAATGGGTTAATTTCAAGATAATCACTGTCTTGCTCGAAAAAGCAAAGTGTGTACAAAATAATGACCAGTTTCTCTATACTTCTGAGGCATAAGCAACAATTAGGCAATAACACTTACCACCCATGTACAAAAATTGTGTAACATGGTTAAATAGGCAGGACTACCCAAAAAAGCTATTAAGCCGCACAAGTGATACTAAATACTGCCATGTTGGTCTGTAAATCAATTCAGTCACGTTTCATGTTTATTAAAGAAGCAGGTGTAGCTCCCCCAGTTGATCAGTGCATTCAAAGCAAACTTTTAGTTTGAGCCAAAAACTCAGCTTAGCTCTTTCTGAGACCAGCAGATCTGCTTCACCATTTCCACCCTCTTTCAGCTCTCATGTCTTCCTATGGTCAATGCATTAGCTATCCCTTGCTTTTACTTTAAAGACTTCTAGTGACAAAGGCCTTTATTCTGCAGGTTCTAGGCTGCATAACTCAATTCAACGATTCTTCCAAAAGTGTGTCATCTCCTCTCACTGGCACTTCCTTTCCACAGGCCCTGCGCTTCTACTTGTATGCTGGATGTTCCGCTGGACTGTCCTGCTGACTCAGCTGTGCTTCTTAGTTGACTTCGCTGCGTGAGTCAGCAACGAGTCAGTTGGCAACAGCATGCGCAGCAGCAGCAGCTGGAAAGGCAATGGAAGATTTGACTGCTTGTTAATTGTGTCCGTACATGTGCATAAGCCTGCAGAAGTGCACTTGCTTGCATCTTTATTATGTACACCGGCTGGGCTTACCTTGGCTAGTTACAGTATCCGAGTGTGTAAGGATTTGAGTGCCATTCTCGGAAACGCCTTGCAATTCCAATACTGGGTGTCTTGGGACCAGTGCTTCATAGGTTTGTAACGGCCCTCTGAAGTTTTCATTTATGCCAGGGTGCCTCATACTTTTTCAGCTTTGGTCGTAGCAAGAAAATGCAGATCACTAAAATTGTTGCATCTACTTTGTGTAACCGGGCTACTATCGTGCAGTTTCTTTCAATCTGTACAGATTACCTTGATCCTTGTCTATTTTCCTTAAGCATCATCAGTACTACTGCCTCATCGTCGCCAAGTCCTCTCGAGATTTCTGTTCATTTCCACATTGCACAATGGCATCCCTATTGTATCCCCCAAAGTACACATTGCACTTATGCCTTTATATGACAGTAATAATAATAATAATACGCTTGATGAAGCGCCCTCAGAGAACTCTTTCTAGATTCTTTACATTTGCTGCATAGGAAACACGATTGAATGGTGAGTGGAAATAGCATGCTTGATAAACTACATGAATAACATTGTTATGGGTGACATGCACGGGGTCAGCATGCAACTATGGTTAGTGGCAGCATGCAACAGTGTCAGCTCGCATAAGCACAAGGACGAGTCACAGGGACCGACTAAATGCTGTCACAAGTAGGTGCGTTTTTAATTTATTTTTTTAATTTGGTCAAGCCAGGCTTTGCGTGTGCTACACAACACTCGCTTAGACTTCGTAGCTCTACGTAGTGTCACGAAGAGATACATGAACGCCTACACTTCTTGACGTCACATATACCCCGTGAAGGAGATGCAAAGTAAGACAATTGCAAAGCCGCTCATAGTTGGCCTATTTTTTGGAAAAATAAAGTCGAAGTGGTCAGAAAGAGAACAGCAGCCGATGGCATCCAACGACCAGGTGTTCAACAACGGCATCATGCCATGCAATGGCATGGGATTGCCAAGAAGTAGCTGGTGCCATGAAACATTATATTGGGGACCTGCCTTACCTGCACTCTTATCGTGTCCAATCTGATCGGGGTCCAGCTCCTCGTGGCATAAGAATTTGGTCAGCCTTTGCACAGAGACTCGCACCTACGATTGCCATCATAATTGCTATCATTGTTGGCAAATGGTATCCATCGCAGTATCAGCAATCACTGACGATAGGGGGGGTTGTTCTAGGAAGTGGCGCAATGTGAGCACAGCGTAGACTCGAATACAGCAGCAGCAATAGCAGGCAGCTGTAGCAAACTTACCTGCACGAACTGGGACACCACGCTGGGAAGCATCATAATTGGGAATCGCATGATATTGAAAAGTGCGACTGATACAAATGCCTTTTCTGCATCGAGTACATTGTCGGGCGATGAGAGCACATACACGGTAAATGTCACCACCGAAACCTGCATCAAAAGCAGCACTTCGTGTTCGCGAACAGGTAGTCCGAAACAGACAAAAGAGGTAACGAAATTGCTTGACGAGAGGGGGAAATAACGAGCACTCCCACTAGCTTCTTTGAATTGCATGTCATAGCATTCGTTCGCCTTTTAGTACATAAACACAGCAAATGGTACATATCCTTATAAAGTACTGCACTACAGAAACAAAAATCAGCATTAACAAAGTGAAGAAGTGAAGAATGCAAGAGAGAACTCGAGTATATGAAGAACTAAAGAAGAGGATACGAAATTTAGCACCATTGCCTTCGTACAGCAGCTATATCAATAATTATGCTAACAGGTGGTTTGTATAGCACCCTAAGAGAACTACTGAAAAAACTAAATCTCTATCACGGCACTTTAGAACTGCGCAAAAAATCCCATAACCAAGGACTAATGAAATGCACAGTATCATGCTTGGACAACCATGCAAAAACAAACAAGAGGACATTCATTGCCACTGGTTAGTAGGACCTCTGGCTAGTAACATACACTGAATCATGCACAGACAGCATAAGAAAGACAAGTTCACTGGGGCAAAGGAAAAGCTTAACGAAACAAGTGTATACCTGTAGCGCATATTTAAATTATGCAAAGCCATTGCAGCTAGTGACCGAAGCTGAAAATGAGTTCTTGCCTTTCTGTGCATACTAACTGAAGGCCCGATCGCGAAGAGATTTCAATTTAAAAGCAAAGAACTTCAAGATGACTAGAAGCCTAGGAGGAAGTTGTGCAAGAGCATGTTGGAGAAGCAAGAATGCCGAATAGGTTGGCTGGTGCTGGTACAACCAGTTAGCCAGACAAAGGATCTTGAAATCAATTTGATGCGTGATCGGGAGCCAGTGAAGCTAAGACAGAAGAGGTGCGATAAGCAGGTAAGCCGTTGATGACAGACAAGCCAAGCTACTAAGCTTTGCACTACTTGCAGAAGATTTAAGGACAGAGGCCAGGAGTCCTGAATATATGGAATTGCAGAAATCTGGATGAGATATTGCAAATATGTGAACTACTTTGGCTGTTGCAATCTGGTCTAACCAGGACCTGATTTTTTTCGACGTTCCTTAGCTGAAAGTAGGCCGAACTGACTGTAGATTAAATGTGCTCATCCAATGACGAGGCGTTTTGGAAAAGCAAACCCGGCTTGCAAGCAGACGTCACTGGGGTGATGCCAGATGAACCAATATTAAAGGTGAGCTCTTCCCACTTCCGGGTGACACTAGGATTGCTAATAACTATGCAGTCGGTCTCATTGTCGTCGAGCTTCAGAAAGTTGGTGGCCATCCAACCTCGAATGTTATCGGCGCAGCGCTTCAAGGGAGTTACGCAGGTCGGGAGCTGAACAAAACTTAGAAAGATCGAAGGACAGGTAGAACTGAGTGCCATCGGCACAGAAATGAAGGCCAGGATTGTGCTTGGCGGTGACATCGGCTAGAAGGAGAGTATACTAAGAGAAAAGAAGGAGGCTCGTTCAGTTGTCCTCCAAAACTTACCAGGAATGGAGCACATGACCATGTAAACGAGCCAAAGGCATTCAAGTACGATGCGCTCCGTAGCACTTTCAACTCCTCTTCCCGAAGGCTGAGAATCTTGTCTTTGAATGATGGCTCCCAGGCGTATAGTTTCAGTACCTGCACATAGTTTGAATGCTCCCCAGCAAACGCTCAAGCAAATGCAGCATAAGAGTTATGAGCAAATGCCGTATAGATTACTTCGACATACCTTGATTCCGTTCAGCACCTCGTTCATAACTTTAATCCTAGAGTCTTTCAACTTCATTTGAACAACCTAAAAAGCAACGGTGGCCATCTCATACGAGATTCCAACCAAGAGGTCGAATCATTCGTGCTGGTGCTTCTTTAGCAAGCATAACTGGTCAGGCCCGGTCACGATGATGCCAAAGATCAGCTTTGCATGTGTGACTATGCCTCCCCACTGAAACCGGTACGACGGGAGCCCAAGGATCTGACCTGCATCGCTTTGGTCTTATTGGCAATGAACATATTGATAGGTATCATCAAGAACATGGCTGCCACTCCGGCAAGCGTCGACGGTCCGAGAAGCTGCCACAAATAGCCCAGGGCCACGAGTATTTGGAAAGGTGCTGACCACAGCATGTGCATGTAAGTGGCAAGGTCCATGAAGCGCTGCGCATCAACCGACATTAAATTTACAATCTCGCCAACTGTAGACGTCTTTCGTGCAAGGCTCGTGAGATGCAGCGCCTGTAAGCAGACAAACATAGCCACACAGAATGCAAGCATCCGGCAGCGACAAGAGATCTTGACCCTGAAAGGCGCACCAGCTGCTGCATGAGAGTGCTGTCAATAAGGTCACATACAAGAAGTTGACAAGTAGGCACAGCTGGCAACAAATCAAGCATGCGTGAGCACTGCTTGCTTACTGACCTTCTTGTACACAGCTGATATTATTACACTTCTCACACGCATACCGATGACAAAGCACTTGAGAAAGTACTGATGTAGGACCAGGGACTGCAGCACGGCCACGAGGAACATCATGAATGCATAGATGTAGCCCTTCCAGTCTGCCTCGTTCAGATTTTTAGTGTAGCCAATCAGTAGCCTAAATGCAAAAAATTCTACGATAAAGTGTGCAAATACGACTAAACATGGTGGCAAACCGAACAGCAAACTGGACGCCATTGGGTCTTGGACGAGCGGCAAGGTGCTCGCTAGCACTTCTTCACGACCTTCTTCATTGCCAGCTGCAAGCAGGTGAAAGCAGACAAGGCACATGTGCTGCAATAAAAACTAGATTGGTGAATCAGCTTATGTTTAACTAACTTTACAGTGGCCTGCTTACATGTGCTTCCAAAGTTAATCCTTCTCGATATCACTCGCCATCAGTCCCTTTTTCGGCTGCACGTTCCCTAGTAGCTTAAGGTACCAAATCGTTACCGTATAAGGTGATACAATTGCACTTCTATACTGGGAAGGTGTTAAAGACCTTGATGGAAGTCTCCGGCCGTCATTCTTCATGGCCGAGCACCTAGCACACCATACTTGCAAGCAGAGCCAGGCAGCAGGTAGCCAATCAAGCCAATATGTAGGTCAAAATCACTAGAACAAGACATAAAGGCATGGAAGCAAAGGCAGACAATCGTGTGGGTATGCGTAGCGCAGCCAACTCACTTCAGGATCCAGGGTCCGATAAAGATGCAGATATCTTGAACGAGCTTAAAGGTGCCAGAGACGACCAGTATGGGCCAGAAAACCCTAAGCAGGCTGAGCGAAAGCGACGGCTGCACGGCGGAGGCTGTCTTCGCCTTTTTCCTGCCACCGAAGAGAGGCTGGGCATCTTCTCGGGTAGCTGCTCTGCTCGTTTCCTCATTTTTACTGCAGCAAATGACATGGGACGTATACTCAAACACGGTCGCTGGGGCGACGAAGCAATCAAGACTGACAAGTTAGCAGCATCATAAGACAAATGTATATCCAAAGAGAGAAAAGACAGAAAAAAGAGGGGAAAACAGGGACATAGAAAAAAGAGAATAATAATAACATTAACAATAAAACATCTATATAGCACCACAAGAGAACCAAACCTTTCCCTAGAAACTTTATATATGTAAGTGTGTGTGTGTATATATATATATATATATATATATATATATATATATATATATATATATATATATATATATATATATATATATATATATATATATATATATATATATATATATATATATATATATATATATATATATATATATATATATATATATATATATATATATATATATTGTTCCATTACCTGTGTAAAGAACCATTGGCGACAGGGGATTTTGTTCTGCAGCTCCTAGACCGTGGAACTCAGTTCCACAACCACACCTACTCCTCTCCTGCTGCCGACTATGGCACATCCTTTTCAGCTGCCCTGAGCTGCTTCAAGCAGCTCATCGACTTTAAGTTGATATCACTCTCATTTAGGTTCCTCTTTCTCAAACCAACATATTTCTATTACTTCCTTATCAGCCTCTCATCTTATCATCCACTATATTTATAGAAGCTGAAAAAAGAAGCACATCAGTTGACTAGTTACAACATGCATATTTATTTCAGAACTATGGGCATACAAAGGCCAATTCACTTAATTGGAGCAATGGCTACGGAACAGGTTGCTGTTTAGCTTATATTAAAATGTGATCCAATCAGGAGATGACGTGATGTTAGTTGGTGATGAGTTCTGGGCTTTGGAAGCATAGTAACTGAAGGCACGGTCTCCAATGGATTTAAAGTTCGTCATGGGGACAACGAACGACCAGATTCAGAAGAGTGGATGATGTGACGGGAGGCTGATTAAGAAGTAATAGAAATATGTTGGCTGGAGAAAGAGAAAGAAGAACCTAAATGAGAATGACATCAACTTTAAGTCGATGAGCTGCTTGAAGCAGCTCAGGGCAGCAGAAAAGGATGTGCCATAGTCGGCAGCAGGAGAGGAGTAGATGTGGTTGTGGAACTGAGTTCCGCTGTCTAGGAGCTGCAGAACAAAAGCCCCTGTCGCCAACGGTCTTTAGGCGGAGTGATGCAATAACTAATGTATTGTCAATAGAGGACCTGGGGGCGAAAAGAAGGCTGAACCGAGTGAAGCAGTTCAGCTAGGTATGCAGGAGCCAAGCAGCAGCGGGCCTCGTGGGTCAGTGTAAGAGCTTTACTCGGTATCCGTTGATCAACCAAAAGCCATCGAAGCTCTTTAGTAAATGAGACATGTGGTCAGAATTCTGGGATTTCTTAACTAGCCTTTCACCATATTCATCACCAGCTTCCAGCCGTGGTCTAGCGACTATTATCAATAGCCCAGCCAAAATGTAATTGAAATAATCAAGCCAAGACAAAACTAGGTAGCTAGTTCTGTCTTGGCTTGATTATTTCAATTACATACATAAATTATAAGTTCTTTGCAAGCTATCGTGGTAGCGAGTCCCTAATCTTAGATAGGGATCGGATGTGAAGGCTAGCTGTAGAGGCGGTCTTCTTAATGAAACTTTCAAAATGTAGGCAGTTGTTAAAGACGACACCTAAATTCCAAGCATGCGGTGATGGTCGCACAACATCATCACCTACTAAAAGAGCAAAGTCTACTAGTCCATCCACACTCTTGGGGTGCCTTATGAGTAGCAGTTCCTGTTTAGTTTAAGGAAATTCGATGACATCCAGGATCGAGTGTGCAAGGCAAGCATTCAGTTTATCAGTCGCTGTAGCCAATTTCGACGGTTTAAATGATAAATGCAGCTGAGTATCGTCAGCACAAAAGTGATAGCCTATTCGATTGACCCGATTCACTTTTCCCAGAAGCTCAGTGTACATCGAAAACAGCAAAGGACCGAGGACAAGACCCTTGTGGGACTCCATAGGTGACTGGTATGGTGAATGAGACCTGACCACCACACGACACGGATTGAACTCGACCGGACAAGTATGATTTGAACCACATCAGTGGCTCGTCTGCCAGACCGATCGTTATTCTGAAATCGCTCAACTAGGATATCCTGACCAATTGTGATGAAGGCAGCTAATAGATTCGGCAGGGCTAGGGCTGTGTGACATTCCACTGCATAGGATGACCTTGGTTACACGGAGGAGAGTAGTATCAGTGGAGTGGTGTCGCTTGAATCCCGACTGAACTCAAATTTTTCTGACAATTCATTCTTTTCAATGTGTGCTACAAGCTGCTTAGCGACAAGATTTTCAAGAATCTTTGACAAAAAAGGAAGAAGGGAAACTGGGCGATATATGCTAGAAAATCTAATCCATGCTTTTTACGTATCGGTCGACCGATTTAAAGGACTTGGGTAAAACCCATAAATTCAGAGAAGCATGATACCACTTACCAATCGATCGTGTTTCCTTAGCAGCAAATGTAAAGCGCCTAGAAAGAGATTGAGTTCTCTGCGGGCATTTTATCAATTGCATTATTATTATTATTATTATTAAGCATCAAAAATCTCAGTTGTGGCTTGACTAAGTTTGTCTGCCAGTAAAGACCACAGAAGAGATGACAGATATCTTCAGAAAACGAGCTCTTTTTACTAGACTTTATTAAGGTAAGCACGATGCATACAGAACTGTCGGAAAATCTCGTAAAGAAGGTCACAGATTGCAACTCAAGAATTGCTTTCGTGAGAGGGAGCTCTATGGAGGCACGAATATGTGCAATATTTTCAATGAAAAGGGTTGAAAACGTGTCGACCGAGCCGTTAATGTCTAGAGAGTTAGACCTCTCAGAATTGGCAAGTAAATTGTTCACCTTATAAATCTGTTTTGGGTCAGACTGGCAGGGATTACAGTCTTCGAGTGAAGAAAGAAGCCCTGATTTGTCTAAGCTACCGGATGTAGAATAAGTGAAAGTCTTTTATATTGGCTAGATCGTCTTCAGACTCAGACTTCTTAAAGTTGTGTTCAAGCCTGCACTTAACACGTCGAATCTCTTGAAGTTTTCTGGTAAATTGCAATGAATCTCAGCACTCTGTGCATGCACAAAATGTACGTGAGCATGCTCATTAAGGGCACTCCAAAGTTTCTTGTTCACTGCATCAGTGAGGTTATCAAGGCTGCCGGTCGAGTCTGGGTGCAGATCAAGAAGATCTGCCTCATAGACAAATTTCTAAAGTAATCCAGGCCAACGCTTTTTAAGCTTCGTCGCTAAACAAACTCGACTTTACGTTGCATGTACAACGGAACAGGAACAGTAAAAGAGACTGAGCAATATTCTGAGATGGTCAGCGGGCACATTAAAAAAAAGTCAGTGGGCAGACATCCTTAGTGACAACGAGATCCGGGATATGGCCATCGATATGAGTGGTATGATTAATGTGTTGGATCAAACCAAAGTTCTCCAAACAGACAAGAAATGAGTGGATCAGACATTTGTTAGGTTTGTCAAACGTGAATGTTGAAGTCTCCTGCAATCAATAATATACTGTCACACACAAATATTTTGGTGAGAAAAACTAGAATACATACATAGGTTTGATAGCCGAGCGGTTGATAGGACAGGATGCTGGGGGAGGGTTCTTACTGACCTGCCGAAGATGACTAGATTGGCTGTGGTGTCCTTATCCAAGCTAGCCCAAATGTTTGCAATGCTACATAAGTGAAAATAGCCAGGCTTGACTCTGTAGATGATGTGCTCACCTAATCTTTATTCAATGTGAGAGAAATTTTGCTGTCATTTAAGAGTGAATTTCGGCAATATATGCTGCAAGGGAGCAGAAAGAGTTTGAGATGCTGGAAGGCTATTAAGAATCAAATAAGAGGTAACAGCTTTGTGTCATCTGCATAAAAATGAAAACCTAGGTTGCACTTGATGATAACATCTGCAAGGGAAGGATGTAAATTGTGAAAGAAGTGGAACTAAAACAGATCTCTGGGGCATTCCATATTTGAAAAGCTTACTGAATGACCGTTTTCTGTTGACATCTACTCTATGAATTATTTTACTGGCATGGTACCTATACAATTTCAGTACCATGTCTGGAACTCCTAGATGAAATGACAGACAATCGATAAGGATTTTGTGATCAATTGTATCAAAAGCTGCCGAGAGATCCATCAGAAGTAGCAGAGAGACCGGCTAATTCAGTATTGCTGAGAAGGTCGTTATAGACTCTAATCAGTGCTGACTATGTAGAGTGATTTGCTCTCTAAAAATCTGACAAGAACTTGCAATGTTTGAGGATTTGATATAAGTAAGTTTTCAACTTCTGACACTACTTGTTCCAGCATCTTTGCTAGCAACAGCAATAGGAAGACTGGTTGGCTTAAGTTATCCTGGTCTCTTGTCGACTGCTTAATGAATGGCAGAATAGCTACCTCAACGAAAGATACTGAGACAGAATCTGAAGCCAATGACAGATTTTTGGTGTTAGCTATGCAGGCCAACAGTGCATCGAGGCTTTTCAGAAGGAGAATAGTGGGGGAGGAGAGAGAGAGAGAGACTGATTCAACTTCATGCGCCACAAAGGCTCAAGAGTACACATGTTAGGATGTACACTCAAATGCAAAAATATTTGGACGGTCCAGATTTGCTTGAGTACCATCTTTTCCTAAGTCCCGACGGGACTGGAGCTGGGATGCTGGTCCTGTCTGCTAACTATTGGATGCCCATGTATGCATTACCTTGACAGTTGAGTAACTTATGGCCATATGCCCAAAACTTGCCAAAAACCCTTTAAACTAATTTTAAAATGGTTGTTTTGTCCAGAATAGAGCCTCGAGAAAATGACCCCTTCGCAAATTCATGCTGGAACCGTGAGACTGCACTAGAGCCCGATCTGTACAGCAAACCCATCGAGGATTACTTACTTTGCCATGAAAAGCCCACAAGTCCTGCCGAAGGTAGCCGAACTGGTGAGCTTCGTGGGGGGGGGGGTAAAATAATAGAACTGTACGAGGCTGGACACTAGTACGGTCAAGTTGCTGCTACTTTATCAACTCCGAAGTGCACAGTTTCATACAATGTGAAGAAGATCAATGTGGTGATTGCTTCTCTATCTACTTCCCACCCCCAATAGCCAGCGAATTGGAGTGCAGAAGACACCCAGAAAATGCTAAACGGTTGGGCCGGGCCCGTGCTACCACTAGGTAAGAAAACGCCATCCTTAAGTTCGAGGCATTAAAGGACTGCTTTGCTTCGACGAAAGCTCATGTTACAAGTCTGCATGCATCCACCATCTGGGAAGCAAGTTAGTGGTGACATTGGCAGATGGCGATTAGATGAGGCTGGTCTACATTCTCAAGTTGCAAAGAGAAAACCTCTCCTGTCGGCAAAGAATATAGTAAGTCATTTACAGCCGGTTAAGGCTCAAATCCACTGGACTGCTGACGATTGGAGTAAAGTTGTATCGAGCGACGAAAGCAAATTCACACTTTTTGAACTGAAAAACAACGCTTTACGTGCGTCGGCGACCAACGAAGCCTACTTACCTAATTGCCTGCAGCCAACAGTCAAATTCGGAGGAAAAGGTGTCATGGTATGGGAGTACTTAAGCAGAAATGGCATCGGAGCAGTGCACCGAATACCAGGCATCATGACCCAATACGTCTATTTAGACCTTCAAAACGTAGGACTCCCAAGTGTGATATTTTCCAGCACGACAACTATCCTAAACACACCTCCACCAAAGTTAAGTCCTTTGTAACAATTTATCAGCATTCGGTGACTCTCCCGTGACGGTTAAGGACTGGCCACGGCAGTCTCCTGACCTAAACCCAATCAAGCATTTGTGGGATGAAGTTGAGCAACAGTTATGGCCGTTGGCCACCCATATCACGACTATTGATGCACTTTTCGTTTACCTGCCACAAGCCTGGAGTAGTATAACAGCTGATGTTTACGAGAGGTTGATCAGCTTTCTGCCTGGGCGAGTCCCACAGGTTGTTGCAAATAACGGGGGTGCAACGTCATATTAGCACAATAAATTAAATATGATTAGTGATAACTTCGAGAACAGGTTGCGTCTTCTCATTTCAACCAGTTCACATACTTTTGGTCACATAAACGTTTGCTATTTACTCGACAAGCCGGTGAGTAGCAAGCCGTCATGGCGGCTGCCCCAGCGATCCAAATATTTTTGCATTTGAGTGTGTGTCGGATGGATAGGATAACTCGATGCTCCAGCCATGATCAGTCATGTAATACTAATGGTGAAAATGCTGAGAGTGAGAAGAAGAATGAGGAAAGCCTGTCTGTCCAGTTCGGACAAAGGAAGACAAGTGAGTGGAGAGAGCCGACAAGACCGTCATGCGGTCAGTCAGACGACCCCTCAGCTGGGAGTGGCAGAGCAGAGGCTAACAATCGCTTGCTTCGGCTAAGCCTACTGGTTTATTGATTGGCAGGATTTGCGTCTGGCTGCAGGCTGAGAGAGATGGAATGGCGGCTGAAGCTTCCACTGCACAGTAGTTTAAGGTTGGTTTCATTTAAGCTGTCGATGGCCAGTACACTTACAGTCACCTTCCGTGCTGAGCCGTCGAGAGAGCAACCATAGCTGGCAGGCACTAGCAACTGTTATGAGCAAACAACACGAAAAAATTAAATGACAACTGAACAGCCACATACCGAGCCGTCCTCTGTAGCTCTTTCTTCCACTCAGCATCAAACAGAGCCGAGACATGACCAGCTCTGTCCTCCGGATTCAGTGGTGACAGATCGGTCACCTCAAGTGCCCGTTTGTACCCCTGGGTAATGGTCCTGCAAATAAAAGTAAAGGTGTCACACGTCATCGACGGGTGGAGGGTAAGATGCAACGAGCAGCTGAAGCTAGGAACAAGTTATTGTATGGCAATAACTGAGGACGTGTGAACTTCGGGCAAGGCCCTCACAGAGGCCCATGCACTACGTTGCCACCTTTGCTCGACGAGATATCCTAGACATCATTCGGAATAAGGCACGTACACAAGAGCTGGTGCCTACCATCGGTGGACAGATAGTTTTAGACTACCGAGGCACCTGCAATAAACTTTAACTGGAGGAGAAGGGAGAGTCAATACCCTGATACAACAGTTGGCATTGTCTTCGCCCAAAAAATGTACCCCTTGTAACATTTCTTGCGACCTCTTGCAACATTTCTGGGGTAAAGCGGAGCTGTTTTGGGCGTGTCTATGATGCATACTCGCTCCAGAATGCATGAGCTAGAGCGCAGTAAAACAATTCGTCTGAACATATACACTGCCCTTCAAAGGTTTCTATGCACCTGATCCATCAATCTGAGTTCGGTTGTTGCTAATGCCTGATTCAAGTCATTATGCTATACTAATTATTAAATTGTAACAATTCTGTCAATATAATGTTGCCCTTTGTTTCAGTTTGCTACGTTTGGCTTAGTGAGTAAGTGCATTCGCCGACAACCAAGTCAACGGTTCCCAGGTAAACACATCGGTTGGTGTGGTCACGTGACTACTCCACTCTACCGCCCCTTCTTGGATGCCATCCAGCAGAACCAATTTTTGGCCCATTTCGTCACCGACGATGCCTTGGCCAAAGATGAGCCTTAGGTACCCGAATGTCTACTTGACCTGTTGGATCGACTCGTCATTACATAAACGGCGGGTGCCCGACCGGAAAATGCTGCCAGTGGCACAGCTTGCTGAGGGTACAAGAGCGATTTTGATGTCACCACCCGGAGATGGCCATTAACACCAAGAAATCCCGAGGCGGCTAAAAATCTCGGAGGGTACAGTTAAGAACATTATTAAAAAACATCTGGACTATGGTAGCACAGAGGCACTGCCATGCTCGAGTCGCCCTCGCGTAACTTTTCCGAGAGAGGACCGGCTCCTCAAAAGCATGGCTCTGAAGGACAAGTTTGCCACTGCTAAAATGCACTGCCAGAGCCTCCACCAAGCTATGGTCATAAGGCAAAACACCGTGCGTAGATGGCTTAACGATTATGGACTGAACGCATGGGTGGCTATGCAAGCTATTGTTGACTGTGCAGCACAAAAAAGCAAGGCTGGATTTTTCTTGCAGGTCCCAGCATTGGACAGCTGACCAGTGGTGCAGAGTGCTATGAACTGATTAGTCCAAATTCAATCTCTTTCGCTGCAACAAACAGAAGAAATACATTCTCCGCAAAAAGGGTGAAGTGTACATACTAATAATAGACTTGATGAAGTGCCCTCAGAGAACTCAATCTCTTTCTAGGCCCTTTACATTTGCTGCAAAGGAAACACACTCGAATTGTGAGTGCTTGATGCTTGATTCATGCTTGATAAACAACATGAATAACATAATTACGGGTGACATGCACACGGTCAGCATGCACATGTGAGTGAGTAGTGGCAGCATGCAGTGTCAGCACGCATAAGAACATAAAGGACGAATCACAAGGACCCACTAAATTCTGTCATAAATAGGAGCGTTTGCAAGTTCTTTTTATATGTGGACAAGTCAGGGGATGTCGTGATGCAAGTCGGAAGTGAGTTCCAGGCTTTGGGAGCATACGAACTAAATGCACGGTCCCTAAAGGATTTGAAGTATGTACGAGGTATGGGTAAACAGATTCCGAAAAGCGGGTGCTACAATGCTTGGCCTGGTGGGGGAGTAGATCTGATAGGTAAGCTGGAGCCAAAAAATGAAGGGATCTAAAAGTGAGCTACAAACCCTTGAAGTCGGTGCGTTGCTTGACTGGTGGCCAGTGCAGATTTGCAAGAAGTGGTGTGTGATGCGGCAACTATGACGCTCACGACAGACAAGCCTAGCTGCAGAGTTTTGCACCAGCTATAAGCACCTGATTGCTCATGCAGGTAGGTCAGCAAGCAGTGAGTTACAGAAGTCAAGACGGGATGTCACAAATGCATGGACCAACTTAGATGTTGTATCCTTATCTAAACAAGCCCTAATTTTACCAATAGTATGCAGCTAAAAGTAAGCAGACCTGATTGTGGAGCTGCTGGGGTCGTTTAACGAAAGGTCATTTTGGAACATGACACCTAGATTTCGTGCAGATTCAACAGAAGCTATGCTGACGGAACCAATTTTGAGCGTTAGCATTTCCAATTTCTGAATCACACTTGGTTTGCCCATAACTAGTAAGTTAGTTTTATCATCAATTAAGTTAAGAAAATTTGCTGCCATCCATGTACGGATGTCACCAATACATGCAGCAAGGGTGTTGAGAGAATTCGAGGTGCTCGAAGGCTGGGAGGGATCACAGCAAAGGTACAACTGAGTGTCATCCGCATAGAAGTGGAAGCCTAGATTGTGCTTGGCAATCACATCGGCAAGGGGAAGATTATAAACCGTGAAAAGAACCGGACCTAGCACGGAGCCCTGAGGTACCCTATATTTCAGAGGTACCTCGAATGATCTTTGTCCATTCACATCAATTCTCTGGAGTCTCCCACTGAGATAAGACCTGCACATACACGTTTTGTCTGGAAAAAAACATGAAATTCGGTGGTGGAAATGTAATGGTATGGCAATGCTTCTCCACTTCCGGTGTTGGGCATCAGTACATGATTCAAGGAATCATGAATAAAAGTGCCTATGAAGACGTTGTGCATAATGTTGGCTTGCCATCTGCAGAATGTTAGCTTAACCATCTACTTATGCTCGATCGGACTTGATTTCTTTTGGCAGCATGACACCGATCCGATCCAAAGCACACAGCTATGGCGGTTGAACAGTTTTTCACGAACCTCACTGACTACGGCTTCGAGCCAATTGAATTTGTGCAGTGGCCAAACCAAAGCCTGGACTTTAACCTGATAGAACTGCTGTAGGACAAAGTCAGACGAGCTTTAAGGTTCACAGTTCTCCGAAGCATAAAACCCGATGAGTTTTTTGAGGTTCTGAAGGATTACTGGGAGTCAATTCCTCCAGAAACATGCCGGAAGCTTGTGGAGTCAATACTGAGACGATTGGGTGAAGTTATAAAAAATCATGGTGCCTCGACAAGTTATTGACTGTACTCAATAAATTGCAGGTAAATTACATATTTCTAATCTTTTCTGCCTAATAAAAACTGCTACAGAGCTAGATTTAATCTAGATCTTGTGTGTTTTGAGTAAAATAGTGTGCTGGTAGCAGGTGCGTAGAAACTTTTGGAGGGCAGTGTACAAGCTAAGCAGTTCACGTCATCCAAGTTATGAGAGGTTATACTGGTCTTCACGATTTTCAGTAACAGCCAGGCTAGCTACCAGAAAGTTCGGTGGGTATCAGGAAAATGCCAGATGCAAATTCCAAGTTCTGCACGAGACCGTGCCTGTGCAGCGCGCATGCCACCCTACACCACTCAGCTCAACGGCAGTCGATCGGTCGGTCTGATTTGCATGGTGCTTCGGGGGGGGGGGAGCTCTTGGGTGGCTTGCCTAAATTTTCATTAGGTGCATGGGCAGCATCTTCAATGAAGGGCGTAAACAGTACATCAGAGCAGTTACCAGTCATCAGTCACTAGTAAAATTACTAGCAGATGCATTCGCCAACCATCGCGCCAAGCGTGCAGGTCCCCAAAAAGCAGGTGTACGCCAACCTAATGCTGTGCACAATGAATGTCTGCAAGTCGCATCCGTAGTGATACTATTAAAATGGATTGCCATAACACAGAGAATGTAGTAACACGAACATCATAGGTGAAGTCCCACAGGTACCGTCAGAAATCGGTCAAATGTTACATTGAAAAGATGGGTAAACGGGGAGGGGGGAGAGAGAGAGAGAGAGAGAGAGAGAGAGAGAGAGAGAGAGAGAGAGAGAGAAAAGGAGAGAATAGAGAGGGTAAGAGGTAGGAGAAAGGAAGAGGAGAGGCGAGGAGAGGAGCTGAGGACAGAGAAGAGGAGAAGAAGGGAGGAGAAAACTAGTAAAAGAAAGGGAGGGGAAGGGAGAAGAGATAGAGGAGGGGAGGAGAGAGGGAAGAAAGGGGATGAGAGAGTGGAAAGCGAGGGGAGGGGGAAGAGTGAGAGAGGGTGAGAGACAGAGAGAGGGTGCCGACCTTACCTTGTGAACCACCAGAAAGTCACTCTCGAGACGAAGCCTGCCATAGCCTCCGGGTTCACCTGCAGACATGGAGACCGCGCTGAGCTGAGCTGATGTCGAACGGTCACGCATGCACTAACTGCTCACACGCACGCACGGACTCAGGCTGCGACACTGCCGTCTGCTTAGCGAATACCTCCAAGGAGCCTTTCGCATCTACAGGTTCGGGCACATTCGCTAGTGCCAGCTGTGCGATCACAAGCGAGAGATGCACACAGTGAGTTGCCAGAGAGAACGGATCTTCAACGAAGCCCTGCCAAAGGAAGAAACCCACATGATCAGGCAGAGCGCAGCAAGCAGCCGATCCAAAAGCAACAACAGTTCGTTATGCAGACGACTCGTCAGCATTTAAAACTTTTTCCGAATCTAAGGACGAGCGGTTTTTCAACCTTCACTCGATACTGACGACATCGATATATCGACACATGCTGCCGACTGCTAAGAGTCTCCTGACGACATTTCGCGCAAGCTCAGTGATTATCCCGTGTAGAGCCTGTAAGTGTAACACCTGTAGGAGTCGTGTCTGCAAGTATAGAGTGGGCTGCTTTGGCTGATTATAGAGCTCGGACGATGCATTCCAGCTCCTACTGCTCAGGAGACTATCATTGCTGACCATTCATCTCGATCCTTTCCAAGCTCGGGTGGGGGCTTCTTTCCGCAACGGTAAGCGGAAGATCTTATTATACCCTCGTGTTTGTCACTAGGCTAGGCCTACTGTGACTAAGTATTGGCAGGGCAGCCGAAATAAGCAATCATAGGTCGTCAGTGGCTCTAAAATAGGCTTCAAATTGAGTGTGCAAAGTTAAGAAATTCAGTCAACGTCCCATTTGCTAAAAGAGCCGAGGCAACTTCCTGCTTATAAGAGGATACAGTGCAAAGTTCTTGCTTTGACCCACAAGGCCTGCCACGGCTTAGCTACTTTCTAACTAGCTGAACTACTCCACCAGCTTCAGCCTAGCTATTCCCTCAGATCCAATCAGAGCCATATAGATTAAGACGCCCCTCTTTATTTACTAAAAGAAAAATCGCTGGCCAACAGAAACTACTGCTCACAGGATGCTTGGCTGAGGAAAACATTTCAACAATTCCTGTGCACATACACCTGCCTACCCATCTTCCCTCCTGGAAAGCAAGTGCCACACTTACTTCTTTAATTGTCTTGCTAACTCAAGCTATGCTCTCATCTTTTTCCTTGTTGCATGTCTGTCGACTTTCGCATGGCACTCAGGCTTCAAGCTCCTTAATGAGAACTAGAAAAGCTCTGTGAAAACTCCTGTGCAATGCCCTACCCCCACTTATTCCTATTGTAATCTTGAAGATTGACTGCAGTGATAGTTAATAGTGGAAAATGAGTAACAACTGCACGTATGCTTGTGTGCATGTATGTCTACACACATCAATCCAACAAACAAACACACACATACATACCTGCATGTGTGTGTGTGTGTGTGTGTGTGTGTGTGTGTGTGTGTGTGTGTGTGTGTGTGTGTGTGTGTGTGTGTGTGTGCTGCATACAATTCGAGATAATATTTATGTCTCTTCGAGACAAAACAATGATTCCTTTTTGTTTCTCCCATTATTTTGCAGCTCCCAACAGCATGTGAGTCCCATTTCTCAAGGAACTTCTAGTTCCCCACCGGATGTGCAAACTGTTGTGTGCCCTAGCATAGTATGCTAAGCATAGTAAGTTTAACTAGACATTTGCAGCACGTGCTTCAAAAATGTGCTATTGAATACAATTCAAAAGCTGCCCAAAAATGGCAGTAATCGCAGGAATGACGTGGCATCACAGGAGCGTTATAAAATGTGCATGCAAGCAGCAGCATTTATGATTGCTTCTGGATGGGATGCATAGAAGGGGATAAGGTCCACTTGACCTGTGCTACGTATGCTGGAGGTAGCATCAACTTACCACTAAAGTAGCATTCATGGTCTTTAAATAAAGCACTATTACACCAAAGATAAAGTGCAATACCCAGAATGTAAATAGACCACCAAAGTAGTGACCGCCTTTGAGTCGTTCATATTGTAAAATAAAAGTTGCCAGTACCTAAAAAAAATGTGGCGACTGAAAACACGGCGCGTGTACATTGACCCAGACGGCATGGAGGGGACAGAAGAAAAAAACTACCAGATTAAGTCCTCGTGCAGGTCAATAGCATGCCGCTGCTGCTACAAGGAAGTTTGCCACGAGATAACAGCAAGCCGACCGACAAGCAGACAAGAGCATGGCATCGCACGGAAGCCAGCAGAGATGGCACTCAGACATATGCACAGTTGCCCAGCTAATACGACCAGCTCAGTGGCATCGATTTTCGAGTTTCGGTCGTATTAGAGAGTCGGCCATATCACGGGGCAGAAAGGAGTTCTAGACAAGCCGTCTGGTTACAGACCAAGCTTCTGTCAAGGCCATACTGCCCTCTGCTCACCAAAAGGTAGCCTGTGGTTGCACGATGGCATGCTTAACAGTAATTAGCAGTGCTGCTTTATTTTTACAAAATTCGCTCAATAAAAATAATAACAATGTTTGTAGAGTGCCCCAAGAGAACTAAGTCCAGGCACTTTTCAGCGGCCGGATAGGGAGCACGTCAACTAGGTTAGTGATTAGTAGAATGATAGTGAGCTTATCATATATATATGTATATATATATATATATATGTATGCATATATATATGTATATATATATATATATATATATATATGTGTGTGTGTATATATATTTATTTATATATGTGTGTGTGTGTGTGTGTGTGTGTGTATATATATTTATTTATATATGTGTGTGTGTGTGTGTGTGTGTGTGTGTGTGTGTGTGTGTGTGTGTGTGTGTGTGTGTGTGTGTGTGTGTGTGTGTGTGTGTGTGTGTGTGTGTGTGTGTGTGTGTGTGTGTGTGTGTGTGTGTGTGTGTGTGATATTGGTAGAATGCAGTGTCAGCCCGCATTACAACACAAAGGACAATTCATACAGACTCAGCAAAGGCTGTGAGTAACACGCGGGCCTTCAGCTTCCTTTTAAATCTCGTCAAATCACGGGATTTCTTTAACATCAGTCGGTAGCGATTTCCAGACTTAATGAGCTTGCAAGCTGACAGGCGTTGTCTCAAGCAGTACGGTGGTTGAAGTGCTCACGACAGACAAGCCTAGCTAAAGAGTTTTACTCCAATTTTCAGGGTGTTGTTGCACAGGCAGGAAGAGCTGCCAGTAATGAGTTAAAAAAGTCTAGATGGGACGTCAAAAGTGCACGGACATGCTCAGTCGTGGTATCCTTATTAAGGCCAACAAAGCGGTCTTCGATATATATATATATATATATATATATATATATATGTGTGTGTATATATATATATATATATATATATATGTGTGTATATATATATATATATATGTGTGTATATATATATATATATATATATATATATATATATATATATATATATATATATCAGTCGACCTAACTCTGCCTGCAATGATGGGGTGGGGTGGGGAGGGAGCATTAGAGCCTAGGCGACGGCAGAGGCAACTTTGCTGATGTAACCCCCCTAAACCCGGACAGTGTCCCAGAAGCACGTGCATTCGCCAAGAGTTTGTCAATTTTATAATTATAAGGTTAATTCAGCGCAACTCTTAACTAAAAATAGCATGCTTACACTGGTTAAATGTTTTTACTTCAGTATTAATTTTCAACCACACAAGGTACAACTGGCATTTCCCAGGCACCCTTAGTAACCGGCTGTTGGTCGCGGTTAGTTTTGAGCAGGTCAGGTATTTGGTTTTACAGGTGGGGTGGTCCTATTAGTTTGCAAGGCCTTCTTAGAGGAGGCACCGGTGGATCAGAGCTCTGAAATGTGGCAGATATGCATGCGCCTTACCATTGCAGAAAATCGCACCAGCGGCATGAGAAAGTCGACGGGGAACGAGCCGTTACCAGAGTAGTGACAAGCATAAAAGAAATCGGCCAACGCAGTGATGCACAGGCACACTGCCAAGATCTGCAAAGAAATAGACATAAGAATGGCAAGGCAGCCAAAACTCGCGACTCCAAAGACAAGCCTTCGGGTGGAACATGTCGAGCAGGTCGCAAAGTAAATAGCACTGAGGCCTCGCTGCTTCTGTGTTGCCCCCTCCCTCCCAGGCTGCACAGCCTGCCTGCTGCAGCAGGCCAGCATTACTCTAATCAAGCCGTAGCAACGTAACTTGTTCGGAACACTTTCAACTGTTTGCCGATGAAGAATGCATAATTTTAATAATGGCACAATTTTCAATTTAAGCTCGCCTTTGCATAGTAGCATTGCAGCTTACATCTGAAAGGGGATGGGTGACACCGGAATCTCCGGCTAGTCTGAGGGTTACAGCTGCTAGGTCAAGTGCAGGTCTGGTGCAGTTTTGTAAGTACAACTACGTACAAGCAGCAAGTGCCTCGGACTGAGCCAAGTAGAGGACCGACCGACTGCCGCGTGCAGCCAAAGCCAGCGATGAGCGGCTTTGTGCTGCCGAAACGGTGCCCGTTCAGACCCCGTCAATGGAGAGTGCATGCAGAGTGCATGCGTGCTGCTGGCTGTTTTGGCCCGACCTGCTCTCCAGGTGAGCCCTGTGTGCTATTCGCCGGATCGCTGCAGCCTCCAGCGAATGAGCTCACGGCCAACTCTCGCAACATTACAGGCAGCATGGACTCAGCTAACAATGCAAGCCCAGCTGCCACATCGATGCAGAAAATGAGCGATGCATGCACCTAGCTGTAGTCTACAACTGCAGGGGGGCCCTGCTGACTCGGCAGTAGCTAGCAGCTTCTCCCTTGCTGATTGACAGGACGGCCCCCTATCCGGCGACTGGCAGCATGGCTGCATCCACACTTCAGCGAGCTCCGGCAAGCTCGCTTCTCTCTCTCTCTCTCTCTCTCTCTCTCTCTCTCTCTCTCTCTCTCTCTCTCTCTCTCTCTCTCTCTCTCTCTCTCACTAACTCTCCCTTGAGTGGTCAGCCAACTACCAGCTAAGGGAGAGTTGGTGAGAGAGACAGAGAGAGAGACAGAGAGAGAGACAGAGAGAGAGACAGAGAAAGAGAGGGGAGAGAGTAAAGAGAGGAGAGATGAGAGAGAGAGAGAGAGAAAGAGAGGATAAAGACAGAGACAAAGAGATAGCCAGAGACAGACAGAACGGCAGAGACCGATAGACAGACAGAGAGACAATGACAGCGACAGTGAGACAGAGAGACAGACAGAGAGTGAGATCGGAGAGAGCAGACAGAGAGAGAGAGAGAGAGAGAGAGAGAGAGAGAGAGAGAGAGAGAGAGAGAGAGAGAGAGCACGAGCAAGCTTACTGTTCTGTTCCTCACAGCAAGCAATCTGCAATCGCACAACCCTAATCTAAAAGCTATTATTTACGAGGCTATTGGACATGAAGTGCACATGGTTTACATTGCTGACAGCTCAGCTCAAAGGCCAGATGCTGTAGGCAAGGCACAATTACCGAGCAGCCAAGCCTAGCACAGCAGTCGGCTTATCCACAGAGCTGAGGCGACCGTTGGAGAAAACAGTATTACTGACATAGTTAAAACCTGTGCGCTATCAAGCAACACCCAAACGATGGACCATTTAAAACAAGGCTACCACTAACCAGTTGATCAAGCTTCCTTTGCAGCATAGGTAAAGTGCCTAGAAAGAGATTAAAGTTCCCTGAGGGTGCAATACAAATGTATTCTATTGGTCAACAAATGTTTACAAAATTCATGTTACTGAAATAAACTTGGTCATTTCTTATCTATTTGTAGGTGCTAAATATGAATATGAGTCAAATTGCAAAATTTGCTCTACTTTCTTGTAATATGCAATAACATAATGGTGCATCACGAAATGCATGTCAGTTGCGATAGGCCCTATGGTTAGTACCTGAAGTCATAGACTACTTCTTAGATTTCTTCGCTTGTCTTTTGTACAGCTGTTTGGGAGCATCTGCGGGAAGTGTCCAGCAGTAGTCAGCCAGCATTGTAGTGGACCATTTTCCCTGGTACCTTTGTTCCATTGTTGGGGTATCTTGAAGAAATAGTTTGCCGGGTTCATCACTAGCCATACCACAGTTGTCAGAGAAGAAATCCAAATAGGAATGAAGGAAGTGGATCTTTAGAGACATATTGCAGCCAAGTTTCTGATACGGCATCAGCATGTCTTCTACTGGTTCTTTGTAGTTTTCTGCCCTAACATTCCAAATAAAGTTTGTAGACACTAGGCGAAAAGCATTCTGTGCTTATTTCGCATCACCCTGCAGCAAGTTGTGGAACCGGTAATCTTTGAAGAGCTACTGAATCTGAGGACTTACAAAAGCTCCCTCTTTTAATCTTTGCTTTGCTGAGCTACGGACATTTTTCATGCAGGTACCGGAATATGTGTGTGTGTGTGTGTGTGCGCGTGTGTGTGTGTGTGTGTGTGTGTGTGTGTGTGTGTGTGTATATATATATATATAAGCGGGCAAAGTCGGGTCCATGGCTTTCACGAAGTTCTTCATCAAACATAGTTTGATGTGAATGGGTGGTAGCAGGATTTTGCGAGCCTCGACCAGAGCTGGGTGCTGGATATTCTTCTCTCCAACTGCTACATTTTTCTGCGAGTCAATTCCTTCAGCAAGTAGTACGATTCCCTTGCTGAGCTATCGCTCTCACATAAGAAAAACATGTATTTTGTATATTCCTGCTGCCATCCCATTAAAAGGGCAACTACCTTCGAATCACAAAAGGTGCCAACTGTACTTGTTATACTCAATGGAATTCAGTAGCTGCTTTAATTTATCATGTCTCTTTCATGTGGAGGACAGCATGCACTATTGGAATAGATGGAAGACGATTTCCATTGTGCAAAAGCACAGCCTTAAGGCTCAGTTTCGAAAAGTCTACAAGTAGTCTCCATTCTTGTGGGTCGTGAACGATTTGTAAGGTGTTCTTGAGGCCCTCAATATCGGAACAGAACACCGGATTACTTTTCCTTCTGAAGAAAGGCTCCAAGTGCTGGTGGTGCTTTCGATATAAAGTAATTGTGCAGCCTCTTCGAGAAGATTCCATTGTTTGAGTCCTGATCCAAGAGCAACTCTGCCTTGTTCTTGGATAAGTCCAAATCACGAACCAGGTCATTTAGTTCTTCCTTTGTTATTCTGTGTGGGATTGATGATGCACTACAGTGGAAATCGGGATCACTGCATGCTGACGTACTAGGAGAAGAACAGATCGGCTCACCCTTGTCCTCATATGAATCAAGAAAATATTCTGCTGGAGGTTCTGGAATAGGAAATCTCTTGTGGAACTGGTCTCAATGCAGACGGAATGTTTGGGTAGACTATTCTCGATTTCTTTTGTTTCGTTATTCTGCCGGAAAGAGGGGGAACCAAGCAGAAGTAACAGTCATTTATGTGGTCGCTTGGCTCTCCACACCATGGGGAATGCAAATGACATTGATGGTCTTCTGCCATTCAGCTACTGTGAAGGCTATGTTGTACATATAGCACAGCATATATGCATGGCCTAGGGCTGGTCTTGGTCACCAACCTTGCATCTGAAGAAAAGATGATGTGCCTTCTTCACTTGAGAATTGATACTTTTCTTCTGGTTGACAAAATCACTTCCCCAAAAATATAGCAAAAATTGTCCACGGTATTAACACACTTTCGAGGCATTAATGTTCTGTATTGTACCTCAATAGATAAAATAATAACAGTTTCATGTAGCAGTAGCTTCACCTGTCTTGCACAAAGCCTGAAATAGTCTAAATGCTCAACCTTTCCGACTGGCCTTTGTGACGTCAGCTTACTGCAGCAGCCGCCTGGCAGTAGTATTGGATTGCATCAGAAAATGATGCAATCAACTCTCGTTGATTCGTGCATGACGGCATTATGCAATGCAATGCAATATTACATCGGCCTAGGCTTATTTAGGTTGTTGTTGCACTCCTACTGGGTAAATGTTTACATAGTGAAACAATGAAAATACCTATATGAAATATC
The DNA here is from genome assembly GCA_009760855.2 of Cristatella mucedo. Classification (NCBI taxonomy): domain Eukaryota; kingdom Metazoa; phylum Bryozoa; class Phylactolaemata; family Cristatellidae; genus Cristatella; species Cristatella mucedo. The sequence goes on along the minus strand of WPIO01000004.1, from coordinate 10,544,561 downwards.
TTCAAAACGGGAGCCCCTTATCGTTATATTCGAGTTCAACTCACCTACATACTACAGATTATGACCTTTTTATGTTAGCAACGATTTCAATGTTGAGCAGTGTTACTATTATAAGGCTCTATTGCAATCGACAGCTTACGCTTGCATACAAGTTTAACTAGGAAGAGAAGCCACGAACCGAGACAGGAGCCTGTGGAGAAACCGGCACTTGCATAAAGGTGCTTGGCTTCGACCAGCTTTGACCATCTCGTCAAATCAGTGCAGTTCGGCAGCAGCCACAGGTGCACACTGTACTCCTCCGTGCTCGCGCACGCCAGTTGCTCAGGTATTTATTTAATTTTCAATGCCTGCATTCAAATGCCCACCGACACACACGAACGACAACAATCCTCAATCCTGCATTGCACTAGCTGCCAGCATTCCACCTCTAACACTTGTAGCTGGTGAAAGCCGACCACATAGAGCCGTGGGCCATGCTGCTTGCAGTGAAACTCGAGAGCAAAGACAACCCCACTTCTTCTAAGGACTGACTGATAAGTGCGGCAGATTGCATGTAGCGATTCCCCTGCACCCGTGATGTACAGGAGAGTGTGTACCAAGCAGCTCATGCGCCCCCCTGGCTCATGCCGAAGGGCATTCCTGGGCACACACGCAAATGCAATCGGCTGGCAGTCGGGTTGTGACGCTCCCACGCTCGTTGGCCTAGCCAGGCAATAGAATGCTGCCGGCGAGCTGACGTGGAAACATAGAAGCCGGGTGGACACAAGGTAGGCAGGAAAGCTAGCGAGTCGCCTATATCCTGCCAAGCTTAGCTTATGTCTTGCGGTGGCTGGGGAGAGAGAGAGAGAGAGAGAGAGAGAGAGAGAGAGAGAGAGAGAGAGAGAGAGAGAGAGAGAGAGAAAGCCCCTCCTCCTCGAGACCTACTGCTAACCCAGGGCAGGCCCGGGGCATCCTTAGCAGGCAAGGTCACACGACAAGCAGGCAGGTGACTGGCTAATGGCTGCCTGGCCACCGAGTGGCAGCAGCCGGCGGCTCTCATAGCTAAAACCAACAAGCCGAGCTACACTAATCTTCTGGTCATCTGGTCAACAGTCATCATTCTTCGTCGGTCGATTGGATACTCACTTTGACAGCCGGGCACATGTCCCTGCTGCAGATCCACACGCCTGCGACCGTCTGCCTGCTTATCTGCTGAGGCAGCACAGCCTGCAGGCGCAGCTGCCACGCGCGCGTGCAGGGAGAGACTCTTGCCTGAGAGAGCACAAGAGTGGCCACAGATGGCACACGATGGACACGTGAGTCGCACGGCAAGCACACGCAGCCAAAGCCGTGAGTAAACAGAAGTGTGCCATCAGCTTCTCCTGCCACCACCGCAGTCGCAAGGGCCGGCTGCACAGCAGGCCGGTAAGCACAGTCGACCCCCTCTCCTGCACCCAAAGCGATTGGCTTTAAAATCTCGGAACCCAGTGTAAGGCCTCAAAATTGAGCAGCTATCCGATAAGAGAAAGGGCTAAAAAAATAAAACAGCACGAAGTCAGAGACCAGATTTGTAAGCTCACGTTTCAATTGGTACATCTCATCGACTGATAATAATAATAATAATAATAATAATAATAATAATAATGAGGCATTTGTAGAGCACTCTAATAGAGCTAAATCCTTTTTTGGGCGATCGGTTAGTAATAGCATGCACAGTAATGTCAGCACGCATAAATAAACAAAGGACCTGGTGTGGCCCAGTGGTTAAGGTGCTGGCCCCTATCAAGGTCTGGCCGAGGTCGTGGGCTCAAGCCTCGTGGCATATGTGAATCACCGGAATAGAGATTAAGTTCTGTTATGGCACTATACAAATAAATCGTATTATTATAAAGGACGATTCATACGGATGGAGAAAATGCTATGAAGACACGAGTGGGTTATTTGCTTACTTTTTTTAAATGTCGTCAGGGAAAGTGATGACACCAGACAAAAGTGAGTTCGGGGCTTTGGGTGCATACGAGCAGGAGGCACGGTCTCCAAAGTGTTTGAAGTTTGGTTAGTGGCAAAGCTAAACGACTTGAGTCATAAGATGGGGTGGGATCGATGCAAAGCTGGATTCAGATGCATTTCAGAAAGGTACCCTGGAACAAGAGAATGAAGAAACCTAAAAGTAAGTGATAGAACCCTAGAGTCGATACGCTGCTTGATGGGGAGAGCCTCGGTAAGAAGCAGTGTAATGTGGCAGCTGTAATGTTCACGACAAAGAAGCCAAGCGGCCGAGTTTTGCACCAGCTGTGACCGTCTTATTGCAAAGGCAGGATGGAGGACAGGCGAGCAGTGAGTTACAACAGTCTAGACGGTATGTTATGGATGCGTGGACTTGCTTGGCAGCAATAACACGACAACACTATCCGGCAACTCGGCCATGACAACAGCATCGGCCAGGTCCAGTCCCCACGATGCAGCACTTTTCAGGGAGGCACCATTTAGGGAGGCACTATTTAGGTAGAGGGGATTCTGCTTTAGCTCTGCCAGGCTCAAGTATGGCAGCTGCAGTCCCAGCAACAGGCTGAGGTGCCCACTCACGAGCGACCCACACAGCTTGCAGGACGACTCCAAAGACAGCGAAGCACTGGCAGCAGTGACGGTGCACAGGCAAGTGTTGACACACCGGCTAGGCCTTGAGCCAGAGCCAGTGCAAGAGACCATACTAGACTGAAAGCCCTTCTTACCCGATGGGTGATGATGCTAATCTTCGGTCCACTCAATCTCACTCACTCTTGGACTCGTCAAACTTAAATATGGGTTGTCACAGCACTGCATCTAGTTGATGTTATATGGCTTTATCTAGCTAGGTCCATTTCTGATCCCCCCTCCCTCCAGCCCAGGCGATGAAACGGTATGGAGGGGTGGGGCCAGGATGAAGCCTCATTCGTGGAGAACACCAGGAGTTCATCGCCAGTTAACCAACGGGAGGTGGCAAATTCCCGAATAGCAGCAATACAACAATGGCATTCGAAGACATGGCCATACAAGTGTATAGCGTTGGTAATTGAAGGCATTACCGTCCACAGGTACCAAGCAGGGCATGATTGGAGGCAATGATATTGGATCGTCTTTCGGGCCCTGGTGGCATGCTTATGCAGCTTATCCAATCAGATCAGTGATCCGATGTCAAACATCATTGTCTTATGGAACTCGAATGCAGCAGTAGCAGCATAGATAATGACATATTGTTCAAGAGAACCCCTGCAACCCCCTAGATATTATTAGCTTGCAGTTTGCAGAGTTAAGGCACCCAAACTTCCCTTCTTCACCGAGGGTGCTCTTTGCTAAGCAATGGGTGCCGTCAGCAGTAGGGAAACATGCGAGGCAAAGCACATGACCAGCGGGGCTCAGACTTCGACACCGCTAGCCAGGCAGCGAGGTATGTGTTTTAGCCTAAAGGATGGCAGTGTTGGATAGTGTTATCGCAAGCCTAGGCCTAGAGGCCAACTTCTAGCGACATAGCTCTTATTACTACCAAATTGTGAAAACTGTGTGCCCTCCTCCTAATCGAGAATCATCTGTGCATCGCACAACCACAAGCCCCTTGACATTTATGCTGTCCACGTGAAAATACCTGCATCATTAAAATATCTTCATCGCCCATGCTGCTCAATCATTCTTACGACTTATCATCAATGGCAGAATGCTACACAACGACACAAGCCGACATTCTTGAGTTTGCAACTCCACACTGGCTACTGTAGAGATCATATCAATCCATCCTAGCAAAGGCAAAGTCTAGCTTCTTCAACAAAAAATATTGTCAGCACGGATGCACAGTCCAAAAATGTTTATGTCAACCATCAACCATCTCTTAACTGCTCCGGTGTTAGCTCCTTACCTAGTGCTCCTTGTGGTGATCTAGAAGGCCACTTCCCTAGCTTCTTTGACAGCCAGACAGACAAGACCGGGTAGTCCATCACTAAGGGATGGATAGCATCCTCACTGGACTCCTCTCCCTCATTAACATGTCCACTGGATTCCTCGCCCTCAATTCCTTTCAGTACTTCATATCTGTAATCAAGACTGCCATGAATGACATCCTCCTGAAATCCATCTCCTAGTCAAAGACTACTAGCCCTCTAGACCCTATTCCCACTGTCTTACTTCGCATAGATCTGCTGCTGCCATGCATTACCAACATGATAAATATGTCCTTAGCATAAGGTCTTGTCCCTGGACCTTTCGAAAAGGCTGTTGCTAGGCCACTAATTAAGAAGCAATACTAGACCAAGAGGACTTAAGTAACTTCCTTCCAGTCTCCCTACTGCAGTTGTTATCAAAGACACTGGAAAGAGTAATCGCACAAGAACTAAACTCTTATATTGAAACTTCAAACCCAGCCAGTAAGTTCAAGTCGGGTTTTAGAGCTAATCACTCCACCGATTCAGCATTGCTTGTGGTATATAACGACCTTCTCAGGAATGCAGACTTAGGTAAGGCCTCAGCTTGCTTTGCTCGATCTTTCGGCAGCTTTTGATACTACTGATCACCACGTCCTTCACAGGGGCCTCTCACATCGCCTGCGCATCACTTGCACTTCACAGCAATGGTTTAGATATATATCTCAGTTAGAGAGTATTGATGTTAAAGGGCAAAGATCATCGAAGGAATCACTAAAGTATGGGTATCCCAGGGCTCTGCGATTGGTACGCTTATTTTGACAATTTACACTTTCCCTCTTGCTGGTGTGATTGCCGGGCACAATATGTGCATGCTACGAGGATGCAATACAAATGCATTTGTATTATTCATATTAATATTAGTATTATTATTAGTAGTAGTAGCAGTAGCAGTAGCAGTAGCAGCAGTAGCAGTAGCAGTAGTAGTAGTAGTATTCGAAGGGAACAGTCGGGTACAACTCCTGACTCGAGACCAATGAGACAGCTCTCATGTTTGTCTAAAAGAAGCACACCGAGTAGTCAAGAGATATTCACGCTACTTGAGCTCGGCCACATTTACTTGCGATACTGGTGGGAAGCAAGCCACCAAAGTCTGCTCCGCAGACGTGGCCTAACCCTCGGGCCCAGCTCAGACGCTGGACAGTGCAGCAGCGGCAGCAGCACCACAGCAGCAGCCCCTGCCGCTGCAACAACCGTAGGAAGTCAAACTCACCGTCTTCACGTAGGACAGCCAGCCGTGAGGTCGAGCCGGCTTCTTGCTCCGATATAGATGAATGATGCGATACGGTGACAGTGCAAAGAGAACGGCCGCCGCAAATGCGTCGAACACGACTTTCTGGAAGCACGGAGTCAAATCCGGAAGTGCAGCATTCCACAGCTCCGAGTCCTACAGCGTACAAGATGGACACTTGCTTGCTTGCTTCTGTACCAGGATAACAACGACCGTTTGCCGAGCTTGACTGCGGATGCGTCAACCACGGCTGCCTCCGGCCGGCAGAGAGATACGGTTTGTCATAGACCGCTACGCGAGCGGGTGTGCAGCATGCGGGTAAAAGCTGCCAAGGCCCTACTGATGCTATTAAAATGAGGCTGCATTTAAATCAGCTGCCTCTTTACTTGACTTTTTTACACTGGGCATAGGCTCAGGCACGGAGGTGAAACCTCTGGCCAAGCGCGCTGCACCGAGCCGCCAGCAAGATACTGACAGCGGGCCATAAAGAGACAGCTCCAACACGCAGAGCCAGCAGCAGCGAGCGGCAGCTACTGCTGCTTCTTGCTGCTGCTGCTGCTGCTGCACGGGCACGCCTTCAGCACATTTCACTCGGGCGGACCGGAGAAACAGATGCAGAGTAACAATGCATGCCGTCGGCAAGCAGCAAGCACGGGGAAATAACTGACAGGTTCACGGGATATCGACCGCCGATAGCGCAGGTCTCTCAGCGCATGTGCAGAGAGTGGCTGGCGAAATGGCAAAAACGTTTGCTTTTGGCCGTCTAAGGCGGCAGCGCCGCCATTCCTGAGCATGCTGCCCTTCCGGCACACGACCGGTCAAACCTAGAGGCTGACAGACAGATAGGGATAAAAAAAAAAAGCCTGCCTCTTTCTCTGCTGTGCCTTGCAGAAGGAAAAGAGAAAGATCGGTCGGTAGGCTCTAGCCGTTCCAAAGCCGTCGGCAGGAGCCTCCGCTGCCAAGCTGCTTGCTTTCACCCTTGGATCACCTCGTCTCAGGCTCGACCGATGCGACAACCTTGACACGGCTTTGAGGTGGCAAGCAGCCGCCGTGACATTGCTGGCCACCGCCGTCAGCCTCCTGCCTGCATATGAAGTGGGCTACCAGCAAAGCAGCTGAAGCAGTGGTTTCCCGGTACTGAGCAAATATGCACAAGATAATTAAAATGAGAAATGGAAGCTCTCAAAAACTCTCTTTCGCGAAACACTCCCCCCCCCCCACTGCTGCACCTGGCTCACATATCACACGCGAGACAAAGATAGACTTCCGGGCGGCGTGCCTGCGAAAAGGAGCTCCGCGCTCTCAAGATGGCGAATAAAAAAGGGTTGATCTGAAGAGCGTTCGATCCGAGAACGTTCTATGCAGAGCGCTCCGCTCTGCTCTGCTTCCCACTTTCTTTTTTTGCGCGTGAGACGAAGTCTGTTGGCTACCGAATGCGTACCGAAAGCCGCTTAGGCTGTGAGTGCGCTATACAAAACTCTCATGCGTAACACCCACATGGTCTTTATGACTTTGTGGAGTTACTGACGGAGATACATTACATTACATAGCTTCAACCAGGCTGGTGTGGCTGCAAAGAAAATGCATAGTGCCTATCAGGACATTAGGATTCAATGAAACTAGATTTTCTGAAAACTTAGTTCGTAAACACTGTTCGAGTCGTTTCTGAATGCCATACAACAGCAGTTGTTTGAGCAGAGCATAAAGGGCAGCCGCCGGCCGGTACAACTTACGTGTGAGTGTGTTTGCATGCATGTGTGAGTGTAAGAGTGTGTGGGTGTGTACTTGCATGTGTATCAGTGTGCTTGCGTCTGTGTGTGTGTGTGTGTGTGTGTGTGTGTGTGTGCGTGCGCGTGCGCAGTTGACCATTGCACTAAGTGAAGCTTTTACTATTAATGTCATTTTTCAGTGAAGATCCTTCCTGGTGCAGATTCCATACAGATCCACAATTGCTAAGCAATTACAGGCTCTCGGGGACGATCAGCAGCAGCCTAGTTGACCAGCTGTCCCGATAACCGACCAACTGTCCAAGGCAGTCAACCTGTTGCTTATCGCTTTAGACAGCTCCTACCTAGCAGCTGCAACTACAGCAGCAACTGTGAACGCACACTAGAACCACCTGCAGCACATCTACCAGCGGGCAAAAGCCTAGCCACTGCCTGCCGCTCGAATAGTCACTAAGTAGCATCGACAAGCTGCGGCCTGTGGAGTATACCGGCCCGTGCAGTATATCGCTGTGCCGTTCGTGCCAGCACCTGCTAGCACCATCGCCAAATGACGTGCCAAGCAGCAACCTAAGCTTCCGGCACCAGAAGCAGAGGAACAAAAGAGCATGCAAAAAAAGCACTGACATCAGCAGACGACACACCTGACATGCCACCCTCAGGGGGGTGACAACCTGGGGACAGCACCAAGGTGCCTCGGACTCCTCACTAGGAACGACTTAAGTTTGACCATTGGGCCCACTCCCGTTGGCCAACCCCAGAGCTAGCTATGTTCAAGGTGGCCACTGTCCTCGTGCGAATTGCTGCTGCTCGAGCAGCAGCATTTCAGCAGGCGTCCAGTCGTTGCTTTGTGTGCACACGCGAATCTTGCCAACGCCTCAGCATCCCAACGACGAACGATTTGAAATGAGTGAATGAGAATGAATCATGACTGACTGTTCGCAAGCCTCAGCCTGTCCCTGTTTCATAGAGTGGGGAGGAATTATCGGCCTTGTGCTTCGGTCTGGCTGAGCAACTGGACTGACAGAACCGCAACCATCACTGAATCCTAAGCAAGAGCAGTGGGTGGGCCTGAGGCCGAGCAGGCCTACTGAGCCCAGTGCACTGGCCGACTAACTCTCCTGACAAGAAGGGCCAATGTAGGGCAGTTCAGCATCCAGGACGGCTCGACTTCATCGCTTCGATCACTTGATAGCAACATGGCAGGCCGCCTAATACGGTTTCGTGCATATTCACGAGCACTGACTTAACAGCGGCCACGTTTGACCTAATGCAGCCTGCGATGGCCATGTGAAAAGCAGCGGCTGAGCATGCCTGAGCATTACCCCCCCCCCCCCGGCATGCTAAACCGTGGCACACTGAATGGCTGGTTAGAGAGTCGGGCTACCACCACTCGTGTGGGGTGGCTCGAGTTGCAGGTGTGGTTCCGATATGCTCTTGGTACCAGGGCCGGAGCTGCCTGCCTCACACTCTCCTGAGAGAACGAGGTTCCCTTCACAAATAGAGGCCTGGCATCATCGGCAGCAAGTAAGGGGAGGGGGAATTCTCTGCCTTCACCCAACCTGAGGACTGCATGTCGCCAGCCAGCTGTGCTAGCACCTGCAAGTTCAAGGTGACTAAATGCAAGCAGGCAGCTCTCCCGGTTCTCCTATTCGGAGCAGCAGCTGCCGAGTCGGGGCTGCGGCTGCAGCGGTCCTGGCACGTGGCGATATAGTGCCGGCGGAGCCGCCCAGCTTCGGACGGTCAGACCCAGCGAACGACGTTCACCTCCCTGTCCCCCTCGGCAGCCTACTTCCCCCTCACCCAAGCTCTCCTGTGCGGCAGGGCTGCGTGCCGCACCGCCGCTCCGGCCCCGATGCCCCCTCAGCTCTCGAGAAGATGGCGCGGCAATGCGTCCAGCTCGCTAAGGACGGGAGAGGCCGACAACAACGCGAAATAAGTTCGTCGATCCTACGGCAGGCGGCAGCTGCAACCAGGTTGCGACTTGATCGGCCGCTTAAAGCACCGGCCCGCATCAAAGCCGGTCGCCGCGAAACCGCGCGTGCTCCGCGCGAGCCGCCAGGCGACTCAAACGGGGTACGCGCGCGAGGCCCCGCCACGCGGCCGATCCACAAGCGCCCGGCACGTCCGCGCCGACAGCCGGCCCGCCCAAGCTCAGCAACAGCGAGCGGCCGCGGTGCGGCGAACCGGGGCGGCGCAGCGAGAATAGCAGCGATTGCCGCCCGCCAGCGACTCGGGAATGTCTCGAGCGGCGGCGCAGCGGTCCGCTTTCAAACACACCAGAATAAGGCGGCGCACGCGGGTGGGGGGTCCCCTGCAGCAGCCGCCACCGCCGCCACTCTTACCCATAGCGGCGAACCGCAGAACGCGGTGGAGTTGGAGCCGGCCATGCTGTTGGTCTCCTTATCTTGTCGCCGTTACTGCCGACACAGCCGCCGGCGACGAACGCGGCTAGACGGAGAGCGACGAGCTCGCGCGACAGCGGCTCGCCGCGCTACGGTCGACGGCACCGCGGGAGCTGGCGCGCAGCGAATGAGGGTGGCGCTTCCGCCCGGCATGGCATGACGCAGCAAGTTCGCGTCCGGCTTGCGTCTGGCCAACCGTTACGGCTGTCGTCTCAGCCCGTACGTGCGCTGGACGCTCGGCTTCTTCCACACGACGTCACCGCCCCGTCGCCCGCCCTTGCGGCCGTTTGCACTGGCTGCTCCGCCGCAGTATTTGCAGTAGCGCGGCGTCAAGTGCCCTCCGCTGAGATCGTGCCCGCGCGCTCTGCGCCCGAGCGCTCTGCGCTTCGCCCCTTTGCTCGGGCCGTTTCTTATTCCACTGCGACGGCCGATCGAGGTTTGGCTGGCTCTACGCCGCCAGAGCCCGTGCGGCGCGCGACATCGACAAAACAGGACTCGTTTTCTCTCGAACGATCAGCGTTGGAGCCGAGGTATCCGACAATCCTTCGTTCGGTAAAAGCACTTCCTAGAAGATTTAATAATAAAACACTACGTAGCTCAATAATTGTCCCTGGATTGGGACATGTCCCGATTGCTAATGTCTCTGAAATATAGAAAACTATACCCTGTAAAATTTACATTTTTCTTAAGGAAGGGATAAACTTTAAATTAACCCATTCCGGCCATAAAACTAACCTGTTCGCGCTTTAGGTTTACAGGTATTCAAAAAGAACAGCAAATGGATCGAAGTAAGTACGCGTTTACTCTAAATTCATTCAAAAATTACTCATCAAAAGGGTTCAGAAGTGAGTCAGTGTTCTGGATCTCTTGTTGCTGTACTGCAACTCATTTTCTCGAAGAAGCCCCCAAACATAAGTTCCCATCATGTTTTCGTTTCACTGTCCTTGGTAGCGACGCTCAAAGTCCAGTATATCCTCGTATAAGAGAACGTGACTCGGGAGCCCGTTAGCATTGGGCAGTGGCCCTACGAGGGACCGGACTGCCTAAGCAGCCGCAGGCTCTCGGACAGTCGATCTCGGGCGGACAGTAACTCTCGGCGGACAACTCAGCAGTCTGGCACAAATCTATGCATCGGCGGCTCCGCTTGGACATCTACCACAAACTGCCGCCAGCTGTCGGGCGGAGATGGAACGGACAATTGCTCGACAGTACGAAAGCAATGCTTTCATGGAATGTAGTGGCTGCCGGAGGAGAGAAAAGCAGGCAGAGGGCTAGATCTCGTTACGCCGGCAGCCGTCTTGATTGCATAGACCGGACTTGGCCGGCGAGGTTTCTGCTAATAAGGTGCTCATTATTGGAGCCAGGGACTTGTTGCTCGCTCGCTCTACCCAGCCCGACGACGGGTCATGCGGAGGGCTGTCGCATCTGGTAAAAGCGCTCGCCTCCTTTGTTCTACAAAAGCTCCCGCGGTGTTCTCCGTAAACTTTTTAACATGAGCATCAAGGTTACGGACTTTGAAAGACATTCTGCATCCCACGTTGCCATAGCTCGTCATGAAAGCCTGAACCCGCTGGCTGCTCACAGCTTTAGTCTTGTGATAGCCCAGAAAGCCGTGAACTAATGCCGTGAAACTGTTCCAAGACGCTTTCTCGGTCGCGGTCAGCTTCTCATTGAATTCTTCACACTCTACGATCTATTTTGTCTTTGGGCCGATGTAGATGCTAGTTTCAACTATTGCCTGCTACAGCCACGGAAAGACATCCTGGAGGTATTTGAAAGCTGCTGACTCATTGTCTAGAGCAGTGAAAAATTGCTCGACGATACCTAACTTGATGTGCGATGGTGCCATCGGCCCTTTTCGAGCGTCAACCGGCAGCTTCCACGTGATCTTCTCCTTCTTCTGCCGAGAACTCGACCCTCTGTTGCCAGTATCTTTTGGGATAGTTTGCGTTGGTGTCCTGGCAGTCCCACAAGTGATGAAAGCAATGTAGATTCATCAAACTACCTTGTTAGACCCATTACTAATGAAACCGTTTTGCAGCCTGATATCGGCTCATAGCCATATCCGCCATACTTTAAAGCACTCAGCACATCTTGACACTGGTGAAGTCCTCTTTGAGGTGCGCAGTGTGAGCCATAAGGAAAGACATCTACTGTCTACGGTTATGAAGAAGCTCAGGAGGCTAGATGAACTGACTATGAATGGGTGCCATTAAGTGGTGTGACAGCTGATTCCTAATGCCTCGAAGACCGGTCACATTGTTGCAGAACCATCCCCTTTCTTTCGACTGGAGAAGTTAGAAAAAGTTGACTACACTTTCTCTTACCTTCTAAGTTTACAATTCTATCCAAAAGTTCCACTTCTACGGCCTAGACGTCAGAACCTCAGTATTAAACTTGGCTAGATTAATGTATCGGATCATATCCTTGAGGTCTTTCTGAATGGGGAAGTATGCCGTTCTCTCCTCAGGCGTATCTGTGAAACGTAAATCTGGATTTGCAATCTCTTCCTCGCTGTCTGACTTGCTGCTCTCTCCTAAAGATGGCTAATACATCACCAGAGGGCTGGGTTTAGAGAGCTCAGGAGAGTGTGCTACTTGAGCAATTGATGGGCGATTATGTAGATACATGATGAGATGCTCTCTCTCTCTCTCTCTCTCTCTCTCTCTCTCTCTCTCTCTCTCTCTCTCTCTCTCTCTCTCTCTCTCTCTCTCTTTCTTTCTCTTTCTCTCTCTCTCTCTGCAATTCGTCGACGTTTGGAATGATTCACTGTGCAGAATTAGCAGTTGCTCGAGTGGCCAGTCGATTCTCCCGCCAAATTCTTGGCAAAACTTAACGGTTCTGTTTTCTCCTCTGTACTAGCGCGTCTACATATGTACCAAAACTATATTAATTAAGAAATGGCATTTCACCCATTACCTAATATCCTGCAAGAAATTCCATCCGATGAGCACCGACTGTTCAACTTGCCTTCACAAGTTCTCGAGCAGGGCTTGCACATGAAATGAGGTGCATGCAGTCTTATGCACGCCGATCCGCCTTTGATATTGCCTGGCCCTGTCGGGCTGCTTCCCGAAATGAAGTACAGAGTGACGTACACGTTCGACACTCCCGAAAGTCCTTAATTAACTGACTCAAAGAGCGACTTCGTCATCGCCCATCACGCCTCCTCAAGTCAAAGAGTGCAGGCGCTGCCTACCACGTGACCCCAGGCTGATCCGGATACATATCATTACAAACGTAGTGTGTGCCGGCTTCCACGTCCGGTCAGAACAAGGCCGCAAACGCGGTGTTCGTAGCAGTTCTAGTCTCACTAGTGGCGCCTGAGCCTCGTAGCACGGCTAGCGATTTGTAGGAGCTGCCCCAATGCTTGCACGTACGCCGACAGTGGCAGTAATGCGACAGCGACGAAGAGCGCCGTGTAACGTTTCAAGTCTGTATCATCCATGATGAAGGCAAGTCTGTGTGACAGCAGCTGACGGTTACAGGCGTTCCGCGGAGGTCACAACGTACACCAACGGCCCTGTGGCCTAGAGCTCAAATCAGCTCCAATGCCGATGCCTCGAGTCTAGGATCCCATCTCTTGCCTGCCTATCTCGTGACGCCGGCTACGGGGTCAAGTTTGTGTGAGCAGTCGCGGTCAGCAAAAGACGGCTCACACGGATGCCGTTTATTATGGAACGCGGAACCGGGCCATAACGGCCAAGCGCTCGTGAGCGTCTTGAAAAGTGAGCCCGCTGTTCTCTACCGGAAAAAGGGCGGATGCTGGGCAAATCGGCAAACCTAGCACAAGGCCTCGGGCATACGTAATCGTACTACGGTAAACAACGATTGTAAGTCATAATCTGGGGCTGGTTTAGCCGCACCGTAGTTTCTATAGAAACAGCACCAGCTAATGAACCCTGCTAGGGAACAACATAAACTAACGTGTTCACATTCAGGCACCAGTACCATTACACTTCTATGACAGCTACTCTGCAGTTATTCCCGGAAGCGTCGCGACGCGCGCCGCCGCTCAGTGTGCGAAACTGTCGTCCGCCCATCGGGCGTCGACGGCCAATCCGGAGAATTTAAAAATATCAACGTACTGACAGCACGAGTTAAGATTTTTGTGGAACACTAGCTAAATTTCGATTTATTATAGGCACGAGGGATACGCGAACCCACTTTGTACACGAATCCGTAAAATCTTGAAATCTGCCGCCAACGAGACTAATCGCCACCGGCTGCGTTTGCACCGCTGAGGCGACGCTCTGCAGCGCTGCCTCTGGGCGATGCTCGTTTTCTCGCTGGGCCTTCGGCTCTCCAGGTCGTCTCCAGCTTTGGTGGCGCTCTGCAGAGCCTGGCTCTGAGGTGTAACGCGCTGAATGTGCAGTCCGCCAGCCGCCTCGCTAGCGCCCCACTAGTGCCGGGTTAACGGATGTGACCAATCGCGAAACTGGATTACATAGATAAGGATGCCGCAGCCGGCATGGGCCAGGAATTTGTGGCGTGTGATAACAATGGTATTATGATGATTGATATTACCAAATAGACTTGTCAACGTTATGGATACGAACTTGTCGAGTTGAGTTATGGGCGCTCTTCGTTACTGCCTTGCTCCACTGCAATCGACATACCGGCTTGCATCGGTGTGTTGTACGACAGTGGCTCCGGTGGCGGCTGTTCTAGTGGGAGTCTCATGGAGACATAGCGGGCAAACGCGGGCGGTAAACGAGACTCTCCATTTTATTACTCTCAATGGGCACATATCTATGGGAGCCCAATCAATCGGAGCAGACGACACGAAATGTGACCTGCATTAGTGGCCTGACGCTGCACTGCTTCAGCGGCTTAACTATTGGCCGCAGGTGAGGCATGTGCATTGGCGTCACGCGCTTCGCTAATTACAACAAACGAAACCGCAGGCGAACACAACAGGTACTGCAACCACAGGTTGCTAGCCTTGATAAAAATTCAGAACTCACCACCAGCATTCTTCGCGATTCGGCTGACACTAGCTCCACTGCGTGCTGCGTTTGTGGCCTTGTTCCGTCCGGACGTGGAAGCCGCACATCGCGTGGAATGCTTGGAATACCAAGCGAGCCGGAAGTCATCTCGCAGCCGCCGCCAAATGAGCGGCGTCTCAGCTCGCGGCTCCGGCCCCCGCGGCGGCTACGGGCGCTTTTCTTTTGCTAAGGCATAATTCATGGATCTTAGCAACAGCAATAGCATCTAGGAAGGCATTTGAAGTACGATAATGAAGCCACAACATGTACGCGCGATCATAACTAATATGAAGGTTACTAGCCGCCGGTGTATCTAACGCCGACGCCGGCGTGGCAGACTCAGCAGCCCAAAGCGATAAGTGTTGAGATTGTACCCAGGCTAGGTTCGGTTGGCTGGGACCAGACGGCTGTAACGAGGGTCACCGGCTAGGCCGGGGTCGGACCTACGGCATGGCCGGATGTGCGGTGACGAGAGGTCACCGGGGCTCTTGGGTAGGAGAAGTTGGCCAAGTAAGTCGTGGTGTTGGAGGCTCCTGGTCTCGCCGAGTTATGCACCTGGATTCGTGCAGGCGTGCTCCGGCGATGCTGCCACGCACGCAAGGGAACGAGTGCCCAAGGCCCGAGCGGAGCTGGATAGCACGCTCGTTGTTGAGACTTGTATATTCCGCGTTCCCTGTGTAGCGTGTTCGTGACCCCCCGTGTATTGGCGTCTTTTGGTGGAAGCTCTCGACTGTGGAAGTTGTCGACTCGGATTAGCCAAGCAGTTACTGAGCCAGCCGGGTCTTGGATGGCGTACGCTCGTACTGTTGGATTCGGAGTCGGTACAACGGCAGGACCGCGGAAGCCGACTGACCAACTGACACGTTTGTTCGCGCTTGCTGCGTCGTCTTGTGCCCATATAGTGTGCTTTGTTTAGGATCCTCCCTGTAGACTTGTTTAGTTCCCCTGTTGTTGTTGGCGCATGCGTGATTATAAAAAGGTTTAACCTGACGGCCGCGCTCGTCTTATCCTAGCTCAGTGGCGTGGCGAGCGGCAGCGTGGTCGGAGTATGGTGGGGTTTGGCAGGAAATAGCCTTTGACCCCTGGAACTCGGCAACGAGATGTCCATAGGCACGTCATTTCTTACGCACTACGTTCAAAAACAGACAGATGTTTAAACAGGTCTTAGTTGTATCTGTAGTTTGGTCGCACAGCAGAGAGACAGCCGATTCCCAACACCAACAGTTTATTACTAACGCACGGAGCCGAAGAGCGCACGGCTCCCCTCGGCCCCTGCTCTCACACGACTCCCCTCCCCTGGTTGACTCCGATGACTCCTCGACCACAACGGTGCACCGGCCGACCCTGATGGTGAATCCACCATCTGGCCACCAGCTGGTCCATGCCACATCAAAGGCGGGGACCACAGCAGTGCACTGGCCGACCCTGATGGTGAATCCACCATCTGGCCACCAGCTGGTTACCGGCCTGTGTCCATACCACATCACAGGCGGACCACAGCTGTGCACCGACCCCTCTCGGTGGTGCTTCTAACAGCTCACCAGTGGCTTATCAGACATACAATACATACATGCGAACTACACGCTCCCTTGACCTTACGGTCACAAGTCAGGAGCCGGCATACAATATATACATACATACGTACATACGAACTACAGTATCGGTTTTCATATACGATGTTCGCAAGAGCTTTGGATTTCGGAAGAGAATTCTGCAATGGACAAGGAACACGCGTAGAACGCTCGGTGTCGGGAGGCGAGACAGTTGGCATTGACCAACTCAGATGTGGCATCCCTATTTAGGCAGGCCCGAAATTTTGCAATTTTTTCGGAGCTGAAATTAGGCAGATTTGCCAGTGTAGCTGACGTGGTCGTCTAGAGGAAGATATCTTTGGAACCGGACACCTAGACTCGTGCTGATGTAACTGGAGATATGCTGCCAGAGCCCATTTCAATGAAGGAATGTTCCCATTTCCGAGTCACATTTTTGAGTCAGGTTTGCCCATTAGTCTCATCTCGACTTCGGAAGCTAGTGTCCCTACGTCGCTCACAGTTGAGGCAAAGTTCTGGAGCCAGGCTTGTCCGCCTCGTACATACAAACTGACACTATATATACTATGTCTTGCTGATCTGCACCGGCCCCACAATCGAGCAGCTTATCGACATCGAGGTTCTGTCACTCGTTTTTAGCCACCTTCGTTTTCTTGCTCCGGCCTACCTATCTGAATTAATTCTTATTCAGGCTCCACCCCTTGGCTCCTAAAGCCTGAAAGTTCCAACTCCCGATTGACATCGCGACATCATCTGACCTGATACAATTAAAAAAGACGCTAAAAACCCATTTGTTCTTCACAGGCTTTTCTCCGTTCGCGTGAATCGTTCTTAGTGTGGTTACGCGTACAGTGCACACGCTAGTCACTAACAGATTGACATGCATTCTTTTCAGCATATGTTGAGTGCCCAGAAAGAGATTTAGCCATCGTAGAACGCTTAATATTTTTAATACTACCGCTATAAAGTATTGCCTCAAAGTTCCCATCACTTGGGTGTCTTCGTCGTAATGCCCTAGCGGGAAGTCAGTCAACTTCCCAAACTAAGATGACGCGATGACGGGAACTTCCAAGTTTGTTCGCGCGGTTCGTCGTCTCGATAGAGTTTCCGGCCGGCACTCGACAGATAAACGGTCGGCAGCGATTGGCAGCAGCGAAAACGGCGCAGCGCGCACGAGCGTGCGTCTGAGTCGTTGAACTCAGAAGCGAGAGGTGTATGGCGGGAAAGGAGAATGGCCGCCGAACGAAGGTTCTTAGTCGCATTGACGAGCGGCTCACACGGCAGCAATATCCGTGTGGCGGTTTCGGCCCCTGCGCACGGCAATTCTCCAGTGCCAGGAAAAATCAACGACCGAGTTTACGCCCGGCCGCCTGAGATTCTAACGAACGAGAGAAACCAAAGGCAGCGAAGTAGAGATTCGCAGCGAAACCAGATACCGGGCGCGAAA
The DNA here is from genome assembly GCA_009760855.2 of Cristatella mucedo. NCBI lineage: Eukaryota > Metazoa > Bryozoa > Phylactolaemata > Cristatellidae > Cristatella > Cristatella mucedo. The sequence continues at coordinate 10,527,287 of WPIO01000004.1, read as the reverse complement.
TGCAATCGGAGACGGTGAAAGCCGCTCTCCGCGATTTTCGCGACGGTCGTGAGCCGTTCAGCGCCAGTGAACGATTGGTGGCTATAGTTTGGTCGCACAGCAGAGAGCCAGCCGATGCCCAACACCGACAGTTTATTCCCAACGCACGGAGCCCAAGAGCGCACGGCTCCCCTCGGCCCCTGCTCTCAAACGACTCTCCTCCAGTCCCCTGGTCGACTCCGATGATTCATTGACCACAGCAGTTCACCGGCCGATCCTGATGGTTAATCCACCATCTGGCCACCAGCTGGTTACCGGCCTGTGTCCATGCCACATCACAGGCGGACCACAGCAGTGCACCGGCCCCTCTCGGTGGTGCTTCTAAGAGCTCACCAGCGGCTTATCAGAGGAGCCTGCATACAATACATACATACGAACTACAGTGGTGGAAAACGAACATCCATCCCGAGCGATTGCAATCGAGCGCGGCGGCCCGACTTTACGGGCGGCGCGCCTCGCTTCCGGCTTTCTGGACGGTGCGCCGAAGTGAGGCATGCCGCCCAGAAAGCCTCTTTCGCCCCTCTTAAAAACTCAAATATAAATATATACGATTCCTTTGTATAGCACCCTAAAAGAACTTTGTCTTTATTCAGGAGTTCACATCTGCCTCGGGGGTCGGTCCCACGACCTCGGTCTTCGAATACATTCGTCTTGACCTTGGTCGACGCGAGCACCTCAACCACTGGGCAAACCAACCAGCGCGGCCCAGTTTGGAATGTAATGTAATGCGATGCGTATCTCCGCCAGTAACTCCACAAAACCGCAGAGACCACGTGGGTGTTACGCATGAGAGCTTTGTATAGCGCACTCACAGCCTAAGCGGCTTTCGGTACGCATTCGGTAGCCAACAGACTTCGTCTCACGCAATAAAAAGAAAGTGGGAAGCAGAGCAGAGCGGAGCGCTCTGCATAGAACGTTCTCGGATCGAACGCTCTTCAGATCAACCCTTTTTTATTCGCCATCTTGAGAGCGCGGAGCTCCTTTTCGCAGGCACGCCGCCCTGAAGTCTATTTGACGCACTAAGAACCCCGGCGTGTACTCCCACCCCCCCTCCGCTGATTAGTAAAGCCTGCGGCGTTGCGCTTGTCGTATTAAACGTTGAATCAGCCTTACTTCAGCTTCAACCTTGTCCGCTGAGAATTTCTCAACAAACCTACAGAAATGAATCCGCTCCCTCGCACTATACCCAGCGGGACTCTGAGGCACCCGTAACAAAGTCTCGCAAGACAAAGGGGCGCCATCAAAAGCGCGCACGCTAGCGACCCCGACAAATGCGCGCTTGACGAAGGAGTAGCAATAAAAATAAATTTTAAAATTCATGACAACCGACTCATCTGGCTTTCTGCCTTTCAAATAAATGACCATTATACCAAGAAGAAACAAATATTTCATGGTATGGCTGGTGTGGAAGTAGTAATAGTGTGTTCAGTTTCGTCGAGCATTACTAATGCTAGTGCTGCTATGCAATAGCAATAATAAAAATCTTAATAAAATTAAATAAATAATAACTGTTTGCAACGGTCGGCCTAAAACACGATTAAAGTTGGCAAATTAAACACGAAATGAACTTGCGAAACTGACACGTGGAGAGTTCAATGTTTATCCATGCGCGGCATAAATATTAAATTTGGTTATTTTTGCGCGACCTGTGACGATCGAGAAATTTGGTTCTGAAATAAAAGATCCAGAAGTAGTCCAAACGCATTCGCCTTATTGGAGGCCTGGAGGCGTCGATATCAACGAATGGAACAGTCCTAGTGGGAGATTACCTTCGAGCTACCGCGAGCAATTTGAGCATATAGTTATACAATAGGCTAACATTATGCTATGCTTACTCTTTTTGTATAGGCATACCCTTTCAAGAAATATGTTTAAAAAGTTGGCATGCATTTTAATGTGACGTGAGCTAGACTATCTATTTATTTTCTCCAATAAAATAATCTAATTGGGAATATCTATATTTCTGAAATTGTGTTTTTTGCTGACGTTTGTCGGCGCGCTTTTGATCTGCGCATTGATTTGTGTCGTTTGTTTCGCGCTTTTTAGTCGTTTCGCGAGCTTTTGTCGGTGCGCTTTCGTCCCGCGCGCGCACGTGCTGTCGGATTTTTGGGCTCTTCGGCTGCAGCTCGGATTGAGGCGTTCTGGTCAGCCAGACCCGCGGCGATACTTCAGCCCCTTGTACGGTAAATTTTTTTCTAAAGCTCCGATTAATTCGGCTCATTCGCGTACGAGCCGGTGAGCATTAGCGGCTTCCGCCTCGCTTGCTATGGCAACGCCTCATGCGGATAAAAATAAAAAATAAATTATAATTCATTTATACAATAGCGCCCCAAGAGAACTTGATCTCTATTCAGGCACTTCGCATGTGCCTCGGGGCTCGAGGAGCCCACGACCTCGCCCCCGACCTTGGTCGGGGGCGAGCACCTTATCCGCTGGACCAAACCAGCTCGGCATCACGAAGTCCTCGGTCGCGAAGTGTGAGCATCTCACCGCCCCCTCCCTCCTGGGGCGCCAACCGAACGCTTTATCGCTACGCCGTCGCCTCCGTGCTCCGTCGGCGATCGCTAACGCCGCAGCGCCAGTCTCGACCGGAGCATCGCATCGTGGCGGAACCTGCGCATCGCCGGAGCGTTTGCCCGGCGCGAAAGAGGCCTCGCAATCGCTAACCGGCTGAACCGGAGACCCGGAGTCGGCGCTCCTATTGTCAGCCCGTAGCGCGCTTGCTCGACGTAGCGCGAGGCGTTTCGCCGAGCTCAGTGAGCGAACTGGCCGCTGCACAGCGGAGCTCGCGCTGCGGAGGAGCGCCACCGCTCGGGCTGCGCTCGCCGCGGGAGGAGCGAGCGCTGTAGGAGCTGCACTGCGAGTGCACAACTCGCTGCGTATCCGGCCTCGTTCAATGTCGATCGATTGCTGCAAGGTGCTCGTTGAAGTCCCCTTGTCCCCCCCACCGGACCCCGGAGGTGCTGAATGAACAGTGCGTGCAGTTTTCGGCATGGCAGCGGCTGTTAAAGATCGGCGGATGCCAAAAGGTCACGTGGGCCGCCGATCGGCTGCACGAATTTCAGCCGCGTCTGACAGGAACGTTGCGAGCGAATTTTCTCCACGGTTGGTTCTCGATTTAAGGGTCAGCCATTGACAAATGTCACCGTCAAAGTTGAAGACTATTCGGCGGTTCCGCGTCTTACTTTACTATACTGCAACCTACTTACATATACTACTTATAAGCGACCAGTCTAAGACCGCGGGATATCGTTATTGTAATAGATTCGTTAAGCCAAAAGTTTAAAAATAAAATCTCTTTCAAATCTGAGACTATTTTAGATTCCAAGCATTCATTTTTAGCGAAAAATTAAGACTAAAATTAACTTAATTTTCGGTATCTTGTTGTTGCTGCATTTGACGAAAGTTGCTCCTACCACGAGTTTCTAAAAGCGCTACGCCGGTCGCTTCATCTGTTGGTTGACTCTCACGTTGTTGCGTGCAATAGTTGCGCATGTATTCGGCATACTCAGCTCTTTTTTTCGGAAAACATTCCCATCAGTGCAGAGAATGTTGCGTACTTTGGGTTGACCTATGGATAAGGTGCTCGCCTCTGACGACCAAGGTCGTAAGCAGAGCCTTGCGGCATACATGAAGCACCCGGATAGTGATACGGTTCTTTTATGGCGCTGTATAAATGAATTATATGTTTCTTTGCTTGTACATTTTCCTCGTTCAGCTACATTTAAAATAGAGAAGGAGAAAGTTTACTAGTTAGTTAACACCCACCTTATTTAAGCTTGACACCTTTTTACTTTGTTCTCTTTCGTGCACTTTCTTTTTACCGCTATCACTTCCCTGCATCTCGAGTGTTTCAACGCATTTCGGATTTTCAGCTAATGTCATTCGCATTTTTATAAATAAACTGTCTGTGCCCTTCTCCCATTGTTCAGTGCCTACTAGCGAATCAGCAACGCCTTCCTTTTATGGGACGAATACGCGAGCTCGCGTTGATTAAAAGTTATTTAGGTTTATGAGTAAAATACTGTGCCGAATTCTGATTTTTGCAAAATTATAAGACGGAATGGCCTACATAAATGAACTTCTGGGGTCAACGTGAGAGAGAAAGAGAGCGAGAGGGAGGAAGAGAGAGATACAGAGCGAGAGGTAGAGGGAGAGAGGGAGAGAGAGGGAGAGAGAGAGAGAGAGCGTAGCTTGATTTTTTAAACGCGTCGTTAATTTTTAAGAGTATCGTGCGTGCTTGAGGGTTAATGCAAATATTCTAGAACGTTCCAGTCACACCAGGACTCGGCGGCGCGTGCTTGGGGCTTGCCTCCGCAGACGGTAGCCGCAAGCTTATTTTTGAGGGGAGGTCCTCACCTGCTCGGCTCCATCTGGCGCGAGCGCTTGCCGCCGGAAGTGGGCTTCAATGTAACATTGACTCGGCCTGTCGTGACACGTGCGCGAGCGCGTGGAGCAGGCGCTCCGATATGCGGACGACGTGCGACGTCTCGTGCGCCGTAAATTAAAAATAAAATAAAAAGACAACCCATTTGGACGGCGCTATTAAAATAACTAAATCTCTATCCAGGCGCTTCACATATGACTTGAGGGCTAGAGCACACGGCCTCGATCATCAAAGACCTCTGGGTCAAACCGAGTCGTGGACAATGCACCTCTCGAGCCTTATAATGCCACGACGCATCGGTATAGCAGGCCAGCCAGAGGGCGATTCACCATGCTGGGGCATATCCGCAGTTAGGTGCGCTCGCATCATCCATCTACACCGCAGCTTTAAGCGGATGAGGTTCGTCTTGCCGTCAACTTCGCCCGGAACAGTTTGAGAACCGCGTACGGTTGGATGCAAAGCAAAGGCGATTCTATCGTTCTAAATTGCAGACAAAAACGCCGAGAGCGTTGCTGTAAGATTAGGAGCTGTCTTCCACAGTGGCTTGCAAAAGATTTAACTAGCTCCCTAGTTCTGTCTCGGCTTGATTAATGTAATTCCCTTTTGGCTGGGCTACCAAAGAAAGCAACTAGGCCTCTGCAGGTGCTATGAATATAGCTGCAAGGCTAGTCTTCAAGTCCCAGAGGTTTGACCTCGTGTCTCCTTTGCTAAAAGAGCTAGGATGGCTGCCGGTTGATCAACGGATACAGAGCTAAGTTCTTACGCTGACTCTCGAGGCCCGCCACGGTTTGGCTCCTCCATACTTAGCTGAACTGCTGCACCAGTTTCAGCCCCCTCGTGCCCTCAGGTCCTGTATGGACAATAAATTAGTTGTTTCATTCCTCCGCTCAAAGACTTTTGGCGACAGAAGCTTTAGCTCTGCAGGTCCTAGACTGTGGAATTCGCTTCCACAATTCTGACGCAGCGACAATAACTCTCTGCTGCCGACTATGGCACATCCTTTTCAGCGGTCCTGAGCTGCTACTTCTGTGCTACTCGCTATCTCGACTGCTCTCCTGACTCTGCTATGCTTCCCACTTTCTCTTTGTCGCGTGAGACGAAGTCTGTTGGCTATCGAATGCGTACCGAAAGCCGCTTAGGCTGTGAGTGCGCTATACAAAATTCTCATGCGTAACACTCATATAGTCTCTGTGGTTTTGTGGAGTTACTGACGGATATATACATCACATTACAAAAGATCGCAGCCTAACATCGCCGTCTCGTAAGAGTATTCAATCGGCTCTCTGGACCTATTTTCCAAGCCTATTTTCATAACTGAGTTCGAGCCATTATTTCCCGTATAAACGCCCTTAACGAACGCCAGTCCGGCTCTTAATGGTTACTCTTCCTGGGCGCCGGGCTCATCTCTTCTTTGTACGACCCCACCCACCCCCCCCCCCAACTGATGGGCGTTAAGCACTTGTCTACGGCACAGCGAACAAAATCGATAAAAATAATATTAAGACATTTTTGTGGCACCCAGAGAGCACACAAGCTTTTTTAGGTACTCCATATGCCATATGCTGCAAAGGAAGTATGCAAATTGGGTAGTGATACCATGCATAATGTCAGGACGCATAAGCACAAAAAGATTTCACATGGCGGGAGCGAATGCTGTGGGGAACAGGTACGTTTTTAGCTTCTTTTAAATGTCGTCAAGTCAGGGGATGTTGTTGCGGTTGGTTGGTGAGGCACAGCTAAACGACTTGAGTCAGGAGTGGGTGGTACGATGCCTAGCCTGGTGGTCAGATAGGTAGGCTGGAGCCAGAGAATGAAGAGACCTAAAAGTGAATGATAAAACTGCAAAGTCACTACGCTGCTTGGTGGAGTGCCAGCGCTAATCGGCGAGAAGCTGTATTGTGTGGCGACTGCGACGTTCACGACAGAGAAGCCTTGCTGATGAGTTTTGCTGCAACTGCAAGCTCCTTACTGTACAGGCCGGATGACCTAAAGAGTAGTGAATTACAGAGAAGTCTATATATGACGCCACAAATGCACGGACTAATTTTAATGTGGCATCACCGTCTAAGCAGGCCCGAATTTTTGCAATTTTCCCAAGGCATACGTGGGCACACTTGATAGTCAAAGCTGCTGATGTGATCGTCTAGTGAAACGTGACTTTGGAACATGACACCCAGATTTCGTACAGTAGCTACAGGAGATATAGTGGCCGAGCTCTTCTTTGGTAGGTTTTCCACTTTCTATGTAACACTAGATTCGCCCATAAGTAATTAAGTTGGTTCCGTCATCATTCAATTTGAGAAATTTTGTTGCAATCCAATTGCGATTGTCAGCAATACATGCAGCAAGGGAGTTGAGAGTTTGACATGCTGGAAGGCAGGGTCGGCTCAAAGTAAATGTATAAAAACAGTTAACATCTTCATCAAAAATGAAAGCTTAGATCGTGTTTGGCAATTACATTGACAGGAGGGAAATTTTAAATATGAAAAAAAGTAGACCAAGCGTAGATCCCTAGGGTACACCATACATTGGTGGCTCATCGGATGACTGCTGCCTTCGACACTAATGATGGCAAGTTTCTTAGGGAGATAGGACCTAAAGCATTGCAGTGCAGTGCCGGTGATGCCCAGGCAAGATGACAGTTGCTCTAGGAGGACTTTATGATCAATAGTATCAACAGCTGCCAAAAATACATCAAAACAAGAAGCAAGTTTCTACCTAAATCTGGGATCTGGAGAAAGTCGTTGTACATGCTGCAGTGCTGCGGGGTGATTAGCCGTACAACCTGACTGAAACTAATTTACTAAGTTTGAAGTTGTAGTAAAAGATTACTTTTTCCATTTATATTAACGGTAGTAGGAGGGCTGAGCAGAACTTGCTTAGGTTCTCCTGGTCTAGTGTTACCTTCTTAATGAGTGGCCGAACAGCTTTTTCTAAAGGTGCAGGGACAACACCTGAGGCTAACGAAAGACATCTATTATCTTAGATATGCAAGGCAGCAGCAAATCAACGCCTCTCAGAAAGAGAACAGTGAGTATAGGGCCTAGTGGGCTAGTAGTCTTCTTAGACTGGGAGATATATTTTGAGATAAGGTCAATAGTGGCAAGCTTAAAGGTAGACATTGAGGTACTACGAGGAATTGAGGGAGAGGGGTCCAGTTGAGATTTTCGTCAGTGCGAGGAGCCTACTGCTATCGAGGAAGATGAGTCCAGTAGGGTACGGTATCTTGGGGATGATTCACTTGATAACTGTCAACCGTCCTCCAGTCTCATATATCCCTACTTGCAATTGTTATTGCAAAAATTACTAAAATTCGTGAAAAAAGGATCAAGAGATATCATGAAAGGGGATATCAAGAAATGAACCCGAGTGCTTAAGCTGCAAACAGTTGACATCGGTTTGTGCTTATGCGTGCTGACACTGTGCATGCTGCCACTACTCACACGTGCATGCTGACCCTGTGCATGTCACCCCTAACCACGTTATTCACGTTGCTTATCAAGCATGATACCACTCACCATTCGATCATGTTTCCTTTGCAGCAAATGTAAAGTGCCTAGAAAGCGATTGAGTTCCCTGAAGGTGCTTTATTAAGTGCATTATTATTATTATTAATATTATCATCGGTTGATCTACGAGTCTCCTGCCATACATATTCATACTTTCCAGTGTGGTTCACTGGCTAGTACTGCACTCTTGTCATTCTACGCCAACCGAAATGGCAGACCGGACTCACAATAGCACTAATCGACATGTGGCCACTGTTTAAAGGAGTATATTATCTAAAAAGTGTCGATTTCATTGATACATATAATATGTATTTGTACAGTACCAACTGTTGTAAAACGTCTTCAATAATTTGAAAAGCTCATCTACAAATATAAGTATCAAGAACCGATAACGGCCACTAAATAAGGCAAAGGCAACTATTACATTGTATCACACATGCACACATGCATACGCACACGCACACATGTATGCAAACGCGAATGCACGCGAGTGCGCCACACACACACACACACACACACACACACACACACACACACACACACACACACACACACACACACACACACACACACACACACACACACACACACACACACACACACACACACACACACACACACACACACACACACACACACACACACACACACACAGAGGTATCAGATAACACAGGGGAACCTAATCATGCTTATCTAACACGTCTTTTTGAAACTTCTACAAGTGCATGACTCCTTGATCAACAAAAAGAGGCACTATGCTGTTTCCAGAGTAATTTTCTCTGGACTTGTCACAGCGTTGAAGCCGAGCAAAGTGCCAACAATGTCCCTGTAGAATTGCAGCCTTTCAGAGCGGCTGCTGCGCAAAGAGGGCAGCAGGTCCAAAATTCGAGGATGAGTAGAATCGATGCTGCTGGCAGAGTCAGTGGCAGCTCCATGCACAAGCATCTCCTCATCGTACTCGAAGTGGATGCCAGAGAGGATGGCCCTGCCTTTGCCAACCGAACACATAACTGCAGCAGCTTGGTCTGCAAAGAAAATTGCAGCAGAGCCGTAATCATTTGGGTTTCCATCGAAAAACTGGCAGCTTAACGGACACCAAACGGTAATCTTAGAGAGCTCATTATCGTTGACGATTTCAGCAGACGACAGTATTTTTTCTAAAATATTTCTGCACACGTAAGTAAAGAAGTAAGCACCGCTGTAAAGGCAACAGTGCTGACGACACAGAAAGGAACACTGTGATTACATAACACTGCGACACGAGTGCAAGCAAAACGAACGGCTAGCATACTATGGCATTCAAAGCTGATTTTAATTGTGAACTAGTTAACATAAAGGACACCATACGACTGGGAGGTAACCACTAAATCACGAGTCCACGAGTAAAGAGTCAACACCAGTGAATGAAGTGCAATGCAAAAATGCTACAAGAACAAAACCACGATCAATGAACCTGTCAAAATATCCGGAAACACAGAGCACACTTCGCAATCTCAAATGCCACAACCAGTATCAACAGAGACAGAGGCAGAGACAGAGGCAGAGACAGAGACACAGGGTAAGGATTTTAGAAAGATTTAACAACCAGCTAACTTCTAGCATGCGATGTCAACGCCCAGTAAGTGCATTTAAAAACAAAGCCGTACCAGCCCAACCATTCCGACAGACTTCGGTCCTCAGTTACCTTTATTTTCAGAATGGAAAAACACGACAAGCTAGGGTTCGCTTCAAAGCGGCCGGCATAAAAAAGGATAGCCTCGAATAGTTGGTTGCTATTTTCATGTCACTCCAACGAGCCACAGCTCTTGTACAGAAGACCCTTCTGCTCAGCCGAAGAGTGGCTTCATGTTAATCAGAGTCAAGTCTGCAGCTCGAAGCGGGAGAACGTGGACACATGCCGTTACAAATGCCCAAGAACGAAGCAGGAAATCGGATTCTTACTAAAACCAAAATGCAACAGCTTTTAAATCAAACCCAAAAGCCACGTTAAATCAAACAAAAAAGGGGAATCCATAGAGTAACAGGGTAACAGAATGCAGTGGGAAGGGTTTTCAGTTGGCTGCAGGTCGTCAAAGACGAATCAAGGTCAAATCGCATTCTGAACAGCAGCAGGTCTGAACATGGACCGTGATGCTGGAAAAAGTTGCCTCGTGCTTGTCCAAGCACGAGGAAAGAGGAATGTGGCACAGGTCTCCCATCATACCGCTAGGCTAAGTGCCATCATACACGTCATCATACCGCTAGGCTAAGTGCCCAGGGGGAGTGATCAATAGCTGCCGTTATGTAGCTCAGTTTCCTGACTGCCTCTGTCGACTAGATGTACAGTGGCAATTTGTGAGAAATCGTTATCGCTAACCAAGCATCATCTTGAGACAAAATCCATGGCAAATGGTAACGGTAGCTATAGACAAATGAGCTCTTTAAGCTCCGGTCCCCCTGCCTGCTGCTGTTCCTGCTTGGACTGTCGGTCCCACTTACTTGATGCTCCAACATATTTGGCCAAGACCACAGCATTGCTGGAACAGCTGTCACTGTTCGGCTGGAAATGACCTCCACCATTATAATAGCAGGAGAACTCGGTGCGGCAATCCGTTCTCTCGACGAGAGGTGCGTGTGCCCCATCTTCGCTATTGTACCTGAATCCTGGGAAAGTAGGTCCAACGCAGCATCCTACAACTCAGATGCTGTAGCTAAATCGTCGAACACAGGTGGAACAAGGAGAATAAGAGGTAGCATTAATCTAACTGCTACGGTACAGCAGGTCGACCACGGTTGAAACTTGAATCTCTAGAATCTGTCCTATCTTGCCGTCTTATCCTTGCAGCTTTTGTCCTGATGCTGATTGTTTCCTCAGCTGCCATCCTAAAGTCTCCAGCTTCTCTTTCATCGTAGCAAGCACTCGGCTTTTGGCTGGCGATTGCATGTCAGTTTGTAACAGGAAACTGCCAAGTTAAGCGATTATTTAATTGTCATTGAGTTCATGTGTTACACGTGGAGATACAAGTAACTTTGGTCCCAAAAAATCCATGCATCTGGTGAATAGCAAACAAACACATAGGATTGCTGTGAGGATGCAATAATAGTGGCAGGAGTAGGTTGCTACCTCCTGCTCACATGGCATGGATACAAAATAAGTCTGCTTAGTGGCTTTTGATTCTCTTCCAACCTCAAATACATCTTCCAGTGATCTTTTGCTGAAGTACTATCAAACACTTCACCTTATTAAGATGTGCTGCATGTGATAAGTACAATCCTTTAAAAAAAAGCATCTCTACGACTGTGTCACACTCTACTTTAGCTAAAGGAAATGATTGAAAAAGCAGTTTTGTGAGTGACCAATCATAATATAGATATAGTTCGAACGATGCAAGACATCAAACAATGATACAAGAGAAGTAACTGGAGAACCCTTTAAACTCTCGTACAAGTCTTGATTTGCTCGATGGACCGAAATGATGTGCAGAATTAACCTTCTTTCTCACAATCCCAAAGAAAACTTGTTAACATCCCAAGGTCACTATTATTTTGCTATTCCAATGATTTGCCCGGATTGAGGGAGTAGTTTAAAACGGTTCTACAATGTTTATCAGAAAAATGCCAATACTTATTCAACCTAATAAGAAATAAACTACTGTGGTGATTTAAAAGCAGACATAGACTCACATTTCAAATTTCACATTGATCCGTAAAATATTGGCTGAGTTATGGATTTTACATGGCTCAAAGCTATACTGTAAATAAAGCTGCTTAAAAGTCACAAGCATGCACCTCAAAAAGCCACACACATGTAACTCCATGTACCGAAGTTTAACAAGTTGGGATACAAGTCGCATGTGATAGATATAATTCATTTGTATAGCACCCTAAAAGAACTTAATCTTTATTCAGCTGCTTCACATAATGGGTACATTTTTATTTGTAGATATGTTGCTTCCTGTTTACTTCCGGGTTAGGCATGGCTTGCACGCTCATAGTTTCCTTTTTGTTTCAAACTAACCGATGCCATTTCTAACATGCTTGTCTGCTGGAAGGTACCCTATGTAACCAAAACTCGATTGAGACATTCTTTTGTATTTTATCGACATCTACCCTCAATATAGAAACACAGGCTGCCAACTTGGCATGCACAATGTACAGGCACAAAAGGAAACAGCTGATGCCCACGGGCTGTTTTGCAGGTGCGTGACCAAAACCCTTCTTACCATCAAAGAACCTTAGTGGCCTTGATCCCTTTACTTCCAATTCAGTCCTTGCTGCAAATTCAATTTCTCGACAACCGAAGTAGGCACCAGCACAGATGCCCAGATAGGCACCACCACCATTCACATATGAAGAAATGAGAGTGGTGCCCTGTTCACCCAGTGATTGCAGGTATCCTCTATCAAAACCTCCTCCAATGACAAGGAGGCGAGTGCTGGCAGGCCAATGACCTGCAGAAAAATTTGCCAAATTTTTGACAGGCACTGGACTCGAACATGAAGATTGGTTCGACGATCAAGGTGGATGCTTCTACTGAACTGTAGTCATTTTGGTAAGGAATCCAACTGCATTCAGACAATGATCGGCATCACCACATCTGCCGGCGTACAGCATGAGGCAGACATAAATCCCAGAAAGAATTAGAATTTCAATACATCGCCCAAAAGGATTGCAAGCAACGTCTTCATAATACCGACTCAAATAATATCCGAAAAAAGTGTAATTTAGAATTAAATGCGAACAACAGCAGCAGGTTAAGAATACGTTGCCATCGTCTGATGTCCATGCCACCACAGCAGCTGAAGAAAAATTCGTGTACCGGTCGCTGAGCGAGCACACATTAGTATTTTAAAGCACATAACTTGGACTACACACTGCCAGCCGTTAGTGATACAAGTTCGCCCAGTATGGGCCTACACAGCCTTCTCTGATATCTGCCCGGCAAAGCTGAGGCACTTGCCAGCGGATCATAGCCTGATGGTCAATTGGGAGTCGACACTGCACTTCCTACCAGCCCCACGTGACTCCAGTGACCTTAACTCAGGCAAGAGACATAAAAGGCTTCTTACCTTCTCTGATTTCTTCTGCCGAAATTTCCCTCACAGGAATATGCCATTCTTGTGTAATTGAGGGCAATGACTTCATAATCATCTTGAGCGACTGCTCACTGATTCCATACCCATTATAAACACGGATGTGCTGCGATAGCCTCCTGACTGTTTCCATGTTAATTTTCCGGCACCTAAGCAGAAACTAATAGAAGACAACAGGCACGTAGGGTACTAGTCAGACCGGCTTAGGTACATGCAAATAACGGAGTACCCGAAACGATACCAACGCATGCTCAGACAAATCTAGCCAGCTTTTGGCCAACATAACTTTATGAATATACCAACACGTTCCTTCAGCCGAACTGAAACACTTCTGTGCCACTAGCAAACAATGCTCAAAGCCATGATACATAGTTTTGAAGCAGCAGCTTCTAGAAGCATTGCTATCAGTAGCTGTGCTAACTCAACTCTTTCTGGCTTGAAATGCATTCATCAACTTCCAAGAGATCAGAATCTACATTGTTTCTGACTATTGATGAGCGCGTGCACAAACCTACATACACATGCACACACACACACACACACACACGCATACACACACACACGTTCTGGCACAACCTGGTTACGGCAATCGGAGCAAGCACCATCTGTTGATAGGCAGCAGTGTGGCCACACATTGAACTTAGTAAAAGCCAGTGAGGCACCATTATTAAATATGCTATTTCACTGGACTCTGCCTTGCGGCTGCCCAATTAGATCCCCCTGACACACACACACACACACACACACACACACACACACACACACACACACACACACACACACACACACACACACACACACACATACATAGGCATTCACTCACAGACATACATATATGCACTTGAATACAGATAGCCATGCACATTTAAACTAGTATATAATAAACAACACTCTTAAAGATAGGTAATTCTTCTACAACGGCCACCAAGAAGTCAATCTACTCTCAGCAATGCAGACTTAGGAAGTCTCTCTGCTTGTTTTGCTTAGTCTTTCGGCAGCGTTCGATGCTACTTATCCCTGAGTCCTTCTCGAGCGCCTCTCATCTCGCCTGGGCATCACTGGCACTGCACTGCAATGGTTTAGGTCCTATCTCAGTGGGAGGCTCCCTAGTATTGATGCGAACAGGCAAAGATCATCCGAAGAACCACTAAAGTACATTTCATTAAAGTATGGGGTACCTCAAGGATCAGTGCTTGGTCCGCTTTTCACAATTTATACTCTACCTCCTGCAGATGCAATCGCCAAACACAATCTAGGCTTTCACTATTATGCAGATGACATACAGGCAGTGATAGGCCAGCAGATAAGGTGCTCGCTCTTCACAACCCAGGTCGTGGGTTCGAATCCTGCAGTGGGCGATCCTTCATTGCCAATTGCAAGCCTTGGTGATAGCCTTTAAGGCTCGTCTACTTATATAAAAATGAGGCTGTTAAATCAGCTAATATTTATTAATTATTTTATTCATAGTTGTACTTATGCTTTGATTCATCCCAGCCCACGAGTGGCGTCGAAATCTCTCTACTCACTGGCTGCATGTATTGCTGACATCCGCACATGTATGGCAGTAAACTTTCTCAAACTGAATGACGATAAAACCAACTGGTTATTAGCACGGTAAAACCAAGAGTGACTCAGGAATTGGAAAGCATAATGCTCAAAATCGGCTCTGCTAGCACATCTCCTGTTGCATCTGCTCGAAATCTAGGTTAGGTGTCCTGTTCCAAAGGTGACCTTTCATTATACGACCACATCAGCTCTACAGCCAAGTCGGCCTAAAATCAGCTATATAACATTGCTAATATGGGCTTGCTTAAACAGGGATACAACATCCAAGTTGGTCCATACATTTATGACATCTTGCCTCGACTTCTGTAGCTCGCTGCTTGCTGGTCTACAGACCTGTGCAATCAGGTGCTTACAGTAGCTGCAAAACTCGTGCAGCTATAGCTTGCCTGTCGTGAGCAGCGCAGTAGCCACATCACACTCAGCAAATGTACAATGCGCCTAGAAAGAGATTCAGTTCTCTGAGGGCACTTTATCAAGTGCATTATTATTATTATTAATACACCGCTTGCTGCTGGCGAGCACTGGTTCCCAATCAAGCAACACACGGAGTTCAAAGTTCTGCCACTCCCTTTTAGGTCCCTTCATTCTCTGGCTCCAGCCTACTTATCAGAGCTACTCTCCCACCAGGCTAGGCATCGTACTACAGGCTTTTCTGATTCGAGTCGTTAAGCTATGCTTAAATTTTCACAGCTCACTTACTGGGTCCTTGTGATTTATCCTTAGTGGGCTTATGCTGTACATGTTGACATTGTGCATATTACTTCGAACCATATTATGCCTATTGACACTGTGCATGCTCTTTCTGGCTTGAAATGCATTCATCAACAACTACTAACGATTCGATCATGCTTCCTTTACAGTGCCTAGAAAAAGATAGTTCTCTGAGGGTACTATATAAATATATTATTATTATTATTATTATTATTAATCTACAAGATTGGGTTGAAAGGAAAGTGGTGCAAGTAAACAGGCAGTGCTGTCTGAAGGTGACACCTTCAGACAAGTTGCATGCTCGTATGCACAAAACAGCAATTTGTACAGACGAACTGCCAGCACCGGCCCAAGGCTAGAGCCTCTCGACAAGCAGGGGCTGAGATACCGAGACTCTTCAGAAATGAAAGGTACCCATATCGTACAAAGCACCAGGCAAGCAGGACGACAAATTGGATCAGTCAACGAAGCAGTGCTCAGGAAGGAGCGCAACATGCCCAAGCTTTTCAAACGGTCAAAGGCCTCGGCGATGGCTGTCAGCAATGGCTTTTCACTGGGTATATTAACCAGCAGCCACTAAATAGTGCAGGACATGGGCTACCGCTAACCCAGGGAGCAAGCTACATACCAGCTCGATCACGTGAGCACCACAGGGCAAAGACCTAAGCAGCTGAGCCAGGGGCAGGCATTTTCCCTCCTCCCTACAGCAGGGCGACGATCTGGGCCACCCCCTATTCCTACGGGGGGGGGGGGGGAGGAGAGCAACCGTCACTAACGACATTATGTCTTGTTGCCATCTCGCTGGTGAAGGCATGCCCCACAGACTGGATCGACGAGGATTCATCCTCGACTGCACAGAGAAATGGTCACGTGAAAAGAATAGCAGCCGAATGAAAAGGAAATGCTACATTTATTGTAACAAATGCGATGGCAACGCAGCTGCAACGTAGAGTACCATAGATATCGTAGCTGCAGTGAACAGTGCCACGGCTACAGCTGAGCCCAAGGCCCCGAGAGAGGGAGCAAGAGAGCTAGCTACCACGGCTCAAAAGAAAGTCTACGGCTCCGGTCCTTCACCACCAGGCACTAGCATAGTGATGTTATTCCCATTGAGCAATATCGTGTCCAGCTTGGTCATGCGGCGCCCCTCGGAAGTGTTCTCAAACTCGGTGACGTCCTCAAGAACCATATTGACAAAGTCATCGAAACCCAGCAGAGTTCCTACGATCTCTTTGTCATTCTTCATGATAATGTGGATGCGAGAGCCTATGCACTTGTCCACGAGCTCGAGAGGCAGCAGCTGGGACGGACTTGCTAGTGACGTCGACATAGTACTACTGACGGTGCTGTCTAAAAACGGAGCATCATTTAGCGTGATGAGTTTGCCAGTAAAAACCGCTTCACTGGAGGTACTCGAGAACGTGCAGCACACCAAGTGGATGGCATCGCAAACGGCACGGGCCGGCAAGCTAGCTAACATGGAAGTGGCACAGCAAGGGTAGGGTAAAACTTTCACGCAACAAGCGGAGAAAACCCTCGACCGTCGCTGGGGAGGGAAATGGTTTGGCCAAGTGCTCAAGGTACTTGCACCAACTAAGGTCAAGGTGACTGTATTGGACGAACGTGGGGTTGAGCCCCGGCGCATATGTGAAGCACCTGAATAAAGAGATTAAATTCTCTTAGGATGCTATACAATGAATTATATTTATTATTTATTTACTTGAGACTAATCAAGGCGGTGCAGCAGCAAGTCTTTTCTCAGAGGCAGGGCCACTAAAAAAATATTACCCCTGCCTCCTCCCTCTGGGCCATGCAGCGCATGGGGGCAGGGGACACAGCACACGACAGTTGTTTAGCAAGGGCTGGCATGCATCGATCCCGAATTTCAGAGCACCTGTCGGTCACCAGGGCGGCTCTCACGGGTCGGTCGATCCAGCTGTCCACCAGACGCTCGCACGCAGCGGATGCTGGTGCAGCACAAGCTGAACATTGGCATTTGGTGGGCCCCGACGCACCTGCCGCTATCAGTTTGAAGTCTGGCTGCTGAGTGGGTGCTGGCACGACTTCCGGGATGCAACCACAATCACAGCTCGACTAAGGTTTAACCGACGGAATTCGGCCTAGAAGCATCCCACTGATGCATTCACCATTTGCTATACTGGCAGCTGAAGAAACACGGCAGCAGAAAGCATTTCGTTATAGTCACAATCAAATGTATATACACGTAGTAAGGTAATAATAGTACTATGCTATAATGCCACCTACAGTAAAAGGAAAACTGTTGAAAAAACATCACCCGTTGAATCAGTGAGCACGCATACCCACCGGTTGACCTCAGCATGTGACTGAGGAGCAGCCGTGGTTAGCACAATCAAGCCTAGGGACATAGCAGAGAGGGGTGAGGTGAAGGGGTGTGACAGTCTTCAGCCACCCCTTGGCCAAGCTGCTCATATAAAACAGGCATGCCACCTGCTAGAAATTGGCAGGCTTGGGCAAGGTCAAGCCCCCCTAATGAAGTCGTAGCAGTGGCTCTATACAAGCCATACTGGAAGCCAGGCTCATCAGCTTTGACAGTAGAGCACCGACATATCTATAAACGGGCCATATACATGTATATGGTCATTAGCACAGTGAAAAGTGGTTGTTAATAAATAGCACAATGAATAGTAGATAAGAATGCAGCTGGTTCATCTACTGCCACAAATGCAATCGATTTGGGCCAAAAAGCTCACTGAGCCACTTGTACGGACAAAGAATTGCTCCACGAAACTCACAGCATCCAACCGCATGCCAGGACAGATATGCTATCTGTCAGTAGGTACAATTAACCGAAGGAAGTGATGAAATAAACAGATCACGTCTGGCAGAAGCAAGTAAACCATACACTGACGTCAGATATACTACGGGCAATTCACCACTTATGCAGATATGCTTACATACATTTCGGAACCCTGCAGCATAGTTGAGTCCATCGACTAAATTAACGGCTTAAGTAAACCCCGGTGGGCAAGGCAGCCTCTTATCCCACACTAGCAGCTGGCTACCATTAAAATGTTTTATAACTAAGCAGTCAGCAAACTAAATTTTAATAACAATAACAATAAAGCCTGTATACCACGATTCCCAAGAGAATCAAACCTCTTTCTAGCCCCTTTACGTATGCTGAAAAGGAAGCATGTCAACTAGTTAGCCGTAATACTAGCAGTTTTCAAGAATAAAGGCACAAATAAGACAATTCACTCCGACGGAGCAAAGCTTGTGAAGAACAGGGAAGTTTTAACTTTTTTTTTGAAAATCGTCAAATCGGAAGATTACGTAATATCAGTCGGTAGTAGGTTCCGGGCTTTTGAATCAGACGAACTGAAGGTACGGTCTCCAAAGGATTTGAAGTTTGCTATAGGCACAATCAAACAGCCTGAATCAGTAGAGCCGGTGGCTTGATGGGAGGCCTGATTAGGAGTAATTTAGATACAGGTAGGCTGGAGCGAAAGAGTAGTGACATAATCTTACAGTCGTAGCTACTTGATAGAGAGCCAGTGCAGTTTGGTGAGAAGTGGTGTAATATGGCAGTTTCGCAGTTAACGGCAGAAGTACGGCGACCATGTATAGCACCAACAGTAAGCATCTTAGTGCCGAGTCCGGATGACTTATACGTAGCGAGTCACACAAGTCCCACGATCGTAGCAGCATCACGAGAGACCTTAGCAGCTCTGCTTGCGGCTCAGTTTTTGTTGAACAAAGCCTTTATTATGGAGTTTTCAGTACTTGCTCATACATCTAGAAACGGTAAAGGGGCTTCCTTAGCAGAATGTCGTTTGCATATACGATATCTAAAGAGGTGGGCTCATATGACACCCCAGACCGTCCGACAAACACGCCCATCTTGGCACGGCCGCTTCGGCTCTTGCGTCCGAAGTATTGCACAAGTGTCCGTCAGACAGACCACTGTGCCCAGGGTTGGATGCTGTTGCTCAGCATAGTCAGGAGCCTAATAGCCAATCAAGTTTACAGTTTCTCTTCATATAACCTTCCAAAAATTCACGGGTACACTCGAAAGTACCTAATTACAGAATGGTAACGAGAATCTAAAGGATAAAACGCATGAGCAAAGCTAACCAGCGGCGGCGGGATCGGATGTTTACCGACCCGGCTTCGCACAAAGAAAGCACACATAGTTAAGACAGACTCTTCTAACACAACTGCTGTTGCTCCAGGTAATCCCAACCAGACACGTACTGTATAGGATGGCAAACGGTGACGCCGCTACGTAGAGCGCGCGTGGCGGCCGTGCGGCCCAGAAACGCGATTACTCTGGACTGCGGCATCGCCTCAAAGTTAGACCTCACAAAAAGGAAGTAATAGGTAGAACGTAGTTTCAGTCCCAAGGGCCCAAATGGAAAGAATAACCAGCAGCTTGAAAAGGACCTCAGTAGCATGCATCGTTCTCCACGCGGCCGATGCAGGCAATGCGACATCATGAGGCCATGGCGCATACCTAGACCAACACACTAGCTAAGTAAAAAAAATAGGCGACTTAAAACAAAATCGTAACTACCTTAGGTGACAGCAGTTCTGCACAGCTTGTGCTAGAGGGCGGAACGCGCCACGAGCCTGAGAGAAACCGAAAACAGGCGGTCAGGAAGTACAATGGACGTTCATAGCGAGCGATGTATTGTGCGTTCCTCTGAGCTTCAGCTCAATCCTTCCTTTCAAAATTCGGCCGAGGCATGCAAACGCAGTGCAATCCCGCACCGTGGTCTACATTTTTACCCGACTATGGTGCTTTTATGATGAACACAGGACTCAATATGTCTTTAATAATCAGGTTCCAACGCAACCAGGCACACGCATAGATATGCTGGGCATCCATCTGTGGGCGTAAATGAGAGGAAAACTTACTTGTTTGAACTTCCTACAAGATGGAAAACCGAAGCAGGACGCAAGAAGAACAAAGATAGGGCAAAAGCAGGGCGAATATAAACTAACCGTGTAAATGCGGTTTAAGGCCATCTTACAGCTAGGCTGAACGCTTTGCGGCGTATACTCTGCATCATAGTTTGTGTGAGAGCTTTATTGGATGTTATTCTCCTCAGATTTCTTGTGGGGCTGTTAAATAACTGGCTGTCAATCCCATTATTGCTGTTAAAAGGTTTGTGTTGATATTTTGTTAATATTGAAATCCGGATAAGAGCGTGGTGATAGGTGCCATTACCCACAACAAAAATTATGTAATAGCGCGTTACCGGTTTTTACATATAATAAAGCCAATAGCAATAATATAAATGTCAGCCGAAATAGCTCAGTTGGGAGAGCGTTAGACTGAAGATCTAAAGGCCCCCGGTTCAATCCCGGGTTTCGGCAATCCGGAGCTGACAACTTTTTAATTTTAATTTTATTGTACGTCGCACAGAATGTAAGTCAAGAAGCTGAAAACGAAAAAGCAGTTTTGACAAAATATTAGTAAAAATCACCGTATTTAGTTTTCTGAAATCAAATAACATTCGAACCACGTTAGGAGAATTTAATTAGTGAGAGAGGTGTGACATCACAGTGTCTTCCTTATTTTTCTTTGCTGACAGCCTACCTATCCGATCTACACCCTCACCAGGCCAAGAATTGTAGCACTAGCTTTTCGGAATCTAACCGTTTAACTATTACTCCTGCGACTCAAATACTTTGGAGTCCGTGCCATTAGTTCGTATGCACCCAAATCCTGGAATATATTTCCGACTTGCGTCATGACTTCTCCTGACTTGACCACATTTAAAAAGAAACTAAAAACGCATCTACTTATCACGGCATTTGTTGGGTCAATGTGGTTCTTTCTTTACGAACTTATGCGTGCAGACACTGTGCATGCTGCTACTAAGCATATTTGCATGCTGACCCTGTGCATATCACCCTTAACGATGGTAGTATGCTTGTTGTCATTGACCATGCTATCACTAACCATTCGATCGTGCTTCTTTTACAGGAAAGGTAAAGTGCCTAGAAAGCGATTGAGTTATCTGAGGGCGCTATATCAATTGTATTTTTATTACTAATACGTGTCTTGGGATGCCAAGCATTTGTTAAATCCGGCAACCGTTTCAGGTACATACCTTTTCTGCCTTTTGCTACTTGCGCTAATAAAAGATAGGGCCTGGTCAAAGCTTAGGAATATGGCGAACGAACTTCCCACACTCAGGTCACGGATTCGAGTCGAGCAGTAAGCAATACGGCGTTGCCCACTGCAAGTGGGGGCGCCGATGGCAGCCAAGTCTCTACTGCCACCATCTAAATGAGGCTGTGGAATCAGGCGAACTTTACCTTATATTTTAAACTTTGGTGCTGCGTAATATTCGCGTCCTCTCTGATCCTGAGAACTCGGATGACGCTTACGAAACTCTAAGGGAAACGCTTTTAAAACCAAGGTAAAAGGTTAATAAATAGTCTTAGCAACGCCGTAGCTGGTATTTGATTCTGAATTCATTTGGAAGTTATCTGAAGTAAAACCAACTGGGTTGGGTGCGTCAGGTGGCAATATTAAATGCGAGAAAGCGACGAGCAGGATAACCAAAAGATTCTGGAGACATTAATTTACCACCTAGTAAATCCCACTGGTAATCGGGAACGACCACAGCAGTAGCACTCTTTACGAATCAAGCCTGGCTGCCCTAGTTTCACTCAGGATGTGGGGTCCGGATTAATAAGGCTCTAGGCGATCCGAACCCGAACCTAAAAAATGGCTATCCTGCTATCTTTGGCTCTATACAAATTTACAGTAACTTAAAATTTACAGTGTTTAGTGCTGCTTTCTAAATGCTACAGAATATGGTAAATACTTTCTTTTGATCCTGCGTACAATGTCAGAAACATATTACGTTTATTTGTGCCACCATACAAATGCTTTATTATTATTATTTTACTAAATGATGAAGAAATCGAACTTCTCTTTAAAAGTCAGATTATTCACCAAGCCAAACTAAAGTTACCCACGTAGAACTTTTAATCGGAGGTGCGACCTAGAGAGACCAAGTGTGCTATAGTTTTTCCATCCGGGAGTATTCTTAATAATCGATTGCATTTAGGACAATTATTTCCAGAAGAATGCTTGTGCGATCAGTCATTCTATTTTCTCTATCTATGGTAATTGGGCAACTTGCCTAGGTGTCATCAATTTTTTTTAGGCTACACTACTGTAATTTGGTTCTGGCAGGATTTATAAAAAACACTATTAAGCCTCATTAGTCTACATTAGTAGTAAATATAGCCGCTCAGTTTTCGTCAAACTTGAAAATTAAGCCGAACCATGCTTACGCTAAAGGACTCATCAACAGTTGCTAACTCTCTGTGTCTTATCTAACTTTTTCTCTCCATCTGTGCTCATTAAAGATCACGGAACAGTACCAACACTGTTTCTATTTACTTTATTTTAAAACTATGACTACACAGAAACCGAACTGATGATATAATATCCACCGTAATACGTAAATATGATATCCTTACTATTAGAGAAGAGCAAAATATGTAGCTGAACCATTAGTCAGAAGTATACGCTTCACATTCCAAAGAGATGTGGTATCGGTTGAAATAAAAAATGATATCATGTATTTTCTGAAGTTGAACCACCTACCAGTGAGCCCAAAGTGATTTATACCACATTGTGCAAGAGCTTTGGAAAAACTAAGAAAGCACTGAGCTGGACTAGCCTCGCTACACGCTTGTCTTTCGCAAGGTCATATTTACAGTTGATAAGATATTAATTGAATCATCATATCAATCCATAGACAGATTTTTTAGGCGACATGCACTTAGTTCATACCGAGGCTTTGTGGTTTTATTTAATTGATGACACTGCCCCCGATCGCTGTACGAGTGGGCTGTGACACTCGATGTGGTAAGCAGCCCGGACGTGCTATCAGTGTTTGTTTTGACAAGGGAGTCGGGGGACTCTGGTGGGCGAGAGGAGAGTTGTGCTTCGCCCTGCTCCGTGTGGAGGTGGATTAAACTGGTGGTGTTGCACGTCGGCTAGCGTTCTGTGCCATTCGCGACGATAATTCAGACTACAGGCTTGGCGTCGAGCATGCCTGGCACCTGGATGCTGCTGGCCCGGCTGCAGTAGTCCCGCCCCATCCTTGCTGGGTGTTGGAGCGGATGAGGCATTATCCAGAGGGCCTACGGCTTTGCAGACCTCTTGATTTGCAGGCGCGTCTTTTGGAAGAAGAGAGGTGATCGAGGCACAGAGCGAAGCGATGTTTGCTTGAACGTTTGTTAACATGCAATCGCGTAATGATCGGCCGTCTTACTTCGATACTCGCTCGTCGGCTTTGTCAGAATCAATCTTGCATAGTTTGTGCGAGGCTACAGGAAATCACTCGGTAAACAACGCTCTGGCTTTAGCTCGTAGTATATTCGGCTTAGCCTCACATTAGCCATCACTTAGCCTCACACTTAGCCACACACCCTCACGAAATTGAAAGCGTCGTTATAATAATTCAATCAAATCATAAACAGATGGCGTTCAAAGCAAGCCTAGCTCACTGTTGTAGGTCCCACGAATGACACTAACAAGTTCAGGCTCTTTGTATCAGTTAGGAAGTAGACAGAGTATTATGACTGCCCGCATTTTAAAGAAAATAAATAGCGTAGACGATGACCTTCTTCGATGAGCTTAATGAGCTAAAGTCACTCCGCCACCTTTGAATCCTTTCAAACTATGCCTAAGCAAGGCAGGCGGAAGCCAACACTAAAAGTAAATAATCTCCGAATCTATTGACATCGTTCCTTAACCAAGCGTCTACTGCGTCTTTAAAAGACAAACCGCACAGGAGGGGAAGCCCCGAACATATTTGTATCATGTCATATGGTCGCATCAATGTCACAACTGGACATACGTAGTGTTGCCATTGTGACAACTAGAAGCTTATAGCTTCGAATTAGTACGTTTATTTGTTGGTCGAACTAGTCCGCATGAAAGCCAGCATTGGATTTACAGAGAAATAATTTCAACGTGGTCGCAAAAGAAACTCATCCAATCCAAATTGGAGCAAAGAGTTCGATCAAAAGCATTCCTGTTAAGAGACAAATCATCGAACATATCAAGAGATCTGAGCGTTCCTTTGGAATATTGTACTGGCAAAAAACAAGATAGAAGGACCGTTGTAAGGTCTCTTCCCACCTGCTTGACTGCAAAGCAGTTTCAAGGAGAGAGAGAGAGAGAGAGAGAGGGGAGAGAGAGAGAGAGAGAGAGAGAGAGAGAGAGGGAGGAGAGACTGAAAGAAAATGAGAGCAACAAGGAGGCAGAGAAAAATGAAGGAAAAGACAGGAGCATAAGAGGTAATGAACATACCTGCATATATCTTTTCTTCAGCTTTTATGACTAAGAAAAACTGACCGACTTCCTCTGCGAGTAATATGGTGATTATCTCAATTGACAGCAAATTAAATGAGATATTTGATGATTAGAGGGCTGTTCTTAGGCTCGTGATCGACTAGTGACTCTCTGTATACAGAGAAGAATTACAGTATAAAAAATAGGGATGAAGGAGCTGATTGCAACCTTATCAAGAGTGCTGAAAATGAAGGTTTCATCAACATTTTGCTTTGACTTCCGAAAGTTTGATTTCTGACCTCTAGAGCATCATCATTAAGTCAACACAGTGAAATTTAACGTAAACCATCACCATTTTTAACTCCATAAAGCCACAAAGACTAATGGATGTTATGCAAGAAAGTTGTCTACAGTCCACTCAAAGCCTAAGCAGCTTTCGCTATCTATGCGGTAGCGAAGAGGCTTCATGTCGCACAAAAAAGAGAAAGTGAAAAGCAAAGCGCGGGACTTCGGAAGCCGAATGACCAACTAACACGTTTGTTCGAGCTTGCTGCGTCGTCTTGCGCCCTTATAGTGTAGTTTGTATAGAACCTTCCTCTTTAGACTTGTTTAGTTCCCCTGTTGTTGTTGGCGCATGTAATAATAAAGAGGTCTGACCTGACGGCCGTTTGTCTTACCCTAGCTCAGCGGCATGGCGGCCAGCTTCGTGGCCTGATTATGGCGGGGCTTGGCGAAAAATAGCCTCTGACCAGTGGAACTCGGCTACACTTCTGCCTGGTGGACCCTTCCAAATGTAGAACCAGGAAGAGCAAGCCTCCCATCATGTATCCGCACATTACTTTATCCATTCCCCCAGCATCATACTGCCCTGACTTTTCCATCCCACCCCTCCTGATGGGAATCCGCCATCTTCAGAAGAACAGAAATTCAGAAAGATATGGCAGATTCAGATTCCAATTTCACAGATGCTGCTTATAAGAGAAAGCCATACTTTCTCAATCAAAAAGACCTGATCAGAAACCTTGGTTCAACGAAATCAAATGCTGAGACTTTCGAAGCATAACCAATAAGGAGATAATACTTATTTTAAACACCAAAATTGTGCTATGCCCGTCAAACGGTTTTTCCTCGATAGTTTGCTCGTACTTCGGCGCCGGTCATCAAATGTTGTTTTCATGTCGCTTTGCACATCAAGCTTCCGAAACATATGTTTTAACCGCACAGACTGAGTCACTGAGTCACAGCCGTTTGTTCTCCAACCAATACAGTCGTAAGGTACTCGTGTGGGCCCAATGCAATCTCGACTGATTAGGCAAATGTCCAAGCATCTTTGTCTCTTAAGCGAATTTCAAACGGAAGGCGTGTGTAGCACGCTAGATTAACCAGCATGTTTCGGACAGTGTGGTGGCTATCGGCCGCTTAACTGTCACGCCTGCCTACTTTCAGCTACGTAGTATTGAAAAAATTGGGACGTTCTAGGACAGTTATACCAAATCCTAGATGGTCCATCTATTTGTCACATCCTGCCTCGACTTCTGCACATTCACTACATGTTGACCTTCCGGCCAGTGCAATCAGGTGCTTACAGTTGGTGCAAAACTGGGCAGCCGGGCTTGTCTGTCGTAAGTGTCGCCGTTACCACATTACATCACTTCTCGCCGACCTGCACTAGCTCCCCATAAAGCAGCGTCTGGACTTCAAGATTTTGCCACTCACTTTCAGGTCCCTCTATTCTCTTCAGGTCCCTCTATTCTCTTGCTCCAGCCTACCTATTTGATTTACTGCCCAATCAGGCTAGGTGTCGTACCGCCCTTTCTTCTGACTCAAATCTTTTAGCTATGCCTCGAACCAACCTCAAATCCACTGGAGACCCTGCCTATATTTCGGATGTTCTCAAAGCCTGGAACTCACTTCCGAATGACGTCACGACATTCCCTTACTAAGAGACAATTAAAAAAGAAGCTAAAACGCACTTGCTCTTCACAGCATTTGCCGGGTCCCTGTGCATTGTCCTCAAAGTGCTAATGCGACTTGACCCAGTGCACGGTACCGATAACCATACTGACATGCTTCCTTTACGGCATACGTAAAGTGCCTAGAAAGAGATTAGGTTATAGGAGATCGCTTTAGAATGTTATTATTATTATTATTATTATTATTATTATAACCTGAATTTTAGGGTAATACATAGCCAAAATTGTGCTGACGCATCAGAGCTCTGGCAGGTCTCTTAACTTAAAAACGGACACATGCTGCCCATCAATTAGCCAGCAGGCTTAGCTGATGCAAGCGATGTGGTCAGCCTTAGCTCTGCCACTCCCGGCGTAGGCATCGTCTCGCTGAGTTGACTCACTAGCTGACCGCAAGACTGTCTGCTCCGTACCTACTCATTCGTCTCTCTCTCTCTCTCTCTCTCTCTCTCTCTCTCTCTCTCTCTCTCTCTCTCTCTCTCTCTTTCTCCTGCCACCAGGGCTAAGCGGAAGTCCTCTTCTCTGACTGACGTCGGCCTGATTAGTTCTCTTCTATTAAAGATTCCCTAGATCCCAACAACAGCGTCGAGAGCAGCCCTGGCCACAAAATGCCAGCGCTGGTTTGCATAATTTTAGCTGCACAATCAACAACCACTCAAAATGTCCAATCTCATATTAGTCAGCACTGCAATGCACTTTTGACACAATTGCTGAACGACTAGACGATGATCCACTTAAATAAAGATCGTGCTGATGTACGTCGATACATTCAAGAGGTATACTCGGCGTTTGCCATAAACGTCACCAGCTTTTAAGTGCGTAGATTAATTCTCTCTAAACAGCACGCACACGACAGTACGCAGAACTCCGAAGCTGGCTCACAAAGACGCGTATTCTCGCAGGCGCCTACAGCCCTTACAAACGCAGTCGCTCTCCCCTACGCCTGCGTTCGAACTCCCCTTCGCTCCCTCCCAGCCACAGCTCATTCCCGTGGGTTAGCGGAGGCAAATGCCGGCCTGTGTCCAAGCCACAGCCGCCAGGCCACAGCTGGGCACCGGCCGGTCCCTAGGCAACATCCACCAGCTATACGACCCAGGGTAGGTGGAGGACACTACCGGTCTGCCTACACCGGCCGAGCGCCGGCGTGCCCCGTGATCAAGAAATCCAGTACATACAAAGAAGCACAAGCTAAAAAGTTTAAGTTTTAACTTCCACGCAAATCTAACGCTTAGATTAACAGTATACAAGTCACCAGCAGATAAGAGGTATTGGTTACCGGTACCGGGCGGCGCGGGTAGACATTTTATCGATGACACCTATGGATAGGAAGCGGATGTGCACTCTTCCGTTGCTAAGGCCTTGACCGTTGCCTACTGCTGAAACGACAGGGATATGGCAGAGAAGCCTACTGGTTTGTATCACCTATTTATCCTTTTTTTATTGCAGCTATTGCGTAAATAAGCATAGCTTAGGCTTTCAGACTAATTTTGTATTCTAGGCAGTGGAGCTCAAGTACTTGTGAGAATCCCCTTTGAGGCGTCAGCGTCGCTGTACGGGTACATCTCGAATGCCGGCATCGGCCGGGACTAAGCAGCCGTAGCAAAACTAGCTCCGAAAGGCACAAGCTTCGCGTATTAGAAGTGACGTATTACTCCCGCTGATGATTTATGTACTTCTCAATTGACTAAGGACTAAGCCGAAATGTAGTACAAATCGACAAAAGAGAGAAATACGGGTATATATAAATAAGGCGGACGTGCCTATGATTCCATCATCACAAGAATGAAAATAAATAAATAAAATCTGTCGTGATATCCAGGCCTTAGAAATGATAATCAATGCCCGCGAAATAAAGATATAGAAATGATATATTTGATTAGGTAGTGCGACGGTGAATTTAATTGGGCAACACCCTTATGCCCCCCCCCGGGTCTTAGCCCAGGAGGTAAGGCGCTAGTTCTTCACGACCCAGTCGTGGGTTCGAGCCATGAAGTGGGTGATTCTCTATTGCCCACCAATAGCGGGATGATAGCCATTAGGGCTCTTCTGCCGCTATACATATGAGGATGTTGAATTAGCTAACCTTTTTTTTAGATGGATGCCTGATGGTATGCTTTAAACATTTTCTTCAATACATTTCATTAATTTGGTTTTGGCACTGTGTACCTATAAAAGTTAAACCAATAACTTTTTGATCTGCTGAAGCAGTTCGTCAGGAGTCAGGATCACTTCTTCGATTTATTATACGTGATAAAATGTTATATGCCCCGGTTTGAAGAGCGTCTTGAAATATTACTCTGGCTAATGATTGCATTTTTGCTCGAGTTTTATTAATTTGACTAGTGTGCATATACGCAAATGTGTTTTGTCGCTTGCTCCAGCAATAGAAGCGTTTTCCAGAAAAAAGTGTGATATATATGCAATCGAGTAAATTCGCATACCAAAATACTGACAAGTTTCAACCAAGACAACTTTACGCGCTTTCAATAATTACGAAGTTCAGGGGCTTTATTACAATTTAACGGTGGTAAGAGATTAGATGTCTCTAAAATCTGGAGATCTTCATGGAAATCAAATACCATAGCTATTTGGAAACTGAAATAGCGTGGAAAAATAAGTTTTTTTTGCATTGAAACCTATTTAAGTGCCTTATTTGGGTTTATTGGAGATATAGATATTTACTGAAGGTCAACATGTAACAGATCCAGCTCATGCTCTGTAATTTTTGTGTAGAGCCAAGATTACCGAGGCATTACGATCGAGCAACCGACCAAGCATTTTGAGCCACCTAGCAAAATCTCACGTGGCGGAATTCATTTAAACGGAATTACAAATCTGGTTTTAGATCACTGAAACCGAGTTTCTAGTCTCGGGTGGCGGCTGTTAGCCAAGTCGAAGCAGTACCATTGCCTGAGCTATCAAAAATAGCAATGACAGTAGAAAGGGAAAGCCTCACAAGCATGGTCGTATTACTGGGACGGTACAAGGAGAGGGAAAAAAGCTATGCGGTTGTCTGAGGCAGCCAATCACAGGACTCCTGAAGGAATGTCCGGCGAGCCCATCAAGGTCGGTCTGAAGGGGGGGGGGGATAATGGGCCGAGGCCGTGACTCGCCTCGGTACACCTATGCTGAAAGCCGATCGAATTTTGAGTCAGCAATTGAGAGCTCCCAGAATCACACACTTATAGTATTCATTAATTTGCCCAGTGACCGACGAACCCATCTACGGTAAGACATTAAGTCTAATAATAGTGATAATAATAATAATGATAATGATAATAATCAGTCATTTATGTAGCGCCTTGAGAAAACAAATCTCTATCGAGCTGCTTTACTACTCGCTGCAAGAGAAGCAGTAACTAAAGGTTAATGACGTGCATGATATCCTGCTCAGACAAATGTGCAATCACATTCATATATCATGCTTAGAGCAGCATGCAAAAACATGCAAGAAAGCAATCAGGGCCATTGGCTAGTAGGAAATCTGATCATGCACTGATTTATGCACAATTAATCACCCAGTAACAAAAAAGACAAGTTTCAATACTTGAAAAAATCTGCACAATAACTCGACGGGACATATTTCAAGTGTGACCAGTGCGGTTTTTATGTTTGAGTTACCATCATATTTTATCTTAATCGATATGCGTTCAGAGTCTAGCACCGGAACTCTAGGATTACCGTTGCAAAACCATCATTTGGTCATAATTTTCCCTACCTCTTTTGTGCAAAAGTCTACTTTACCACCTGACAATGAGTCCGGGTAATAAAAACTGTTGTGCTAATACTAGGAACACGCGGACAGGGGATTTTTACAGGCGCAAATGAAAAAAGGATTCGTTCTGTCAAAATATTGTTGCTAGTAGCACAAGGGACATATACACGCCGCGTGACTATTTTATTCTTTTTCCGACGGTAATATACACTGTATTTTTGTAGTCGGAAGCGATTCGGATAGCAACGATGAGCCAGTCGTAGGCAACGTGAGCAAGTTCTGTGTCGCACCACCTGGACAGGCCGGCAAGCCAAAGCGTGGACAGCTAATATTCGATGCTTGTTTCGAGTGCGGTAAGGGAGCCGACTAAGGCGATCAAACGGCTGCGCTTCCGATGCAAAGCGATCTCGGGTTCGGACTTTCCCCACTTTCCGGCAGCACTGTGTAGACCAGCTTTCTGCTCTTCTTATAGGCAACTTGGGACGAGTCGACTACATTACGGAGTATGAATATGACCTATTTATTCGTCCGGATACCTGCAATCCAAGATTTCGTGTTTGGTTCAACTTTACGGTAGAGAACGTGAGGTCTGATCAGGTACTGATCACGCTTAGATCACATCGAGTAGGAATCCTTTTCGCAGTCTTTGTAGCTAGTGACGAGCTACCGAGTCAGGTCATAGGACTGCAGTCATAGCTCTCAATATTTAACTGCTTGCGACATTTCATTTTCTTTCAATAGGATATTTTCATTTTTGATTAATAATTAATTTGAGAAAGTTTGACTACCGATGTACTAAGTACTTCAAGACAACAGAACTTCATTGAAATTGAAAAAGCTCAAAATGTGCATGATCTTACCATATGTGGATAGTAATATTAGATTTATATTTGGGCCTCCGTGGCATCCTTAAATGCGGTCCAAGTGCCGGTTTATTTTGTCTCCAGACACTTTCCATAGAAATTTCGTATGACCATCTTTTATCGCCAGAAAAGCGTTCAATTCGCTCTCGGAGTTAAACGTGGGCCTCAGTACCGCATCAAGCATCTTATAAAACAGCAGTACTACTCTATATAGAAACTATCTAAACCTTTAAACCTACCCAATTCATCTCTAGATAAAATGCGAACTGTTTCTATTCACCTCAATTATTTTTCCGCATTTTGATAGTAGCCTCAATTTTGATTTGGGCATTCGCGAAAGAATTGCCTGAACAAATTATTTTCAATTTTACGTAGCATATCTCCCTTTTTCAATGAAAGGGTACGCTATAAAATACTTGAATAATAATAATAATAATAATAATAAGTCTGTGCAGCTCTTAGAGAATTTAATCTATATTCAAGCGCTTTGCTTATATTAAAAAGGCGTATGTTTATTTTTATTATGATTGAGATGGTACCTCTTGGCCAATTTTTCTGTATTTAAATTATTGTACCGTCAAGCGATTTTCCTAATATACCTATCGGTCACACGGTCAAATTTTAGGACTATCATTGTAAAGCATAAGTAGTTTTTTAAGCAGAGGTAAGTATTCTAGTTTCTTTTTGATATTATTTTTACTATTGCTCACAAAAATAGCTCCGCGTGGTAACCGTTATATTTACACTTTTTACCGTTTATATGAGTTTTATTTAGCTATTGCAAGTTGTTTGCTAATGTGATTACAAACAGCCCACGATTACCGAAACTATCTGAAGCCAATTTATTGTGCTCCGTGTTTTCTTTAATAACATACAACGCGCGGCAGAGCATTCGTTCGTTCCATATATTTCATGACGAACCATTTCCAATGAATTCAATTGCTTCAAGAGATTGTAGTCTAAGCCTTGTAATACATTTTTCTGATCTCCCAGGCTAGTTCAGGCTGACTACTTATATGAGGAGGAGTATAGGATTGACATAATACTTACAGATTCAGTAGTAATCAGGTAAGTGAGGCAGTCACACAAGTTAGAATTGGCAGAGGAGCAGGTAAAATTGGCAGAGAAGCATCGTCACTTAGCATAGCACAGAGAAGCAACGTCACTTAGCACCCAGTTCTAAGCAATTTCGATTCCACAGCCTCCCTCCACACCAGGATGGCCATTCTCTGTCCACATTTTGTTGCCTTTTAATTATACTATTTTTACTGCCCCGTTTATATATCATCATCTGTAGTCTCTCTAAATATTCATGCATCGTTATATAGATATATTTATATATAATTAAATAGGTTTATTCATGTGTGCATATATACCTATGGAAAATTATGTAAACTCTAACTTTGCTTTGGAAGGTAGGCCCGAGTGTCTGCTGACGTAAGTTTTGAGACCGCCCTTCTGACAGCAATCTTGCAGTTCCTAAAGTAGCAAAATGTGTATTGAAGGCAAAATGGTAGACATTTCTAAAAATCAACTTAAACCTAAACCATAACTTTTTATTGCTGAAACGGTTTTTTGGTAGCAATTTTTTGTGAAAATATAATTTTTTTATCATCATCAGCCTGTAATAGTTGTCCTTGTTTAGATGTTAATTTTAAAGTATGAGAGTGCATTTGGCCATTTACATTTGAAATCGAACGAGTTCTCTTCCCACTTGTCAGTGCCAGCTAGCAAATTAACAATCACTTCCGTTTTTGGGACGCACGGACGTAATTAAAAAATTATCATAACTTCCAGTTCGATTTTCAATCAAATTTTCAATTTTAACTATGAGAGTACACTCTGTCTTGCTCTCTTCCTATAGGTCCCGACTGGTGTATCTATAGCGACTTCCCTTTAACAGGGCACATGTAAGGCGACGTACATAAAAAAAATAGCATAGGCGGTGCATGTGTGTGTGTGTGTGTGTGTGTGTGTGTGTGTGTGTGTGTGTGTGTGTGTCTCTCTCTCTCTCTCTATATATATATATATATATATAGGCACACGGGCAGACATACGTATATATTTATACACTCACGTATATGCAGTGTATACCATGTATGTATAAAGCAGCTTAGATTGAGGTAAAATGCATACGTACAGGCGTACATACAAGAACATATACAGCCAAGTATATGTACATATACAGTGAGACGCTACGTATGGCGTACTGTATGTTTATACAGATTCACCTCTTCCTCTAGAGTTTTCCTTTGGCTTTCCCAAGTTTACCCGCCAGTCCAACGAAGAATCAGATGATTTGGGAATAGTCGGCAGCTTATATCGATATAGTTGCTGCCAGTTTCGGAGCCAGGATCTTCATCGAGGGGGCAAGACCTGCATACTTTTTATGTAGGGGGTGAGACTCAAAGAATTTTATGTAGGTGGGGCTAAAGCTATACGTAATCAAAAGTAATAGTGCAAAATGATTGTGCCTATTCGACACGAACTCGGCTGTTACCCATCGAGCGGAATTAAGTTATAATTTGGTTGTTGGTGACTGTCGGGGGGGGGGGCAAAGGAACAGGGAGTGACCTAGGTCACTGCCCTGCCCTAGGGGGGGGGGGGGGGGGGAACTTGCTCTGCCACTAGTTGCAGTATTGCATTTCTCAAGTTGCCACTTTGTGCTTGACATTCTTTGAGGCTATTTTAAAGATTAAAATCCCGACAGAAGTTTCCAGGTGCTGGAATTCGGGTTTGCTTTCCACTCGAAGGTTCTAATGGAATGCTCTCTCTCATCTCTAGAGGGTGATTTTTAACATTGTTAACTTCAGCAAGACTAAATCTCTGTACAGAGACGGAATGACGCCTCTAGTCAAATCTACCAGTCGTCCAAAGTGGTACGTGGAGCATCTGTCACGCGAATAATCAATCACTGCGAATGGCGTACCCGCAGCCAGCCAGTGGCGATCATGCGGCTTCGGTTGCGTTCGTAGGGTCAGAATTCCACCAAAGCACGTTTACTATTACCGGTGTCCGGACCACAGGCGGAACTATGTAATGTCATTTGCTTTTTGCTTTGACAAGGAAACAGACGTGTATCAGTTTGCATATTGCTTTCCGTATTCGTACACGCGCCTGCAAAACTATCTGGACAACCTGGAGAAGAAGAAGCTGCCCTACTTTCGACGGGAGCTGCTCTGCCACAGCGTGGTAAGTGCGAGTGCGAGTGCGAGCCCGGACCCGCTCGAGCGACCCGTGCTCAGTCGCTCGCGTCTGAGGCATCTATCGAGACAGCTGAATTAGCCCATGCGACTTTTTCCTTTCTCGCACAGCAACAGAGAAAACTTGATCTCCTGACCATCACTAATCCAGAGAACCTCATCTCAAAGGAGAAGCAGAAGGTGGTGTTCATCACATCCAGAGTACACCCCGGTGAAACTCCTGCATCGTTTGTCTGCCAAGGTAACAGTGCAGCCGATACGGTGGCCGACGAGGAAATTCGTGCATTCGTTCGTGCACTCAAGGCTGGGGAGGCAGAAGCGGCAGCTGTGGCTGTGCTTTAGCGTAAGGGGAGGTATTTGCAGAGCAGTGTAGCAACTGTACGACTTTGAGCAAGTACTTTTCACAACCCAATAAGTTGGTTAAAAAATAGGCTGAGCGGAGCAGCAATGTGAGGAGGCTTCACTGGTTGGAGTGAGCAGAGAGAAGAGGATAATTCCGGCTGCAGTTGACCTATGACATCCAGGCAATGGTTTACCGAAATGTTTAGCCAAGCGTTCGGAGAAATTATACTTGAAGATGAATCCGTGGGTAGAGCAGAGCCAGTGCAGCAGTGCAGAGTACCAGCCAGCCTCCTGCTGGCCCATTACTTTCGAGTGCTTGCATAGAGGAAGGCTGATTTATCATGCTCTGAGCGAAGCCTACAGCAGCAGCAGCAGTAGTAGTAGGAGTAATAATAATACACGCGTATGACACCCTCAGAGAACTTAATCTCTTTCTAGGCACTTATCATTACGTATCCTCTACATATACTGCATAGCTTTACATATACTACAAAGGAAGCGTGATCGAAGGGTTAGTGGTAGCATGCTCAATGACTACAACCATAACACGATTAGAGGTGACATGCACAGGATCAACGTGCAAATACGACTGGTGGCAGAATTCACAGTGTCAGCACACGTAAGCACACACAGGACAAATCACAAGGATCTACTAAATGCTGTGATAAACAGGCTTGTTTTTAGCTTCTACTTGAAAATTGTCAAGTCAGGGTGTGTCGTGACATCAGTCGGAAGTGAGTTCCTGTCTCTGGGAGTATACGGACCAAAGGCATGGTCTCTAAAGGATTTGAGGCTCGTACGAGGTGTAGCTAAACGATTTGATTCAGAAAAGCATGTGGTACGTAGTAAGGGAGAGCCTGAGGCTGCCTATACGGTTTTTCGTTTTGCATGCCGTTAGCACAGCAGTGCGCTTCCGCGTGTTCTCTATTCTCAATCGTTTGGTTAGTCAGATAGGTTTTGCTGTTTCAGACTTCTGCTACTTGCACATTCAGCAAAATCTTTAGCCCTGATTGCTTGCTAAAAGCTGGTCCTCGACCAGATCGAAGTGCGTGCAGATTATGTTGCAGCCACTTACGTCTTGGATGGTCTTTTAAGCCGAAAAATCCATGACGCCCCTCGGATCTTATGGAGATCCACCGGCCGTGGGGCTTTCATTTTTTCCCCATTTCAGCTAGTTTTTTCTCGTTATTTTTTTATTTAAGCTTTACCTTCATGCTGAGTCCCATTTGACAATAATATTGGGCCCCATGGCAGCATTTCTAGTAAGTATGGCTTGCGAACAACTCCCATTAAATTAACTTCCCCAACCTTAGTGAGAGAGAGAGAGAGAGAGAGAGAGAGAGAGAGAGAGAGAGAGAGAGTTAGAGAGAGAGAGAGAGAAAGAGAGAGAGTGAGAGAGAGAGAGAGAGAGAGAAAGAGAGAGAGAAAGAGAGAGAGAGAGAGAGCTCTGTGGTAGTGATAGTCTACTAAGGGCTCCTGATTTTAACCTTGTAATACCGAAAAGGCAGGGTGTGCCTAAACTCAGCCATGTTGGGAACTCGTGCTGCTGTCGATTTGAGGAGAGCTGACCTCTGCGACTTTTGGTAGGCTCTTAATTCGACAAATAATCTGGGCAGATGCTCCGGTTCATTGGCTGCCAAAGAAGCCACAGCATGCTTAGCCGGTGGTCAGCTTCCATGGTGATCATTCATTTATCAGGAAGCTTGAAAAGCAGCCAGTAGTATAGCTGCTACAGCTTCGACCGCCAAGCACGCCCCCAAAGCATATGGGGGGAGGAGGGAGGCCCACACTGATGTACACTATTTTGGCACCTTGACCAGTGCAGCAGTGCCCACAAAGAAAGAGTGCTCAGTGCTGACGCCGTTAGCCATTCGAACGAGGGCTGCCGAAGGCAGCACAGGCGCGAACGTCTGCATGCCGCGGCAGCGCTCGGAGGTTATTCTCCCTGGATTCGGTGCAGGCTGAGCTGGCTGGCAGGCAGGTCGCAGTCAATACCTCGGTTTCGAGATTCGAGCTACCGCCTGCTACCGCTTGCAGGTCTGCTCGACTTCTTGCTCAGCAGCCACCCGATTGCCAAGGTGCTACGAGATTATCTCATCTTCAAGATCGTACCCATGCTCAACCCAGACGGCGTGTACTTGGGTAACTACAGGTAGGGGTCATTTCAAGTCAGACTTGCCCAGACTTGCCCGGGCAGGCACTTGCCAGATGTACTGGCAACATCCTGCTGTGCACTGCGGCCTTGAAGCACTTCTCCCCGTGTCTGCTATTGCCTGGTTGACAGCATCAGGTTGTCTTACTTATTATTATATTTCCATGGCTAGGTTTCTGGTGCATTGCCTGCTATGGCTCCGACATAACAGTCGTGCGTTGGTGCTTGCTTGTGTACCGCTGGCTTGAGTTGTATCGGCTCATCAGCAGACCCAGTCGTACAGTTAGCTGCAGTAGAGTGCCTAGAGGAGACAACTCAGATGCACACGTGGCAGCCTGAATCTAATCACGGACTTATGCAATAGCTCTCTGGCAAGTTCACCAAGGGCTATAACATACTCGGGTGTCCTGAAGATTTGCCTTGCACGAAACGTTATGGGCAGAGCTAATTAAAAACCACAGTTGCCACACGGTTGAGGCCGTGACGAAGTGAAATTTACGTTGTCTGTCCATCAACTTCGTCGAGGCCGTCAGACAATTGGAGTGTGGAGGTCCACATCGGGAGTCGGTGAGACGATCGGCCGATGCCAAAAGGCTGAATACGCTGCTGCGTGCTACGCAGATACGATGCAGCACGCAGCGCACACGCTATATACAGCTGGTAGTCGCGTCGGCTGCTCGAGGGAGAAGAAGAGCATGGGACGGATGGGCTGGCGGCATAGGCAGCAGAAACTCCACAGCAAGGGATGCCAAGGGTCGCTTGGAGCGGTGCCCTGCCATTGTCTGACCCTGGCAGCCAGCCGAAGCCGGCGGCCGTGGCCCAAGTATGCAGGAGGAGGCACGAGGCATCCTCGACCCCTGTAGCTAAAGTACAGGATAGCGAGCAATGCCAGACTGTCCAGCAGTGGCGGTGAGAGTAAGTACCTGGACGTTCTGCAGGAGAGAGGGCTGGCTGTCTGGCTTTCCATCCATCATTAGCAGCTTGATAGCTTGGCTTTCGACACCATGCACAGCTTCTGTTCAATCCAACATTATGGTCATCTATGCAATACTATCAAAGGCTCAGAGCAGAGTGTCCTGCAAAGCCGCTCATGAAATTTGGCTTGCTTCGTAAAGTCGGGCGTCCGCTATTACCTATAATGAAATTTAGGAGACAATTGAAGCTGTTTGTGTGGTTTTGTTTTACTATTAACCTGTGAGGCCTTGCTTTTGATTGATTCTGGGAGACGTTGGCTATTTCCATATGCAGATGTCAAGTGTCTCGTTCCTTATTTCATCGGTATTATAATTTTCCCACTAATTGTGGATAAGGATATAAGCTTCCTCTTTGCCACCGAGAGATGGTGGGAAGCAACTTGCTGACCACGCTAGCTGGGAATACAGGCTGTGCACCCGGGTGATACCATCGAAAAACGGCATATTGAGATCGGTGTCGGATATGGAATTGTACGATGGATGCCAGGCTTCCAGCCGTGGCTTGCTACTAAAGCTGATGCTACTGCAAGCTGCTCCTATCTGATTGAGCAACTTGTCAAAGGGTTCTCATTGGCGGCACCGGCATTCACTTGTAAGCAATGACTGATCAATCTAGAGCACCTCTTTTCATCTCAGCTAGGATGTGGTATCAGATAAGGCATGAATACAAAGGCATATGCATTAGCTTGACTGTCACGTAAAGTTGAGGGTGTTTGCCACGAGAGCTGCTTGTTTGATCTTGCTTGCCCTGCCCTTTCATCTGTTAGTCAGTGTTTTTGTCTCAGAACAGTATTCCGTCATTGTCAATCGCCGTGGTGAGCCGGTGAATAACGACACACGAGTAAGAGAGACTGCAGCAGGTTTGATAGCCCTCTTTTATTAATGCAGGTCTTCGCTGATGGGCTTCGACCTGAATCGCCACTGGCAAGACCCGTCTCCGTGGGCACATCCGACTGTTTATGCAACAAAGAACCTCGTCCTCGAGATGGATCGCGATCAGGTACGTGTGGCTGGCTGGCAACGACAGTCCATGTGAGAACAAAAATGCCGTACTTTGAAGCAGCCAAGCTGCAGCAGCAGACAGCAGCAGACAGCTTGCCGAAGCAGCAACAGCAAGTTTTATCACCGCTTGAAGAGCAACTCCTGCACTTGCAATAATATTTACTCCTGCACTTGCAATAATATTTACTGAGTGCTCCAGATTAGCAATTCGGCAAGAAAACCACGGGTAGCAAAGTGACACATTGCTGGACTGCACTGATAGTCATAACAACGAAATAGGGGAGACCTTGACGATGCAAATAGTTTGTAAGAAAAATGAGTAAGAATTTTATAGCTGGAGTACTTGGGAAGTCGTCCTTAACGTACTCAGTGGAAAAAGAGTTGACAAAGGATGTACGGGTAGAGCTCGAAGGCTCGCTTTGATGGAGCAAAAAAGCAAGGCTTTGTGGGAGAAAAGAAGAGAAGGAGAAAAGAAGAAGTGAAAAGCTAGCAGAGTGTCACCATGCCTAATCCTGTATTTGTCTCGGGCCAACATGTGGAATTGGTGTATTGCAATTCACAAATGCTTGTGATGATCAGTGCAACGTTCTTGCCTGCAGCAATGCGATCTCTCATTCCCTGATATTTCAGCTAGGTAGTATGACACTATAACAGACCGATTGGGCTCGATCTTGGGTCTAAGGGAGTGCATTCTCACGAATGTCTAACGTTCTTGATTAGAGCAACCGAACCGACGATCTAATTACTCGGGGGGGGGGGCAGACGTAGACAAGCCGGCTGGTAGGATAGTGTCCAAACCATTATGTGCATAAGCAATTTATCTTAATGGCAACATTTGGAAGATTGATTCAAGAGATACTATGCAAATGCTAGGCTTTGTATGTTGCCTTTCCACTGTCTAGGTTTATTATTGTAACAAGGTCAACAAATTCCACAAGCTAACTACTTCCAAAAGCACGCCTGTCTGCTTAAATAGTAGGAAACCATTAAACCAAGTTCTTCACATGTGTACTGACTCATTCACGGGATACACAGCTAAGAGAAGTTTATTGATTTTCTCAAGAGCCAATGCACAAGTGGCTCCCCCCCCCCGTGCACCTACTTGCATAGGATGTGCATTGATTGCCTTTCATGATGCATGCTGGCAACTGCTCTGCTGCGGTCTAATCATCTCCTTACCCTCACTGCTGGCAGCAGCTTTGTCGCGAGTGTGCAACGCTCTGTTTTGCTCTGGCACTGAGCATATAAGATAGGTAACACAGTGTGCAAGCAGAGCATAGCAGCACCAATTGCTATCGGTAAGGACTCTTTTGTTCAGGTAAACCATGAATTCTTTCTCACGATGCCACGTATGCACACGAACTCAGTGACCAGGCTTTAACCGTTGTGTTTGTATTGTACTTTAACTTGGTGCTGTTGAACGAATCAGATTAATTGTGCAAGCATCCCCAAGCATGGAGCCTAAAGTATGCCGTAGACAGCAGCGAAGCATCTGCCCGAAATAATGATGGACAACGCTGGGTTTGTACAGATTAGACAAGGAGCTGCGACTGATGGAGTTTTGCTACTGCTGGGGAAGATTTTAGGCGTTAGGAGTGGCATCGGGCCACACGGACATATTCATGCTCTGAGAATCAGCGCATGCCAACCAGCTCAAGAGTAAACCTTTTCCTAAATGATTTGATCATCGAGAATGGCCAACGAGAGCAGCGACTTTGCAAGGTACCATCGTGCCTTTTTAGAGTTTAGACATTGATTTCTACATCGACATCCATGCACATTCTACTCTTATGAATGGCTTCATGTATGGCAACATCTATGACGACATCACGCGGTATGAGAGGCAGGCCATCTTTCCCAAGCTTCTCTGCCAAAACGCCGAGGACTTCTCATTGGTGAACACCAACTTCAACAGGGATGCAGTCAAAGCAGGGACTGGCAGGCGGTAAGAAGCCAGCTCCTTAGACCGACAACGCTAAGCTGCTGGGCGTACCTACTGCTTACGCTATAGCCTAATGTCTGTTCCTCAGTCTGTGGTGCTGCAAAGACTGAGTGCTTGTTTCGCCTGTGAGTGTTCTGTAGTCTACTCGAAGCCCGAGAAACTTTCTTTGCCCAGTTCGTGGCCAAAGCCTTCATTCCACGGGGAGTAATGCTGGAAGTGCCAGAATTGGAAGCAGGTGAGAAAATAACATCGTCGGTCCAGCTAGTCTGACTCTTGCCTATGGATTTTGGTGGTCGTGGATTCAATCACAATAACGTCATGACATATAATAATAATACCGTTGATAAAGCGCCCTCAGACGACTCAATCGCTTTCTAGCTTTCTAGTTTACATTTGCTGCAAAGGAAACACGATCGAATGGTGAATAATATCATGCTTGATAAAAAACATGAATAACATGGTTAAAGGTGACATGCACAGGGTCAGCATGCAAGTGTGGTTAGTGGCAGCATGCGCTGTGTCAGTAAGCATAAGCACATAAAGGACGAATCACAGGCACCCACTAAATGCTGTGATAAATAGGTGCGTTTTTAATTTCTTTTTAAATGCGGTCAAGTCAGGGGATGTCATGACACAAGTCGGGAGTGAGTTCCAGGCTTTGCGAGCATACGAACTAAATGCATGGTCTCTAAAGGATTTGAGGATTTTACGAGGTATAGGTAAACAGTTAGATTCCAAAAAGCGGGTGGTACGATGCTTAGCCTGGTGGGACTGTATATCTGATAGGTAGGCTGGAGCCAAAGAATGAAGGGACCTAAAGTGAGTGAAGTCGATGTGTTGCTTGACTGGTAGCCAATGCAGGTCGGCAACAAGTGGTGTGATATGGCAACTGCGACGCTCACGACAGACAAGCCTGGCTGCAGAGTTTTGCACCAGCTGTAAGCGCCTGGTTGCACATGCCGGTAGGCCAGCAACCAGTGAGTTCCAGAAATCAAGACATCAGGGTTTTCAGCAAATTACATCTAATGGTTCAGCTAAATATTAATTTTAGTTACATTGGTGCACACAAATTGTAGAAAATTGCAAATTAAAAATACAACATTTTTATTCGTTCTTCGGTCAAGGAGCTGCAGAGCAAAAGTATTTGTTACCAGTGGTCATTAAAGTAGTGGATGACTAGTTAAACGTGCTACGATGACTTGGGTGCACACTAAGGTGGGTACTACTAAATCGGTTTCAGCTAGATGTGAAGGAGCCCATCAATGGCAGGTCAGTCCTAATGAGACTTCTGGTTTATATCTGCCTTTCGGTGGTATTCCTGCGACTCCTTTAGTAAATGGGACACCCGGCTAAATTTCTTAGTTAATTTTGTCGTGGTCAGTGGCCTCCTCATTCTAGCTTAACACCGGGTGGTCGGGGGGGGATTAAATCCAAATGTGCAAGGACAAGGCGATGCTTGCACCATTCTTCCACTAATTCAAAGCTCCAAGTCCTAGCTAAAAGTCCAGTGTTCCAATGAGCAGCTCAACTTTTCAGCGGTTAGTTTAAGAAAGTTGGCAGGCATCCAGGATGGTATGTTCGAAAAATTGTTTAGTTGAAAGATTGTTCGAAAGTTTAGTTTCAAATTCTGTCTTCAGCATTAAAATTATAGCTAATGCAGTCGGCCTGAATTACCTATCGGGTGCTGCATTTATGGAGAACAGCCGATGACTGGACACGTTAATACCGGTACAATTGGAACCACGTCAGAGCAACATCTGTCAGAACAAATCATTGTCTTCAGTCTCTTTGGAAGGATATGGCGATTAATTGCAGTCACATAGCCAGACACGTTTTTAATGGATGAACTTGACATCACTATAAAAATCGATCAATCTCGAGGAGGCTTAAGGCATAACGTCGTCCTTCTTGGGCATGCTGCACTATTTAAATGGGCTGAAGCCCTCTTGCAATGTCACTGATCAAATGCTGATGTCGAATGCTGCCTAAAGTTTATGAATCCAAAAGTGACGATGCTTCTGCCATCGATGATTCTGAGGTCAACGTGAGAAAGTGCAGTTTTAGCATACGAGTGTTGCTTAAATCTAGACTAAACATTTCCTGATAGGCCATCATTTTTAACGTGTTAAATGGATTAATTAATTTGACATGCTTTCTATGTTTACCGACAATCTTTACGAGAGTCCTTGGATCAAAGGAGCACTGGTTCGGATAGGTTCTGCATGAGAAAATCTCTTTTTGTTGTACATATTTTCCATATCATTTGAGTAAACAGGGCACCATTTCCTTAGTAGGAGGAACACTTGGTCATTCAACGGATGCAGCAGCCAGGAGAATGGCGGCAAAGGAGGTGCGAATGTGCTAGATTTTTTTTATCCAAGTAGGCAGAGAGATTTTCTTTGGTGGTTACTATCAACAAACAAGCCTCGAGACAGCTCGGTTTTGTCTAGCAGACAATCACACTCTTGTAAACTTTCCTTGTGTCTGATCTGTGCATCTGACCGGCACGACTGTGACCAAGGAAGAAGTCATTCCCAAACTTTCGAACGTAAGTATGGATGTATTCTTACAATCAAGCAAAATAATTGCTTGAGCCTCTTTACTTGAAACAAAATGTAAAGCCATGTATCCTTTTTGGCACGCTTCAAAAGTTTCTTCGTGAGGAGAAAATCATCGTTTTGATTACTCATGTAAAGAACCTTTTAAGAGAGCATGTACTTTTTTGGAATAGCAAGTAAGAGTTCCCACCTCATTTGCTTCCCTCCCCACTACCCTGCTTCTGGTTTTCAGGTTAAAGATATCCTCTTAGTCATGATGCACCCTTCGTAAGAAGCACATGTTAGCCACGGGCTGTTTTTAATTAATGAGCACACACAGCAAAATCAAAAGCCTACAA
Source organism: Cristatella mucedo (assembly GCA_009760855.2). Classification (NCBI taxonomy): domain Eukaryota; kingdom Metazoa; phylum Bryozoa; class Phylactolaemata; family Cristatellidae; genus Cristatella; species Cristatella mucedo. Next base: position 10,483,631 of record WPIO01000004.1, on the reverse strand, counting down.
AGCCTGGGATGCTACAACATGCTTTGGCAGGTGTCTTGATATGGATGCTGACGAGACCTTGGAAAAATAGCTAAAACATAGTGGTAAAGAAGCTCTTCACTCCTCAGCTATAGAGTGTGCTCTGACCATTGACATCGTTCTAGACTCTAAAAAGCTCTGGTTGACAGATTGAGTGTCTACTGTGAGGAAGTGAGACGAAAGACTGAAAGATGCGAGAAAAAGGAGAGTAAACAAGATTTACATTATGTGCGATGCTATACGGTCCTGACTGACAAAGAGAAGTTGGCTCACTCATAAAGAGAACTCTCTTGCTTGTTTGGTTTCATTGATTTCAGTGATAATAGTCTGTAGAAGAAAGGACATGCAGCAGTAGATCGAGGCTACAAAGTTTGGGTCCAATTGAGATTGTTGAGATTGTGAGATTCAATTGTTGGGGTCTTAAAAGGCACAGTTTGGGTCCAATTGAGAGCAGTGTGCCACCTCTCAACCATGCAGGCAACGAGACAGAATCTGCCACCATAGACAGCCACTGTTCATCTGCATTGAGAGACATGCAGTGCGTAACTCGCTGAGAACCATCATTATGAAACTCTCTTTGTATTATCGGGATAAGTTATCAACTATCCTCATGGTGGTGTAGTCATGAAACCCGTATCTCTTACCCCAAAGCGATCTTCTACTTGATGACCACAACAGCTCTATAGTCAAGTCGGCTTATTCTTACAGTTACGCACCTTTGCAAAAATTCGGGCAAGTTTAGGCAAGGATAGCCCAGGCCAAGTTGGCCCATGCATTTGCGACATCGACCATCGAGATTCAATAGCTCACTGCTCGCAGGTTTTCCTGTCTGTGCTTGTAAGAAGCTTCGAATAGAAGTCCAACTCTGCAGCTAAGCTTGCCCATCGTGAGCGTCACAGCTGCCGCAATTACGCCACATCTCACAAGACCTGCATTGGTTCCCCATCAAGCAGCACATTGACTTCAAGGTTCCGTCGCTCGATTTTAGGTTTCTTCATTTTCTAGCTTCAGAATACCTATCCGAAATACTTCCTACTTAGACATAGCCTCTTACCAACTACTCTCCTAACGAAAGTTATTTAACTGTGCCTGAAACCAACCTCAAATCTTTTAGCGACTACGCCTTCAGTTTGCAGGCTCCCAAAGCCTGGAGCTCACTGCCGACTGACATCACATCATCACCTGACTTGACAGCATGCAAAAAATATCTAGCAATCCACCTGTTTCTCACAGCATTTGCTCCGTCAATGTAAACTATCCCTTGTGTGTTTCTGCATGCTAAATTTGTCCTTGCTATCACCATTTGACATGCTTTCTATGTAGGACATGTAATTACCTCGACAGAGATTTAGTTTATTTAAAGTGCTATACAATGTCTTATTATTACCACTTAACTGTAATTCAAGTAGCAGCATTTAGAAAAAGCTTAGTAAATCCTGAACCTATTCATAAGACCAAGACTGAGCCCTATTTACCGCAATGTTTAATACCATTTTCTCAATAATCCAACACTTCCTGGGTAATCGTCCTTCACCCTCAGATAGCTGGGAATTGGTTGTTCAATGGCGACTGCTGATTACAAAGGTTAGCCTGAAGGTACAGGTCAGCGGGACTTTGCCAACTCTGCCAACTGTTGGTCCGCCTGAATAAGCTCTTCTAAACCTTTAGAGTACCATAACCCTAATAATTTGAGCCAACTCACAAAACACAATCGTGACTGAAATCCAGATTGTGGAATAAACACTTAAATTCATAATCCTTTTCAACTCTATCGAAAATTTGAAGTGCTTATGTATGGACCTACAAATACTGGTATTTGTGGGTTGATTCTTAATAAATAAATAGTAATTTTTATGATAGTCTTGCATCTGCTGTGAATATAATCTTTGCACAGATTCTAATTCGATGGGAGCTATGACATGACCACCACATTCTCGTCGATTCCCCAAAAGGTAACTCCAGTATACTTTTTCAAAGCATACAGGCATACAGACCCATACACCACATGTACTCACACGCTCGAGCGCTTTAATAGACCCAGTCAGGCAGACATAATTAGACACACAACACACACACCCACACCCACACACCCAATTACATACACATGCTGACACTCACACACCCACTTAGAGACACAAACGTACTCGCAGAAAAAATAGCCCACACCACTCTCATACATATACAAGTATAAGGATATTATGTAATTATTATGTATAAAGGCTTAAACCTTTTTTGGCTGACTTGCAGTTGTGCAATTCACCAAAATATCTGTTCAGCTATGATGCATGCATTGGAAGTAACAAGCAGTAGTTTAACCTGAGGCTGTTGTGGTGTGAGCCGTGATGGCACACTAGGTAAGGTGGCTGCTTTCACGACCTCGGTACCGAGGTCGTGGGTTCGATTCCTGCGGTGGGCGATTCTTTATCGCCACTGCAAGCGGTGGTGATAGCCGTAAAGGCTCTTCTGTCACTATACAAAAAAGGCTGTTTAATCAGCTAGGATTTTTTTTAAAGTTATCCCTAACTTCAGTGCTTCTCAAATCACTAAGGTGATATTATTGAATCATCTTACCAGGAGGACGAATTAGTTAGCAAAGGGCATGCTGTTCAACCGATAATAGAGAAACACCACCTAGAAAGACCAACTTCGTGGTTTGGTCAGGCCATCTAATTTTGATTAAGTCCCAGTACATTTTCAAGTGTGCCTAAGCACACAGAGGACAGTACACATGGATGTTGCAGATACTGTGAATTTTTTGTTTTCTTTTTAAACGTCAAATCAGAGGGTACAGCAACGTCAGCCGGTAGTGAGTTCCAGGTTTTGAGAGCATAATATATGTGGGCATAGTCTTTGAGGGATTGGATGTTGCTTAGAGGAACCGAAAGCAATGAGTCTGAAGAGCGGATTATACACCCAAAGCTTGATGAAGAGTTATTTCGTATAGATATTCTGGAGCAAGAGATTGGAGGGCCCTAAAAACGTGGGTGGCAGAACCTTGAAGTCGATAGATATCCTGCTTGATGGGGAGCCAGCACAGATCAGTGAGAAGTTGTGCAATGTGGAAGTTGCAATATCGACGACAGGTATGCCTAGCTGTGTAGTTTTTACACCTGCTGTAAGTTCCCCATTGCACAGGCAGAAAGACCTGCAAGTTAAGGAAGTCGAGATTGGGCGTCACACAAGTGCGAGTGTGTGTATAATACTGTAACACACTCGAGCTGACAGCTTTTGTAGCACTCCGGATTTAGGGGGAAAGGCTGGCAGGAAACCAGGACATGGAAAGGGCACTCAAAGTAAGGTTACCATTAACGTGAATAAGGGTTCTTTTTTAAGCATTCTATATGTTTGCATTCTTTATTTTTTTCCGGAACATGACACACAGCTGGTGAATTGATCCCTAGTTAGTCACCTGAAGTATCTTCTCAGGTCTCGTGTCGTATTACCTTAATAAGTATCATGGAGCTACTTCCGAGTCAACTCCTTGGAGAGATCGAGACTTGAAGACAATCATTGAGGGAAGAGTGGACGTTGCGGGTGCCACTTAGTAAAGATTCACACTCGCATCGCCGGTGCAACCGTGCATGAGAGCTCTGAGAGACCAGCTATGCAGCAGTCCAGACAATTGGAAATTTGGCTTGCCTGTTTTGAGGAACACTGCACACCAAGCTGGCAGCCGAGCTAAAGCATAGCAATCCATGAGAGCTGCTGGAGAATCGAGAGTATCATGAACGGTAGTTTGAAATAGCTTAATGGGTGTGCTGTAAATCTAGCCCTAGTGCCAGCAAATCTGTCGGCATCCATTTCCATCATTTGCACACCAGCTGTGCGAATCCACTCACAGAAGCCTTCCCGAGTCTCTTCCGACTGCGCCGAGAAGTATCGTTGGACTTGGATTCAGTTATTGTCTAGACTTTTTGCATGTTCATTGAGCGACTCGCGAGACGTCGAAGGATCTAGGAGCACGATGGCTTGCTTGCATTTGCCACAGACCGTCGATTCACGGGTCTGCTCATGCGCACAGTAACCATTACCATTACCAAACCGTGTCTGCTTGGTTGTTGCTGTAGGACCCTTGGAGGTTGCCTTGACGACCGGTCACTGTGCTACACGTTGGAGGTATCGTTCTTCAGCTTCATGACAAGTGCAACCAACCAGGCGCTGCCCTACACAGAAGAAGGCTGTATCCTCTTTGACTGCTGCCCAGGCATCAGCCAGATGTCGTCGTAGCCGCTGAGTTATTCTTGCGAGCTGCTTCGGGCTCTCGGGTTGCGATGGCAGCTGGTACCTGGCTACTTCGAAGTGCTAGCCGGGGCTGTCCCAAAGCCGATAGAAATTCCAATTGTGGGAGGATCAAAGGTTGATAATGACTGCCTGCTTCTGAGCTAATCAAAGCCAGGGCCATAGTCAAGGTCACATATTTGCATACAAACCTCTAAATAGTGTGTAAGCTGCACATAGTGCAACGATTAAATACAATTTAGTTAAGCTGTGCCTCAGGTCTCACAGAGGGATTTGACGAAGCTACACCCCAAAAGCCAGGTTGCCAGTGTGAGCATGCACCAGGTTAAGCATGCTACATCTGTCAATCATTGGAACTCGAGTTCCAATGATTGGCATAAAGTGGGCTTTAGTGGCCATTTTGTATTCTGGAGTAATAAGCATATGCCCATCAGCAATTATCATAGCCAAGAAGACTAAGTGGTTGCTTTTGTACTCTGTAAGCTACTTGGCTTTGATTGTATTATCTGCAGCTCAGCTGCCTGTGGTCTTTGATGGGATGAGGGTAAGGTGCTCGCTATTCGTGACCCCGGTCATGAGGTTCGAGTCCGAGGAAGGTAATCGCTTATTGGCCACTGCAAGCAGGGAGATTGTTGAAGTGTAGTCTCGTTTGAATTAGTTATGGAATAGCAGAAGGAATCAGTCGATGTAGCCCTGTGTCTGCAGTGGCTGCCATTAAGCATTAGATTCAACTGCCTCAATGCTCGGCGCTCGAAACGGATGATAGCAATTTGTTGGAGTCTGCATGCCATTAAAATCTTTGAGAAACCTGATCAGATTGCAGTGACAAGAAGGCTGATCTTGCTCGAACAAAACCGGTCAGAGCACCGGATGATCTCATTTTGTTTGCACAATGTCCGGGCTGCTGTCGCTGAGCAAAACGATTGTGCCGGTTCATTTATTCTCCAAAAGTGCTGCCTCTTGGCGCCCATCTGGAACCAGCCACCATCGCTCTGAAGAGTGCAGTAGTGCTGGCTCCTGATCAACCCGACTGCACTCCTTGGGGTCGAAGCTGGCACTGGCTCTAGTCAGCCTTCGTGGCCGTAGCTGCAAATTGCTGCCGGTTCAAGGCCACGGTAGTAGGGTCACGTGCAGCAGCCGACTGTCTCTATTGCATTGACCTACCTTATCGACATCTGACAGACATGAAGCTTGGCAGGAACCTGGCAAGAACGTTCCTGGACTACTACAAGCTCCTTGGCTACATTGACGTCACACCGTCGAGTTCATTAGAACCCAAGGTCGGCAAGCACAGCGCCCGCAGTGACAAGTCGGGGGCGAGCAGCAGCAGCCGAGGAGACAGCAGCCGCAGTGACACATACGACACGCAGCACCGAGTGCTGTCAGAGCCACTGGCGGTCAACCGCAATGCTGCTGCTGCAGGTGCCCGCACTTCATCGATGTCTAACGGACAGCTTGCCGACGACAGGTAATTCGCCAGCTAGCCGACTGCAGTGTGCTGCAGGCTATTTGCATGTATGCTTATGCGTGAACACGTATGCAGGCGCGTGTACTTGCACACGTGTGTGATTAGGTGTGTGTGTTTGCAAGACAGAGAGTGACAGAGAGCAACTGGGAGAAAGAGAGCAAGAGCAATAAAGAGAGATTTGTATTAGACTCCATCAAGAAGACCGTACCATACCCATAGAATCGATGTCCTTATAATTTTTTCAAAATTAAAAGTTGCAGATCCAACCAAAAAGTTCAAATAGGCATGCAGAACTACTTCTGACGAAAAACAAAGTAAGCTTTAAATCTCTTATGCCAGACGAAGAACAAAATGACAAAATATGTCTGCCTTGCCTTAAAAATGACCCAAAAGCCTGAATTAGAGACGTCATCAACGAAATCGAGACCTTGTCGATCAGTGTTTGCCATATCGATGTAGATCGGTGTGTGTGTGTGTGGGATTGGTGGTACATGATCATTGCAGGGCTTTTAGATTGGGGCCTCTTTGTGGTTACCGGAAGTGGTGTCTCAAATTTCGTTTGTAGTTTTATGTTTCGAACATGGCAGTGCTTCAGAGGCTTTATTGCATGGACACCGATAATGGCTTTAAGCTAATGCTACAAGAACATGCGGGCAATGTGATTATTGTTTACCTCTGGTTGGCATTTGGATCTTGACAATTAAAGTCTGCCTTAGCTTCAAGCTGGGCTTCTTTTCACTGCCAGGGTCGTGGCAGAAGCATTTATCTATTTCATGCAGCTTATAAAAAGATATTGTAGCACAACAGATCAGAAGAACACATTTTCTTGTGCCATTACCTAGTGAAAGTCAAAGACAAAAGTCACCAGCAGTGCCTGTACAACCACCGAAATATTGTCATGTCTGGAAAATGAAAGGCCACAGCAAAATTGTGGGTACTTCTGCCGGCAGCCAAAGATAAATAGCCACCTCAAAACAACCAGCCACTATAAAGGGCAGCATGGCTTTTATCCCTCAAGCACTAGTAAAGATCGGCGGGGTAATCAATGACCCAGAAAATGCCCAATATATAATTCTATCCTGGAGCTTTATAAGTCGCTTGGAGAGAACCAACAACCTTAGTTACATGTTCTGTCTCATGCTAAAACAAGCATGCAAAAGCAGGCTGGTGTCATTCTCAGGCTTGAGAGAATGCATGCTAAAGCAAATAAGAAAACACCAGTTAGCAAGACCTTTTTTTTACTAGTTTCATGCACTGAATCATGCATAGATATGCACGAAAAATGCACGGGATTATTAAAGACAATTTCACTCGGGTGAAGGGATATCTGAGTGGAACGGATGCATCTTTAGCCGAGATGTAAAAGATACAAGGTCATTGTAGGTAGTGACCATAGCTGGAAGCTAGGTACAGATTTTTGTTGCATAGGAGCTTAAAGCTCGATCACCAAAAGATCACAATTCAGTGTAAGCTACCGGTGAGACGAGTGGAAGCTAAGATGTTGTGAGAGCACACTGCCTGAGCTTGGAGGAGGTCGGACAGGTGCAAGAGAGTGAAGCGATCTGTAAGCCAGACAGCGGATCTTGAAATCAATTCTACGCTTGATAGGGAGCCATCGAAGCTCAGACAGAAGTGGTGCGATGTGGCTGCTATGCTATTGATGACATACCAGCAAATGTAAAGTGCCTAGAAAGAGATTGAGTTATCTGAGGGTGGTATATCAAATGTATTACTATTATTATTATACCACCCGAGCCGACATACCAGCTGAGCTTTGTACCAGTTGCTGACGATTGAGGACACTGGCTGACAGTACTGAAATTCAGGGTTTTTGGTCATTAGTAGGGCAAATAAACCTTTTTCCAGTTTATCTATTGGTAGATGCCATAGATTTGAAAGTTTACTTTGGTTTTTATTTACAGAATCTGTTATGTGTTTCTAAACGCTTGTTTAAGTAATCACCTTAGCTATTGTTATATGAAATTCACAAGAAACATTTATTCTGAAGGTGTGGCAGGAGCTTCTAGATAGAGTGCACACACGGATGCAGACACACACACACACAACACACACACACACAGACACACACAACACACACACACACACACACAAACGTGCACACACAACCGCGCGTGCGAGCGCACACACACACACATATATGCATAGAGAGAGAGAGAGAGAGAGAGAGAGAGAGAGAGAGAGAGAGAGAGAGAGAGAGAGAGAGAGGAGAGAGAGAGATGGTTATAAATGTAAATTTTCACCATTGCTCATCTGCCATGCAGAGCAATTTAAAAGCCTACCACTTCTCTCTTTCATGTGACGATTGACAGTGGTGTTTATGATTACTTTATTGCACTTATTTGCATTACCGGAACAAGGCAAGCAGTATGTATCACTGGATCGCTGTTACTACTGCCGGGCGGTATCTGCTATAGGAAGTCAAAAATTATCTGAACGGCTTATATTGCCACACTTCCTTGGTGGCTCTTGGCTGGTTTTAGCGCTGACCGCCTAGGGTGCAGACAATGACACGGTCCGTGTCTAAAAGCTCATCGTGGAATGGCTGCAGCTTGCATGCCGGCATCAGTTTGTGCCCTGCCACAGTGTTCTTGTTGCAGAGCACAGTGATGAACACTATGGCAGAGGCTACCGCACCTATGTGGCCAACGCCTACTCCGAGCTAAGCTACGTCAAACTTCAAGTAACAAAGAAAGCTCCCAGAGAGAGATAATAATAATAATAATAATACATTTGTATAGCACCCTCAGAGAACTTAATCTCTTTCTAGCCATGTTACATATGCTGTAAAGCAAGCTAGATCGAATGGTTAGGGGTATCATGCTCAATGTCAACAAGCATAGCATGGTGAGAGGTGACATGCACAGGGTCAACATGCAAAAATGTGGTTTAGTGGCAGCATTCACAGTGTCAGCATGCATAGGCATGCAAAGGAAGAATCACATGGACACACTAAATGTGTAATAAATAGATGCATTTGAGCTTCTTTTTAAATATTTTTAAGTCAGGAAATGTCGTGACGTTAGTCGGAAGTGAGTTCCAGGCTTGGGAGCATGCGAACTAAAGGTATAAGTCTCGAAAGGAGTTGAGGTTCGCACGAGGTGTAGCTAAATGATTTGATTCAAGAAAGCAGGTTGCACGATGCCTAGCCTAGTGAGGGAGTAGATCTGATAGGTAGGCTGGAGCCGAATGGACGTAAAAGAGAGTGACAGAACTTTGAAGTCGATGCGTTGCTTGACTAAAAGCCAGGGCAAGTTGGCAAGAAGTGGCATAGTGTGGCAACTACTACGCTCACAAAATACAAGCTTAGCTGCAGAGTTACGCACCAGCTGTAAGCCCCTGAGTGCATAGGCCGGTAGACCAGCAAGTAGTGAGTTACAAAAGTCGAGATGGAATGTTACACATGTATGGACCAATTTAGATGCAGTAACTCTGTTTAAGCAAGCCTGTATTTATGCAATGCTATGTAGCTGAAAGTAGGCAGACGACTGTGGAGCTAATGTGGTCGTCTAATGAAAGGTCATGCTGTAGCAGGACACCTAGATTTCGTACCGATGCAAAAGAACATATGCTCGCAGAGCTGATTTGAGCATTACATTTTCCAATTTCTGAATCACACTTGGTTTGCCCATAACTAGTGGTATGGTTCCTATCGTCATTCATTTTAAGAATGCTCCTATCCAGAGAGAGAGCACCATCTATCAGACTATGAGCTTCCAGCTTTATGGGATGCAGAGCTATAGGCCTGCTTTTGCAACCGTTTCTTCAAAACAGTACTCCTGTAGTACTCTTAGCTTCCAGCTTCCAGTTGCTTCGCCGCGTCTGGGTTAGAAGGCAGGTGCGAAGCCACCAGTTTTACGCGAAAGCTCCAAATGGACACAATGCTCTGCAGCAATGCTCGGGCAGCTTTGGATAGGATCTGGCCCATATGTGCTTGAAGCATGCCTATCTATGCATAGTGATTCGAAGTCTCACTGGCATCACAATCGTCCCGTGCGTTAGGGTACCACAATTCTTATGCAACGACAACTACTCTCCTACTGCCGACTATGGCTCATCCTTTTCAGTGGTCCTGAGCTGCTACTTCCATGCTACTCACTGCTTCAACTGCTCTCCTGACTCTGCTATGCTTCCCACTTTCTCTTTGTTGCATGAGACGAAGTCTGTTGGCTACCGAATGCATACCGAAAGCCACTTAGGCTGTGAGTGTGCTATACAAAACTCTCCTGCGTAACACCCACGTGGTCTTTATGACTTTGCGGAGTTACAGACGAAGATACATTACATTACAATACCAGCTGGGATGCTGGGGGTCTTCAGTACTATCCCATCTAGTTGGCTGCTGCTGGCTCTAGAGGATACTTTCGTGGACTCTCGAGGTTCTACGAAATTGCTCAACAGACGGATATGCAGGCAAATATATATGGAGTCTTGCTCACCATGCCTGCACAGCATCATCTAGTTTCAAGTACTATGCACCATCCTATTGTTTGCCACGTCGCCCCTGCCGATCTGACTGCACTCGTGTAAAGGCAATGTATGGCTAGTTCGGAGGCAAGCCAATCAGACTTAGAGAAAAAATAACCCGGCCACAAAAGTGCATGAGACTGGCAATGGTTGTTTGTGCTCGTTTTGTCCCCCTTTTTTGTTGCATTCCCAGTTCGTGCTGTTGTTTTGAGCGCTTTCGAGATTGTTGACTGATTAAGGCCATCGTTGCTACCAGGTGTAGGTTCAACCCAGGCATTTATTTGTTTGGCAAACTCAGCCTCAGCACACCTCAAACCTTCACCGTGCCTCACCAGCAGACACCACTGCCTTGCAAAAGGCTATGAGCAACCCCCGTCGAGTCATGCTAAGATAAAAAATCTTCGACAATGTGGGTTACAGCTTCTATGTATCTGCTAAGAAAGCCGTATCCACTAAGGAATCATCTTGTCGAACACAGCTGGACTCTGTTGCCTGCCTTTGTGTCAGTTGCTGTCTACGCAGCAGCTTCCTACAGATGCTCAAACAATAATAGGCCGCCGGATTTCAATGGACATAGCCATTCAATTTCTACAGGGAGGGTGGGGGGTTGTATGCGTGTTGAATGTTGGCTGAACCATGACTTTGCTAAGGCCGAGTAATCGCAGTGGAGGCTGACTGGGAGGGGCATGCCGCAGGGCACGCCCCTCTCAATGTCGGCTTTAGGGGGGCTGCAGCCGGCCGGTTAGGTGCAGCCGGATTTGAGTGCATTGGATTCGACGTTTTCTTACTCGGGAATTTTCCTTTTGAGTGTATCCGTTTTGATGCAGAGCAGTGGACTGTTGTGGCACTTGCATAGGCTGACTTAGGGATCAGCGCCAAACGCTGTTGAGCTGATTGGTGAGCAAGCTCTGCCGTTCAACCCATCAGTGGAAGGGATGTAACACATTGTAAGCAATACTGCTTTGCTGAAGGCACTACTTCGACGGTAGTGGGTGTGAGTCACCTTGTTGGGCATCATACCCTGAATAGTCGCTAGGACAGTACCTACAATAGCTTCCTGAAAATGTACATTCACTGGTTCATAGGTAGATGACGTCAACCTAGATGGGCTTCCAAGAAGTCTGGAAAACCGATCGTGTGCACATTGAACATTGCAGGTTACGCTGCCGAGTCGTAGAGGGCTTCATCGGTCTGGTTATTCTGCTTGCTTGAAGTTGTTTAAGTACCACCAAGTCGGTCCATACTAAACACGGTGGCAGCATCTTCAAGATATTGAGCGGAAGTCTAGTATGCCGTGCAGCATTGTTGGTGGCTGCCTGGATCAAGTGATGTGGCTCTGCTCTTAAGGTTGGCCTGGAAGCCATTATTGATTAATGCCATTCTTAGAGCAAGCGCAAAGTTTCCGATTCAAATGATCGAACTCAGATACTTTTCAGTCGCTAATAAATCTTAAAAACAGGAGCAGTTGAAGTCACTGACAACACACACGGGCGTGGTGTGTGCTTTTTTGCCACGATGGCAGCTGTCACGTGTTTGTCATCGGGGAAGATAAATCGCCTTGACAACCCTTTTTAAGGCCCCTCCCTATGAAATTGGCTGTCTTTGATAAAAGAAGACCATCAAAGGACTATTAACTCCATAATGTCTGGAAAGCTTCAATAGACAACTTACGTCAAAGTGTACTACCACTCGATCTAGGATCATCGGGTCTTAATGGGCTTCTTGTTGAGTCTTACTTAGCCCAGTGGTTAAGGTGCTTGCACTTCTCGACCCAGACCACGGATTAGAGTTCTGCAGAAAGCAATTACTTTATTGACTGCTGATAGCATGCTGAAAGCCGCTGAGGGTCTTCCACAGCTAAACGAAGGAAGCAGCTGAGTCAGCTGATCGCGTGTAAATATTGTTATACAAGTGAAAGTTCATTTATTCAATGGAGCAGACAGCACGTGTTGGATTTTAATTTGGTAAGAGACGTTTAACTTCTTGAGTGGATGATCTAGCAAATGGTGGAAGAGAAAGAGAATACAGGCTCACGTGCATGTTTGCACACACTTATACACACCCACAGACACACCCACAGACACACACACACACACACACATGCACACACACACACACACACACACACACACACACACACACACACACACACACATATATATATACACACACACACACACACACACATGCATACACACGCCTATGGACACATCTGAAGAGTCGAGTGAGAGAGTAAAGGAAAGGAAAGGAGAGAGAGGGAGAGAGAGAAGGAGAGAGGGGGAGGGAGGAGAGAGAGAGAGAGAGAGAGAGAGAGAGAGAGAGAGAGAGAGAGAGAGAGAGAAAAGTGCAAGGGGAGGGAAGGATTGGGAGGGCAGAAGTAGCTCATCCGGCTCAACTTGCCTGTTTTTGTGAACCCTAGACCATAAATTCATGCAACTGGTGCCCAAGCTATCTACTTATGCTGTAACTCAAACTTGTTTACTGAATTAGGGGCGGAGCTTTGTCGGACGAACACAATGATTCTCCTCCAGCAGCTCGATGTGGTCGGTAAAGTCAATAGTGGTTTTCCTCAAACTCTCCTTGTCTAAATATGGTCGCAGCACCGGAGCTCTGCAGTAGGGGTCATGCTAGGCAGCAGTCTGTGCTGCTGCTGTGGCCTCCAGACTGCTTTGTTCCACTCACACCTAGTCTAGGCATGAGCAGTCAACCATCGGTTTTTGTATCTGAAGAATAACCACTCGGTACCACTGCAGAAAATCGGCAAAGGCATGGAAGGGCGACACATAGCTATCACACTGCAAGTGGCTGGTCAGTTGGCATAGCCCCTACTCGTTCATAGCTCTGCTTTTTAATGCTTAAAAATGTTAACAAGAGGCATTCGCCGAGGCATTCGCAAATGAATAGAGTCGCAAGACTTGGATGCAGCTTCAGCTAGTAGGAGTGTCTGCTGCATTATGCCATGCTGCAAACAGTTTCAATGCACGGGCCGAGTTGTTCGAACCTGCAGTGTAGTAAAGGTGAAGGTTATTACCAGCTCACGGCATCAATCAGGGTAGCTGCTGCAAGTGCAAATACCGAACGCCAAGCCAGACCTAATCAGATCAACAAGGTTGCTCAGAACGTGAAAGGCTAGGTCTGCTGCTAGCAAGCACACACACACACACACACACACACACACACACACACACACACACACACACTCACAAACACATGCACACATGCATGCATGCACACACACACACACACACACACACACACACACACACACACACACACACATACACCGATCCCTGTGTTGCTGCCATTAACTGCCGTCTTGATACCCACCTTGGTGTGTGAGGTGTACCAACATTGTCTCCTCCTGGTTCACAGCTGTGAGTGAGCACTTACTGATAGATTGCTAGATTCGTTGAGCTCAATAGACGTACTTGGGCTCGGTATTTGCTTTTTTCCATTTTGGCATCTACTGGCAGTTCCTTATGCTATGCAAATTTATACAGCTTACTTGCCATTGTGTAGGCACCGTTGACCGAAAGCATCGTGGTAAATGGACTCCTTCTGGAGGGATTGATGAAGTGTTAACATATCCTAGGATATACAGTCAAGGCTTGTCTGTAAGCAGCACACAAACTCTTGATAACAAGTGGCTCCTATTAACAGGCGGTGCCATGGTGCTAACTGTGTGCCACTTGCAACTGTTTGAGTGTACGTTTTTCATTTAATGAAGCTCTTGAAAGTGGCTGCATCCTTATCCTGTATTTATTGGGACTTGTACACGAGTTTCACAACAGTTCACTGCCTGTGGCCTGGTCTTGCCTTCGAGTTTCCTAAGGCTGCCGAGCTGGTTTGGTCTAGCGGTTAAGGTGCTCGCCCCGACCAAGGTCTGACTGAGGTCGTGGGCTCGAGCCCCGTGGCATATGTGAAGCGCCTGAATAGAGATTAAGTTCTCTTGGGGCGCTATATAAATGAATTATTTATTTATTATGCGCACATCGTGCTATGGATGCATCAAGCTGGCATCCTCATTCGGCTCGATAAGCATCTGCTGCTAGGCATCTTTTTCAAGCGTTTTTGCCGACCCCCGTAGGCTTTGCTCATAAGCTCTTGTGTCTGCAGGCAAATGACCTTGGCTGCTCCCTCAGTAATCTATGCAGCTATACATTCTGCATTGGTTTGCTTTGACTACCCAATTGACATGCTTACTTTTCGGCATACATTAAGTGCCTAGAAAGAGACGTGGTCCTCCCGGGCGCTACGTAAATGTAGCATTCTGCTTGTTGTTGTTGTTGTGACATGCAAGGTCTTTGTTGTAGTATGGTGCCATGAGCTAAATTCTTGATTTCTTTCTCGTGTCTTTTCGTTGTGAATTATAATGATTATTAATGCTCAATGATCCCCACATTATTAGCACTAATACAGTTAATTCGTTCTTGCTGGATCTAATATTAATCCAGCATCCATATGACAACCATCATCGAGCTGGTTTGGTCTAGCGGTTAAGGTGCTCGCCCCGACTAAGGTCTAACTGAGGTCGTGGGCTCAAGCCCCGAGGCATATGTGAAGCGCCTGAATAGAGATTAAGTTCTCTTGGGGCGTTATATAAATGGATTATATATATATATATATATATATATATTATATATATATATTATATATTATATATGATGCATTCCACGAACTTGCTTCCGAATCTAATAAGCCACCCGAAAACACTGGCAGTCCTCGGCAATTTTTCAGATCAATAAGCCCCCCATTTTGGTTCATCATGTTAAGTAGCAAGCAAGCAAAACAATCACAATTGTTGTCGAAGATCGACTTGATTACGGTCAGTAGCCCCAGCCTTTCTGTGGCAGGTCTGGGTGATATTTGCTACTGGAATTTGCATCAGTTGATTGTAGCATGTTGATAAAAAATTGTCTCTGTAGGCTAAAACAGGCTCATCTACTGTCTTCTGGTTACCCAGTTCAAGCCAATTTAGCATCACGAGTCCTCGCTTTGCATCGCGAATAACTGATGGCCCCACTTCCTGCTTCTTGTAGCTACTGGCAGCTCTTTTCTAGTCACTGATTTAACAGGGCAGAAACAGTCCAATGCATGCATAAAGGCCAAGTTTAGGCGGTACCGGTTGTAGGGACACCCTTGGCAGTAGGCAGCAGATACCATCTGTGAGTGCGGCAGCACACGAGGGCGGTTATAGGCCCTCGGCAGAGGCATCTGTGGCGTGTGCATCGACCGGCCGGATGTAGAGGACAGCATCAAGGAGCTGCCCGCCAGCAGGATAGCTGCACAAAACAAACAGGCAAGGTAGTTGAAGGCGAGTTGAGAGAGGGCTCGATGCCAACCCCGATCATCGGCTGGTCTGCTGAAGATTGAACCAGATACAAAGGTGCAACAGAAAGTGCCCTGGTTGAAGTGCCTTTTGTTGGGCATGCATCTGCTGTCGACAGTTGGTATTGCCTTTGCACGAATTTTGCGACGGAGTGTGGCGCCGGAATCTCTGTTCACACGTTCACACTCTTGCTGTTCTGAAAGCGCAGCTATTCCTGTCCATTTCCCTTCCTTCACTTGGTCGCAGAGGATCATCAGCACCTGTTCTTTCCTCGTGACAGTCACAGCCATCGGATGAACAATGTGAAATGACATTTGAGGGCCTGTTGCTATGACACCTGCAGGCCTACATCGCCTGGCTAGCTATGTGACAGGTCTGTGGCTGCCAGCTAAGGATCAGACAAAAAGAGTTGCTACGTGGGTGGCCTGCTAAGACACAAGAGAGTGTTCGGCAAGCCAGTGGCCTCCTTAATCGGTCATCCTAGCCAATCGCCGTGTCTAGGAATAATGGAATCGATGTCTCTCGATCGTGGTATTTAGCAACAAAGAATGAACCAGCTTTAGTGTTCTAGTTCTTGTTGCCCAAAGAGGAAGGAGAGCGTGGGCTCGGTGTTATGCAGGCTATTTTCTCTCTACACCGTACAGCCGGGCGAAACCAGGCAATTAATAGCAGGTGAGGTGCTGCCACCAGCCAGCAGGCTCGTGGAGTAGGAGTGAAACCGTCGAGGAGGCCTTTACTAACTTTCTTTGGATTCAGAAAGGATATTCCTCCCTGATTTTGTGCTGGCGTGCAGGCCTCCAGCCGTGAAAGGTGGATATCGTAAATAAAATCAAACGCTCTCTGATTTGATTCCGGCAGAGTTGGAGGGAAGCAGCGATTTCTGAATGACTGCGTGAGGATAAATCCGAACTCAGCTACAGGAAACTCGGTACACACAGCTGGAATCAATGAGATTGTATTCTTTCAATTGGAGTTGCCACAATGCCTCGGGGATGCAGTCAGTAAGTGCTTCCTGACTGCCGGGACTGAGCATAAAGGGTTGAATCAGAATACCTCCACAGCCGGTCGTACTCATACTCGTCTCTGTTCAGGATCATGGATAGCCTACTTCGACGCCATGGCAAATCGGGTCGTACCAGCTCCCTGGCCCTGCATAGGCTTGACTGCTATTACTCAGTGTGGGTAGGGTGGCTGAGAAACACAATTGAGCATCTACTGTTGGTGCTAAATAGGGCAATCGCAGCAAGTACAGCCACAAGTAGTGCACCTTCGGCAAGAGTCGGCTATGCAGCTGGTTTGGTCCAGTAGTTAAGGTGCTCACCCCGACCAAGGTCTGGCTGAGGTCGTGGGCTCGAGCCCTGAGACATATGTGAAGCGCCTGAATAGAGATTAAGTTCTCCTGAGTTGCTATGCAAATGAATTATATTTTTATATGCAATTCGCTGCTGGCGCTGAACCTAAGGCGACCCACTGAGCTTTGTGTCACTTCTGCTTCCCACTTCTACTCGTTCTCGTGCCGCAGGAGCATATGTTCGGACTGGCAGGCCAGCTGCAGCCATTTTCTAGAAGAGAATTGACCGTGGCTCTAGGTTGTTACCGGACCAGGACCCACCAAAACTGCTAGGACCTGCCAACGTGAATGCACAGGCAGTGCTTGGCTAAGCTAGCATGCTTTTGCATGGTGCCCAAATGCATGCACCATCGTGCTACAACGTCTTCAGGTCCGGCTGTCCTTTTTGTCAACGGTTCAGTTGATTCATTTCCTTCAATCACTCCCCCTCTGCGAATGTCTGTCTGTCTGCCTCCCTCCCTCTCTCTCCCTCTCTCTCCCTCCCTCCCTCTCTCTCCCTCTCTCTCTCTCTCTCTCTCTCTCTCTCTCTCTCTCTCTCTCTCTCTCTCTCTCTGTCTGTCTGCCTCTCTCTCTCTCCCCCTCTCTCTCTCTCTCTCTCTCTCTGTCTCTCTCTGTCTGTCTGTCTGTCTGTCTGTCTGTCTGTCTGTCTGTCTGTCTGTCTCTCTCTCTCTCTCTCTCTCTCTCTCTCTCTCTCTCTCTCTCTCTCTCTCTCTCTCTCTCTCTCTCTCTCTCTCTCTCTCTCTCTCTCTCTCTCTCTCTCTCTCTGTCTCTGTCGTTCTGTCTCTCTCTGCTCTGCTAATGGTAGAGCTATGAACCAGCATACCAGCATTAGCATTGTCAAACGTTTTGCATGGTTCAGGAACGGCATTGATATAGACATCTATTAAAAACTTCTCATATAATCACCATTCCTTTAAGTATTAACTGCTATGCTACAATATATTAGTTACACATTCAAAAGCAACTAACCAAGTGATCTGTAGCCATATCCGAGACTTCAGACTTGTCTTTGAGTCAGAAAATTTGGGTTTAAAGCTTATCGTGTCGACCGATCTAGCAAAATTCTGAAGATTTGCTTCATTTGGCAGAAATTGTGGCAATGTGGTGCCTATAGCTGCATGCACTGTCATTTAAAAAATCTCAGGCTTTGCTCTTCTAATAGGTGATGCTGTTGTATGACCATCACCACGTGCTCGAAATTTAGGTATCGTTTTCGACAGCTGCCTCAATTTTAAAAGCTTCATTCAGAAGACTGCTTCTACAGCTAGCCATCACGTCCGATCCCTATCCAAGATTAGGAGCTGTGTTCCACAGCGGCTTGCAACAAATTTAACTAGCTTTATAGTTCTATCTCGGATTGATTATTGTAATTCCTTTTTGGCTGGGCTACCAAAGAAAGCACTAGGCCACTGCAGCTGACTATGAATATGGCTGCAAGGCTAGTCTTCAAGTCCCAGAGGTTTGAGTACGTGTCTCCTTTGCTAAAAAGGCTAGGATGGTTGCCAGTTGAGCAAAGGATACAAAGCACAGTTCTTAGGCTGACCCACAAGGCCCTCCACGGCTAGGCTCCTTCATACCTAGCTGAACTGCTGTACCAGTTTCAGCCTCTTCACGCCCTCAGGTACTGTGTGGACAATAAATTAGCTGTTCCATTCCACCGCTTACAGACTATTGGCAACAGAAGCTTTAGCTCTGCATGTCCTAGACTGTGGAACTCACTTCCACAGTTCTTAGACAACGACTACTCTCCTGCTGCCGACTATGGCTCATCTTTTTCAGCGGTCCTGAGCTGCTACTTCTATGCTACTCACTACCTCAACTGGTCTCCTGACTCTACCATGCTTCCCACTTTCTCTTTGTTGAGTGAGACAAAGTCTGTTGGCTACCGAATGTGTACCGAAAGCCACTTAGGCTGTGAGTGCGCTATACAAAACCCTCATGCGTAACACCCTCATAGTCTTTGTGGCTTTGCGGAGTTACAGACGGAGATACATTACATTACATTATGAACAGGAACATAAGAGTTTAGTGGCAGGCAGTAATAAAGCCAAAGGTTTCTTGAGCTGAAATGACTGCACTGCATGATTGCTCAAGGGAGCGCTACTCTATAATTGGTTGTTCTCGTGTACCCCAATTTCCATATGAGCAGTTTTTGAGGACCAAAATTCGCTTGGAAAATATTGCAACGTTGAAGATGGTTCGGAAAGCGAAACCTTGCTTCGTTGGCTACAAAATATGGTCTCTTCTCTCTGAATGAAACCTTAGGAATTGGCTCCCTTGTTTTTTGAGTAGAGCCAGAACCTTGCCCAGCAGGAGGGGGTGGAGCAGGGGTTGCTGCCAATAATGATGCCTTGCAAGTATGATATGGTAGCCTGTGGGAAAGTGCTATGCTGTCCAGGCAAGTAGACACCGTGGATCCCCGGTTGACTGGCAGCCAAGTTGATTGCTGCTTGCTGGACCTCCAAGAACTGTGGTTTTTCCAACTTGTTGACACTGTTAATCCTAAAATACTACCTGCCCGTGAATGCGCTGAATCTTTGCTCAGCTTTTCCCTGCATCACGACAAGCCGTCTAGTTTGAGCTCTTAGGACAGCGATTGAAGGCTGCGTGATGGATGACACGAAAGACACGATCGGATCGCCCGGCCATCCGTAAACAGATGTAACTGCCGTATGGCCGGTCGGGGCAGCGGCAATTTTTGCAATGCCAAACCTCGAGTAGTGATTTACTAAGTGACCGTGCTGCTGCCTCTGCCCCTTGAGCTACTCTGGTAGCTGCCAGCAGGTCTCTAGCAAGATCGTTTGGGGTCTAGGGGGCCCCGGTTCGGGGAGAGATGGCCAGCGTCATTCGTTGATCAATGATGGATTTCCACTTCAAACTGCAGCTCTCTCGTCCCCCTCCCCATTGGCAGAGTCGAGGTGGTTGGCGCTTAGTGTGGTCGCTTGAGCTCGAGTTGTGTTGCGTCTCGAGCCAGGCCTGGAAGCCTTTGAAAAAGACCCAAGACTGATTCATATATCGGCGAAGCTCCTCGACAGCTGGCAGAGCAGTCCACACTGCTTGCTTGCCAATCAGCAACAGCAGCAGTAGTGCTTACCATTCGTCCCCGCCGACCTGGATGCAACGTCTTTTTGGTGATGCAAATGTGAGCCGGGCGTTAGATAAATGTTTATTACCTAATCCTTGCTAATAAGTGATTCTGGCCTCAGTGGCCCTATCTGCACGAGTGTTCTTCTACTCAATGTGTAGTGGCCCTGCCCTTCCCCTTGGTCTCTGCCTTGCCTGCAACTCCATCTGCCATCTCGAAGTGATAGCGCCCCTGCCGGCCTCATTGCAGCCAAGCTTGGCATTCAACAAATTCACATTCCTCGCTCCTCGAGCACAATTAGTTTGCTTATGCTAGCAGTGCCACCGGATAACGTAGGCCGGGAATAGCTTAGGTGGCAGATGGGCACCGACCTTGCAGGTGGTCTCTTTTTAAATACGGGATGACCTGTTCTCTGAGGCATATTTGCCTGTTTGGTGCACTGAAAAGAGCAGAGCAGGGGAGAGAGGCTCGGGGAGACTGCAAGATACTTCTGTATGGCATCAAGACACTTGGATTGGCATGCTCTGTCGGTCGCACGTGGACTCCTTTGATACCAGTGGCCAGAAATGCTATCCCAGGAAGGGAGGGGCTGGCCAAGACAGGACAGACTAGACAAACTAGACAATGAAATCTGCAACACATGTGGCAACATGCCCAGGGGTAAAGGGGATCGCCTCTTAACGACCGAGGCCATGAGATCGAGCCTGCAGCATATGTAAAGCACCCGGGTAGCGATTAACTTCTCACACGGCACTATGTAAATGAATGGCATTGATGAAGCCTGTGCATAGGGTACTTGGGGTACATGAGAACAACCAATTATA
Source organism: Cristatella mucedo (assembly GCA_009760855.2). Classification (NCBI taxonomy): domain Eukaryota; kingdom Metazoa; phylum Bryozoa; class Phylactolaemata; family Cristatellidae; genus Cristatella; species Cristatella mucedo. Next base: position 10,462,832 of record WPIO01000004.1, on the reverse strand, counting down.
AAGTAGCACTTCCACGACCGATTAGGCAGTGCTTCCAGTCATTTCAGCTTCAGAAACCTTTGGCTTTATTACTGCCTGCCACTAAACTTCTATATTCCTGTTCATAGGCTGGCCGATTTGAGATTTTCTAACGAAATGACAGTGCATGCAGCTATGGCGCCACCTTTCCATTGTTTCTGCCAGTATGAAGCAAATTTTCAGTGTTCTGCTAGATCGGTCGACACGATAAGTTTTAGACCCAAATTTTTGGACTCAAAAGACAAGTCTGAAGTCTTGGATATGGCTGCAGATCACTTGGTTAGTTGCTTTTGAACTTGTAGCTCATATATTGTAGCATATCAGTTAATATTTATAGGAATGGTGATTATACGAGAGGTTTTTAATAGATGTCTATATCAATGCCGTTCCTGAATCAGGCCATACGTTTGACAATGCTAATGCTGGTATGCTGGGGATCATAGCTGTACCGTTAGCAGAGCAGAGAGAGAGAGACAGAGTCAGTGACAGAGAGACAGTGACAGAAAGACAGTGACAGTGTGACCAAGACACTGAGAGAGAGAGAGAGAGAGAGAGAGAGAGAGAGAGAGAGAGAGAGAGAGAGAGAGAGAGAGAGAGAGAGAGAGAGAGAGACAGAGACAGAGACAGAGACAGAGACAGAGACAGAGACAGACAGGGAGAGAGCAAGAGAGACAGACAGACAGATAGACAGAGGCAGACAGAGAGACAGACAGACAGAAAGAGAGGAAGGAGACGGGTAGAGAGAGTGTGAGTAGAGGCAAGGAGAGAGAGAGAGAAAGAGAAAAAGAGAGAGGGAAGGAGAGACTGGTAGTGAGAGAGAGAGAGAGAGAGAGAGAGAGAGAGAGAGAGAGAGAGAGAGAGAGAGAGAGAGAGAGAGAGAGAGAGAGAGAGAGAGAGAGCGGTAGACCGAGGTTCTCACAATCACCTCTGGCCAGAGCCTTTGAGCCATCTTAATTGGCCAACATGCAAATAAGGCTGTGGAGAGGGCCAGACATGTCACATGCTTCTCGACCCAGGAAACCACTAACAATAAATTACACTGAGTATGTCAAAGAATTGTGAGAAGATTTTTAGGTACCACTCCTTAACGCCTGATTTATGACGAGTTTTTTTCAGTCTGACCTTGCAGCTATCGATGAGCAGAGAGGTGGTGATAACCAGCAGATAGATAGATGGTGGCAGTCTGCACAACACTAATAAGCCAAGCTTCAACTTGCAACAAACGTCGGCTCCAGCGAGCCATTCAATGAGATTTAATAGGGCTAGAGGGGAGGGTGAGCCCTTCATGTCAGGCTACAGGCAAGCTGGGAGCAGTCGATCTCCGGTTACAAATTCACGGTCGTCACCTCCGATGGTATGATATTAACTCGGTGGCTTAGGGTCGCAGGCTTTAAGATAAGCCTTGGCATGATTCATTCATTAAATGGTCTCTGGACATCGCCTAGCGATCGGCTGCTGCCTTTCCTTGAAGCTGGAATCTCTTCAGAGAGCAGATTCTAATCTTAGCCAGCGACTGGCTTCAGGACTAAGGACTGCTGGTCCCACGGTGTCGTTTGCACACTTTCTGTATTGCATTAGTGGCCGACAGAATAACAGAGGACAGAGAAGAAGGGGGAGAGAGAGAGAGAGAGAGAGAGAGAGAGAGAGAGAGAGAGATTGAGAGTGTTGATGTGCATGTTCGCCCATCCATTGTTGGCTGAGCGCCTTCAACCAACTGGAGCACGAACGTTGTGCGTGTGTGTTTGTATGTGTGTGCGCACGAGCACCCGTTCGTGCGAGTCGAATGAGGTAACAGATAACTCAATGAGTGTATTCTCGTGCTTCTGATTTCCAGAACATAATGGGCAGACTTAAGAAACATAAATCACAAGTGCACTGGCTTCCGGGTGCGTACAACTAACTTTGCCTTTGCGCCCTAGCCAGGACGTGTGTTCAAGCCCCCCAGTGAGTTATCCTTAATAATCTTTATTTTACCTGATGCCCAGATTACTTTCTCCGGCAGCTCATTTTTTCCACGTTCCCCTTTCCAGCATGCATGCATGCATGCTGAGATTGCTAGCACACACATTCGTTCACAAGCTCACTAAATGCAAGCGCGTGGTCATAATATACTGAGCAACAGGGAAGCAAAGTACACGTAAAGGTTAGCTGACTCAGAAGCCTCATTTATGAGCCTTGGTGGCTATGAACCGGTTTGCTGTAGACAGTAAAGGATTGCCTAGGGCAGGTCTCGAACCCATGACCTGGATCGTGTGAGCACCATATAATGTAATATAATTCATTTGTATCGTGCCCTAAGAGAACTCAATCTATATTCAGGCACTTTGCATACGCCTCAGGTCTCGAGCCCACGACCTGGCCCAGACCTTGGTCTGGGCATGCACCTTAACCGCTGGGCCAAACCAGGTCGACCCCAGAGCTCGAACCTCCTTCCTCTCCCCTCTCACCCTTACAGTGCACACATGCTTACTATGGAAAATCTAATAGCAGCTTTCCCAGAGCCCTACTCGAAAACATCTCAGCACAGGACACTGCACATAACGTCGGCTCACTTGCTTATCGTTCATCGCTCGCCGAGGCTTAAGAGGCTTAAAACACCTCAGGAGATCCGTAGCGTACAGCCTTCAGCCGGTGATTGCTGTTGATTCACGTATGCATATGCAGGTACCTGTACCTGCAGAGTGTGACTTTGCACCATGAACAGGTCACCTGCGTGTGTAATGCCCGGCGTTTCTTCACTACGATTCATGACAGCATCGGTCCTTGGAAAAGTGCTAGCCAGAAGCGGTGTACATGCACTAGGCATAATGTTTAGCCAACTGAGACCACAATTTTTAACGTGCATTCCGAATGAGTTCGTAGCTACTTAACCATCATACGCAATTCAGATCGAAGTGTCATTGCAAGCAGTAGCACGACAAAGGTGAATAAGTAATGCACTTCTCTTTTGCCCGCCGAAACGTTTTTTCCCGCAATGAGTCGTGAATGGAATAACAAAGGGGCACGCATACATTTGAGTTTGCCATCTGCATGAGGTGCAGCTGGGCGTTTGGGACGCCGGTTTCGAAGGACCAAAGCGACGATGCACGACAAATGCTCGAGAAATGCAACGTGTCAAGCTTATCACGAGAGAACAAGATCGGTGCTTTCGGTAGCTTTCGGCCTTTGCAAGCGCCTGCATGGCCTGCCTGGTGTGCAATCCGTGCAGAGCGAAGATCATCGGATGGGTGTGGCATGCACGGGTGTTCGTTAGGCGTGTATCCAATGCCGAACGTTCCTTCCGTTGCAGCTATGAGCCGGTGCTGCAGAGCTACGCCGGTGCTGAGCGCTCCAGTGCCTACATGCAGGCAGCCCTGGCTTACCGGCAGGAGTCTGACGGGAAACGCTTCTAGCTGAGCTGGCAACCAGCAACTGACTGCTGCAGACGGTTTGCTCGTGCAATCGATATTGGGAACGAGGCTGCCCCCCAACAACCCTGCATGTCAGCAGAGCACCAACATGCTGATGCCGATTGAGGACGGAATGTGATTCTGGATGCCGGGGGTGGGGGTGGGGTTGGGCAGGGGGAGCAGTCCTGAATGCAGTCGGGCATCTGCAGTGGCAAGTTCCCTGTCAGAATACGTGTCTGCGTGCTGCACCAGCCAGCCAGCCAGCTGCGGCTACTGCAGCTTGCACTGCCGGTGCTACGCATTGGATTGTGGGATTGCTATAAGTCCGAGCATCTTATCTTTGCACATGACTCCTCGGGATGTCTGATAGTAATTTCAAGAAGAGCTAGGCTAATACCGAAGTCACTGCTGAGCCGAGGCGGATGGTGCCAGCAGGAGCCGATTGATGGTGGCTGGACTGATGGTTCGGACTGGACCAGCGACCACGGTTAACCAGCTGCCAAGGTCCTTTGGAACCTTGAAGCATATTCGTGACTCAAAACAAGCACTTACTAAGCCATTAGGCCAGCTGCCACTCTGGTGTCGTCTGATTGGCCTATTGTGATTAAGCTGTCTCGTGCAATAAGGTGCTGACTTAGGATGCGACTTGCCCTGCCGCTGCTGCTGCTTCGATGCTGCTCGGTACCGAGGCAGATGCTGTGCTGTTTAAGGCCGGGCTCAGTAGAAGATACTGCTAGCTTGGTGCTGAAAAACAGGGGTCTCTCTCAGCAGCGACAGCAGCGACTGATCGACGGAGATTGCTGCTCATTTGAATCTGGGCGGTCGTCTCGTAGGGTGTGAGACTCTCAGGCGAATCCTTTGAGGAGCGCTTAGCTCGTTTAGGTCGTTGAAGTACGTTTGTTCAGCAGCAATGGCGGCAGCAGCAGCAACTGCTTGCTGCAAAGGCAAAATGATGGTAATGACTCAGTCTGAGTCTCAAAGGAGGCAGTCGAGTCCTGCACCCCCTCCGATACAGAATGCAGTGCTGTACACGATCTCCGTGGCAACCTGTAAGAGAGGCAGACCTACCGACTACATTTCGCATGGACGATCTACACCGTGCACGTGCGCAGCCATCAAGCTAGACACGCGCAACGCGCGCTTCTGCCGATACTGTTGGTCGACAGTTGAAGCGAGTGGTTTCTATTTGCCACCACGTAAAGGGCCGTTCGAATTCCATCCAGGCAGGCATTGACAACAGGACAAGGACAATGCAGACTGCCCGTTGAAGGCCTGCTTGCCTGCATGTCTCACTAGACTTTGCCAGATCTTGTCTAGAGCCTTGCAGACCTACTGAGGGGTGGCGCTTTCTCGGCAGGCAATTTGCTGAGCCCATCATTGCACAATCTAAAAGCAAACAGAGCACGGTCAGAGCAGGAAATGCACCGAAGGCCTGGCAGCCGATTGGTTCTTTTGTGTGCAAGACTATTGCATTGATGCAGGTGTATCATTATCAGATCAGTCGTGTATGCTCTGACGAATTGGTTGATCTAACCGGTCAGTTGCCAGGCCAGCCTGCCGACAGACAGCAGTCACTGGGCGCAGGCTCCTATAGTGACCGTGTCGCCGAGCCCTCGCCGGAAACCCGGTGACCACGGCCACTATGCCACCAGCTGAGGAGCGACCTAGTCTGGGAAGGAGAGTTGCACCCACGGGGAGTAGGAGATATTTGCTGATAGGTTTTCATTTGTGGCCTTTGCTGCCTTTCCTAACATTATATGGCAGCCAATAAGCACGTGGACAAGTGACTGCTGCAGGCCATCTAGGCAGTCCACTCAGAAGTACTTAGAAGTAGCTACGACCTGCATTCCATCGCGTAACTTCCTAACAGGCGTAGAAAAACTGGCAAGGTATCAGGACTTGATAGAAGTCGACCAAAGGGTTCGGTAGGGAATCTTGACAGCCAAACCTGTAGCAGTGTCCACGGTGTACCTTCTCTAGCCCAGGAGTGCAGAGTAGTCCCCCCCTCCCCGCCTAGTACGCTATGCTCCTGGGTTCGAGTATGGCAGGCTGGGGGTGGTATGGTTTTCATGCCATGTTTACGATAATCTGTGCCATCTCTGTGCCTCAGAAACATTCAGAACATGTAGCATGTTTGCACTGGTTTAATTATAGAGATAATAATTAAAAACATTTTTTGCAGTGTCCAAAGAGGACTGAATATTTTTTAGACACCTTAAGTAGGCTGAAAGGAAGAGTACTTGATGCTAGTTGGTTGGTGCAGTACATTAGTCCACCAAGACAGTGGACCTGCTTCTGCTCACAGTAGACTGCACTTTTGAGCAAAATGATTATGCAAAAAGCACATGATGCTCAGCTCATTGCTCTTCACTCTAAGGTCACTCTCGCTGGTAGAGCAAGGCGGGTGGGAAATCCGCAAAGAAACCTGTTTGCCATTAAATATAAATATGCAATTCATTTGTATAGTGCCCTAAGAGAACTTGATCTTTATTCGGGCGCTTCACACATGCCACGGGGCTCAGGCCACCTTCTCGGTCGTCAAATACATTCACTTTGACCTTGGTCTAGGCTTGCGCCTAAACCACTGGGCCAAACCATTAAGACTGCCTTAAACCTTTTCGGGGGGGGGGAGGCAAAAAGGCAAGCCCCATCGAGGTCTATCGCGAACTGGTTCAGTGTCTCGTTTGACTGAGCAGCAGTGTCAGCAGCAGCCCTAGACTCGGTGGGAGGGAGGGCACAGGGCACTGGGAGAGAGAGAGAGAGAGAGAGAGACAGAGAGAGAGAGAGAGAGAGAGAGAGAGAGAGAGAGAGAGAGAGAGAGAGAGAGAGAGAGAGAGAGAGAGAGAGAGAGAGAGAGAGAGAGACAGGGAGAGAGAGAGAGAGAGAGAGAGAGAGAGAGAGAGAGAGAGAGAGAGAGAGAGAGAGAGAGAGAGAGAGAGAGAGAGAGAGAGAGAGAGAGAGAGAGAGAGACAGAGAGAGAGACAGACAGAGAGAGAGAGAGACAGAGACAGACAGACAGAGAAAGACACAGAGAGACAGAGAGACAGGGAGAGCATGGCAGGGGTGTCCGGCAGCAGGACCTGAGTGGCTGCATCTGCAGCCGGACGAGAAAGACAACGGCTGCTGCCCACGAGGAAATAGGGCGTTTCAGAGTGTTGTAGGAATCAGACCCTCACGTGCCAAGGAGGATTGCAAGTAAAACATCAGACTTCCTTTATTGCTGCCGACAGGGACCACCGGCCTGCCTGGGGCCCCCCAGCCCACTAATCACTAGATGTCTTGAGCTGGATCAGGTCAGCTTAATGGCTTTAATTTTTCTGCAGCTGGACATACTGCCTGAAGTGGACCATGAATAGGATCGTCGTGGCCGGCCAGCCACGGTCCACTGCTGGCAGGGTGACCACTTCGATCGCTTCGACAGCAAGCTCCTGCTGCGAAAGGCTGCTCCCGGACTGCCGCCGAAAATCCGAGTTTGCTTTATAATAATAATAATAACAATGCACTTGATATAGCGCCCTCAGAGAACTCAATCTCTCTCTAGGCGCTTTACATTTGCTGCATAGGGAAACCCGATTGAATGGTGAGTAATATCATGCTTGATAAACAACATGAAAAACATAGTTAGGGGTGACAGGGTCAGCATGCAAGTGTGGTTAGTGGCAGCACGGCACAGTGTCAGCACGCATAAGCACACGAAGGACGAATCACGGGGACCCACTAAATGCTATCCTAAATAGGCATGTTTTCCTTCATAGTCCTTGCCTAACGGAATTCGCATGGCTTAAGACAAAGTTTTGCTGCTGGTCCAATCAGCTGCTCAGTCCCTCCAGCCAGCGTGCCGTGCCACCTGCCGGCCACTCTGATTTGAGCTGACAGCATTGCAGCTGCTAAAGCAGGCTCTCTTTGTAGACCAGGGGGTGGTCAGGTGGGTGTTGCCCTTTGAATATGCACATCGGTACACTACTTTGATGGTCACAGGCTTCTGATCTGACTAGAAAATTGGCAGCTCCACTTGGGTATGACAAGAGGTACCGTGCATAGGGTAACAGGACCAGGGGTTCCCTTTCTCTTCTAGGGGGGGGGGGTTGGAATCACACGGCCTCGCGATTGATATTCGTGAAAAAAATACATACTTTAGCGAAGAGCATGTGCCCTGCAAGTCCCCAGACAGTGGAACTCGACACCACAGTTCGTGGAAAAAGATGGTGTCTGTTCTCCGGTCTAGTACAGCCTCCTGTCCTGAATTTAGCATAGCCTCGTGTCCTGAATCTAGCGCAGCCTCCTGTCCTGATGGCCTTTGCTGGTTCCTCTTTGCTTTATTAACTATTGTCTAATCCGGCTTTATTTACCAGCTTCCTATAGGAGATCTGTACTGTTGTTTTTCTTACAGTGTATAGTAGTGGCTACCGATTGTGTGCCGAAAACTCTTTAGGCTCAAAGATCGCTATTGGAAAAACTTTAGCTCAACAGCCAATGAATCCTCATGGGAATTGCTTCGAGAGCCTCGAGGCACATACAGTGTACATACATTCGTGAGGTCACTTACATGTACTTACTCACACGCACGGCCGTACACATGCACTTACGCACACATGCCTGCACACCTGTAATACTGTATATGCCTGTATACTAATATACATACACACACACACACACACACACACACACATATATGCTAATGTGTGTATGTATGCATGTGTGGTTGTGTATGTATGCACGAATGTGCATGTGAATGCAAAGACTGCGCAAGTATGCTTGCGTGTGTAGGCAAGACTGCTTGTTTGTGCTTGCGTTTGCATATCTGAGAGCAGCATGAACTGCATGCTGCGCTCGACCGGCCCGCCGAAGGCAGCAGTGCTCGAACTTCGGAGCTCATCTACTCATGATGACTAGATTAGCGCTCGTCATCGAGTCATCGTGACTCGATGACGTATGGGTGCAGTCGAGCTGCAGCGGGGCTGCCGGGTGGGGGGAATAGGTTGGAGAGCTCAACATCGAGCTATACTTAGATAACCTAAACCAGCCGCAGTGATTGAGAGGGAGAGAGTGTGAAAACAGATTAGGCAGACGAACGAGAAAACGGTACAGATACTAGAGAAAGAGAGAGGGAGACTGAGGTGAGTGACTTACAGACAAGGAATAATGAGTGCAAGGCAAGGTAGGAAGAAAGCAAGGACCATCAATTAAAATCTAGTTCATGTTTATAATGCCTCAAGAGAACTGAATCTCTATTCAGGCGTTTCACGTATGCATCGGGCTCGAGCCCATGACCTAAGTCAGACCTTAGTTGGGGCCAGCACCTTGGACCAAACCATGAGAAGACGACCAAGGGTAGTCAAAGGTCGTTGTCTCGAGAGAGCGTAAGTGTGCAGCAGCAGCATCACCTTGGAGTTTTCATCTATCAAACAGACCGCCCACGATTTGCACACAAACCACACGAACCAGGCCCCTTTAGAATCCTTCTCTGGACGATAGAGTCCGAAGTTGCTACAGGTCGGATGGCAGTGATGAGTCGACAACAGGAGAACTGGAGGGGGGGTCCTAGTCCCGAGCCCCGCTGAGTCTCCTCCCCCCTCCCCGGCACACCTTCGAATGCACTCTGTGGCTGTAGAGAAGAGGCCAAGCGAATACACCTCCTTGGACCGCCCCCTTCAGTCTTTACCTCTCTGGCAAGGTCATCATTGCCACTCAGAGGTGCTTCCGAGAGTGGCCATGAATTCTCTACAGGTGCTGCTCACAGTAGAGAATCAATTTTTTAAATGAAAAGCAGCATATTGCAGGATCTTTGCATAAGCAGCATCTTAGCATATTTCAGGCCTAAATATTGAGTGATTTCCTACATTTATATCTCAGGAGTGCATGCTTCCTGGGTGGGAGCAAGCCAGGGGGCAATTTGGAAGAAAAAACTACTATGACAATTGTTAATGAGTGTGTGTGTGTGTGTGTGTGTGTGTGTGTGCGCGAGGGAGAGAGAGGGAGGGAGAGATAAAAAAATTAAGACTTTCTTGTGCATTGCAATCTTATATCTATTTGGGCACCGGCAAGGCAGAGTCCAGTGAAGCAGCATAACTAACAATGGTGCCTCACTGGCTTTTACTAAGTTCAATTTATTGCCACACTGCTGCCTATCAACAGACGGCGCTTGCTCCGATTACGATTGCGGTAACCAGGTTGTGCCAGATCAAATTGTCAGACACTGTTAGGTCAAAATGCCTGACACCAGGATGTTGAATGAGCGGCTTTGTTATAGCTAAGTGTGGCCAAGATGAACGCTTACTAGAATTCTTTTCAAATCCTCTGACCTGCTCGTGGCAAACAAGACAAAATGAGATGGAGCACGGTTTCCCAACCTGAAGAGGTGTTAAGGGATAGAGATAGACCGTCTTACAGTTTCCTGAGCCATGTAAAGTGATTAGTGATAGTCACACGGCTTGCCGATGGCTTGCTGATTTAACAATCTTGATTCCAGATGCTAGGTGCCGAGAGCCATCGATTCGAACAATTGAGAGCCGGTAGTCAAATTAGTAACACTGGTTGTGACCGACGGCAGACCCTTCTGCACTCCCAGAACTTCTGTTCCAGAGCTTTTTGTTTAGCTGCTGCCAGCTGCCTGCATTAATTTCATCGCGGAAAGACTATATGCAGGCGACATTAATTTAAGTGTGTCCTGGCTAGGCTGCATGCCGAGTAGTGGCGCCAGAGACCTCATTTTTCCTGCCGGTAGTCGCAGGGCCTAGCAGACCTCAAAGCTACCGGCACCAATGATGCACAGCTGTGCAGTCATCATCTGTGTTTCGTGGAAGTGACACCATCACCCCCTAACCAGCAGGGCAAAGAGAACAATTACACGGAGAGCAAACCGATAACAAGACAACAGGCCGTCTGAGCAGCTCTGCCAAGCTCATCAGGTCTTGTACGCACGTGTAGCCTCGGTGCTTGCACACTGCAGCACCGAGAGATGTCTTCGGTAATGAGTTTAGTCGGTGCATAAGTTGCAGTATTGCCGTCTTTAAACTCGACTGGACGTTTGGATAGATGGTTTGCAAGTGAAGCCCTACACTTAGAAGGCTAGCAATCTTCTCGGGGCTGCAGACAGCTGGTCCGTGCAGGGCAGAGCTTATGAGCTGATCGATGGCTGCTGATTTCAAGTGGCAATGACAATGACATTATACTGTGACAAAAAACTCGCCCAGGCTGGTATTTTTACGAGCCAACTGCAAGAATGCCATGCAGACCTAGAAATACAGACGACCTGGGGAAGGCTGCTGCAAAAAACGCTATGAGACTGCTAGATGCAGAGGATCATGCCAACAGCCACAACGTGTCTTAGCAGTGGTACGGAGGGGTGTCGAACGAGTTGCTCACGGAGAGACCACCGAGCCATCGAGCTGTTTTAATCTGGATAGAGGAAAAGCCAAGCTGATAATCGCAAGCTGCAACACGATGGGTTAGGTCATCCCTCTGGACCAACTCGTGCTTGGCCTGGTGTGCCCTCAGGAAATGCTGCTCTAGAAATTCAGATTGCTTGAAGCAGCCAAAAGTACCCTGTTTCTCTCTTATACTTATTGGGAATGAGAAGCGATGTTGCTTGAGACACGAAGTCTCAAGTCCATTGCACACCTCCCAACCCGAAAGAAATGGATGTTTTTTTAAATAGAGCTGTCATGCCAGATTTCACGGCATTTCGTTTACATGTTTTCTAGAAAACCAACAGCAAAATTGTGCACAATTGCTGGTGAGCCCCAACCACTTGCTGCAGTACTCCCCAGACCATTTTCCGATCTAATCACGTGGCTGCCCTTTTTGCTGACAGTATGTACATGTACAGCTAGTTGGACATTAGGACCATTCATATTCAATGTCATCCTTGCCTTAGTAGAAGCTGGCTCAGTTTGAGGACGCCGTTGCTGCCGCAGCAGGGATTCATGAGAAGGGGAATTGGGCATTTCCACAGTGATCATACCTAGCTGCCCCACTGGGGGGGGGGGGCGGTCGGGGGAATGGAGGGTGCCTGATCTACTGCAGCTAGTTCTCACAGGTACTGACTGCCCCAGTAGAGTAGTGTCCATACACGGAATGCTTCCACCCAATGCGCAGGCTCTTCCATGGCATTCGGAGCACAGGTGCTCGTGCACTGCCTGTTTAAGGTGCATGTCAGTCTTATGTCGTAATAACATGGAGGCCAATCCACTCAAAACCCTACGGTTCCTTTGCAACTGTGCATGAGTCAGAGCTGAGCTGAGTAATAGCAGGCCATGCTTGCAGGCACAGCCAACACTCAGCCTGCCTAGCACTGAACTCTCTGAGCAGTGTACTGGAAGCATCAACCAGCAGCAGCAGCTCGCAGGAAGCTGGCTGCTCAATGAGCCCATGCTAACCAAGCAAATTAAACCCAGCTGTCGGCTCACTAGCTAAGGGACGGCAGTAAAATAATCATACCATTGTGCCTTGATAGGCATCATCCTGTCTTTTTACCGCCCCTGCTGTCCAGTTAACGGTCGAGAGGCCACATTTACAATCCTCTTGGGGCTGCCGGAGTGAACTATGTGTACCCTGGCTGCTTGGCTGTTGGCCTGGTTCTGGCTATGCCTCATCTATCCTACTCACCACCCCCTTCAGAGCTCCAACCCATCTTCTGATTCAGTCTGGGGGCAGGAGAGAGTCGGGGCGTTTATCACTTCAAACTAAGCAAATTGGTGACCGGCGACACGTGGAAGAAGAATAGCTGATTTGCAAACAAGTCCGCTGCATTACAGTTTTCATACCTATCAGATCCCGATTCAGGTCGTACAGCAGCTGTCAATACGGTCGCTTTTGCAAGTGGGCTTCGGCAGTGTGTCTGAGGCTGTCTTGTTATCATCTAGTTTTTCCTGATGGCATTAACATCATGAAGCAAGACAAAGACCTGGCCATTTTGGGCTGCTGCCAAAAAAATCTTAGCTGATTTAACAGCTTCATTTGTATAGCAGCAGAAGAGCCTTATCGACTATCATCATCGCTTGCAGTTTGCAATTAAGGATCGCCCAACTTCATGATTCGAGCCCATGACCTCGGTCGAGAACGGCGAGCACCTTACCTCCTGGGAGAGAAATCTGGCAAGGGGTAATCCATAAGAGTTCAGACGATCGTCTGGTAAAGACGGAGCAAGCTGATGAACTAACCGATTCGCCCATGGTTTTAATCTATATCGATATACATGGAACTGGGTAGCGGCTGCTGCTAGAGAAAAGATACACACACACACACACACAGAGAGAGAGAGAGAGAGAGAGAGAGAGAGAGAGAGAGAGAGAGAGAGAGAGAGAGAGAGAGAGAGAGAGAGAGAGAGAGAGAGAGAGAGAGAGAGAGAGAGAGAGAGATTCGCACGAGATCTGAGCACAGGCCCACCATGGATACGATTGTGGCAGGTTATACTACCCTTGAAGGATAAAGTCATTGTAGGTAGCTTGAAGTTGAGCTGCTTTCTTTTTTGGGAGAGTTGACCTGAGACTTGGACTTGCACTGCAGTCAGGCCAGGCTCGCATCGTACAAGAACTCAGCAGATAAAGCATAAAGTGTACCTAAGTGCAACAAAATACATGAATATACGCAGCAACAACAAAATACATGAATATACACAGCAACAACAAAATACATGAATATACATAGCAACAATAAAATACATAGTGGCCAGTGGAAAAAGCACGAAGCTGCTGTCTAGCAAATGTCTTTCCCACTCAGTTCTCTGGGATTTTTGTTCTCAGTGCCAAAGATGGCCTGTCTGTCGGCTGCTTTGGACTGTGAAGGAATCTGTTATCTGTACATTGTGTTCTGATGAATAATGTACACTGTTACATTTCTCTTTTGGCACTGCTTTCGCATGACTAGCTGCTGGAAAGTACAACCGGATCATCAAAACGAGCACATCGTCATCGCCTCTAGAGTGGCCCAGCCAATCAAGCCCCGATCACTGCACATACTGTGAAGCACCAGTTTATACGGTCCATTAGAATAAGTAGATCAGGCCACAATCAATAGGGATGAATGGATCTGAATGAAGCACTGCAATTGCACGCAGCCCTCACCACGAAAACTCGAAAAGCAAGCAGTAGAACACCAGACGGAAGGCCAGTGGCAGGCTGCAAACCAAGTAGGTCCGAAGCATCCTGATGCATCCAGCAAGCTTATCTGATTGCACTGGTGTGTGTGTATGCATGCTCGTGCCTGCGTGCATGCATGCATGCGCTGTGTGTGCGCGCGCACCCGAGGCACCGACATTCTGGCAGCCGGCCACCGAGGGCTAATGGCACTCTAGTGATCCTGGGTAATTGCCTGCTTACTGTGCAGCTGCTGGAGCTACCCGGGTTATGACAAGTTGTCGTCGGTCTCGGTCATCAACTCGGTCCAACAGTGACGCTGCAGCTCGATCTCCCCGACGCTGCTGCTTCACTGCATCGCTACTGGACTCAAATGTGCTTTTAATAACTGGGTCTAAGCTAGAGTATCAAGCTGAACCATCCATGTGTGGTGCTAGCTGCTGCTGCCGCTAGAGCCAGCTCAGTCAGTCTTACCCTCTACGTTCTGTCCTCACGGCATTCCTGCCTGCTGATAGGTTAGCTTATTGAGCAATCTCATTTGTATACTGCAGCCGTCAAAACCCACGACATGGGTCATGAAGAGCAAGCACCTTCACCCCTGAACTAAGAGGGGATGGCATCACCTGGTCTAACACCTTGCCTTGCCCCCTCCCACCCTGCACTACCCCCTACCGTTAGCAAAGCAAAGGCAGTGACTGCAGCGCGCCACCGCTGGCATCGAGTGAGAGCCTTTCGTGGGTGCAGCTGCTCTCATCACGTGTCTCTATATTTGCCTCTAGTTTGAGAGGGTGCTATCCGCTACCCTACAGGATCCACTGAGTCCGGCTTTTAAGCTTACGGAGTGACTGCAGCTGCAACAGGCCAAGTCACGTGCCAAGTCACATGCAAGCAGCGGATCTAGGCCACCCAGGCAGAGTGCACGTACTGGGTGCCCAGCAGCCACACGAACGGCCTTCTCTGACCTAAGGCTCTGCGGCAGGCAAAACGTGTAGCTCGGAGCAAGTACTATCGAGCATCATCAGCATTCTCGCTTCGAGGGTAACGCTGGGTCAGTTGGGTAATGCTTCACATCGGCACACGCCATGCTATCGCTCGACGACGGACCGGCAATGCTGGCCGAGCGGGAGCCGGCAGCTTCCATCAGATCAACATCTCAACTCCCTCTCCCCCCTGCTAGTCACGGTTCCTGATATGAGGCAAGACTTGGGCAATGCTTTTCACTTAGTCATACTTGTTAACAAAGGAGTATTGCGATTTTATCAGGATTGGAGTCAAAATGCCCATGCATTATTAGAATTAAGCTATCTTGATACTTTTACTAGGGCCATCTAGCTGGCCAGTAGCTAAAGTTTCACTGGCTTTGAGTCAGCACCAAAGATTCGTTACAGTTCAAGCTGTTGGCTGGTGCTTTGATTACTGGCTAGGACACTCACAACGCTACCACAACGTAAAAGCCGGCTTTTTGGAATTTCTACAGGTCTGGGGTCTAGTTTCCACGCAGAGCAAGTCACCTCAGCTCAGTTGTGCATCTCAGCTCCCAGAGCTGGAACCGACTGGAAGCACTTGCCACCAAGCTGCATGTCGCCCTGCACTCACCACGCAGCTGCCGACGAATCGTCGTCCTTGGGCTCAAGGGGTCATGGTGTACCCCTCCAAACTTGGCACACTCGTACATCAGCACTGAAGCCAGTGAAGCTGCTGTAGTGTGTGCTTTACCCTATACGTTCTCTGAGGATGCTATAGAAATTTATTATTATTATTGTTATTAATTCAGGGTAAAAAATAGGACTGGCGCTAGTTAGTTTACCACGACCCGGATTGTGGCTTCGAGTTCCAAAGCCAGCGAGCAATCCTTTATTGCTCACAGCAAGTGGCGGTGAGCAGCAGCTCTTAGGCTCTTCTGCTCCTATGCGCACGTTGGCATTCTGCTGAGGCTGTTAAATCAGCTAACCTGTACTTGACCTAATCCGTAAGACTAGTCTTGAGATCCACGCTTCACAGCCTCATTCTAGATTTCGACAAGTGGTCGCAGCAGCTAGCAGACAGCTGACCAGCAGCTCAGGTGGATGCTCACTTCGAGGCTGCACACACCCCCTGTCCTGATCAGAATGAGGCGACGCTGCACCCTAACGGCCGACTTTGCACAGAATCGCGTCTACCTCGATGCGGCAGACAGGAGCGCCGCCGAGCACGTGCACGACACACACCTGCGCACACGTAGCAGGGGAGAGCCGTGATTCACTCCAAAGGACTGGCAGACCGAAACGTCCTGCCTCACCGGTCTTCAGGATAGCTTCGGGGCGGCGGCGAGCAAGCGAGCGAGTGCTGATGGACCCGCTGCTGCTGCCGCCGACCCGAAAGCGTGAGCACGAGCAGGACTTAAGATCCGGGGCTGCGCAGCCGTAAGCTACAGATCTCGGCTGCCTTGAGCTGCCCCGTGGGGGGCCCTGAGGGTCGCGGACTGGCGCAGCAGCCGAGCCTCGACTTCGCGAGCTAGCCTAGGGATTTTTGCTTGCATCTGTCAGTTTGCCGGCAAGTAGCACTACTTCAAAAGTGGGGGCACAAGCATGCCTACCGTGCATTTGGTTCTACAGATAATTGGAAATTGAATCAACCAGGAATTTTGTGTGACCCCAGTTCAACTGCTAATTGGAAATTGAATCAACTTGCAACCTGTGGGGACCAAGGGTGTGCATCGGTGGAAGGGTGGCTGCTGAGTGCTGCCTTCGAGACACAGAAATTAAAAGCTAACAGCTGCACGGCTATCAAATAAAGTTTTGCAGGCTAATGGTGTTTAGCTAAACAGGTCGTTTGCCCACCAGAAGTTGTGAGACCCGCTCTGCTAATGAATCGAAGCCTAGAATCAGGGCTGACAAGTTCCTATACGATGGATAGCCCACATCGTTTAGTACAGCTTCCCCACCCCCTACAGACCATGCTGACTGCCACAGACAAGTCCTCAGCCTTAACGCAGTGGCTGTATGAGCTATGCTACTGCTTCGAAGTACCATACCTGGGGGTTTCTATTCATCTCACTTCAGCAGATGTCTACTCAGGCCATAATAACGTTTTTTGCAAGCAAAATTGCTTTCAAGTTGGTGAATGAGACAAATGGTAATTCTGACTTGTTGCATGTGACATACACCTGTCAGTTTCTGGAGGAAGGTTTGCTAATGAGCACTCCAGCTCCGTGTACACGCCACAGGGAATGCCCACCGAGCCCGGGCCACCCCCCTTCTGACAAACCGGGTGCCTTGTGTAGGTAGGGTGGCTTTGCAGCCTACCTCAGTGAGTGACTCTATGAGTGACCGATGGAGCTAGAGCTGGACGCTGAGGGAAGGTGGGATAGAGGATACGATGCGTGCACTTTCTCTGCCCTTTCTCACACTTCGTGGTCTCAAGAGGATAGGACAGAGAGACATGAGCAGACAGAATACCACAGAGAAGAGTGATGTACAGAGACATAGTGGGAGAGAGGAAGGTATCGAGCGAGGAGGTAGTGTGATGGCAGAGGGCGTAGAGACCGAGGGACAACAGCACTGAGAGAGAAAGGGAGAGAGAGAGAGGGAGAGAGAGAGAGAGAGAGAGAGAGAGAGAGAGAGAGAGAGAGAGAGAGAGAGAGAGAGGGAGGGAGGAATGAAGGGTGGGAGGGTTGGAGGCTGGGATAAGGTGGTTGCATTTGGGTCAAAACTCAGCAGCTAGGTTTGTCTGTCGAGAACATCGTAGTTGCCATACTGCACCACTTCGTATCGACCTGCACTGGCTCCCCATCAAGCAGCCCATCGATTTCAAGGTTTTATAACATACTTTTAGGTCACTTAACTCCCTGGCTACAGACAACTTAACTTAACTACTTTCCAGTATGGCCACGCACCGTATCAGCAGCTCTTCTGACTTAAGTCGCTTAGCAATGCCTCGAACAAACCACGAATCCTATGGAGATCGTGCCTTTAGTTTGTATGCTCCTAAAGCCTGGAGCTCACATCCAACTGACTTTACAACATCCTCTGACTCGACATCCTTAATGCCCTTAGGTGTGCTGCTCTACTGGATGTTATCACTAGCCATATTGACATGCCTACCTTACAGCATATGTAATAAGCCTTGAGAGAGAAGTAGTTCTGAGGACCTATACATGTGCATTATTATTACATTATCATTGCTGCATCGTCGCATCCACAACAGCGACGCGACCATGGAGCACGGCGACGCAGGTATCTAGGTGACAATGTGTCTACCACCACTGCCCTTTCTTTCGAAACACAAGAACCCGAAGGTCAACTTCTGGCTAGGATTGGGGGAGGGGTCACTCTTGAGCCACAAAACCTTGAACGAGTCAGGCTACGAGCCAGAACTGGCATCTCGCGATAGCTGAGCGCTGCTGGCGCTGGCAGTCTACATTTCTTCGAGCAGTTCGAGAGAAGGCAGGCGAAGCATCAACTTGGTTTGGTCCAGCGGTTATGGTGCTCGCCCGACCAAGGTTTGACTGAAGTCGCGTGCTTAAGCCCCGTGGCATATATGAAGCGCCTAAAGAGATTTAAGTTCTCTTGAGGCGCTATACAAATGAATTCATATAAGCCTTCTCGGGCAGCACGACGCCGCCTCCGCGAAGCACGAGAACGGCAGCGGAGGCCCTCGGCGAGGCGGCGGCACGGCGCTGCTGAAGCGGAGCGTCATCCACGATTCTCCCAGCATCGAACAATCCGCCCACGGCGCTCTCCGGCAGTTCGCAGCGCCAGCCGACCGCGCTAAAAAATACACCAATAAATAGGCTTTATTTATTAAATAAATTCGAAGTTTGCCCGAACGAAAGTGAAAAAAAGGAAAACGAAAAGGCGGGGGCTGACAACGTCAGTTTCAAGTGGCGCCGCAAGAGCAGCTACTGGCGACCCGGGACGGCTCCAGAGCGCCGACGAAGTGAAAGACACAGAGGAGCTCTTCGAGCCAACAGCGCTTCGGCACCGCGCGCGTCGCTGCGCATTCAGAAGCCAATCGCAAAGAACTTTCAAAACATCCTTATCCCAGCGCTTAATTCATAAAAGGCACACGCGATTACAAGAGTTCGGAAATACCTCGCCGAGCCGAGGTTCCTTGCTGGCGAGGGCGACGGAGTATGCCGACAGCAGCCATGTTGTGAATAACCAGCGAGTACAATGTTTACCTAATCAGTAACGCCGGATCCTCGACTAAGTTAGAGATCGGATAAGGATCAATTCATTCTTTTAAATAAATCCCGTCATAGAATCAGTCAGAAAAGTGTTTATTATTTTTATGCCTATATATTGAAGTTTAGCAGTCGCGACGGCGGGCCAACCAGTTAAAAAGCTGTGTTCATCATGCATATGTGTTATGTTAAAATAAAGATGGCGAAACGGGGCTGATGAGGTACGAAGTTGATTGGGGCGTTGCGTGCGATCGGCGTCTCTGCTGTCTTGTCTGGGCTTGCCCTCTATGTAAAAAGATAGTTTAGTTAGTCTAGATGGCGCGCGGAAATTTTATGGCGCAGCTTTTATTATCTATATCGGGTAGCGTTAAATTCCGGCCTCCGTCTCGATGCGGGCCCGACGCCGGGTGCCGTCCGTTTAGCTAGGTGCCCGTCGCAGCATTTCGCGCGATATTCGTGACATCGTTTGCGCGAATTCTAAGCTTCGACAGCTTATTTCTAACGTTGTAGTCGCGTCGCGGCTCTGTAAAAAGAAGCTCGCTAGCTCGCAGAGGTCGCCGGCGGGTGCGCGTGCTTCTCGCGTGGCGTCCTTGTCGGCCTTTGTTCGGCGCTATACACCTAGCGCGTGTGGGGCAGCATCTCGCTCGAGGGCTGCCGCGACGCCAGACGCTTGCGTCTAGCGCAACGACCGATCGCGAAGGCCGGCCTCGCGTCGTCGGCGGAAGGCGCAGGTACGCTCTCGCTCGCATTGCTCTCCTCGGTTGCCCTGACGCGACGCGTTCGGTCGCGGGCCCGGCGCGCGCGCTCGCGTCCGTTCTGGCGTACTGGCGCTGTCAAGCTTGTGCGGACAGCGGCTTGCGGTCTCTCCACGATGTCTATTTTGAATGTCGCTCGCTCGCGCGCGCGCCCGCCGGCTGGCCCGTCCGCTCGCTCGCTAGCGTGAATGCTTCGTTTTGACTCGCGGTCTATTCTAAGTGTCGCTCGCTCTGCGGGCGCACTGCCGCACGGTTGACGGGCGACGGCCTCCTCGAGGCCGGGATACGTGAAAAGTGGCTTGGCTTTGACTGTGCGAGTTTTGGCACTGGGGACAATCGTAGAGTTTGTAATCGATAGGGAGCGCTCGTGTCGCTGAAAGGGGCTCATGTCGCGATCTCTGCGCGTGTTGCCGTTGTGCTGCGTATTGCCTCTCTCTCTCTCTCTCTCTCTCTCTCTCTCTCTCTCTCTCTCTCTCTCTCTCTCTTTCCTTAGCCTAAGCTAAGATGCAACCAACCACTCGTGACTCATTCCTAATCTGCTGTGCTAGTGCATCATCGTCACCGCGATTTTTGTTTCTCGTTGCCGTCAGGTCATTGCCTGCCATCATGCCGGCATCCGGAGCAGCAGGGCATCCCATCGGTTTGCGTGTGCCCAGTTTGACTAGTGTGCCTAGTTTAACTCGTGTGCCCAGTTTGACTAGTGTGCCCAGTTTATAATAATAATAATAATAATAATAATAATATTGCACTTGATAAAGCGCCCTCAGAGAACTTAATCTCTTTCTAGGCGCTTTACATTTGCTGCAAAGTGATACGCAATAGAATAGTAAGTAAAATCATGCTTGAAAAACAAACAAAATGAATAACATGGTTAGGGGTTACATGCACTGGGTCAGCATGCAAATGTGGTTAGTGGCAGCATGAACAGTGTCAGCACGCATAAGCACATCGAGGACAAATCACAAGGACCCACTAAATGCTGTCCTAAATAGGTATGTTTTTAAGTTTCTTTTAAATGTGGTCAGGTCAGGGGATGTTCTGATGCAGGTCGGGAGGGAGTTCCAGGCTGTGGGAGCATACGAGCTAAATGCACGGTCTCCAAAGGATTTAAGGTTTGTACGAGGTATTTCTAGACTGTTGGATTCCGAAAAGCGAGTGGTACGATGCTTTGCCTGATGGGGTAGTATCTCTGAAAGATAGGCTGGAGGTTTGACTAGTGTGAAACGGCAGGATTTAATTGGTTCCCCTTACTTAGGTGCTGCTTATAAGCTGACTTATTTTGGGAGGCCGCTGGGCCGAAACTGGTCTGTCGACGTCAGTGTTGCTGGTGCTCCGTTGAGGAATTTATCTATCATGGATCGATCGCATGTCGATCGTATAACTTTTAAGTTTTGTAGTCGTATACCAGCTGTTGCTGCTAGTAGGTGCAGCACATCGACGACAGTTCGGTACAGCACCGGCACTGTTGGATTCTAGGCTGTCTGACAGCTAGGTCTAGTGCCATTTGTCAAAAAAGCTGGTCCTCATTTTCGAACCTCGCAGCTAGCTAGACCTTACAGTGAGCCGAGCTGTGGTCATGGCCTGCCTGCAGGCCGATAGAACAATCGTGCCCCCACTTTGGCCAGAGCAGTTCCTCATTCCACGAGCGACATATTCTTCTAGAGATGCTCTGGGGGGGCTCTGTTATCCCTGATTTGTGACTACCAGTAGGGTGAAGCTGCTGGGAAAAGTCTGTGACTCACCTTGTTTTGCGCTGGCTTTACATGCTTGCTTACAGTGTGCCGGTTCTTTTGTTCTTTCAAGTAATGCCCGCACGTTGTTGGTTTTTTGCCACTTCTGCAGTTAAGCGGTTGCCTAGTGGCAGCTGCATCTCACATGTGTCTTGGCTTGTTAGTGTGCCGTTCTAGAACTTTCAACCGAAACTAGACTCTAGAACGTTCTAGTACTTTGTACTTCGTGCTGATGTCCATGGGTGTTTTCGTACACAATGCCGTGTGTGTGACTCGAATGTAGCTTGCATTTGATTGGGTTTATCGGTTATCTATGTGTTCTGGTAATAATGCCCTAAGGCCCAAGCGTATTGCCGAGAGAGTCCTGTGTGACAAGGGAAAGTGAGAAGCGTTGCCGAGTAGGACTGACATTCGAGGCAGTAGCACAGAAGTAGCTGTGCAGGCCGGCCGGAAAGGCTTGCTTCACTGCCTGTGTCGTGGCAGCAGGAGGAGAGAAGATCACCCAATGGTCGTCGTTGACAACTTTTTCCCATTTCTTGAGACACATGGCAAGCGGCTCTATAGAAGCTTTCTTCACTCCCATTTCGTTTGCTTGCCATCTGGCACCTGTCACTACCTTGTCCCGGCAGTTATGTTTTAGCAACGCTCACCAGTCGGAGCCCAGAGCTCGCGTCGCGCGACCGACTCGGGCTGCACCTTCTCTGGCTGCTCTGCCGGGCCGCTGCTCCCTTCCATGTCACGTGGTGGCAGCCGGTGCAGGCAGGCATCGGGTGCAGAGGCCCGTTGCAGCCTGACGGGAGACGTTCGCAAGCAGCCTGATGGGCCAGACCGAGTCCGATTGAGGGCAGGGCGGTGTCGGCAGCTTTGACTCACGGTTCTTGTTGGTTTTGTCTATCTTTTTCTGTGCTGCCCAGCCCGGTTGTTCTATAGTGGCACATCCGGTCTCTCAGGTGGCCGAGTGCCTGTCGTGAGTTTGGTATGGCCACTGCGTGCCTGCCTACGTAGGTGCATGCAGCGCTGCAGGTGCCGGAAGCAGCGGCTCTGGCAGCGCTGCTGCCGGCCGCCCAACCTGCGGCCGCTGGCTGGCTGCCATGTCGGCAGCACCTCGGTTGCTTCGACCGGCACCTCTGTCACCTCTTGACTGGCTTCTCGGTCGTGCCGATGCGCTAGCCTTTTTATTTTACTGCTCTCAGGGGGGAGGCTCTCTTCACACTTTTATCAGCTTGTGGCCATCATCGGTTTGGGGCTTTGATGTGCAGGTAGGGCAGTGAGCAAGCCGGCAAATTGTGTTGCATGCATTAATAGCTCGGCACAGCATCCTCGTGACTCGATGAGCCTACCACCCACCCACCCCACGGTTGTCTGGTCGGGTGAAAGGAGTGCATCGTCCGTTTTCGTCTTTTCTTTTGGACTCGTTTGCAAACACCAGGCTGCTGCTAGCTGGAAGAGTCGAGAGCACGTGGCGCTTCAGCGCTGCGGTCGTTTGTCGCACGCTTCGTCGGGCGCTTCGTCGGGCGGTGAGGTGTCTCTGTGAGCACTGTGCCACCTTTTTGCTGAGTAGCAGTCTGGCGCCTCTCTTCTGCAGCCTCTGCCGCCGACCTCCCCGTGCTGCTAAGTCGTCGGTGCCGAAGTCGGCAGGACTGGGAGGAGAGAGAGCCTGACTAGGCTATGGTAATCATGCGGCTTGATGAGGAAACTTCCAAGGTCATGGACCCAACAAAGGGAAGCCGCCGGAAGCAATCGAAGCCAAACCGTGTCAGCCTGGTCGACCTGTCACCGCCTGCTGCTGGTGGAGGCCAGCACAGGCCACTGCTGACCGAGTCCAAGGTAAAAAGCTACGACCGACCTGCCGGCTCCTGCTGCCGCTGGAAGCAGCAGCAGCAGTGGTCAGAAAGAGCCTGCCTGAAGTGCCAGCTCTCCGTGCAGCAACGTCGTCCATTACAACGTGCCTGAATAGCATTCGTGCTCACACATGCCGGCATATGTGTGCATGTTGTATGTCATCGGCTGTGCATTTGTATACTAGTGTGTGCAGGCACACGAGTTTTGCCGTTCCTTTGAGTGGGAGTGCCGGGTGCTTAGCTTTCTTTTGCAACATAAAGTGAGCCGGTTTGCTGCTGCTTCGGGTGGTTTGGCCCCCACCCACCTCTCTGTGGTCGGTGAATGTGGCCAGCTTCGTTTCCTGTGCTTTGTCGAGTACCCTGGTTAAGAGCTATAACAAAATTGGGCTTTATCTGTCTGCAGAGGGCCGTGTTTGATTAGCAAAGAATTTGTGTGGTTTAAGTGGCCTATTCAGTGCTGCCTTTGGAATTTGCTTGCAGGCTAAGCCACCTTTTGAGCTCTACTGCTTGACTAGAAGCAGATCTGTACAGTCGTCGGCCTCCTCAACCCTCCCTCAAGCTTTAGCAAAACTGCAGCGGCAGCCCAATGGCCTTCGGACGCCGTGTGGTTGATCATGACGTCTTCTCGTGAGATGCTGCAATCCTTGTTCCCGCTGCCCTGCCAGTTATAAGGACTGCTGAAGACTTGCATAGGCTGCATGACACGGTGGACAATGTGGTGCTGCTTTGGGGGGGGTGGAAGAGGGGGGAGAGAGAGAGAGAGAGAGAGAGAGAGAGAGAGAGAGAGAGAGAGAGAGAGAGAGAGAGAGAGAGAGAGGTGAATCCTGCGATAACTGGCAGAGCCTGATTCGCTCGAAAATCGCTCCCGAAGCAAATTGCAGTTTCTGTAAATGCCGCTAGCGGAAATTGGTTCGTCGGATCGGTCGGGGCTGCTGCCGCACCCTCGAATGAAAGAGGAAGGCATGCAGCTACCCTGTTAGCCGGTAAACACAAGCCTTTTTGTTGTAAGTTTGAATATGAAGTAACTCCACCCAGACTTTGCTGCGTGTCGCGATGTCTGCAGCTGCTCGCAGACAATGAAGTGCTATCAAAGCGGCCGGAATTCTATTCATTGTCTGACCGTGCATTTTATGACTGTCCTTTGTAGAGTAGTATCGTGGGTAGTTGAAATTTTAGCGAGCCATTGACTGTACTGAATGATTGTGCGGTGACCCCCAAATGTACTGCACTTATCTATGCATCACCCTGATCGCGTTTGACTGTGACACTTCAGCATGTGTTTTAACGTGGAGCAGGAGCTAGCTAGCTGCAGTGGCCTTTTAGTGCAAGGCTCTGCCAATCTGGCTTGTGTCAGCCGGCTGTAGAAATGTGGTGGTGCATTGGTTATCGATGTGGGGTTCCTTCCCTCACATTAGCTTCAGTCGGGCCGGAGAAATTGCTGAGAAAGTGATTTGAACCTGTGAGCCAACCTGCCCCCTAATCAAGGCACCCGCCTGCTGGGCCGTGACATCTGCAGCATTCATTTCCTTATTTTTCCTCCTGCTCCTCCTCCTCCTCTCCCCCCCCCCCGTTGTAATCAGGAGTGATAGCCAAAATAAATTGGAAGATTGGAGGCAGGCCGATGCTAATATTTCACTCATGTTAGGCTTGCTGTGGAACCCGGGTGATAACTTGGAAACGGCCTGGAAGGCGATCAATCTGTGAGACGCACTGGAGCTAGTCTTATTTTTTGCCGTACAATATCCTAATGCTATACACTCAGTGGTCAGTGCCAAAGGTCTCTAACCGGCTCAATAGCATTTGAATCTCGTCACAGAAAATCTGTGTTTGAGCCATGCATCGTGCTTTAAAAGCAATCGTTATTGCTTCCAATTGAACTGTAGACACAAGCCTAAGACTTGGTTTGCTATGCTACTCCCTGGTCACTTGGCTGATCTGCAGGAGTGGTGTCAGCAGCCTGCTGGATTAGCTGGGCCCTTTTTTAAATTTAAGGCTGGGTGATGGCTTGCCCTCTTGGCTATGGCATCACTCGTTTCGTCATGCTTGCTCGCCGCTAAGTGACTTCAGATGCCTGCTTCCATTGCCTGATCGGTCTGCCTCATTTCTGGCTTATGGTTTTAGCCTTGTTCTACTTGCCACAGGTTTACTAGCCAAACCGCACCCACCTTTGCTAGTCAAACTGCACCCATCTTAGCTAGTCAAACCGTGCTCACCTCCCAACTTGTGTTGCCTCCGCTACATTGTTCGCAGCCTTGCTATGTTACATGCCTTATCATCGAATGCACGACATGCAACTGGCAGGCTGCTCAGGCTTCGGAAGCGGCTGCAGAGGGCCGCGATGCCTTCCCCCGCCGCCACCCTTGCTAAGGCCTCGATGAGCTTCAGGCGCAGAATCGTCATCTTCTGCCTCGTGGCTTCCTCTCGCAGGAGCTCGACGCCAAGCTGCCGCAGACGTCTGCACAGCACGAGGACGACGATGACGTGGATGGCGTCGCCTCCGAAGTGCCGGCGACCCACGATCCAATTGACCGAGCGCCCCAGCCAGGCTTTGCCTGTCATCTCTGCGGCCTGGGCTTCGGCACAAGGCAGTCGCTGGAGCGGCACGAACGCTGTGTTCACCTGAAGTAAGCGTCCGAAGCTTGAGCCCACCGCCCGGCCTGCGTGAGCGATGAATAATGCACAATGGCTCATCCACCGAATGGACATAGGTTACTCATTAGTCTGATGTGTGGCGCGGCTTCATTGAGGTAGCAAAAGACAGCATCGAAGATGCTTGCCAAGTTACCCACCAAAGCAAGACTGCCTATTGGCTCTGAAACCAGAGCATCCGGTCATCCTGCACTGCCTCCATGTCCCCTTCCTCCTCCTCCTCCATCTACCCGAGAGTCAGCTCTGCTCATTTTGCATTGTGCTGCGCTGAAGCTGTCCTGTCTGCAGTGCAGCATTCACCTCACCTGGCTGCTCACACTTCATCCATGTGAATCGCACTGCTTTGCACATGTGCATGCTGCAATGTATGCACATCAGATTATCACTAGTCAGTTGATAATGCTTCCTGTGCTGCTTGTCTAAGTGCATAGTGCCAGAGATCTGGTTGTAATAAGTGTGTTACTATGCAAATGGGCTATTGTTGTTATTATTCACAAGGCTGTATTATAATAATAATAATAATAATAAGCTGGACAGGTTTGCTACCTTAGCTTGCTGTGGCCAGCTGGATGGTCCCGTGCACTCCTGTAACTGCTTTGTTTTGAATCCCCTCCAAACAAAGAGGCAGTTGTTGGTTGGGTCAATAAGAAGGTAGGTGGTAGATGGGCTAACGTCGCAATGAGGCCCACTCATGCCATCGCCAAGTGTCAAGCTTCTTTTGAAATGCCAGTTGACATTTAGAGCCCCTGATGCAATCGTTTGAGATGTCATATGGAAAGGAAATCAGGCAGATCACCTCCCGGTGGGGGAAGAGATAGAGAAGGCTTGTAGCCTTCCTGGTGTTGCACAACCACGGCTGCATCTTTTGTCGGCTATGGATAATGAGAGCTGCGTAACAGTAACTTGGTGGCCGTGGTCGTGGAGCCTTTCAGGTAGCTTAGGAACGCTTAGCATTTGCTAGCCAGAGGGAGTTACCGATAATAATAATGATAATAATAATAATGACATGCATCCCAAGGAAACAGAATCTCTTTTCTGGGCACTTTATGTGTGCTGAAACTAAGAATGGCAACTGGTTTGTTATAGCACTGCACGGTGTCAGAGCGCACAAGCACGCAAAGGATGGTTCGTGCAGCTCAAAGGCTAGGTTTTCTAGCTTCTTTTCAAGTGTCGTTTGTCAAATCAGATGACGGGATGTCAGTCGGGAGTGAATTCCAGCCTATGGGAGCATGCGAACGGAAACACGGTCTCCGAGCGATTTGAACTTGGTTCGACGCACACCGATCCGAGTCATGGGAGCAGGTGGCGCAACGGTAGGTTTGACTAGCAAAAATGTCATGCAGATGGGCACAAGAGAATGAAGGGACTCGTAAGTCGTCTCGCTGCTTGATGGTTAGCCAGTGCAGATTGATGAGAAGTGGCTTCATGTGGCGGTTTGGTCGCTCACGTCAGGCACGGGCGCACCTTGCTACCGAGTTGTGCACTTGCTGTGTGCAAACCTCTTAGGCTGGTCGCGAAGGTTGGACCGGCTAGTAGCGAAAACAGACAAAGGGTTACCAAAGTCGCTAGCGAGGACACGACGAATGCCGAGACTGGCTAGGCTGTGCCGTTCGTCGTCTTTTGCTTGCATCGTCAGGAATGATTGTCGCAGCCAGCCGAGCGCCGGACCCTCTGCCGGCATTTCTGTTCGGTCGAACCGCGCTGGCGCAGTGTCCCTGCGAGATGGCCGAAGCCTGTGCCGTGCGCATCCCTCGTGTCTGTCGAATCTCGGCCTGTGCCCGAGCGCGGCGTAGCGCACGTGCGCCGTCGTCGTCCTGCCGACGCACGCCCACTCGTGGCGCCGCCGTTGCTGCGTTGCAGAGCCGAGGCAGCGGGGCAGCAGCCCGATGCGTCGGGCGACTTTCCCACCGCGTACCATCGGCTGGCGAGCGAACTGCTCGTGCAGCACGCCGCCTCCTCCGAGGACCACGCCACGCACGCCGCCGACGGTGGGCACGACGAGGAGCACGGCATGATGGACGTGTCGACCGACGACGGGGGCAGCAGAGGCGAGGGCGGCGCAGTGCTGCCGGCAGCGGCCGGTATCTTCCATCCGGAGGCGTACTGCGAGATATGCCAGCGCGAGTTCTGCAACAAGTACTTCCTGAAGACCCACAAAGCCAACATTCACGGCGTCCACGACGGCGTGGGCGCCTCGGCGTCCAAGGACGCCTCTCCGCCTGGTCACATCTCGGATCGCACCGGTGCTGGAGCCGCGGCGGTCGTGGCGGCGACGGCCGCCGCTGCCGTCTCGCCGATCGCAGCCCCCGTGGCCGGTGCGGTCGCTGCTTCGAGCGCGGGCGGCATCAGCAAAGAGATGTACTCGGGTGTCATCAGCAGCGGTGGTGACATCTGCGACATTTGTCAGAAACCGTTCCGCAACAAGTACTACATCAAGAGGCACAAGCTGCACGTGCACGGCGTCGCCACAGCAGCTTCACCCCTCGCGCCCGGCGCCGCGTACCAGGCCGCGGCTGCCGACGCCATGCAGCCATCGCCGCGTGCATCGCTCGATGCTGCCGGGCTGTCGCACAGTGTTCCTTCTGCCGCTGTGGCTGCCGCCGCAGCAGCAGCGGTGCATGGCTCATTGCTGTCCGAGCTCGTGACGTCGGACACGGACTGCCTAGTCGGGTGCAACATGTGCACCCGCAAATTCTCCAGCATGCACGCCGTCAAGATCCACAGAGCCAGCGCACACGGCGTGTACGCCCGTGACCTGGCTGCTGCTGCCGCGGCAGCCGCCGCTGCCGGCTCCGCCATTGGCGTACCTCTGCCCGTGAGCAGAGCTGGCCTTTCAAGCTCCCTCGCCGAAGCGGCTGGTGTGAGGAGCGAGCGAGCCGGCGGCGACTCGGTCGCTGTGTACAAGGTATGTCGCTGTGTACAAGGTATGCGCGAGAGCGAACCTCCCCCCTCCAACCTGCCGATGACGCGACCCTTCGCTGCCCCCATGTTTGGCCTTTGGCCTTTTTGCGGATCCGCGTCGTGCTGCCCTGTCGTGGCCTGTGGGTGGTGCCGCTGCCACCAACCACCCACCCTCCCACCGTGGCAGTTTAGGACTTGGCCATTGCAAGAATTTTTGTGAGGCATTTCTTGCGCGTGCGCAGTCGCGTTGCCAGAGGTACCCTGTCGCGGGGCGGCTAGGCGGCAGTGCTGCCGAGGGCAGCGATGCTGACACGGACACGTGGACCAGTGCGAAGCCCAAGCAGTCGGAGGGTTAGTGAGGCGGTTGCAACTGACGTTCATGCTGATGACGCTGAAGCCGACCGACCGCAATAGTGTGCTATCGGCGACGTGTCCACGTCCCGTTCCTCGGTTGCAGTTGAGCGCAGGCGGGCTCCTTCATGAGCAGCTGAACTCCTGCGACCTGGCTGAGGAGGCGTGCTCTTAGTCAGCGTCGAGAATTTGGCACAAAAATAATAGCGCACTATAGATTCTGCGCAGGTGGTGTCGACCCACCGGTGCCTGTGCCACCTATCTGCCCACCTGTGAACCACCGTGCTGGGCTGATGCTGTGGGTGGGCAGGCCAGCTGCAGCACGGCGCCGTGGGCCTGTGGACGTGCAGCGTAGACGACTTCCGTTTAGTCCTAGACCCGTGACTCGCCAGCTGCGTCGGGCTGCCGTAGTGACAGGCTCCCGGTGACATTCTGCGCGGAAGTGATGTGGCAAGGGCTCACGGCGACTCCGTCGGGTCGTGCTGTCTTCCTTCATCACTAGCCGAGTGCCATACGCAATGGGTGCATTGCTGTAAAGCTTCGAATGCCTGCTGTCGGTTCAACCGCCCAGACACTTGGCTCATGTACTCGAGACTGGTAGCGTGGTTTCCTATTGACCACTCTAGTGTGTACACAGTTGCAAAATAATGCCGCTCTGGTTTGGCCCAGTGGTTAAGGTGCTCTTTTCGAACCAAGGTCAAGGTGAATGTATTTGCTCACCAAAGTCGTGGGCTCGAGCCCCGTGACATATTTGAAGTGCTTGAATAGAGATTAGGTTCTCTTATGGTGCTATACAAATAATTATGTTATACTAGTTAAATTAATCCTGGCAATATGGCTACAGCTGCTGCAGCCTAAGAGGATTTTCTACAATGCCATGCTAGTGAAAATATTTATTGGCAGCCCAAAAAAAAGCATGCTGCTGGTATGTATGGCTATGTAGTGTGACGTCTTTCTGCCGACCATTGTTTGGATAGGCATAGAGGCCATCAGAGCCCGTGTTGTCTCTTCTGCCATGGCACATTCCTGTTGTGCCTGAGTTACTGAAAAGGTCGGCTACTGGTGTAGGCTGAACACCATGCCTCAGCCGCCTGCCGAAATCGCTCCACAGTCGTTCTGTGGGGTTCAAATCTGGCAGCTGGCTGTGCCACTGTATCTGAACCGCACAAGGATTCGTCAGCAAGTGCTGTGCTGTGGTGGCCTGGCAGTGTAGCTTAGGGTCGGTAACTTGCTGCTCAATGTGACCACGCACGAAGCAGAAATTTAAGGTTGGAAATCCGACTTGCTTGACCAATAGCTTGAGTATAGTAGTTTTTCGACGAATCTGGTGTGATGAAGTGGCCCAGCCAGACGCCTGATCTGAACCCCATATAACGTTGATGGGGCGATAAGGCCAAGGTGGCTGCTGTGGTGGTGGCTTATTGGCCAGAGTAATTCCAAGAGAAATTAATTCCAGAGAGCTGATATCAGTTCTCTGTAATGTGCTCTAGCAGCCGAGACAGCACAGAAGCCTGTGGCCTCTAATCTTTGCCATGTAAGCAAGTTAATAGTCATCGTAGGTGACGTCACCTACCTGTGGGTGTATGTTTTTGGGCTGTCAATAAATATTTTCACAAGCAGCAAATAACAGAAGCATGCCTGGCATCGTAAATACTACTCTTTTGTTACCCAAAAGCTCCAGTCTTACTTCGAGGAGGATGTTTACGCAACCGGGTAGTAGTTGAAGCAGCTGCAGAGTTGGGTTATTGTAATTTTGCAGCCTCCGGGCCACACGCACACACTACCTGGATAGTGTTCGATCGAGCGATTGGTTGTGCATAACTGCGTAGCTGTCATCTGCTTCATGCTTGTGTCTGCAGTTTCAGCCGAGCGCCTGTGCCTCACGGCAGTCGAAGCGTAGCCACAAATTATCGGTCTGAAGAGGCCAGGCTTCGATGATCCATGAATGAGGGGCGTCTAGGTCCGTCCTAGCAGCCAATCTACGAGCCAACCAGCCACCGGTTCTTCCGCCTAAAGATTGTCACAAAGCTCTCTCAGCGATCGCATCGCTTCTGCTGCTAGCGCTGCCTTTCTGAGTGCTGTCCTGCACTGTCGCTTCTGTGCAGCGCTTCCAGACTCGGTCGGTGTCGCTTCATATTGCTTTTTCCTGGTTTCGTGAACCGAAGGAGACAGTCGCTCTGGCCTCGATCTCACTCACCAAGGAAGTCAGGCTCTGAGTGCTCTCGAGCGTAGCGGCAGTCTAGTCTGTGTGGCTGTGTTTGGTTAAGTGACTCCGGCTTTGTTGTGTCTGGTACTTGTAGACTTGACGAGAATGCTGCCCAAAACTCGTGCTAACATTTTGAGGTGTCTCCAGTGAGGCTGGCTAGTCGCTCGGCCGGTGCCACGAGGGAAACGGAAGCGGTCGGTGTGCGACGAAACTGTGGCAGGCGGCGATGTGCCATGGGGGAGGGGGCTGTGCCGTGCTGCCGTCCATTGCGTGCTGCCACGTTCGTTCTGCGAGCGGCACCGAAGTCGACGGCTGTCCGCACGGCGGCAGCCTCGAGAAGCTGCTGCAAGTCCAGGAGCACCTCCCCTAGCGCTGCCGTCTGCTGCCCTAGGCTGCTTTCCAAAAGCGTCTTTTTTGTCACTCGAAAAGTAAAGCCCGTCATAGTTTGCTCGGCCAGTTTATCTCACGTAGCCTGTATTTGGAGTTAAAATGGCCACTCGCTAGGTGTCCCCCATCGCTCCACGTGTCCAAGTCGGCCGACTTTCAGCCGTGTAACATGGCAATGAGCATTCTGGCTAGCTTAGATAAGGTTACCACCGCCTAGGTAGATAGTCCGAGCGTCTTAGACAACCTGGCCACGTTCCTCTATACCTCCCTTCCTGCCCGTACGATAAGACGCCTGCATACCTGGCTCTCTGTCGTGAACTGGGCTGGCAACTGCTGCAGAATGCCGACTTCCGGAATGCGTACTCGAGGCTCCTCATCAAGCAGTGAGCGCATCGCCTCTTAGGTTCTGCCACTCACTTCGTTCGGTCTCTTCATCCTCTTGCTCTTGCCTAGTTTTCCCAAATGCACCCAGTGCAGGCTCCGCATCGTATGCACACCCTGGTCATCAAACGGCTCAAGCCGTCTAGCTGTGCCTCTAGCGAACCTCAGAAATCCTTTGGAGACCACACCTTCAGTTTGCATGCTCACGAAGCCTGGAATTCGCTACCGACTGACATCACAGCATCACCTGAACCGACATTTCTAGGAAACAGAAAACCTGCCCATTCTGTGCAACATTTGCCCAGTCTCACTATTTAATGTCTCGTGTTTCCTTAAGCTTGCTGAAATTGGGCATGTTAACAGTAATCAGTTGGCATGCTTCTTTGCAGTCTTATGCAATGTTGTCAGAAAGAACCAGTTTTAATGGGGGGCTATGCAGGCGTGTTACTATTGTTGTGCTGTTATCGTTATTACTGTTGTCAATATAATTACTCCACACCACATGCTTTTCCGCTCGTGATGTGAGCAGCTCAGCATTTATCACCGACCGATCTTTTGTAGCGTGGCCCTGCCGTTGGCGGAAGCATGGCAGCTGGCGCGTACCTGCCGCCTTCAGCCGAAGTTTGGTCGGGTCCTTCGACACCGAGACACGGTCATCTGCCTTTCGAGACTGCATCGTCGGGTCGCGTCCGCGGAGCCTTGCTAGCCCAGCCCTGCGGCGCTATGGGCGATGCTGGCTCGGCGCCACTGGCCCACGTGGCCCAAGGCCACGGGCCAGCCGATGGTGCCGCCTGGCCCGGTCCGCAGTCTTCCAGTGGCAACGTCCCGCCTACTGTCGTTGCCTTGTCTTACCACGGACCCGGTGCCTCTGCTGCCGCTGCTGCCATGGCAACCGCTGGAGCTGGCTCTACAGACGGAGTCGAGGGCAGCAAAGTGTCCCTGCTGTTGCCATCAATGGTTCCGCCGGAACTAGTGTCATTTGATGCAAAAGGTAGGGTCGGTTTTCCGGAACTTAATTTGTAGACGGCGAATATATCTGCTCCTCCTTTTTACGAGCGGCGCGCCCGTGTGTGGGTTTGCAGATTCAATCACCGAGGAGGCTTCGGTAAACTGTGACCAATGTCAGAAAAGCTTCACCAGTTTCCACGCACTGAAAGCTCACAAGCAGACATCACACTTGGCCGACAAGTCAGCCGTGTTCGAGCCGGCACACGGCGTTCCCGACATCGCCTGCGCCGCTGGCCTGCCGTTCCCTGTCGGCTTTGGGCCTGCTCTTCGGCCCGGAGGCAGTGGCGGCGTCAATGCCGACGGCACCGTTGTCACCGAGTACAAGCAGTGGCGTTGGAAAGAGCACGCCAACCAGACACGCGTGTACTGCGACATCTGCAACAAGGAGCTGTGCAACAAGTACTTCCTGCGGACGCATAAGCTGAAGAAGCACGGCATCAGCGCATCGCTCGACGGCGGCGAAGCCGCACCCACTGCAGTCACCATTTCACCTTATGGCCTAGGCGGAAGTCCACAGGTCCACATGGCCTATGCCAGCGGTCTGTCGGCCTCAAGCCGAGAGCCCGGCGGCGAGCGAGCAAACGAATCGTGCTCCAATTCTGGAGATGCCGAGGCTGAGCGGTTTCAGTCGTCCGAGCGGTTTCAGTCGTCCGAGCGGAGTGGCAGCAGCACGGCGACCGACGTCAGCTGTGGCGAGGGCACGTCGCCGGAGGAAGCTGGCGCCGGCGATACCGTGGCGCCTAAGCCGGTAGCGCCGGCTGACCTAGGCAGCAGCAGTGGTGGCAGGTCTGCTGCCTTCTCTGCTGCTGCCGCAGCAGCCCATCTGGCCATTCAGGGAGTGAAGGTCGAAGCTGGCGTCTGCAGCTCGTGCGGAACGGAGTTCAGCGACTTGCAGACCGCCATGTCGCACGTTTGCGAACCGAGCAATGGCGTGCCGCTGTTGCTCAGCGACGGTGGCACAGTCGTTCAGGGCTCGACGGCGGAGGAGCAGAAGGTGTGTGCGCGTGCTGCTTCGTGCCCTCGACAGCCCACGCCCTGCCAGCCCTCGTGTGTGTTGCTTCGCATTATTCCCCCTTCAGCCTTATTGGCTGGTGTGGGTTGGTGCTTGTCGTATTCTTGTGACACTGTGTCGTCTCGGTTATTTATCGCTCGCTCATTTGCGACTGTCTTCTCTTTCTTCTCGCCATTCTCTAGCTCACCCAGGGCGGCAGCGGCACTCTGCCTTACGCCGCTCTGCTAGGGATGCAGAAGTTCCAATGGAAAAGCCGAGGCGGCGGACGGGCCGCCGCTGGCGGTGGCCCGTCCGCCGCCGCCGGCGAGAAGTTGTACAGCTGCTCGCGATGTGACTACAAGACTCCGTGGCTGTCCAACATCTACTCGCACGAGCAGCGCAAGCATGGCGGCGGCAGCGCGAGCGCTCGAGGGAGCGGCGCCACGCCGTTCACGTGCACCGTCTGCCTGCGCACGTTCAGCTACGAGCACTCGCTCATGCGCCACATGGCCGACTACCACAACAGCGCCGGAAGCGGCGGCTCTGTGATCGTGGCCAGCACGGTAAGCAGCGCTCCCGCCGCCTCCGCCTCCCACTCTGCTGCCGGCCGGTCGTCGTGTACTGCTTGCGCTGCCGTGCGTGCTGCGGCAGCACTGTTGCCATGGTGGACACGCTAGTTGCAAGTAGTGGAGGCTGGAGGCCTGCACGGATGCCGAGTTAAGCCCACCTTCGTGCTGCCCAGTTCTGCCTGTTTGCCTGCCTGCCATGTCTCCTGCCTGCAGTAGGTCGGTCACTGGTTGAGTGGAGCTCGATCTGTGCTTGCCTGGCCGAGAACGTCAGCAGTGTTTAGCTTGCTCCCCTACCCTTACACCGAGGAGACTTGGCGAAAGTGACCATCGCATAAATCTGAAAAAAGGAAGGAGGAAATCCTCTCTTGTCAGCGGATCGACAGGCAGCATCCTGTGGAGACCGTAGCTCTTTTCGAGTAGTAGTAGTGTAGTGTCTTTTCAGGTGATAGAATTACCCTGGCTGTAATACAGAAAGCATGAAATTCCCAAATGTTTAAGGGCACTCGTTAAGAACAAATGGGTGACCGACTAAATACTTTGTTGACCTTTTGCGGTAATTCGATAACTAGTCTCGATAGCCACATGCTTGCCTACAGGAAGTCTGGTCTTAATTGATGCAATATCCGTTCCATTCGTTTTTAAATCAACACCATTGTTCACGATAAATTGAGACCGATGTATGCTGTGTTTTAGAGGTCACGTGATGCCATCTGATGTTGCCCCGATTTTCTATGATGGAGCAAATGTAGTTAAACTCACATGCAATAAGATTAACTTGTTAAAGTTCAGAATCAAAAGATGTACGCAATGCTGGCACAAGAACTTTTGCAATTCCTGTGAGCCAAGACAATAACTTCACCCAACATAATCTCCCATTTTCGAAGAATTGGGCGTTTTAAAATAAGATTTACCGTCACCAAGTATCCTCAAAAATGGATCTTCCCAGCCATGTGGGGCGTTTTCTCAGCAATCATCAAGGGTTTGAAGCATGCTATTTTTAGCATGCACAACCGTAGGCCTTACATGATTCGGAATGATGCAGGAAATTGAGGATGCGGTAGAAAGGAATACTGCCCAACCATGTTTCCTGATAAACAAGGAACTAGAGAATTATTTTGAATAACTTACATCTGCACATGAATGGCAGCAAATTTTTAAAATTGAGTGATGATAAAACTAACTTAGTTATGGGCACACCAAGTGTGATTCAGAAATTGGAAAGGCTAATGCTCAAAATCGGCTCTGCCAGCATATTTCCTGTTGAATCTGCACGAAATCTATGTATCATGTTCCAAAATGATCTCTCATTAGACGACCCCATCAGCTTCACAGTCAAGTCTGCCCTACTTTCAGCTACATAACATTGCTAAAATTCGGGCTTGTTTCGACAGGGAAACCACATCTATATTGGTCCATGCATTCCCGACATTTGCTCGTGACTTCTGTAACTCACTGCTTGCTGGCCTAATGGCATGTGCAATCAGGTGCTTATAGCTGGTGCAAAACTCTGCAGCTAGGCTTGTCTGTCGTGAGTGTCGCAGTTGCCACATCACACCACTTCTCGCCTACCTGCACTGGCTCCCAGTCAAGCAATTGACTTCAAGGTTTTGTCACTCACTTGCAGGTCCCTTTATTCTTTGGCTTCAGCCTACCTATCAAATCTACTGTGCCACCAGGCTAAGCATAGTACCACTAGCTTTTCGGAATTTAACTGTTTGCCTAAACCTCGTGCAAACTTCAAATCCTTTGGAGACCGTGCTTTTTGTCTGTAAGCTCCCAAGGCCTGGAACTCACTCCCTACTTGTGTCACGACATCTCCTGATATGACCACTTTTAAAAAGAAACTAAAAACGTACCTATTTATAGCAGCATTTAGTGGGTCCATGTGGTTCGTCGTGCTGATTGGTCAGGACTCCACGTTCTTAAGCGCGATGACACTGTGCATGCTGCCACTAACCATGTTACTATTGTTTATTGAGCATTCCACCACTAACCATTCAATTGTGCTTCCCTTGCAGCAAATCTAAAGTGTTTAGAAAGAAATTGAGTTCTCTGAGGGCGCTTTTTCAGATGTGTTATTATTATTATTATTGCTGCTAGGTTTTTTAAGTCTCAGGTTGCCAAGTGTATCTACTTGATTAAAAATTTGATTAAAAACCTCGTAATCTAAATAGTAACACTTCAATATATACAGATCATCATTCTATGGTGTCTCTGGTGTTTGCCAAGACTTCTAAAGCAGTTGTATACGGTTCCGAAGCTCGTTTTTTCATCTGGAGGCTTAGAAGAAGAAACGGTTGGTTTCTCGCCCTAGCTGCCCTATCGATTTCGTACCTAGTTTCGAACCAGGTCTGGCCTTTGTCCACGCATGCAAAAAATTGGATGTCCTAAACCTTGACCATTCTTGACGAAGCCCGTGTCCGACGGCGCATTTGAGGGGGGTGGGGCACGTGGCGCATCCAAAAGGTCTTCTTACACCTCGTTCTGATAGTGCCACCAAAAGTTATCCTTCAAAAATCTCAATTGTTAGCCCGTAAGGTGCTCACTCTTCACGGCCCAGGTCGTGGATTCGAGTCATGCAGTAGGCAATCCTTTATTGCCGACTTTGAGAGGCCGTAATAGCCACTGAGGCTCTTCTGCCCCTATCAACGAGGCTCTTGAATAAGCCAACCTTCCATAAATGAGGCTATTGAATAAGCTTCTCTGTTTTCAAACTCAGTGGAAACGGCCAAACAAGTTAGTCATCTTGTGGTAGTACTCTTTCGCTTTGATTTTTGTAAAGTACTGCAATGTTTTAAGATTTGTGTTGACTCCCGGGGTGCAGTCAGTGTTTGTGTCAGCACTGTACATTGGTGTGCAGTGCTTTAGTTTGTAAAAGAGAGAGAGAGAGAGGAAGGGAGGGAGAGAGAGGCTCCCGGAAATCTAGCAAGTGCAGAAGGCTCTCTGCAGCAGGTCTCGTAAGCTAAAATATCACTGTGCATGTGTAGGTGTGCCTTCACATGTGCGGAGCACTACGTTCAGATGTGATCACCCGGGTGGATCGTATTCGGGGAAATCGGTGCTACGTTTTTTTTTGACTTACGTTTTATGTATTTCTGCTACTGGGCTAGCCGATTCCAAGCTGTATCGGCAAAACAGTGTGCTCCCAGTGTGCTGTTGTTGTGTCCTCCTTAGTGGCTCGCGCTTAGTTTTCAGGCGGATTCCCGCCGTTAGCACTGGCCTCGTCGCATGCACTGTAGCCGGTGGTGTCATCTCTCTCTGTCATCTCTCTCTCTCTCTCTCTCTCTCTCTCTCTCTCTCTCTCTCTCTCTCTCTCTCTCTCTCTCTCTCTCTCTCTCTCTCCTCGATCGCTCTGTTAGGGTTGTCACTGCTCCACGTGGCCGACAGTTGCCTGTTTTCTTTTTTTTTAGCATCCGCCCGGTGTAGCTGCGGCCTTGCCGCGCCGCCACCAGCGAGCTCGCTGCCCGTACTGCAGCAAGCAGTTCGTCAACAAGTTTCTCTGTCAGTCGCACATCCGTGCTAGTCACGGTGCTATGGCAGTGCCATCGGCCGTCGGCAGTGGCAGTAGTAACGGGTACACGGTCATGCATGCCGGTGCCACCGGCTACAAGCTGTACGCGTGCGACCGGTGCGGCTTCAAGTGCCGCACTTTGTGCAACCTGCGCACGCACCAGGTGGTCAAGCACGCGGCCGCCCCAATGCGGGACGCGGCGGTGGACGACGATTGCGCAGGGCCGGCACATGAGCCTATGGAGGACGCGTCCGATGCGGCTGCATCGTCGATCGTCGTCGCCGGCGGCGGAGACCTCTCCGCGGAAGAGGCTGGCGACGGCGACCTCGACCAGATGACCAACGGCTGCTTGGCGATGCTGTCGCCCGACGAGTCAGCGCAGCCGCTGGCCGGCGCGCTCGCTCACCGCGGCCGGCGGAGCGCGGCCGTGGATGGTGAGCACCAGGGGGGAGTCATAATGCAGCCGTTCGTCGTTGAGGCAGTGGAGGGCAGCCCGGAGTTTGCTCTCGCGA
Source organism: Cristatella mucedo (assembly GCA_009760855.2). Classification (NCBI taxonomy): domain Eukaryota; kingdom Metazoa; phylum Bryozoa; class Phylactolaemata; family Cristatellidae; genus Cristatella; species Cristatella mucedo. The sequence goes on along the minus strand of WPIO01000004.1, from coordinate 10,424,393 downwards.
GTGTGCGCCTGCCCGTCTACAGGAAGGTGCAAGGCAGCGTGCAGGTGACGCTCACCCTTCGCTCCATCGACGACGACTAGCAGCATGTCAGCATGGCTCGAGCGCCGCTCGCTGGCAGACCGCAGCCGCCCGCTCCTCCTCGTCTGCTCTCGTTTTGTATGTGTGTGCTATGTATGTCAAGGCCAACCCATGGCGTCGCCCGCTGCCTGCTTCTTTTGCAGTGCTCGCGGGCGCTAGGTTCCCTTCCCCACAGCTACTCGCGCAACACCCCCTCCTCCCGATGTTTGCGATTCGATCTCTCGCCGATGAGACGACCTCTCTCTCTTCCCCGGTCACTGCTGCGCTCGTCGTGCATTGGCTCACCGAGCTGTCCTCGAAGAAGTCGGCGCCGAACTTAGTGAGAGTGGGTCGTGCTATGCTGCGAGCACGCGGCGACGTTGATACTTAGGCGGTTCTCTTGCGCGCTCGGCGCCCTCTTGCTCTTTGCCGCATACGCGAGGTGGCGGCGGTGCGCACCTCGCAGTCTCTCCTCCTCAGCCAGTCTCTCTCCTCTCTAATCGCGCGTCGGCGCTCGAGTGCGCATTCGATCACGGACTCGGTGCCTGCAAAATCGAAGGTGTCCACTGTTGTGATCGCCGAAGCTGTTAGTTGTCTTTAATTTATTAGATCCTCTATACATTTTTACTAGTATTAAAAAGTCGTACTGAAGCTGGGCTACTAAGAGCAGTTTGCAGCAGCAGCAATGCGGTTCTTATTTATAGAAGTTTGACCTGAGCTTTTTTTTTTGTCTGACCAAATCAGCTGTACAGCTTCTTCCATCAATCTCTTCTCTTTTTTAGTATGCTGTACACTGTCTACCCTACCTGCATAGCATCACAGGAGCAGTCTCTTTTTTTCTATACCCCCTCTTGTCTGAGGATTGTTTTAACAGATCCTGCCAATAACTATGCTTTAGTTGTGTCACCAGTGTGTGCAGCCAAGCGAAGCTAGTGCTGGTATACATTTTGTTCTCGATTGGCGCGTAGCTGCAACTGGTTGTCCTCTGCAGGTGCATTGAGTGCCCTTTTGTCGGCTGAGCTGTAATGTGCCTGCTTAAGGAACTTGGCTCTGAAGTGCCCTGCTTATTAGCACTATGTAAATAAACGCCCATCGCAAAACGCACCGCCTGTGGACGGTAGCTTGCAGGTCTCTGCTTATGCGTTCGCCAATCACCATGTGATGATGTTCAGCGACCCCTTCCCGTGGAGGGAGGGAAGGGAGACGTCTGTCTGTGGCTGCATGACTGTGAACCGACCGAGCAACCCTACAAGTGACAGTGTAAGCGTGAGGAGGGAGCAGCTTGCTACTGTTGTTCACAATGCCTTCAAGCGACAAACTATGGATGCTGAATAGGACAGTTTGTTTTCGTTGCAACCACGCAACCATTGGCTGCCGTGGTATGTCAGAAGAATTTATAGAAGCGTGGCGGCTGTGAGCTGCCACGCCTTGCTTTCTCTGCATAGCACTGAGGTGCGCACTCGGACAAGCTTGCAGCAGTCGCCACCACTAATCGTTCCATTTGAGTGTAACTTGGGGAGTGGTACCGACGAGCTGTCGACCGACACGCTCTATCGACCGATATTCGGAACCTTTGACTCAACAGAACAGGCAGAGTAGATTTGCTGGAATTTTCACGAGGGTTGCAAGCATACAAGGATGTAGTCACTCGGGCCTCATCCGTGCGTGCATGCTGCCACTAACCATGTTTGCATGCTGGCCTTATGCATGCGTGACACCTATAACCATGTTATGCTTGTGGTCATTGAGCATGCTATCACTACTTAGCATTCGATCGTGCTTCCTTTGCAGCAAATGGGAAATGCCGAGAAAGAGATCTTAAGTTGTCTAGGGCACTAACAAATGTGCTATTATTATTATCTCGGTGGACAATATGCAGCCGCCACACCTACCTGCTACAGTAAAGCTGGCTGACCATGTGATTCAGTTGGCACCATTCGTGGCAGCCAATCTCGGGGCTGTTGCTCTCTTCTGATGCTGACTGCAATCGGCTTTATCACGCAGTGAAACAGGATGCTTCATCGGTGCAGTCTGATTGAATATTTAATGTGATTCATTTGAATGACACTTTAAGAAAACTTAATCTATTCAGGTACCTCAAGAGCCGGAGTCCACGACCTTGAGCCATCGACCTTAGTCTTCAATGGGGAGCATCTTGCTAATGGGCCAAACCAGGGTGGCAACTTGTTTGCATGTAGAAGTGGATGTGTCTTAGCTGATGCTGTGGCTGGCATGTGGATGAATTGAGTGCCCGAGGCAACTAGCAGTTATTTCGAGACTTTATGTGACTTCAGCACTCGGAATTGCCATTGGGCAACTCGTCGGCACCAGCAACTAAGAGGAGCAGATAGCTACCTGTCATTAGCTTGGCGTCCGGTTTTCATCTGAGCTATCGCCGCTATCTCACGACTGCTAAGTCGCTAATAGTTAAGAAAACCCTGATGCTCGGGCTGAGATTTCATTCGCAAGGTTCAGCTAAGACTTTCCCTCTCAAGCTCTGAGTGAATGCCTTGAACTAGTTTTCTGTAGCATGCTGATGAACTGAAAAGATGGTGCCTGACGCAGGTCACTCCTTAAAAAATATCTAGCTGTTCCGTCAGTCGGAATTAAAGTTGTAAACACGCCAGGGGACATGGTATCGAGAGAGAAATAAGAAAATATCGATCGAGTCGTCCTCTGTAGAGTTAAGTTCATGTAGGTTTGTTCAATGAAGTAGACCCCCCGTGTCTGGTGTTGTTTGGCATTTAGTCTTTGGTGGGGGATAGTGAGGCAGAGCACGTAGCAACTGCAGCGCCAGCTTGGCATTAAGATTAAGCTCCGTTGCACCGATGCAGCAATTTTGTATCTGCTGAAACAGGCAATGGTCGGATGAAGATTGGGAGCTGACTGCTGAGACCCGAGTGTGAGTTCGAGTTTCGCTCTGCATAGCCTGCGACGGCATGCAAGAGAGCTCTTAGATGCTGGCAGTACTTTTTTGGTTTGATGCTTGAGATGCTTGGGAGTAGATCTGAGAGATAGGCTGGAGCCAAAGAATGAAGTGACCTAAAAGTGAGTGACAAAACCTTGAAGTCAATCCGTTGCTTGACTGGTAGCCAGTGCAGGTCGGAGAGAAGTGGTGTGATGTGGCAACTGCGACGCTCACGACAGACAAGCCTAGCTGCAGAGTTTTGCACCAGCTGCAATCGCCTGATCGCACATGCCGGTAGGCCAGCAAGCAGTGAGTTGCAGAAGTCGAGACAGGATGTCACGAATGCATGGACCAACTTGGACGTGGTATCCTTATCTAAACAAGCCCGAATTTTAGCAATGTTATGTAGCTGAAAGTAGGCAGATTTGACTTTGGAGCTGATGTGGTCGTCTAACGAGAGGTCACTTTGGAATATGACACCTAGATTTCGAGCTCATTCAGCAGGAGATATGCTGGCAGAGCCAATTTTGAGCGTCAGCCTTTCCAATCTCTGAATCACACTGGGTTTGCCCATAACTAGTAAGTTAGTTTTATTATCGTTTAGTTTTAGAAAATTTGCTGCCATCCATGTGTGGATGTCATCAATACATGCAGCTAGTGAGTTGAGAGAATTTGAGGTGCTCGAAGGCTTGGAGGGATCAAAGCAAAGGTACAACTGAGTGTCATCCGCATAGAAGTGAATGCCTAGATTGTGCTTGGCAATCACATCAGCAAGAGGGAGAGTATACACCGTGAAAAGAACCGGACCTAGCACGGAGCCCTGAGGTACCTCATATTTCAGAGGTACCTCGGATGATCTTTGTCTATTCACGCCAATACTCTGGAGTCTCCCACTGAGATAGGACCTGAACCATTGCAGAGCAGTGCCAGTGATGCCCAGGCGAGATAAGAGACGCTCTAGAAGAACTTTGTGATCGATGGTATCAAAAGCTGCCGAAAGATCGAGCAAAACAAGCAGACACTCTACCAATATCTGCATTCCTAAGTAGGGTATTGTATACCCTAAGCAATGCTGACTCTGTGGAGTGATTAGCTCTAAAGCCAGACTGGAACTTACTAGCAAGGTGTGAAGTTTTGATATATGAGTTCAGCTGGACCACCACGACCCGTTTGTGACTTCGACAAAGCGGCATCGATCGAATACTTACTAAACATTTCCGCATACATAATTTCCGAGGCGATAAATAGTTTGCAGGCTGCTGAACCCATGAAACGTGTAAACGAGATAGTAAATAAAAATGGCTTAACTTAGCATGGTTTCGGCCAGCGAGTGCAGTCGAATTTATTGCCAAAATCTGCAGCGGCTTTTGCAATTAAAAGCCATCCGTCAAGCAGCCTCAAATACGCGGGAAAACGCAGACAAACAGAAGCTGCTATGTGATTAACTTTCTACAGCATGCATGGAATTTAAAGTCTTCTCTGTGCAAAGCAGAGTCATCGAAAGATTTACGATGTCATAAATCTAGGAGGGGGAGTGCTGGAACGATGTCTGAGTCGCCATGGAAGCTGTCTGCTTCTGGGTCAGCTGACCATTAGAGGCGCTACGCCGCTTCAGACGGGCCGCTTGTTAGCTACTAAAGATAATCCAACAATCGAGGATTTTGCAGAAGGCGTCATTGCTGCAGGATTTGCACCGGATTTCGCAGCTCGGATGGCTAAAGTGAGAGACCCACCCAGGTACCCAGGCCCAAAACGGTTGATCGAATGCAGAGGAGCGGAGCTTGGCAGCATCTCTTTGGAACGCGCATGACTTTGACTTCGCGTCGCCTCGCGCGCAGGAAATTGATTGCAGTGGTTAGACAGCAAAGTAATCTAGTTGCCAAGAGCTGTGAAGTGTCTCTAGAGCTGCGGCTGTTATAATATAGCGAGGCGAGCGGAGGAACCAGCTAGTGCTTCGTATCGAGCAACACGAAGCCGAAGTACGGCAATAAGTTGTAGGTCATCATAGTAGTGGTTGCAGTGCCCACTACCGCACAGCTACGTCGGGTGGCTGACGAAGCCTTTGGGCGTTACCCGAACGAGCCGTCGTCTCGTGGGGTGGCTCCGCAAGCCTTCGGGAGTTACCCCAACGGGCAGTCCGCCCGTTTGGGCTGCTACTACTACTAATCAGCAGTAGCAGCCCGCCCCGGCAAACCCAACTACCTCGGACTGTGTATACGCTCTCCGAAGCTTGGCGCTCTGTTCCGCTCATTAAAACCAACTACTTTTGAGCGCGTATTTCGTTGCGGTATGTCACCCTCAGAACAGAGCAATAATAATAATAATAGGTCAGTTGCATAGTGTTGTAATAGAACCGAATCTCTATCCAGGCGCTTTAAACCTCGCTGTAAAGTAATCAATAATTATCTAAAAGTTAATGCAATATATCTACGTATCGTGCTAGACATGCCCGCAAAGGCAAGCGTCATGCATGTTATGCCGGCGCGAGCTAAAGCGCACTAAAAGACAATCGGGGACCGCCTATTCGTAGGACCTCTGGCGAATGACTTCTGCTTATTAGTTAAGCACGTAGAGCGCACGGGAGCGAACAACAGACAATGCGACCGGGACGCAGGGAAAGCAGAGCGGAATCGGTGCATCTTTAGCTGACGCTTAGTTGATCCAAGGTCATTGCCGGTGGTGACAATCGCCGGAAGCGATTTCCAGCCTTTCGGAGTATGCGAGCCAAAGACCCGAGTCACCAAAAGACTGGAATTTAGTGCTTGGAATGTCAAGACGTCTGGAAGCTGGGAAGCGGGTTGTTCGCGAGCTCTCACTGAAGGTGCATGGAGGTCGAAGAGCTCTCATTGCAAGGAGGTCGGAGAGTTAGGCTAGTGCCAGCGAGTGAGAGAGAGAGAGAGAGAGAGAGAGAGAGAGAGAGAGAGAGAGAGAGAGAGAGAGAGAGAGAGAGAGGAGTCGATTCGAAGTTAGATAAGGAGCCGGTGTTGTTAAGACGAAAGCGATTGGGCAGTGATTGGGCAGCTACGCCGTCGAGCCAGACTATACGTCCTGCTAAATTTTGCACAAGAATCGATAGATGCCAAGGATATGCTCGTGGCTTTTTGTGGAGGCGGTGCCTTTAGTCGGCGAGACCACCCTATAAACCTCCCCGCCTACACAAGGGGAAAGTAACTACATGCGTCAGCAAGTTTTCTCAGCCCAACGCTCACTCCCGTGGCCAGCATTATGTTCAGCACTCGGTCGACGCCCCTTTCACAATCAAACTATTCGAGGTTGCCACATTGTGCGCTTCATTGGTCATACAGTCATGAAAGTTGCCTGTTTGAGAGTACATGCGATCTGACAAGATTGGTGGCGGGGTTGCAATTATTGTTTGTGAATCGTACGGCTGTAAAATATGCTGTTTTTTGCATGGACCATCGTTTGTATAATTTGAAATCAGGTCCTCATCAAAGACAGTGCCTCTCACTGTTGTGATATACTGACCTCCTACTGGCTGTCTTAACTGGTTTATAGAAGATTTTTTGGAGTTTCTCTCTAAAATATTTGTGTGTGACAGGGCGGTAGTGATTGCAGGAGATTTCAACATTCACGTTGAAAACCCTAGCAACAGCCAACACGTTAATCACACCACTCACGTCGGTGGCCATATCCTAGATCTCTTTATCGCTAAGGATGTCTGCCCCACTGATCTTGTGGTGTGCCAGCTGACCCTCTTGGATAATTGTCCGGTCTCGTTTACTGTTCTTGCTCTGTTGTACATACAGGGTAATGTCGAGTTTTTCCAGGGACGTAACTTTAAAAAAAAGCATTGACCAAGACAAATTTTTGGTATCTGTATGTGATGCAGGTCTTCTTGATCTGCACCTAGACTCGACCGACATCCTCGATACCCTCAGCGATGCAGTGAACATGACACTTAGGAGTGCTCTTCACAACCATGCTCCCGTAAATGCTGTCCATGTACAGAGTCGTGAAGATTTCTTTCAATTTATAAAAAAAACTTCAAAAGATGCTTCGCGTTAAGCTCAGGCTTGAACGCCATTTAAAGAAGTCTGGGTCCAATGAAGATCTAGTCAATTTAAAAGACTTCCTTCGAGTCTACACCCGTAAGCTTAGAAAAGTCTCGGCTTCTTTTTTCACTCAAAAACTGAAGTCCTGCCAGTCAGACCGAAAACAGATTTATAAGACTGTAAGGAATTAGCTGGCCAATGCTTACAGGTCTCACTCCCCAGATATCAACGGCTCAGCCTAAAAGTTTTCAGCCTTCTTCACTAAAAATATTGTGTGCACATTCGTACCTCCGTAAAGCCCCCTCCGACTAAAGTAATTTCTGAATCGCAACTTGTGACCTTCCTTAAAAGATTTTCCGAGGTGTCTGCAAGAACTCGTCTCCTTAAGACCCTATGCCATCATCTCTGTGGTCTTCAATGGCAAAACACTGAGCCCAGCCATAACCGAGATTTTTAATGCTTCTCTGGAAAAGAGGTTGTACCCAAGTCCTTCAAATCGGCCATCGTTAGATCGATACTTAAAAAAGCCTGGATTAGATACAGAGGTTCTTGTCGTGCCCAGTTTCCCGTCTTCCTTTCTTTTCAAAGATTCTTGAAATAATTGCCACTAAGCAGCTGGTAGCACACATTGAAAGGGATAAAATGTCAGAAAAGTTTCAATCGGGGTTCAAGCGGCAGCACTCCACTGAAACTGCTCTCCTACGTATTACCAATGGCGTCCAATGCAGCAACGAAGACGGGAGTGTCACGTGCCCTGGCGCTGCTAGATCAATCAGCTGCATTCTATACCATTGATCACGATGTCCTACTTGAACGATTGAGAACAACGATTGGTCTGGAAAACTGTGCACTGGCGTGATTTAAATCGCACTTGTCCGATCATGTTCAATCCGTGTCGTGTGAGGGTCAGATCTCATTCACTAGACCAGTCATACGTGGAGTTCCTCAAGGGTCCGTCCTCAGTCCGTTGGTGTTCTCTATTTATGCTCAACCTCTGGTAAAAGTGAGTAAGGCCCATGGAATAGGATTTCACTTTTATGCTGAAGATACTCAGCTGTATTTGTCATTCAAACCGTCATAATCTGCTGCAGCAACTGATAAACTGAATGCTTGCCTTGTCGACATTTTATCCGGGATGTCGGAAAATTTCTTGATACTAAACGACGATGAAACTGAACTGCTGCTCAAAGGAAACCCTTAGCGCGTGGCTGGACTAGAAGGCTTTGCTCGTCAAATAGGTAATGCTGTTGTGTAACCATTACCACATGCTCGGAATTTAGGTGACGTCTACGAAAACTGCCTAGATTTTATGAGCTTCGTTCAGAAGACTGCTTCCACTGCTAACCATCACGTCCGATCTCTATCTAGTACTAGGAACTGTCCTCCACGGTGGCTAACAAAAAATTTAACTAGCTCTTTAGTTCTGTCTTGGCTAGATTATTGTAATTCCCTTTTGGCTTGGCTACCAAAAAAGCCACTAGGCCACTGCAGCTGGCTATGAATATGACTGCAAGGCTAGTTTTCAAATCCCGGAGGTTTGACCGTGCGTCTCCTTTGCTTGAAGAACTTGGATGGCTGCCTTTTGATCAACGGATACACAGCAAAGTTTTTAAGCTGACCTACAAGGCCCGCCACGGCTTGGCGTCTCCATACCTAGCTGAACAGCTGCACCAGTTTCAGCCTCCTCGCGCCCTCAGGTCCTGTATGGACAATATATTAGCTGTTCCATTCCTCCTCTTAAAGACCGTTGGTGACAGAAGCTTTTTCGGTGCAGGTTCTAGACTGTGGAACAGATGCTCTCCTGCTGCCGACCACGGCACATCGTTTCCAGCCGTCCTGAGTTGCTAATTCCATGTTACTCACTACCTCAACTGCTCTCCTTACTCTTCTAGCTTCCCACTTTCTCTTTGTTGCGTGAGACGAAGTCTGTTGGCTACGGAATGCGTACCGAAAGCCGCTTAGGCTGTGAGTTCGCTATGCAAAACTGTCATGCGTAGCACGCACATAGTTTTTGTGGCTTTGTGGAGTTACGGACGGAGATGCACTGAGAGAGTTTCTTACGCAGCTTTTCCGGTAGCTAAACAGAAGCGATACAGAGGCAATCTGCAGGAATTGTGGATCAGCATGAAACTGATGAACGAAACTAATTCATGCATGGTAGGTTTTATTAGGTTTATTGTATTTGGTAGGTTTTATTCTGATCTGAAGTGAAGATAGAGGATTCATTTGAAGAGTACAGTCTGAGATCGCTCTCCAGCAGAGCTAGTGCTAATTGAACATGTCGTAGCGTGAACTGAGAAACGCGTTTCGGCTGTGAATGAAACTGCAAGACAGACTAATTTAAAGCTTTATTAGCGATTTCTAGCATCCGTCAGCTAAGGCAGTTGAGCCTAGCCTCCGCTTGCGTCTACTCGTGATCTCATTCCATCGCGAAGGAGCTCGAAATGACACAGGAGCAGCGAGCGATGTTAGCCGCAATGCTCGTTTGAGGTATCGACAAAATGTTCGCCGCCGCGAGCGTCAGACGCATCATGGACGATTTATCTGCTGCCAGTCTACGTAGCCACATGGCAAGAAATATTCCCTCAGCTGAAAAGTTACTCTGCGCACGAGACTGATAAAACCCAGCTTACAAGGAGACTATTCTTCGAGATCCGGTGTTTGGAGACGTTAATGTCGTTAATGCAACGCCAGCCGGTGAATTCCGCCTCAAACCGGATGCAGAACCACGCTTCGTGCACGCTGCTCCCTTTGGTAAAAAGCCTTCGGTACGAAGTGCTCGAAGCTCGAGCCGATGCTCGAGGAGCGGCCTCGGAGAGACGTCAGACGTCGTCGCTTAGCGTACGAGAGCGCTCTAAACTGAGTGCAGGACGGTATTTTCTGTATAGCGATGCCCTGCCTCGGCAGCCTTTCGGATTCGTCGATTCATCGATCGCTTACAGCGTGGTGTAGCTGATAAAGTCGGCTGGCATTTTGCCATGCAGAGTTTGGAGCGTAGCTATCGGCGAAGAATAAAGCAAAATTGTAGCTGATGCTTTGTCACAGAATTCCGAGACGACCGACTAGCATCTTCCCTTTGCCTAAGCGCAAGCAGCAAAAGAGCCGCTCTTCTCCGCGTTCGATGCCTGGATGTACTAGGAGAAATATGCTAGTCAAGCTATCCTCCGAGAGGCGATTTCCTTCCTCCGCGACTAGTGCCGTGCATCGTACGCGGGATACGCGCGAACACTTGGGAGGATCTGCTGATTCAAAGGATGCCTCGTTAATCGGAGCTGCTGCAGAGCGCCAGCGCCCTCTAGCGCCGACTCGCTGCTATCGATTGAGGATCGCCCGCTGCAGGACTCGAACCCACGCCCCCGGGGCTGTGAAGTTCGAGAGCACCTGGCTCCTGGACCAAGAGCCAGAAGAGGCGACGAGTATCTTGCTTCAGTAATTATGTCCGATTCAAACGCTGCCGTGGTAGGCAAACGAATACAGAGCGTACAGTAATTCATAGCGAACAGCATATAGCAACAGTGAGACCAAGATCTTCGTTTGGTGAGCAACCGAGTTTTTGTGTGTTGTCCTCATCGTCTTAGAATTCGGTGGATTGGATGCAACCTTGATGCCGCACAGCCCCTACTACCCAAAGCTTAGGCAAACTCGGGATACGTTCGTGCAGGCAGCCATGATTTCAAAACAGCTGCTCAGACACACGCTTATAGCATATCTTTGGGAGTGGCGGCTTCTGCGCTGCCAGCGTTGTAAAGAATACCTACACAATGTTTAGGAAAGTAGCTTTCTGCATGTTAAGAGCTTGACTTGTTTGAGCTCGGTAGATTTGCTAGAACAATGAAGAGATGTCCAAGCAGTTACTTGATTATAGAGCTTAGCTGGCCGTGGCGACAGCGTCACGAGATACATCGTAGCGACTGATATTATGGTAATACTTATGGAGTGTACCTGTTTTCTAACGCGTCTAAACGCCAATATTCCAGCGATCTTCAGATGGTTTGGCACAAAAAATATTCTAATCGCTGTCGGTAGTCGAACCATTGACGGCCGTTAATCAATTGAGCTTTTCGAATAGAAGGTGCTTACAATGATAGGTGAGTCGCATTCTTGAGTTGGTTACTTTGATCTAAAGAAGCTAGAGTGATTTGAGGCCAAGACGCACAAAGTCCATCCTGACAACGTTCTTGCATGGTTTTGGTTTGGTTTTCGCCAAGCGGTAATGTGCTCGCACATCATGACCCAAGATTTGGGTTCGAGTCCTACTGCAAGCAACTTTTGTCGGCCGCTGCAAGCGAGGTGAAACCCACATGGGTTCGAATGGTGCTCTAGATATGAGGCTTTTAATTGACTTATTCTTCTAACAGTATTAATTTTTAAAGACGCCACTCATCCACGTAAAGACCTGACCACAATCTTGCATGCATGCAAACGTTTCTGTGAGTGTCTTTTTGCCATTAGAGCCACTCATACCGTCGCTGGGGTAATGGACCGTGATGGCGCTGAGACAGCCGAGTACGTAGTGGCTTTTCAGGAATTTATGCTCCTTCCGCTCCCGTTCACCTGTGCACGCAGGCCTTGTAATTTAGTCTTTCGCCCGCCCCCGCCCCGCCCCCCCCCCGAGAAGCACGGGGGTCGCTACTCACTGCTCAGGCAGCATCGCGGAGCGATGGCTGCTCTCGCGTGCTCGCCATTTTCGCTAAGGCCCCTTTGGCGGCATTGGTGCTCGAGCGGCATCCGAGGCAACTCCCGCGTTCTCTCGCTCGCCTCGAGAGCGGAGCGGAGCAGATCGCTGCTTTCGCGGGCCGCTGCCTGGCAGCGCTCGCTCCGTATTAGTAGGTTGCTAAGTTAGCAATCGATGGCTCGAGCGATCGATGGCTGCTCGTGCAGGAGACAATTCCCGCAGGCAGCCACCGATCGCCCGAGCTCCCATCGACCGATGTCGCTCTGCGCGGCCGCTGCTGTTCGCGTCGGACAACTACTACTTACTGCGACCCAGACCGAAGGCTTTCCGCCCGCCGATCGCTCCTCCTCCGCTCCCTCGGACATTTGTGCCAGTCGACCGGACAGAGGAACGGCCATGCCGCAGCCGTTGCCTGTCTGCACCGTACGCACTCTCGCCGGCTTGAGTGCGGGCAGAGCCGTGCGCGTCAACGAGCGGCGACTGCCGATGGTCGAACGAGCGTAGGAGGCAGGTGCGCGGCGGCATCTAACCGTTCTTGCTCTTAACCATCCTGCAATCGTCCGAGCCCGTCCGCTCGACTGCTGGCTGGCTGGTCCTTCGAGCGAATCCACTTCTTCTGCCGTGCCCGGAGTAATTGATAACCGTGTGGCCCGGTAGCCCGGTCAGAGGAGGCTACCGCCGCTGCGGACTGGGCGATCGGGGCTTGCTTACTCTGTCCGTAGTAGGAGTTACGTAGTAGGAGTTCCGTAGTAGGAGCTCCGACGCTCTCGCTACATGCTCGCTTGACCGACCGCTTTTAAGTTTCGCCTTCAGAGCTTTGTGACGACGTCTATTGCGTTGCAGCTGTAAAACAAAAGTAAAGGTCGCTGCTGATGCAACGACCTTGTCGATTAAGCGGCAGCTTCGGAACTTCTGCAGCTGTCGCTCCGCTTGCAGGAGACACTCAGGGATTTCTCTCTGCAACGGGACTCGAACCCCTCACGTTAGTCATGAAATGCAAGCGCCTTACCCTTTCTCAAAGACCCGTGCATCTTGTATCTTACTTCTATTTTTTATCTATCTAGTACCTATTTTGCGTCTGTGTTGCATGTGCTCATAATCACATTTTTTGCTCTGCTGGAGACTTTCGATGCAATTTTTGTAAGATCTCAGCATCCAGTTGGCATGTGACTGACTTGCCTGGTTTGGGCCAACGGTAAGGTGTTCGCCCCGACCAAGGTCTGGCTGAGGTCGTGGGCTCGAGCCCCGAGGCATATGTGAAGCGCCTGAATAGAGATTAGGTTCTCTTAGGGCGCTATGCAAATGAATTATATATTGCTTAGGCCGGTGGCCTCAAGTTCAAGACTCATTACTTTACTTCTGCCATGCTGCACTCAGCTTTAACTGTACGACAGCGTATAGAATCCGAAGCGTAGCTTTCTTCAAAATCGATTCAGTTCTATAAAGATGGATCAATTCTACTTAGGTGACTTAGGTCTGAGCTTGAAAGACTGGTGACGGATGATAGGTTCGAGCTTGAGTGACTGGTGACGGATGATAGGTCCGAGCTTGAGTGACTGGTGACGGATGATAGGTCCGAGCTTGAGTGACTGGTGACGGATGATAGGACCGAGCTTGAGTGACTGGTGACGGATGATAGGACCGAGCTTGAGTCGCTTCGAACCTCGAATACGTTGCAAGCGCCAGAGAATGCTGAAGCTTTACACAAGAAATAATGTTTCAGTCTTCACTGCAGTTCAACCAGAGGCTAATGAACAGAATCTTTGCATTTACACTTGATGACGCCACAAAGTCGATCGTGCTTCCTTCGCAGCCAATTTAGAGTGCCCAGAGAGAGACTGAGTTCTCTGATAGCGCTATATCAAATGTATTATTCTTATTATTTTATTAAATCGGCGAGGCCCGAAGCTGGAAGCAAGCTGAATATCTGCTGAATGTCTGTCATCCCATTCGTCCCTGCTGCTGCCGCTGATTTCTGAGCACTGATGTCGCGTCCGCAGAACCTTTAAAGTATCGATTACCAGAGGTCTGTGCTTCGTTCACTTCTTGCCACAATTTATACTCTCCCGCTTGCCGACGTAATCACCGATCTAGCTTTCTAGCTTTCACTTGTATCCGGGCGACACACAGCCGCGCCCGTACTCGAATCCCTTCCTGCATTCCAGAACTCCTGTAACTTCTGTGCAGTACGTATTGCTAAATTCCACACTTGGGTGGCAGCAAAATTTCTCCTGTTGAATGACAATAGAAAAAACGTATTAATTACTTAATCAGCTTGTGTGAATCAGGATTTTGAAAGCGTGATGCTTGAAATGAGCTCAATCGGCGTATTTACTGTCGCCTCTGCAAGAAATCTGGGTGTCCTATTCCAAAGTGACATTTCGCCAGATAACAGCATCAGCTCCACCACAGCCAAGTCCACCTACTTTCAGCTGAAAAATGTAGCGGAACAAAATTCAGGCCAACTTAAATAAGGATGTCACCGTCAAGCTGATCCGTGCATTCATGACACACCATAAGACTTCTGCAACTCACCACTCCTAGGTCTTCTTACCTTTGCAATACGACGCTTAGAGTTTGTGGAAAACTTTCCAGCTAGGCCTATCTGCCACGAACGCCGAAACTGCCGCATTAAACCACTTTTCCCCCGACCCCGCATCGGCTCCCCATCAGAAATACCTGCTCATTAGGCTTTTAATTGCACCGAACCTCAAATCCTTTGGAGATCGTACCTTCAGTTTGTATGCACCCAGAGCCTGGAAGACACTTCCGCCTGACGTCACGACGTACCCAGACTTGATGAAAGCTATGAAAAAAGCTAAAAAGGGCACCTGTTCCTTGCTGAATTTGTTCGGTCAGTGAGAAATCTCCTTTTTATACTCGTAAGTGCTGAAGCTGTGCATGTTTTCAGCAATTGATTAAAATGCTTTCTTTGTGGCATACGTAAAGTACCTTTAAAGGATGCAGTTTTCGTTGGGTTCCATTAGTATTATTATTATTTATAATATTATCTTTTTTTCATTGTTTTTATTGTTTTTTGCCTCCGCATCAGTAAAGTAAATTGTCTGCATCTCAGGCCGCGATTCCGCCCGTTACGGCTAGATCAGCATACTAAACCCAGCTAAGGCAGCAAAGGACGGCGAACCTACTCGCGCGGACCTCGCAGATATAGCGCACCACCGCATGGCGCCCGGCGGCTGCTCTCTGCCCCGCTCTCACTGCAATGCGAACCTTCCCAGCAATCGAGCGGCTGGGCGGGTGTTTCGCTATGCCCGGATGCTGATCTCGCTAAAAATCGCGAGATTCTGTTCAATCCTACTCTTGTTTGCTTTTCTATTTCGCCGGCGCTGATTGTACCTACCCAATGTCGGCGGTGTACTTCGGGCATGGTGCACGGGAGGAGTTCGCACTTGAAGACCAGCTCAGCACTCTCCTGCTGCCGACTATGGCACATCCTTTCCAGAGGTCCTGAGCTTCTACTTCCATGCTATTCACTACCTCAACTGGACTCCTGACTCTGGTATGCCCCACACTCGGCTGCTGGCTGTCTTCTGGCGCCAGCGCAGGCATTTCTTTAGCCAGACTTGCGTAAGAAAGAATTCCGCTGCATTTCCTTTGTCGCCGTACGCAGTGCAGAGCGAGACTTCGAAAACATTACGACGGTAGTGAATCCTTCTCGACATTCCGTCCGTCTGTTCGACGGAAGGCGGCCTCCAGTCGTTGCGCATTATGAAATTTGAAATAAGATAAATATTAATTTAACTCCATTGCTCCAGAAGAAAACTATGTATTTGTATATGCACTTTGCACATGCTGCAACGGCGTGTTAATTATGCATGTCGTGTAACTAAAGAGAACGCGTACAATTTCAGCACCCATAAGCGCAAAAATAAATGAAAATTCACATGGACAGAGCAAATGCTAGAAGAAAGAAGTCTGGCTGCTTTTTAAAGCTTGTCCGGTTAGGGGATGCCTTGATGACAGTCGGTAGAATTCCAGACTTTGGGACCATAACTGAATATCATGGGCAACAAAGGCTTTGAAGATGGTTACAGGCACAGTTAAAACGAGTTGAGTCAAAGAGGCGGACGGCGAGATAAGGAGCCTGATTACAATGCGCTGCCGGTTTCCCCACTTCGACGATTTCAACTCGCCGCCGCTGCTGATCCACTGAATATCTTTCCTAAACAAAAGAGAAAGTAAATTCGTCGAAGTGGTGCTTAATCCTAAATTCTCGAGTCGTCGCAGTTACGTTAATATTACTAATCCATTTCCTTTTCGCTGACCAATTGTAATAATAATAATAATGACAAATTTAACAATGACTACTCTCATCTAGTGACTTGATGAAACAAACTTCCATTAGTTCCGTGGCCAGCAGGAACGACAGTAAAGCTTGTGGAAACATTGAATGCAGCGAAACTTTAACGATGGCGAGAATAGTGCAGCAAGTCCGTACTCCGTACTCCCCTGCCCAATTTAGAGCAGCTAATGTCAACATCTTCGATCCTCACTTCTCCTCAGAGCTAAAAATCTGAGGAGAAGCGGAGGAGGCGCCCAAGTACCAGTACCCGCCTCAAGAAAGATGCTAAGTCCAAGGTTTCGTGCGCCCGGCCCGGCGTCTCGCCAGTGAGCCGTCGGACGAGCGAACTCAGGCACTCGCGAATAACGCTGTGCGGACACGAACTCGCAAGCAGAACAGATTCAGTAGGATTGGGAGTACAAAATTCTTTCGGATTGCCCCGCAACAGGCTCCGTAGAGCCCGGAGGAGCAATCGATTTGCAGAAAGACCGCGGACTAAGTACGATGCAGTGACGAACGCCAAAGGTTACATTGGCGCAGCGATCGCCAGGTGCAGGCGGCAACAGGGATTGATTGGGGGGATGCACCGGTGACAGCGTTGCATTTGAATTCGTCACGTTTGCCCAAAGTGTCCGCGAAGATCGTCGGCCAAGGGAAAACGGGCATCAGTTATATTCTTATTCATCAGCTGAACCACCAGTGGACCACCGGCCAACACGAGTAGGGGTAGCTCAAGCAGCCGACTTTGGTAGAGAGACCATCCATGCTTTCTGTGTGTACCGAGGTCTAGCGGTAAGTCCTGGTGTCTAGCAGCCTTTGATAGCTCGCAACATGCCACGCTCTCCTTTAGATGAAAACTAACTGGTGCCTTATGTTGCAATTCTTGCGATAGTCCCGAGCTAGCTAGGCTAACCTATACATCCCAACTGACTCAGGTCACCACAGGTTCGGTTCAGAAAGGATCTAACAAAGACTGGCTAGACGTATTGGGTATGTAATAGAGGTTGGTAGCTCTATTAAACGTGGTCTTTCTCAGCTCCGTGTCAATTGCCATACTAAATCTCAAATTGCAAAAATTGCAGGCCTGGAAAATTCTAAATCCCATAATTGCGGCAGTGTAATAAAAAAATAATACATCTGTATACAACTTTCACAGAACTTAATCTCTTTCTAGGAGCTTTACAGATGTTGTATACAATGCTTTCCCAAATGATTGTTGGTAACATCCACAGGCAGCAGGCATAGTGTCAGTAGGTGCATGCACACGATGAACGAATCACAAAGACCCACAACATGCTGTACTAAACAGGTGGGTTTTAAGCTTCTTTTTAAATGCCGTCCTGCCAGGGGACGTTGTGCCGTGCGTCGGTAGTGAGTTCCAGGCTGTTGGGAGCATAGGAACCTAAGGCACGGTCTCCAATGGTTTTGAGGTTTATAAGAGGTATGGCTTAACGATTCGAGTCAGAACAGCTGGTCTTACAATTATTCACCTGCTGTGGGAATAGTTCTGATAGGTAGACTGGAGCAAGATAATGAAGAGACCTAAAAGTAAATGACAGAACCTTGAAGTCGAGACGCTTCTTGATTGGGAGCCAGGGCAGGTCGGTGAGAAGTGGTGCGATGTAGCAACTTCGACGCTCGCGACTGATGAGCCTAGCTGCAGAGCTTTGAACCAACTGTAAGCGCCTGATTGCACATGCCGAAGACCAGCAAGCATTGAGTTACAGAAGTCGAGACGTCATGATCACATTCGGAATGTCACAAATGCATGGACCAATTTGGATGTAGTACTCCTGTCTAAGCAAGCCTGGATTTTGGCAATGTTATGTAGTTGAAAGTAGGCAGACTTGACTTGTGGAGCTGATGTGGTAGTCTAATGAAAGGTCGCTTTGGAACAGGATACACGATGACGTGCGAATTCAACAAGAGATATACTGGCAAAGCCGATTTTGAGTTTTAGGTTTACCAATTTCTGAATCACACTTGCTTTGCCCTTAACTCTTAAATTAGTTTTGTCGTCATTCAATTTAAGAAAGTTTTCTGCCATCCACGTGCGGATGTCATCAATACATGCAGCAAGGGAGTTGATAATAATAATAATTCATTTGACATAGCGCCCTCAGAGAACTCTTTCTAGGCACACTTTCAGTTGAGAGAGTTCGACGTGCTGGAGGGCTGGGATGGATCAAAGCAAAGGTACGACTGAGTGTCGTCTGCAATGAATGAAAGCCTAGATTGCACTAGATTGTTTAAATGAGGCTTCGTGTCACTGCTTTCGCGGAGCGACCACAGAACTTCCCTACTAAAAAGATCGGATGCATTTTCGAGTGATTTTTCGCTCACCATTTTCCCAAATTACAGCAGCAGCGGCAGCGGAAGCGGCAACAGCGGCGGCTGGGAAGCGCGTTGCGGTCACCGCAACCCCTCGCGGAAGCAGCAGTTGAACTGAATGGGAGAAGTCGTCCGTGCCGGCACTCCCGAGGCGCGCTAACTCGCGCTAACGTGTGTGTGAGTGCACTACGGCGCTCCCGCTAGCTTGAAGCGCTGAAACTAGCTTGAAGCTAGCTTAAAACTGCAAGCTTGAAGCGCTGCCGAAGCTGCCACTCCGGCGCCGCCGGACATCGGAGTGGCCCCTCCTGGTAGCGATACGGGCAGGCGGCGGAAGTCCGAGCCTTGGAGACAGCCGTGTTTAGGGTCAGCGGGAGGCCACGGCGCCCATGCTCACCTACGTCACCGTTCTCCGACCCTGGATGGCGTGCTTAACGACATGACTGCGCAGGCGGACCCGCGGTCGAGGAGACGAGCGTAGCCGGCAGCCGAACAGGTAATCGCATTAAGGCGCGCGCGAGCTCCCGCCGCATGCCGGCGCCGCGCCAGCCGGACGCTGGCGCGGGTGCGCGTGCGTCGGCGCTGACAGCTGCCGACGCGCACGGTCCGCCCGCGGCGGCTTGCCGATTTGGCATGCCCTCGCCGGCCGCTAGGAGGTCCACCCGCGGCAGCGAGGTTAGCCCGTCTCGACGAGGCTTTAGCGAACTTCCGATTCGATGCGAATGGCGGGTTCGGGTACTCGAGCTGGCGCTGGGCCGCCGTCGACTTCCTGCGGCATGGCGGACATGGGCCGCTGGCACGCGGCTGCCGCCTGGTCGGCCAGGGCTCGCATGTCGTCCTTCGTTCGTCCACGTCATTGCGCGGCGGCGAATACGCATGCGGCAGAGATGGCGCAGTGGCATCTCCAGCCGTCGTCCGCGGCTGCCGTGTGCCCGGCGAGCGCCGCAGTCTGGCGCGGAGAAAGGAGGCGGTGCCGGCGCTCGGCCTGATCGAACGTTTGGCAGTACCGTCGCATAAGGGTAGGGCTGTTGACGAGGGGGTGGCGCGGGCGGCGGCGGCGGACTCGGCGCGCGGCCGCTGTCTGCGCGGCTGGCTCAGCACAGGCAGCAGCTGCAGGCGGCTGGCGGCTGGTGCTGGCCTACTGGTTAGGGCGGCGCCTCGAACGTTCTAGCCGCGCTCGGCTCGCCGTTCGCGGCCGCGGAGGTGTAGTAATTTATCTTATAAAATTAATAGCGAAATATGCGCCCTCAGCGAAGTAAATTTCTTTCTGGGCACTC
Source organism: Cristatella mucedo (assembly GCA_009760855.2). Lineage (NCBI taxonomy): Eukaryota > Metazoa > Bryozoa > Phylactolaemata > Cristatellidae > Cristatella > Cristatella mucedo. Next base: position 10,404,832 of record WPIO01000004.1, on the reverse strand, counting down.
CAAATGCTGCACGTCAACGCGGTTACATGCACCGGAAGTCGCAGGGGGCAGAGCCGCGGCCGGCTGTCAGCCGCAGCGCTGCGTTCATTTGCCGTTGTCGAGCCGATTTCGCCGGTAGTCCGCTTACAGCAAATTCTCGCCTGCCCCGCGTGCGTAGGATGCACGCCGTGGACTGACCGTCTACCTTGCGGCGGTGGAGGACGATGGCCTCGTCGCGCGGATTGTTTGAAGTTAAGAGATTTCCCGTTCTCTCGCGCTCTCGCTGTGCGAATGGCGAGTGCAGAAAGCCCGGTTGCAAGGCTAGCCGCACGACGGGTGGCGCCGCGAAGGCTGTCGTCCCGCCGCGACGCGCCGCGAGCCGTCTAACCGTCCAATCCCTTGCGGCCACTGGCGACCGTGGCAGCGGTCGCCGCGTGTCATCTGCTTGCCATGAGAACGAAGCTAATGGCCGTCATCCTTCTTCGCTCCACCCACGCCGGTCCCGTCGGCGTTTGGTCTTTCCTACCGCCCGTCCCCATCTCGTCTTTTGCACGTGCACCTGGCCTGGCAAAGCGGCGCTTCTTGACTCGGGGCGCCGCCGCCAGTTTGTGCCGCACGGCAACGGCGGGCCGACTGCGGCAGTACTGCAGGATCGAGTGAAGTGGAGTGGACGATTCAGGTAGAGGACCGCTGTTCTAGGCTCCGACCTTCAGCTGCAACGGTTTCTGCGGTTCAGATCCGATTTGATGCTCAAATCAGATTTTGGTCAGATCCGATTGACGGCCACTCGACAGACAGACAGACCAGTTCGTGCTGACAAAGATTGAAAGAGTCTAGATGCCTTTTCGCGACACTGCACCGCCAGAAACTTGAGTGTATGAGCCCGTGTATCGCGCTGCCAAAAAGCCGACAACACCCCAGTCAAGCTTTTGCTACAGGGCTCGAGCCCAACAACTCAGTCGTGAAAGGCGAGCACCTTAGCCGCTGAGCCAGACCGGGGGCGGCGTGGTTAAATTGCAAGCTCCGCGGTCCTAAAAAGCATATATTATAGTAGAAAGCAAGGTAGTCAACATTCATCGTAGAATAGATATTTAAACAAGCTTTTTACACACCCCATGAGCACTTATCAACTATCCAATTAAAAGCTCCGGTAACTCTTTAGAACAGTAACTTATTAGAAGAAAAGCAGCGTCCAGGTCTAACGATTACTGGCCTTGCCGTAAGCTGACCAAAGTAATCGTCGTCAGACCTTGAGCTAGTTGCTTTTCCTCTGATTAAAGAGCAACGCCGTGGGATCGACACTAGCCTAGCTAAGCATTCGTCTGGGGTGCGGACTGCACCATCTAAGAGCGGGGCAGGGGTGGGGTGCTGGATTGGCTGAGCCGCCACTTCGTCGGAACTAGACAATCCCAGCGAGCGACACGCCCCTTTTTGAGTGATTCGCACGACGTAAGGGGCGGTGGTGGAGAGGTGCAACGTTCGCTGCCTCCTGTGGGTAAGTCGGCGCTCTGACGGCTAAGTCGCTCGACCGATAATTAAGCAGCGCCAGATTTGCACCTTCGATGCAGCAGCAACGGCGGCAGCAGCAGCATGCAGCGGCAAGCAGCAGCACACGGTCGGACTCCGTGCTGTAAGGCTGAGCTTGCGCTCTCTCTGCTTAGGGTGTCTCACTATTCACAGAAACAAGTGTGCGTACAGTCCGCTTCGGTCAAAACCTCCGATGCTGAGCGGGATGTATATACATATACGTCTGTATATCTGTCTCTCCCTGTCCCCTCTCTCTCTTGCTCTCTTTCTCTCTTGCTCTCTTTCTCTCTTGCTCTCTCTCTCTCTCTCTCTCTCTCCGTCTATCTCTGTCTGTCTCCGTATCTCGGTTTGTCTGTCTGCCTGTCTCTCTTCATATCTCTCCATCTGCGTCCACCTCTCTACCGCCGCCGTCTCTCTCGTCCTGTACCTGTCGAGTTACGCATCAGTGCGGCTGGTGCGTGCGATTGTCTCCTCGTCTGCCTTTCTCCCTCTCTCTGGCTTTCTCGCTTCGCTCTGCAAGTTACCCGTCGCGGCGTGGCTGACTCGAAGGTCTCACGGTTCCGGCCACGTCTGCGAGTGCCTCCGGCGCTCGCAGGCTCGCGGATGAAGCCTAACAGAGAGCAGAGACTGGGCCGGGCAGCATCGGCCGGGCGACGAAGGGCGCGTTCGCGAGGCGCGGGCGATAGATGCTAAGCTGCTCCGGTTGTTGGAAAACACCCACCCAAAAAGAAATACCCTGAGCGCTAACCGACTCCATTGTCTGAACCTGTTTGGCGTCAAAAGCAAAACTGATGTATGCAGTGCGGTATCTCGCTACTTTGCACATCTCGCGGTGTAGCTATTAACCCGAGTCGTTGACCCGCGTTGTCGGAGCAACCGGAAGGCCAGTAGCTTAGAAACAGTGCATGCACACCATCTTCATCGTCTCTTCACCGCCGATTTCTCGCTCGGAGTGGTCGCTTCGACGCTTCCTATACGATGCAGCCGTATCTTCTCGGTGCCTGGTGTGCGACCGTTCAGTCGGCGTCGTCGTGGCACTGCGACACCGACCGCCCTAGCTCGATGCCCAAAGCTGTAGGCACGAGCAGGCTCTCCGGCTTGCTGTGCCGAGGCGCTCTCTGAGGCTCTCCCTCTCTCTCTCTCTCTCTCTCTCTCTCTCTCTCTCTCTCTCTCTCTCTCTCTCTCTCTCTCTCTCTCTCTCTCTCTCTCTCTCTCTCTCTCTCTCTCTCTCTCTCTCTCTCTCTTAACCGCCTGTGCAATCAGGGGTTTACAGCTGGTGCTAAACTCTGCAGCTAGGCTTGTCTGTCGTGAGCGTCGCAGTGCCATATCACACCTCTTCTGGCTGATGGTTCCCAATCAAGCAGCGAATGGACTTCAAGGTTCTGCTGCTCACTTTTAGGTCCCTTCATTCTTTGGCCCCAGCCTACCGATCGGATCTACTCCCCTACCACGCTAAGCATCGTACAACCCGCTTTTCGGAATCTAACTGTTTACCGATACCTTAAATTCTTTGGAGATAGTGCCCTTAGTTCGTATGCTCCCAAAGCCTGGAACTCACTCCCGACCTACGTCACGACATCCCTTGACTTGGTCACATTTAAAAACAAACTAAAAGCGCATCTATTAATCACAGCATTTAGTGGGTCCTTGTGATTCGTCCTTTATGTGCTTATGAGTACTGACACTGTGCATGCTGCCACTAACAATACTTGCATGCTGACCTATGCATGTCACCCCTAACCATGTTATTCTTGTTGTTATTTATTGAGCATGCTACCACTACCCATTCGATCATGCTTCCTTTGTAGCATATGTTAAGTGCCTAGAAAGAGATTGATTCTCTGAGGGCGCTTTATCAAGTGTATTATTATTATTATTATGGCGATTGTTTCGTGGATCGTTCGTGCATTGGCGATTTCGGACCGGATGTCGCCAAGGCTCTATCTTCTCCCCGACTGGATTCGTGGGGGGGGGGCTGCGTGGCGGTAGGTCCCGCTTGTGTATCGAGAGCGAGAGTCTGTCTGCCGCGCCGCCCTCAAACGGCACTGGCTGGCTGCGCCCGTAGAGAATTTCGCCCGGTCAAAGTTTTTGAGTTCGGCCATATGTACGCTGCCGTTCTTGTCATTTCTACTCTACTACCGTCTGCTTAGCAACGAGCCGATCGAAACCGAGCGAAGCCTGGCGTGGCCGGAGACCGGGAAGCTTAAGGCTTCCTTAACACTGCGCTTAGCAGCTCTCAGCTACCTGCACGCTCTCGCGGAATAGGTCGCTTTCGCTCGGGCTAGGCAAGACGTAGAGCGATGTGGCTGGAGCCCGAAATCTGGCTCTTCCTTTGGTGGGCCGCTGCGGTGCGGAAGGGACTGGCTCATTGTGCTCGCGGCCTAGCAGCCCTGTCTGTTGCCCAGTCTCGAGGCGCACACCGCTAATATTTAATGGGCTGCGTCAATAGGCGTCAATGAGCGCCCTCTCTGCCGGTGGCAACTCTTGTCTCCGGGTCGCGACAACGCTCGCTAGCGTGGCCCACACGAGGCAGCGAGCTGCCCATGCCGACCGATCGCTAGCGGCGAGACGCAGTGCAGTCCGATGCGACATGACGCCAGTCGCCGCCAAGCTGCTTCGGAGGCAAGCCGCATGCCGTGCGAGCGAGGTGCCGCCAGCCCTCGAGGGCCGTCGCTATCGCTCCGAGACCGACGACTGTGCACGGCTCTCGCCTCAGGCGTCGTGGAGCTCGGTCGCCAGCGCTAATTCGCTGGAGCGAGCAGCGACCGAGCGCTTTCATCCCCTGCTTTTCCGGCCTCCTCCTCCCCCTCCTGCCTCCTTACCCTCCCTTTCCTCTCCCTCGTGCCTCCTTACCCTCGTGCCTCCTCCCCTCCTGCCTCCTTCCCCGTCTGCCTCCTCTCTTTTCCTCCCCCTCCTGCCTCCTCCCCCTCCTGCCTCCTCCCCCTCCTGCCTCCTCCCCCTCTTGCCTCCTCCCCCTCCTACCTCCTCCCCCTCCTGCCTCCTCCCCGCCAGCATCCTCCCTCTCCTGCCTCCTCCCCCTCCTGCCTCCCCCTGCCTCCTTTCCCGCCTGCCTCCTCCTCCTCCTGCCTCTTCCTCCCCTCCTACATCCTCCTCCCCTACTGCCTCCTCCCCTTCGACGCCGCGTCAGGCCCAGGCCCGTCGCGGTGCCGATTCGAGACGGCGGCAAACTGGAAACTGCCTGCTCGCGCCAGACTGACCGATGAATAGTGCGCCTGCAGCTGAGCTGGCGGCTTCTCAGCGCCGACCGCTCGATGCATTGTTCGTGCCGCCGCGCTCCCGCCGAGTAGGGGCACGGCGGCGGGAGCGCAGTGTTTTGTTTTCTCGCTGAAAATGAGCGACCGGACCATAGCAGCGGTTCGGGCGTTAGTGGCAGCTTAGCTAGGTGCCTGGGCCGCGCTAAGCTAAGGAGCTGCCGACCGGCTGCCCCGCGAGAGCCATCGATTCTACGCCCCAAGCGCGAGCTTTCCTCCCCGCCGCAAGAGTCTGTCCTCGAGGTGTCCCGGCCAAGGCGGTGGCGGCTCGCTCGAAATGCACCGGTCCCTTGCCCGGAGCTTCGCCGCCTCGCCTCCTGGGCTCGGCCGCCGCCCCGCACGATCTTCGAACTGGCGCTGCGCTCGCACTGCTCAGCCGCCGCTGTCGCCTTGTCGAGCGCACGCCGTCTGATCGATCGAGCAATGTTCGGCAATGTATCGAGTGATGTATCGAGCGATGTAGCGAGCGCTCAACGCCAGGCAAAGCTGGCCCTGGGACGCAACGGGTTAGTTCCTATGTCAGCGGGAGATTTGAGAGCGCCGATGTCGGCGGCCGTCGACGGTCCATCGGGCGAGCCTTTAAAGTATGGGGTACGTCCGGGGCTCGCTGGTCTCGGTTCACTTCTTTTCACCCGCTTCCCTCTTGCCTCCGCCGCCACTCTCACTTCTGCCGCAGCAGCTCTCACTCTAGCCGATGCAATCGCCGAGCACAATCGGGGCTCTCATGGATGCAGACGACACGTAGCCGTATCGATACTACTTTAATCGCTCTCTACGCGTCCTCCTGCACGTCGAACTCACTCAAATGCCTTGAAGCACGCGTTTCTGAAATTCGCACTCGGATGGCAGCAAACTTTCTCAAATTGAATAGGAGCAACTTCCTAGTTATGGGCAAATCTACTGTATTTCATACTATGAACAATGTAATGCAAGCTCAGAATCTGCTATAAATTGGCTAGCTTGCCTGAGCCCAGCGGCATCCGTACTTTCCGTAAAATCAGCCCTGCCCAGGCAGCACGGGCTGCCGGCCAGCATTTCTTCTGTCTGCATCATCGGAATCCTGTTTCAAAATGAACTTTCTCTAGATGACCACATCAGGTCCACCGTCAAGTCTCGCCACTTTCAGCTTCGCAAAATATTGTAAACATCTGGGCTTTTTTTTAGGTAAGGACACCAGCCAAGCTAGTCCTCGAATTTGCGACATGCCGTCCTGACAACTGTAACTCATTACTTGGCGTTCTTCCTGCTTGTGTCTGTAGGAGGCTTACTGTTGGTGTCAAACTCTGCGGCTAGGTCAATCTGTCGTGAACTTAGCAACTGCCGTATTACACCACTCTTTACCGATTGTAAATGGCTCTCTATACAACATTGTATCGACTTTAAGGTTCCATTTCTTACTTTTGGGTCCCTTCATTCTCTTGTTCTGGCCCATGTATCTCACTGACTTCCCAGTCAGGCTTTGCATCGTACCACCCGATCCTTCTCTCTAGCTCTAATCGTTTGGCTGAGCCTCCAACGAGCCTCAAACCCTTTGTGGAGAGTGCACCTTCAGTTCGTTTGCTCCCAAAGCGTGGAGTTCACTCGTTACTGACTTCACGATATCCCCTGCCTTGACGGCAGTTTAAAAGATGCTAAAAATCCACATGTCCCTCAAAGCGTCTGCTCCGTTCGTGTGAGTTAATAACAATAATAATACACTTTATAAAGCACCCTCAGAGAACTCAAGCTCTTTCTAGGCGCTTTACATTTGCTGTAAAGGAAACACGATCGAATAGTGAGTGGTATCATGCTTGATAAACAACATGAATAACATGGTTAGGGGTGACATGCACAGGGTCAGCGTGCATGTGTGGTTAGTGGCCGCATGCAGTGTCAACGTGCATAAGCACATAAAGGATGAATCGCAGGGACCTACTAAATGCTGTCATAAATAGGTCTGTTTTTAATTTCTTTTTAAATGTGGTCAAGTCAGGGGATGTCGTGACACAAGTCGGAAGTGACTTCCAGGCTTTGGGAGCATATGAACTAAATGCACGGTCTGCAAAGGATTTGAGGTTTGTACGAGGTATAGGTAAACAGTTAGATTCCGAAAAGCGGGTGGTACGATGCATGGCTTGGTGGGGCAGTAGATCTGATAGGTAGGCAGGAGCCAAAGAATAAAGGGACCTAAAAGTGAGTGACTAAACCTTGAAGTCGACGCGTTACTAGGCTGGGAGTCAGTGCAGGTCGGTGAGAAGCGGTTTGATATGGCAACTGCGACTCTCACGACAGACAAGCCATACTGCAGAGTTGTCCTTGGTGCACTTATGCGTGCTAGTACTTTGCAAGTTATCGCTATCCAATTGACCTTCTACCTCTGTAGCTTAAGTAAGGGGCCTGGACAGAGGTTTAGTTCTCCTGAAGCGCTAAATATTCTTCTTTTGTTATTAACATCTTCGTGTGGCTTCGGACGCTCAGCCGCAAAAAGGCGTCACACCCTTAGACTTGCTACGCGACCAAAATATTGCGTACATTGTCGAACAACTCATAATGAATGTACATCACGCGAAGCGTGATCGGAGTGGCGTCTCGAAGCCATAGCAACGCGATGTTGCAAGCAATTCGTGCCGTCGCTCGCGTGGCTTACGTACCCGAAAATACAAAAATAAATAAACAAATAAATATAATTCATTTATATCGCAAGAGAACTCAATCTCTATTCAGGCGCTTCACATACGCCACAGGGCTCGAGCCCACGACCTCGTCCAGGCCTTGGTCGGGGCGAGCACTTTAACCACTGGGCCAAAGCAGCTCGGCAAATACGAGAATGCAGCCCATTTTGGGGGCTTGTGAGGTCACTTTCGGAATCTGACGTAGTCGCAGTTTCCGAAAGTTATTTAGTTGTGGCCAAGTAGCAGCATTGCCTAGAAAGATGCGCTGCCTGTCGGGAATTTCATTTTAAAGAACATATTTGGTCTGCAGGCTAAGGGACGTTTCTAGCAACTTTCAGGCGACAAACCGCCCAATTTTACTCGTGCGTAGCCGTGGATGTGAACGTGGATGGAAGCGTTGCAAGTTGCAATGATCTAGTTTAGGACGAAACTAGTTTAACCGCAATTTCCTGATAGTTGGGAAATCGATAAACCCTTGAAGGAAAGTAAGATCGACGTGTCGAGCTCGAGTATCGGCCAAGTGTTTAGAATTCAACTCACATTCATTGATGAGCCGTGATGGCACACTAAATAAGGTATTTTCATGACCTCGGTTCCGAGGTCATGGGTTCGAATCCTGTGGTGAGTGATCCTTTATCGCCGTTGCAAGCGGTGGTGATAGCCGTAAAGGCTCTTCTGTCGCAATGCAAAATAGGCTGTTAAATCAGCTAGTATAATGAACGATCTTCGCTCACACACGTGTATCTATGGGCGGCACACCCCCAGCTGCTTGTCGGTTCGCTTCCCTTGTTTCTTTGCGTCGTCGCAGCCGTATCTGGCGGCCATCGGTGGTAGGTCAAGGTCACTCGCGAAGGCCGGCTCGGGCTGCCGAATGAAGCTCGAGACGCCCGAGAAATGCCAAACAGCTACAGAAGCGCCGTGTGAGCATCGGCGGCCAGGCGGCTAGAAGGGGAAGGGGGTTTCCGGCGCTATCTTGGCTGGCAGTACGGCAACGAGAGATGATCAGGAAGAAACGTATGGCGCCTGCTGTTGTCTGTGCGGCGGTGGCGGCTCTTGGCTGCCCCAGTGGGTGGTGGATCGCTAGAAGGATCATGCGCAGAAGGCTATCGTTTTGAACCTCGGGCCTCGGCTGGACGAGAAGCTTACGGCAGACGGTAATTGAGACTGGCATTGTCCACTCAGCGAAGCGTTTTATCGTCGCCTCCTGGGTCTGTCTCTTTTCCCTCGGGATCGGGTTGTCTGCGGCGGAGTACCGCTAGAGCAGCCGTTCCGCCACTACTTTGTCGCATGGAGCGCCGAGTGGTGCGGTTCGTTGCTGAGTGGTGTGGAGCGGTGCAGCGGGGCGTCAGTGCCAGCCACATACTTTGTCACACGGAGCGCCCGGCGCCGCTCGGGGGGGGGGAGGCGTGGTTCGCAACGGAAATATGGTCGTAATTCTTGGGTCCCAATTCGTGCGCTTGACGACGAAGTAGGAGAGGATAAATAATGAAGAGTCGCTGAGCTACTTTCAATGGTTGCACTCGCAAGCTCTTCCTTAGTGACTGTAACGATCTGCGGACGTTGGCGTTCGAGCCGTCCGACGTCGCGGGCAGTAAGTAGCGAGAGCCCGAGTAAGCTCCACCTCGTCTCTCTCTCTCTCTCTCTCAAGCAATGAAGGATCGTGTGGAACCAGCGTCCCGAGAAGCGGTTCCACAGGTGCGTCCTACAGTCTCCAGGGGCTGCGAATCGGCTTGGAGCTTGATGCCGTGCCTTCTGTCCTACCCCTTCCGGCGGACCGTTGCATGCACCGCTTCCTTCGCCGTGCTGCTGCCGAGTTTCACTAGTGATGGCCCAGTGAGTCGCCTCGCCCCGCTGGGTGAGTTGACTCGCTGCGTCTAGTCGATTCGTCCACTCCTCCTCGATCGCTAGTCGGAGCGTGCTTGCGACGCTGGCGTGCGGCCATTGGCTCCCTCCGCCCGTCAGAAGCTGTAGGCGCAGTTGGCGACGGCACCGAGCGACCTACCGGCAACGTGACTGATTTATTGCCGTGCTATGAGTGTAAGGAACGGTGACGTTTATGGTCATATTATTCCCGCTGTGGCCAATTTATGACGATGCTGTGTTTATGGCCCAGCGGAGTTTATGCCGCTGCCCTGGTTTATGTGCTGTACGGGTTTATGAAATGTCTTCGAGGGCGAGTTGCAGTCCACAGAGGGACAGCGGTACGAACGCCGAGGACCGGACATCTGTATTCGGGAGCGCTGTTGGCGCCCGCCAGAATATACGTCCTTGTGAGCCCGCTTTGGTGTTTCCCATGTTGACGTGTACGTGCAGTTGGGAGAGCATTAAACCACAAGCTATTTCGGCGAAGTCTCCGCTGCTGTCGAATTGCGAAGCCTCTGCTTCCTTCAGTTTTACGTTTATACTCATCTTCGGAAACCCGACGGCAGAGTCGACTTTGCAGAGTTCAGAGACAAAGCTCGAGGAAGTCGCGCTTCCACGTTCCTTTCGACACCGCGATGCATCTTTATCCACTGAGGATGACTAGCCGCTGACCGTACTCTCGCGAAACGCGGCTAGTGCGTAGGCGGAGCCTCGATGCGGAGAAGAACGGCAGAAGAGCTCTTACTATTTTACGCATTCCGTTCCTCCCCTAATCCAGGAAGCAGCGGCTACCGTCCGGTGCCCGATGAGGTGCCTCGCCCGGCACCAGCGGCTCGAGGAATTCGGTTTTCGCAACGCATAACGCTTTCTCGTTCGCCGAGTTTCATCGACAAGCAGCTCCTCATCGAGACTCCGACGACCGCACGGCGGCGTTCGGCTGGGGGGCGTCGTGCGCCGCTCGCCCGAAAGAGGTCAGTCAGACTGTCGTTGTGCGGTCCAGGTCTCCGTCCTTCCTTCCTCCTCGTCGCCGACAGCCGACCTTAAAATTTGGAGACGGAGTGATGTAGTGAGCTAGCTTTGAGAGGATTCGTCGCCCGGCTTCCGTCTGCTGCGGCAGCCTGCAGGCCCCTGCAGACGTTCTTCTCCGGGGATCTGGCTTGAGTGCAGAAGCTTCTTTCACTGACCGTCGCATGGCGATCTTTTGCTGTAGTGTTGGTATTTAAGCGAGTCGTTGACGCACGCTCGTGGGTCCCTGTGTGCAGTCAGCTGGCAGCCCAGGGAGAGTGAGGAGAGATAGAGAGAGAGAGAGACGGAGAGAGAGAGAGAGGGAGAGAGAGAGAGAGAGGGAGAGAGAGAGAGGGAGAGAGAGAGAGAGAGAGAGAGAGAGAGAGAGAGAGAGAGAGAGAGAGAGAGAGAGAGAGAGAGAGAGAGAGAGAGAGAGAGAGAGAGAGAGAGAGAGAGAGCTCGCGTCCGTGCCTGTCCGCTCCGCCTATGTCTTGGCTGGTTGACCAGTCGCATCCGTCAGATCTGGCGGGTGTTGGAGGTCGCTGCTCTGTCCTGCGAAATGCTGTACTGCTAGGGATAATAATAATACTACACTTGATTATTGAGCGCCCTCTGAGAACTCAAGGCCCGCTTGCGCGAGTGCTCCGACCGGCAAGGAGGGAGCGTCGAGCAGGAGGATATGCAAAAAGCGAAGGAAGTGGAAGGTTAGCAAAGGCCGGCAGTTGGAACGAGTGTCGCTTCCCGATAATAGAGTCTCCGCGACCTTACTGTCACGAGTAGTTGCAAATTCTTCATCGCGCGACGTGCTCCGAGTCCAGCGGCAGGCGAGTGTCCTTGCTTTGCCGACTGTCTGGCTTTAGTTATTTTAGCCTATATTTTCTTAAACGGCCATTGAGCTGCTTGTGCTTACTTCTGTCGAAATCTAGCGGTGGAAGTAGCCTTTCTCAAGTGCAATTGGATCGTCTTTAGGCTCGCTGACTGCGGTGACGATTGAGCGGGATGCACGCTGGGATGCCTGTGCGGGATGGCTCCGCTGATGCACACCGCCGTTTTGCTGACTCAGCTATTATCCCATCGGTGGCCGCGCCACGTGCAGTGGCCCTTGTCAAGCGCGTTCTCACCCGGGCCGAGCTGAGCACGATCGTTCGAGCTCGATGAGCAGACGGAGGCGGCTTAGAGACCGAGCGAAGCGCATCGAGCTGTAGAGACCCGTCGATTCGTCACGAAGCCGCCAGACGAACCCGCGGGCGTGCTGCTATACCCCCGAAATAACTTCGCTGTCCGGTTAGTTCTGTGCGATTTCTCGGACGCAAGGTTTTGGATCCATTTTTAGGCCAGAGAATCATTCGATGGTTGCGTCGGAGCCACGAGATCGGAAGCTTACTTGCACTTGTCTGCACTTCGTAGTCTCTAAATGCGCCGAGTAATCTAGCCGTTCTCCGCCCCGCCGTCCGGTCTGGCCCGCGTCGCGACGAGCAACAAGCTCGGCCGTGGCGGCCGAGCGAGTGCCAGCAACGCCAGAGTAGAGCGCAACGCCAGAGTAGAGCGCAGCGCCAGCTCCGCTCCCGCTTGCACCGAGCACTTTGCCGCATCCGGCCACGTCTGGCAGTGTGCATCATATGTCCGACCGTACCTCGATGCCCTGCTATTGCAACGCATTGCTCGCTCAGCCCTCCGGCATGCCCATACCGGACGCAGGGGTGGGTAGCTGGGTGTAGGTAAACGTAAACATGGCTGCCGTTATACGAATGCTTAAGCCAGGAAGCGGCTGAACGGTGACTTGGCCCGCCCGCATCGGCCCACCGAACCGTGGGCGAGGCCAACTCTCCATCCGAGCCGTCGAAAGTAGGTCGCGGGCGGCTGCAGCGCTCCAGTCACCACTCCTCTAGCCAAATAGCTCTGCCAATCCTTGCTCGCGAGAGAGAGAGAGAGAGAGAGAGAGAGAGAGAGCTAGAAACCCCACTGCCGTGCTGAGCACAAGATGGCGCCAAGCAGACGAGCAGACGCACGTCCGGCATGGAACGATGCAAACTGCCGCAGGACGCGACGAAGGATGCAAACTGTCTCAGGACGCGGGCTGCTTCTAACGAATGATGCGCTTGTTGCCAGCCGGACTGCAGCGGACGGGGAGGGGCGAAGCGGACCGGTGCAGCGGCCAACGATGCAATTCGTTGAAACCACAAAAGGTGCTTACGTCCGGCTGACATTTGCAATTGTAAAAGTGCACGAAGGCGATTAGGCGAGTACGCGGCTCGAGTCCGACCAGGCACTCGCCTCGTCCTCGGACGGATACTCGGGACCGCTCGGCGGAGAGCACGGATCGGTCGAAATTTCACAGAATTTGGCGAGCTCGTATTAGTGTCAAGCAGATTTCTCCTGTATGCTAGCCGTTCGCAAAAATCTCGCGCGTCGACGTTGCACTCGTTTGAGCCTAGCCGAGGTTCAGTCGATGGCCGAGAGCCGATTCCTCTCAACGCGGCCGCCGCGCTAATTGCCTGCATGCAATCCGTCGATATTCGTCGCTGTGGCTCATTTTGACGTGAGTGCACTCTCGGGGCCCTTGTTCTATACCTTTGTGCCCGTCTTTTGTCGGGTCCGCGAAGTAGCTCTAGCGTATCCCGATGGATTCATCGGTACCGGCGTGCCCCGCACACCCGGGCTTCGCGTTGCCTGGGCAGAGCTCGGCGTCCAGCCAATTCGGCCTGAGGTCACGTGACGGCGACATAGGCCGGCAGATGTGGCCCCTCATCATTTGACCGTGCGGGTGGCCAGCCGACGCTGCTTGGGGAGGCGGCGGCTGCGTGATGGCACCTCCATCTTCCGCCCGCCCTCGCGTGGCCGGCCCGACGGCTTCGAGTGCCGATGACCCGCGAAGGGGAGGGGGTTTCGGTGGGTCGAAATCCGCCCGTTCTCGGATGCAAACGTTCGAGAAATATTCGCTGATTTGACTCAGCTTCATTTGTGTCGGGGCAGAAGAGCCTTAGCGGCTATCGCCGAAGCTTGCAGTTGGCAACAAAGGGTCTCTTCACTGCAGGATTCGAACCCACGATCTCGGTTGTGAATAGCGAGCATCTTACCTCCTGGGCTAAAGACGATCGTCCGATCGATTGTCTTTCTTTCCGAAGATCGATTTGATGAAAATTGAATTAGCTGTTCTTTGGCGTGAAAATCGTTCACGGTATCCAACCCTTCGAACTGTCGGAGGCTTTCTGTTTCGAGCTTAGGTCCAGCGGCTCGGGCACTCGTTTTGTCTAGGCGGCCAGTCCAGCAGTATTTACATAGTGAATGTCACTATAGCTGGCAGGAAATCGAAAGTTTTCGTGTCTGGTTCTTTCTCAGCCGACCCTCGTAAGCTCGTTCAGCCATTTTGAGTCGCGGCTCGGCGAGGGTGGTAAATCGGACGCCGTCTTTTTCAGGAGGCTGATTGCGTTTTAAAATATGCAATTCATTTTCATAGCGCCCCAAGAGAACTGAATCTCTATCCAGACGCTTCGCATACGCCGCAGGGCTCAATCTCACTCGGTCACCAAAGGCGCCGGGTCCACCTGGCGAGCAGGGCTCACCGGGAGCTCGGCTCTGCTCACCTCCAGCCAGTGAACCTCGATCGAGCTGCTGCTGCTGCTGCGGTGCCTCGTCAAGCCGACCCGAGCGATTCAGCCGCTCTTCCGGCGCTCTGCGGTAATAATAATAATACTAATAATACATTTGTATAGCGCCATCGGAGAGCTTAATCTCTTTCTATTCACGCACTTCGACGGGCAGTCGAAGTCGATGGCCCGCGGGGTGGATAATAATAATAATCCAGCTCAAGCGACTCTTCACTCGCATCCTGGTCACGACTGCTGCTCTCCATAGGTGAGGCGAATGGTGAGGTCGAATCCCGCGTGAGGTCGAATGCCCCCCCCCCGCGCTAACTGATTCGCGTCCGTTGATTTATCATCGGCTTTCGAGCATCCGATTTCGAGCCTCCGGTTGGAAAACGACCGCCGCCTCCGCTTTTAATGCTCGGCGTCACCTCCGCCGTCATCCGTCGCCTCTTGCCGCCAGCGGTCGGGCCGGCGCTTCGAGGTAGCCGGCGGCAGTTTTCCGCTCCGAGGGCTAGCTGAGCGTATCCGAGCCGCCGGCGGCGGCGGAGCCGGATTTCGGGATCGGACGGACGGACGTGGTCAGCTTTCGCGTCGCCGGCAGCGGCGGACCGCGCATGCGGAGCCTGCCTCTGCTTCGTGCAGAGCCAGCGACCGGCGAAGTGTAGTGGCTTCCCGGCCAATTGTGCGGGTCCTGTGCACCGCTCGTAGCGATCCTGTCCTTTCGGTGGCGGCCCCTTGAATGCCGCGAGACTGACGCAGCACTGGCGCTGCGGCGGCGACCGCTCTTTTGGTCGGCCGGCGTTGCCGCTCGCGGTCTAGTCGTTCCAAACAAAAGACGTCGGCCGCCGCTCGGCCCGGATGATAACAGGAGTCAGGCTATTTCCGTGCCCTGGGCGAGCTGTCGGCCTTTTGGCGGCGTCGGGGGGGGGGAGGGAGGGCTGAAACCTTTTGGGCGACTGGTCCGTTGCGAGTCTGGTTGTCGGGCATATCCGACTTGAAAAGCCGATTGTCGTGGTCGGTCAGTAAAAGCTGTCGCTGCCAGGGTATGTGCGACCGCAGCCAGACGGGCTCTTCCGGAAATCCGGCGTCCGGCGTTTCGGGATCTGTTTGGTTTTAAGTCTGTCTTGGGGCTCTGACCGCTAACCGATTGTGCCGGATATTTGTTCTGTTCGCACAGCTCAACACGCTTCCGACCTTTGGTAGTCCTCCAGTATACCGAAGAGTCCACCAGATTTGGCGGGGTCGGCCATGGCGTTGCCATGTTTCTAGTTCGCCGTCGTCCACCGCCTGGGCTGCGTCGAATCTGCAGTAGTATGACGAGACGACGGGCGAATAGTAAGACGTGCTACGTTTCGAGCGGCATTTCTTGCACTCGACTAACGCCGTACCGCCGCAATGTCAGCGCTACATTGGCTGGCTGGCGCTGCAACCGCTCGCAGCGGGCGATAGATACACGGCGACGATTAGTGGTAGGGTAGTTAGTGAGAAAGTGACAGAGGTAGGAGCAGCAGCGAAATAACGATGACGGAGACGACAGTGGCTAGCATCCAAGTGAGCCGGATGAACAAGCGCAGTGGAAAGCGGAGAGTGACAACGGATTCGCTGTAAGTCTGAGGAAAATGCCAGATGCGTGCCCTCCGCACATCCAGCCAAGCGCAGGGCATCCATTAGCTACGGTGTCCATTTGCCAATTTGCCGCAACGAACATTGGCCTAAACGAGCTCCGCGGCAGCCGGCTTATGGCAGGAAGACCGGAATCAATGTGTAAGTACTCAGTACACTTAAAAAATCGATGTCTGCATCAATTTAGCGACGCACGACCGCGATCTTGTTACATTTTAACGAACTCCGTCGTAGCCCTTCGGACACCGGATGTAGGCTCGTTCGGAGTGGCTAGCGGTAGCTGTAACTAGAGCGCGAGTTACGAGTTGCTTACGAGTTTCGCTGCTGTCGGTAGCTGCTACCTCTACTTTCCGGATTCACTTGTAGTCGTAGTAGTCGCAGGCAGCAAGCTGCCCGAACTCTAGTAAACGAGCACTTCGATGGCAGGTATCAGGTAGCTGGCGATGCTTTTTCCTCCTAAATACGCGAAGCTAAATTCATTCGAAGAAGATTGAAACCTGGCCGGACGCTGGCTAGGCAGCGATCCGCATTTACGTCGCCCGCCGTTTTCTTCTGCCGCGCGACCTGTTACCGCAGCCGCCGCGATGTGCACTTCGTTTGCGATGTGTTCTAGGGAAGCCAGCCCGGCTCAGCGATCCGTGCGCCCGCGGCTGCTGACGCCAGACAGTCGCCGCCACTGATGGCTTAGATCAAAAAAAGAGACCGAGCAGCAGGCCGCCGGCGACGAAGCAGTGCCGAACCGAGTTATGACACTGACAGCCGATGTGAACGACAATGTCACGAAAGACGGCGCGCTAACTCCGTATGAAAAGCTCACCCACATACTGAACAACGACCAGCGATGCCTGAAAGAGGTCACGCTGGGCAAGCGAATTGGCTTCTACCGGATCAGGGGCGACCTGGGCAGCGGAAACTTCTCGTACGTCAAGATGGCCGTCCACTCGCTGACGCGAGGTTAGTACCCCGGCGCAGCTGTGGGCGGGTGGGCGGGCGCCAGCGAGAGGCCGCAGGGTGGCCGAGCCGGCCCGGCGCTGCCGACCCGACGCAGCAGAAAAGGGCGTCGCTAGGTGGCCAGCAGCGAAACCGGCGGCGGCTCCGGCGCGAGCGCTCCACTCCGCACTAATATCGATGCAAAAAAGCTCTCGACGGAACTGAATCGCGTTCATTGGAGGCCCCGGCTCGTCGTCGTGTTGCAGAGAAAGTCGCCATCAAGATCTTGGACAAGACGAAGCTCGACCAGAAGACCCAGCGACTACTGTCCAGAGAAATATCCAGCATGGAAAGGCTGAAGCATCCGAACATTATCCGCTTGTACGAAGTCGTGGAGACGCTCGCCAAGATACACATGGTCATGGAGTACGCCAGCGGCGGCGAGCTGTTCACCAAGGTCACGACGGAAGGCCGTCTCGCCGAGCCCGACGCCAAGGTCGTGTTCAGCCAAGTGCTCGGAGCGCTGCAGCACATGGTGAGCCGTCGCCTTGTGCCTAGCGACGGTGGTGGTGCTAAAGGCGAAGCAGCTTTGCTTGCGACGTGCTGCTCGCTTTTCAAAGTCACGTCGGACCCTCATTCTTTAGGGAATGAATGTGTTTGCTTGAATTTTGTAAGCGTCGTGTTACGGTGACCAAATGATGCACTTCGACAGCTATGGACCCGCGATCCGGTTACCATTAGACGTGGAGGAAAGCCTGTGCGTGTGCACGTGTGTTTATATATGTGTGTGTGTGTGTGTGTGTGTGTGTGTGTTCGCATGCATGTGTGTATGAAGTGTGTATGTGTGTTTTGTGTGTGTTAGTGTTTGTGTGTGTGTGTGCGTGTGTGTGTGCGTGTGTGTGTGTGTGTGTGTGTGTGTGTGTGTGTGTGTGTGTACGCGCGAGCGTGAGCACGCGCGTGTGTGTGTGTGTGTGTGTGTGTGTGTGTGTGTGTGTGTGTGTGTGTGTGTGTGTGTGTGTGTGTGTGTGTGTGTGTGTGTGTGTGTGTGTGTGTGTGTGTGTGTGTGTGTGTAGGAGCACCAATTTTTGTTAGAAGAGTTCCCAAGCAGACGGGTGGAGTGACTTGTAGTCGTCGTCGTTCCTTTGCCGATGTCGTTCGCTTGACAAGCGGGCCAAAAAAAATCTGCTCTAGGAGCCCCGCGTCAGCACCTCTCGCGCTAGCGCTGCTGCGTGCACGAAGCACGCTCCGTAGAAGCACGCTGTTCCCTTTCACGGTGCCGAGCTCCCACGGGGCTCCGCCGGGGCCCCGGATAGCCGTGCACTCAGGCATCCGGTGCGATCCCTGGGCAACAGAACGCGATCCTGACCACCAACCATCTGCTTAACCAATGCCAGGTTAGCAGCTTACCGAGTGATCCTAGTGGTGATCTTTCAGATCTTTCCCTCTCTAGCCTCTGCAAGCTAGACACGATCAGATATAATTCATCCATTGTATAGCGCCCCAAGAGAACTTAAGCACTATTCAGCCGCTTCACATATGCCTCGGGGCTCGAGCCCTTGACCTCAGCCGGACCTTGGTCGGGGCGAGCACCTTTACCGCTGGACCAAACCAGCTCGGATGAGACCAGCTAGTCCGTTCCTATGGTAACAAGTCAATTTCTATCTCCTTCAGTTGCATCCTCACACTCGGACTCGGCTAAATTCCTTCCAACACCTAACTGTCCGCATTCAAGTCTGCTACTAGTGACCTCATCTTCGCGTTCATCTCCCAGTCAAAGAGGACTACTAGCCCTCTAGACCCTGCTCCCACGGTTCTCCTTCTGTGATGCCTAGATCTGCCGCTGCCATTCTTTACTAGAATAATAAATTAAATATCTCCTTAGCCTCAGGTCGTCCCTGCACCTTTCAGAAATGCTGTTGTTAGGCAATTATATCGGAAGGCAACACTAAACCAGGAGAATCTATGCAACTCCCGCATAGTCTCCCTACTGCCACTCCTAACGAAGACACTGCAATAAGTAGTGGCATACCAGCTCAGTAGTTAAGGTGCTCGCCTTTAACGACCGAGGTCAAGGTGAATGTATTTGATGACCGAGGTCGTGGGCTCAAGCCTCGTGGCATATGCAAACCACCTGAATAGCTTTTGAGTTCTCTCGGGGTGCTATACAAATGAATTATATTTATTTATATTTTATGTCAAAAATTAAAACCTACCAAGTAAGTTTGGGTTCAGTTTTAGAGCTAATCATTCCACAGAGTCAGCATTGCTGTGGGTCTGTAAGGACGTTTCTGGAATGCAGACTCAGGTACAATCTCTGCATGTTTTCCTTGATCTTTCGGCAGCATTTGATACTATAGATCGCCAAGTAATTTTCGAGCGCCTCCCATATCGCCTGGACATCGCTGGCACTGCACTGCAACGGATAATGTTCTATCCCTATGGGAGACTCCAGAGTGTTGATGTTAACAGATAAAGATCATCCGATTTGGTCTAGCGGTTAAGGTGCTCGTCCGACCAAGGTCTGACTGAGGTCGTGGGCTCGAGCCCCGAGGCATATGTAAAGCGCCTGAATATAGATTAAGCTCTCTTGGGGCGCTATATAAATGAATGATATATATATATATATAATGATATATATATATATGTGTGTGTGTGTGTGTGTGTGTGTGTGTGTGTGTGTGTGTGTGTGTGTGTGTGTGTGTGTGTGTGTGTGTGTGTGTGTATCCGAGGAGCCAGCGAAGTACGGGGTGCCTCAAGGCTCTTAGGTTTTCCTTTGCTTCTTTTCTCATTCTATACTCTCCCACCGATATATAATCGCAAAATCTTAGCATTCACTTCTATGCAGATAACGCACAGCTTTACCCTGTGCTTTGATCAACGGGCAGCAATCATTCGAGGGACCTCTAAAGTACGGGGTACCTAGGGCTCTGCGCTTTGTCTACTTCTTTACACGATTTATTTCTTCTCATGCCGGTGTGATCGCCAAGAGCAATCACACTCGTTAGACTCACGGCTCCAAGACCGACTCAAGCTCGACATCAGCCTGAGAATCAGGTACCCAAGGCAAACTCACGGCCTAAGCTTATGTCCTGGTGTCCAGCTACGTATTGTCAACGATGCTAAGTACAGGTCTTGCTCTAATGGCCTATATGTCAATAACCTCCACGCTTGTGCATGCGTGGACTGAAATCCAGGGTCCACTTCGCGTCGACTTGCTGTCGTGACTTTCCAGAACCTTTCTGCACCATCGAAAACTTTTTTCCCAAACAGGGCTGCCTCTGCTATTCCTTAAAATTTCGGGTCTACCCTAGCCAACATGAGAATCTTTGCGGGCCTTGTCCCTTGCATAACAATTTTTCAGGTCTGGCCCCTATATGGAAATTCTGGCTCTACCATTAGACACGATGTATTTCGATGGGTCGGAGCAGTGTGAGCCCGCTTTAGAGACCAGTGCCGATATATTAGGCCGAATCGAGTTTCGACGAATAGGCTGCTATCCTTATTTACTTATGCACACACAATGTCCCGGAAAGCGTAGCTCGAAAACCGTCTGTAGCTATCTATCCACATCGCAGCCGAAAAAACCCCAAGGCCGATGCGACCCGAGTCACCTTGCGTCTGGCGAAGTCTAGTGATTAGCCTTGGTACAGGCGAAGTTCGAAGTCCTTCCCTCCCTCGAAGTTCGCCCCGTGTGGCGCACGCCAGGCCTACTCTCTCTCTCTCTCTGTCTCTCTCTCTCTCTGTCTCTCTCTCTCTGTCTCTCTCTCTCTGTCTCTCTCTCTCTCTCTCTCTGTCTCTCTCTCTCTCTCTGTCTCTCTCTGTCTCTCTCTCTCTGTCTCTCTCTCTCTGTCTCTCTCTGTCTCTCTCTGTCTCTCTGTCTCTCCCCTCTTCCTCACTATCTCTCACTGTCTCTCATTATCTGGCGCTCGTGACGCATAGCCGGACAGCTTGGACAGGCAGGAAATTAGCAGTCGATGGTCACGTGACCAACTCACCCGCCGCTGCCCCGCTATCGTTGGCTCCGGCTGCAGCCGGCCGCCGACCCGGGGTACTGGGTGTAGTGGTAGAAAAGAAAAACGTGTCTTAGGTGTGGCCAGAAATGCAGCAGTGGTTGGTCTGGGAACGACTTGTTTCCAGTGCTCCGATCTGTTCGTTGACGCAGATTTAAGCTGAGCAGCGTTTTAACTGGTATGGCGCAGCCAAGTCCTCCGTCTGGGCGATACGCTACAGCCGCGTCGGAAGCTAACAACGTCGACGGCTTGCTGCGGTAACTGAGCCGACGGATTTACGCTGCATCGGTATCGAATAGTTAAGCACTCTGGTTAAGCACGCCGACAGGCCTCTTGTCGGGAATTTTGGTCTGATGCCTAAAATGCTCTCGATTATCGTTTCTTGAGTCTCGATAAAGTCAGAAATAAAGCAGTTTCGTAAATGGTGCTTAGAAATCGATGCACGTACGGCAATTTGTGTTAAAGGCATTTCTTCATTTGAGTTGGCCGGGTATTTTCACGAATCCATCTAGGCTATCGCACCCATCCACCGGTTCCCATTTACTCCTGGCAGCAACCTCCCGGGCCACAGTAATTATAGACGCGATTTTGTGTAACTGATTCAACGCAATAACCATGTGTAATCCCAGCTTAAATTGAAGAGTGAAATTATATGCAATTATATTGCCTGTTTGATCAAGGAGGCCTGTTGGTCTAGGGGTATGATTCTTGCTTCGGGAGCAAGAGGTCCCGGGTTCAAATCCCGGACAGGCCCGTTCTTTTTCTTTTGTTACCAAGCCACGAGAGGCCGTCGCTGTTGAGCCGCGGGGTTTCGTGGGACCGAGTGCACCTGAGTGCCGCTATCTTGATTGGCCGCATGCATTAAGGAACAGGAAGCCGAATAGGGCACGATCCAGTGACCTAAGAGAACTAAATCACCAGACACATTGCATGCGCTGGAATCGTATGCATATCAATCGGTTATGGATAATAACAACTATATGGTATGCTCAATTGCGGCACGGATAAGCACTCAAAGCGAATATTTCGGACAGAGCAAAGGCTGCCAAGTATAGGTGAGATTTTTGCTTATTCTTAAATGTCTAGTCAGGAGATGTTGTGGTGTTAGTAGTGTATTCCAGGCTTTGGGAGCGTACGAGCTGGTGGCATGGTTTCCAAAGGACTTTAAGTTTAGGTTAATTGCAGATAAAGTACTTGGATCGCAGGAGCCTTCGATAGGAGGTACGATGCGAAACCTGATTTGGAAGTTTTTTGAAAAATAGTCTGTAGGAAGCGACTAGAGTGGACCTTATAGTGAGCGACTGGACCTTAGACTCGATACGCTGCTCGGTGGAAAACTAATGCAGGTCGGTGAGAAGTGGTGTAATTTGGCCGTAGGCTCGTTCACGACAGACGAGGCTAGCCGCTGAGTTTTGCACAACTGTAAGCGTGCATTAGTACTTGCAAGAATGCGTGTAAGTCGCGAGTTGCAGAAGTCTAGACGAGATTTGCAAAAAATAATCATCGTAATAAAAATTGGTCATTTGTATAGTAAACCAAGAGAACTAGATCTCTATCCAGGTGCTTGACGACTCGCTGCACGCGATGAATGACTAAGAGTTTAGTAATGGTATCTCGCTTAGGCAAGCATACAACAGCAAGCATCGGTCTTTGGCTCCGGTCACTGCCACCGGTTAGTTGGATCCCTTGGTAAGAAAAAACATGCACGTACTCATGCACAGGTTAGCACACAGGAACAATAAGACCAGTTAGTTCATCGGGCCTCAGAGAAAGCTCAAGAAACATGCGTCTTTAGCCGGGACTCAAATGATGTAAAATCATTCCAGGTCGTTACTAAAGCCGGAGTTCCAGGTTTTTCTGCCCGATACATTGTCGGCATGTGCTAACTAAAGGGCCGATCGCCGACATATATAAATTTATTGAGGGACGGGTAGGCGACTTGAAGCCAGAGAGCGGGTCACTTGAGAGAGAACACGTGACTGGAGGAGCCAGGAGGTCAAGGATAGGCAGGCTGGTGCCAGCGACTGAAGCGACCAGTAAGCGACCCGACAGAAATGGTGGGTTGTGGCTGTTACGCCGTTGACAACAGATCAGGCGAGCCGCTGAGTTTAACACCAGCTGCAGACGACTAAGGGCGCACGTGGGGAGTGATGAACGAAGGGAATTGCAAGGATCTAGGCGCTCTGTCACAAATGCTTTAAATAGCTTGATTAACGTGAAATGCACAGACTGCAGCTGCATCGAAGTCAAGGCGGATGCGAGGTGCGGTCTGTCTGTAGACGCACTTGAGTGAAATTATTCCAAGATGTGACACCGGTAGGAGAGATCGGCGAGCGAGGTTTATAATTGTAGTTAATCGGCTGAGGCGCTTCGCCAGGCTGACTAAAGGGACGCTTTTACCGGGCCTTTAGTCAGGGCCGTCGGGGTCCCACAAACTGACTTGAGAGACGGCTGTTCTCTAGTCAACAGATGCTATTATCCGAGCAGCGTGGACGTCGGTGCGTGACAAAGGAATTTTAATGTACAGTCCTTGACCTCGCCCAGCGGTCCGATAGAAGGGTCTGCATCGACTTGGATGGCCGCACGTCTGCGAGTCCCTCCTCCTTCGCTACTGTTGCTGCTGCTGCTGAGCTCGGTCAGGAGAAGTGTAGCCTCCTACTGCCGACTATGGCACATCCTTTTCAGCGGTCCTGAGCTGCTACTTCTATGCTACTCGCTACCTCAACTGCTCTCCTGACTCTGCTATGCTTCCCACTTTCTCTTTGTTGCGTGAGACGAAGTCTGTTGGCTACCGAATGCGTACTGAAAGCCGCTTAGGCTGTGAGTGCGCTATACAAAACTCTCCTGCGTAACACCCACATGGTCTTTATGACTTTGTGGAGTTACAGACGGAGATACATTACACATTACATTGCATTACATAGCCGCCTGCCGGGTTTCTGCGACGACCACGGCTGCGCGCGGAAAAGGTAGCACGAAGGTCGTTGGAAGTCATTGTCGCATGAAGGCAAAATGCTCGTGGCTGGCCGTCCGAGCCAACTGCTAGCCTTACACTGCTTTACAACTGCTAGCCCTAAACTGCCTTACAACTGCTAGCCCTACATTGCCTCACAACTGTCAGCCTTACACTGCCTCACAACTGTCAGCCTTACTCTGCCTTACAACTGCTAGCCTGACACTGCCTTACAACTGCTTGCCCTACACTGCCTTACAACTGCTAGCCCTACATTGCCTCACAGCTATCAGCCTTACTCTGCCTTACAACTGTCAGCCTTACACTGCCTTACAACTATCAGCCTTACTCTGCCTTACAAGCCGCACTCCAGCGACTTTGTGCTGATTCGCAGAATTGGCTGGCTGCTTCTCTGGCTTTCTCTGCCTGCCCACTCTCAGCGTCTCCTTTTCTCCCGTTCCTTCCTTCCTCTGTCTCTCCTGTCCTTCCTTCCTATGTCTCTCCTTTCCTTCCTTCCTCTGTCTCTCCTTTCCTTCCGTTTCTTCTTTCCTCAGTCTGTTCCTTATTCCCTGGCTCTAGCAGTAACATCGCTTTCGTGAATGGTCCGAAGTTACTAAGGCGTTACGCGCCGCGTAGGGGTGGTAGCGAGTTGCGGCCGGCCCAGAAGCTCAAGCAAGCCTACTGGAGTCTTTGTATAAGGGGAATATTCTAAAAAACCGAACAAACTATTTTAGCCTAGGGGAAAGAATGTTGCTAATAAGCAATATACCGCCGATAAATGCCGCGTCGCTCTAATCCTTTTTTATTTCCACCTTGTCCAGCGCCCTCCGCGACACCGGAGCCGCGCGGCGATCCGGCGACGATCGCCTGCCAGCGCGGCGGACCGAGCTCGGGGATGCGATCGCGTCGCATGTTTTTGCGCGTGCGCGGCGGAGGCGGAGAAATCCAGAGGCGGCGGCAGCGCGAACCGCTCTGGCGGCGGCGTTGCAGCACGAGAGGAACATCATCCATCGCGACCTGAAGGCCGAGAACGTCCTGTACTGCGGTCCGAACACGGTCAAGGTCGGCGACTTTGGCTTTAGCACGTACAGTCCGCCGCTCGAGCGCCTGACGACGTTCTGCGGCTCGCCACCGTACGCCGCGCCCGAGCTGTTCAAGGACGACTACTACGAGGGGCGCTCGGTGGACGTGTGGGCGCTCGGCGTCATGCTCTACTTCATGGTGACCGGCGTGACGCCGTTCCGCGCCGACACGGTCGGCAAGCTGAAGCGCTGCATCCTCGACGGCACCTACGCCATACCGCCGTACGTGTCGGAGCCGTGCGGCGAGATCGTTCGCGGCGTGCTGCGCCGCCTGCCGGCCGAGCGCCTGACGCTCGCAGACGTGCGCAGCTGCGGCTGGCTGGCCGGCGTCGCAGCGCCGTGCTCGCTACACCAGTTCGAGCTCGACCCGGCCGCGGCGCTCGCGTCGAGCGGCGAGGACGAGCGCGAGACGACGCGCGCCCTGCTCGAGCTCGGCATCACTGCGAGCGTCGTGCGCAGCGAGGCCGAGGGCAAGGACGTGCACAGCAGCGTCACCGGCGTCTACCGCATCGTGCTGCATCGCATTCAGAAGCGCAAGTACCCGCACCTCGCGGCCGACACCGGCGAAGGCGGCGGCCGCGGCTTCGGCAGCGCGCCGCTGCCCGCCGGCGGCGGCGCCGGCCACAAGTACGGCGTCGCGTCGGCGGCGGGCGCTCGCGGCGGCGGCGGCGCCGACCGAAAGGGCGACAAGCGGCCGTCGAAAATGTGCGTCGTCCTTTAGGACGGCCGACCCGGGCTGCTCGCGAGCGCGAGCCGCCGCCGGGTCGGCGGCAGAAACGAAGGCGGCTGCGCCGTCTCTCGCAGCGCCGTGCTTTCGGCAGCCGCCGAGCTCTGCATCGGGAGAGCGGCGGTGGCGCAGGCAGAGCGGGAGCGCGCTGGTGGCCGCCGAAGCATCGCGCTGAACGTGCTTTCTATGCAACGGAGCACAGCGCCAAACTCGTCCGAGCGATTCCATGAATGCGCTCAGGCGACCGACGCGTCTCGACGAGCACCCGCGAGGAGGTGCGAAAGTCTTGCCTCTTCGCGATTTTTTCCTTCTCGGTCGCCGTCTTCGGGAGCGTATTCGCGCCCGAGCTAATCCCCCCCCCCGGTTTCCGTTTCTAACGGCGCCTACCGCGCTGCGTCGCCCGCACGCTGGTCTTCACCAAAGCCGTCTGCCGACGGACGGCCCGCGTAGGAGTGGTAACAAATATGAAAATGGCGCGCGAGAAAAGAGGATGCGAGCGGAAGAGGAGACAACTTCGATAGTCGGCTCACGCTCTGCTACGTTCATGCCCCTGACGTTTCCGTACTTTACGCTCAACGATTGTGCCTCCTTTCTGTTTATTTTCGTATGATAAACAACGCACGCGACTTCCACGCGCAGCCAGCCTGCTTGTGTGTCGTAGCGGCGCGAGACGTCGTGCCGATCGCCTATCGCGTGCCGAGCGCCGATCGATCGGCGCTCGGCACGCGATCGTGTCCCGTGATCGCGTCACGTGATCGTATCCGCGCGTGATCGTATCACGTGATTGTGTCCGCGCGAGTGGCCAACGGCCGCTACGCGGTAGCGGCTGCGCGCCGGTAGCGGCTGCGCGAGGCGTGTACTACTAACTACTCCCCTGGTGTCGCCGCAGAGAGCGCGGCGATGTTTGGCAGAGCAAAAACGAGGACGTGGGTCCGGCTCTTAGTCCGAGGGCGTTGCGGCTAACCGAGACGGCGTCAAGCGCCTCGTGGCGACTTAAGGCGCTGCATGGCACGCAAGTTCACTGCTGACCGTCTATTTAAGCAGTGACTCGCCGGACAATTGCCTCCGAGCGGAAATAGGTGGATTGAAATCATTCTGGCGTGCGAGCGCGAATTCCGAGTGTTTTGTACGTGTGCTGCAGAGCTCGCGATGGTGTCGGATGCATGACTGTCGAATGCATGAATTCCTAATTAAGATTGCCTTCGACATTCTAGGGTAGGGTTAAACATGTTCTTTTCAAGGCATGCGAGATGGTTCAAATCCTGTAGTGAATAGCGGAATATCTCTAGAAACGGATTTCAATAAGTGCGCCAAGAATGCTACATGAACTTAGTGAGGTTTTCTGTATTTCAAAAACATCGCGAAGGCTTTTTTCGAATGGCTTGCTCAGTCGGTCACAAACGCTAGCACTTCACAGAAATCAATGCCAAACTCATTGATGATTATTTCAACGCTTGAGATACAGTAGTATAGCTAAAATCTTCCAGAAGTGTCAAGAACTTATTATAAGAACTTATTTGGAGGCCATCCAACACTCCAAGCTAAAATCGCTAAAGTAGCTGCCTCGCAACGGTCCATAGCGTAGTCAATTGCTACATGCTTACGCTTCCGGCAGACGTGCTGCTCGATGGTCACTGTATAGCCAGCTAGTAGCAACGGTACGTAGTGTGTAGATGCGAGTGGGCTGGCACAGCAGCTTCCTAGTTCACGTAATTTCTAAGGAAGCTGTCAAATTTTTTTTAGCCTTCAAGAATAGTTTCTGCTTGAACGAAGCCTTCAAACAGATCCAGAGCAAACTGGCTAAAAGCTGAGGATGCTGATGGTTTCGTAGTAGCTATCCGCGTTACTGTCGACTGCATCATACGAACACAACCTGCAGGATGAATGACGTCATGCTTAGCTCTTCTGATAATAGTTCGTGGGTCTGAATCCTGTGGTGGGCGATCCTTAATTGCAGTTGCAAGCGGTGGGGGATAGCCGTAAAGGCTTTTCTGCCGCTTAACAAAAGGAGGCTGTTAAATCAGCGTTTATGTTTTTAATAGTCAACTCTGCGGCGGGCATATACGGTACTCGTGGTGCCAAGCTCGGCACCTTAACTTTGCTTGCTACATGCAACGAGTGCGACACGGAAAATGTTATTTTTTTTTACGCCAGATGCAGCAGAAATACTAGTTACTAGTTACGTTTTCCTCTTGCACTTTTTCGTCGTCAGCATTGCTTCGTCGGAAGCCATGTGCTCCAGTGCAGTACGTTGCCTGGTAAAGTCAGCAGAATGATCGGAGAATTTTCACAAATTTCTAATGCATGCCAAAAAATCTAATGGGAACTCTCCACATCTACCGACCCCTGATTTAACTACAACAGGTGATTTCTGTTGGTAGAGTTTCGGGCTGGCGGCATTTCAGTCAAGGCGTATGAATAAATACGCTGTGCTGCTGTAATGTAATTTAATGTATCTCCATCTGCAACTCCACAAAGCCAAAAAGACTGTGAGTGCTACTCACGAGAGTTTTTTTTAGCGAACTCACAGCCTGAGCGGCTTTCAGTACGCATTCGGTAGCTAACAGACTTTGTCTCGCTCAACAAAGAGAAAGTGGGAAGCATGGTAGAGTCAGGAGACCAGTTGAGGTAGTGAGTATCATGGAAGTAGTAGCTCAGGACCGCTGAAAAGGATGAGCCATAATCGGAGCAGGAGAGTAGTTGTAGTTGCGTAAGAATTGTTGAAGCGAGTTCCACAGTCTAGGACCTGCAGAGCTAAAGCTTCTGTCGCTGACGGTCTTTAAGTGGAGGAATAGAACAGCTAATTTATTGTCCATACAGGACCTGAGGGCACTAAGAGGCTGAAACTGGTGCAGAAAGTCAGCTAGTTATGGAGGAGCCAAGCCGTGGCGGGCCTTTTGGGTCAGGGTAAGAACTTTGCTCGGTATCCGTTGATCAACCGGTAGCCATCTTGGCTTTTTTAGCAAAGGAGACACGAGGTCAAACCTCTGGGACTTGAAAACTAGCCTTGCAGTCACATTCATAGCCAGCTGCAGTAGCCCTGTTGCTTTCTTTGGTAACCCAGCCAAAAGAGATTTGCAATAATCAAGCCAAGACAAAACCAAGGAGCTAGTTAAATTTTTTGCAAGCCACCGTGGAAGACAGCTCCTTATCTTAGATAGGGATCAAACGTGATGGCTAGCTGTCGAAGCAGTCTTCTGAGTGAAGCTTTTAAAATTGAGGCAGCTGTCGAAAACGACATTTAAATTTCGAGCACGTGGTGATGATCGCACAAAAGCATCGCCTATTAGAAAAGCTTTCTAATCCAGCCACACACTTAGGGTGTCCTATGAACAGCAGATCAATTTTTTGTCATTAGGTATCAGGAAATTTTCCGACATCCAGGATCGAATGTCGGCAATTCAAGCATTCAGTTTATCAGTTGCTGCAGCAGATCTCAACGGTTTGAATGGCAAATACAGTTGAGGATCGTCAGCATAAAAGCGACATCATATTCCATGGGCCTCAATCGCTTTTCCCAGGGTTTGAGCATAAATGAAGAAGACCAACGGACCGAGGACGGACCCTTGAGGGACTCCACAGGTGACCCGTCTCGTGTGTGAGACCTGACCCTCACACGACACGGATTGAACACGATCAGGCAAGTATTATTAAAACCACGCCAGTGCCTCATCAGCCAGACAGCTCGTTGTTCTCAATCGTTCAAGTAGGACATCGTGATCAATGGTATCGAAGGCAGCTGATAGATTTAGTAGAGCTAGGGCAGTAACATTTCTGTCATCTTTGCCGCATAAAATGTCATTGCTAACACGGAGGAGAGCAGTTTAAGTTTAAAGAGGACAGTTTTCTTTTGGTGTCCACCCCAAACTCTAGGCTGTGTAGGGCCGAACAGCAACGCACAGCACTACCAGTGTAAGAAGCTCTCATTAATTTTATGCTACTATGTGTATATGCACACACACACACACACACACACACACACACACACACACACACACACACACACACACACACACACACACACACACACACACACACACACACACACACACACACACACACACACACACACACACACGCACACACACACACACACACAAACACACACACACACGCACGCACGCACGCACGCACACACACACAAACACAAACACATAAAAACACACACACGCACATATATATATAATATATATATATATATATTATAATATATATATATATATATATTATAATATATATAATATATATATATATATTGTATATATATATGCGAATACATACAATTATATATATATATATATATATACTTGTATGTATTCGCATACATACATACATACATATATGCACGAAATGCACGTACACAAAGACTGCCCTACGGCGGGGTCACTGAGGATGACCCGGGCCACGGTCAAAGCTTCAGCAATAGGAAGCAGTCTAACTGTACATGCAACCCCTCATTCATTATAAAAATCATAGCCGATTTAACAGCCTCATTTGTTTAGGGGCAGTGTAGACGTAACAGCTATCGCCACCGCTTGCAGTTAAGGATCCGAAGGGTCGCCCACTGCAGGATTCGAACTCACGACCTCGGTCGCGAAGAGCAAGCACCTTACTTCCTAGGCTATTCTCACAGACCTGGGCTGCTTAGAGTATTCCAGGGGCACTTATTTTAAGTGTTGCTCATTGTTCGTTTCTCAGAGACCTACAATAGTTACCAAAGGCACAGCCATTTTCTAAGCTCGGAGACCGATAAGGCTGCTAGTGATCTAGATGTCTATTTTTTGAACATGCCACTGTGTGTCCTAAGCTCAAGGTTTTGTTCTGTTCGCTGGCTTAAGATGTGAGTGAAAGTTTCTTTGCCTTAAAACTGCTGCACCGCTTTGACACGGAACCTCCAACAGCGCTCGTGAGTCCCGTAGTACGAGTCACGTGGTTAGCTTTCAGCTTGGCCTTGTCCTTCGAATTTTGCTTATTACCGTGGCCTATGCCGATCGCATTAACTTGGGATTTTCTAATTTGCCTCAGTCCTCGTTAGCTGAACTCTTCTACGTATTAAAGCGAACAAGAAAATTATACGGGTTTTTTTACTCTCAAACAATGCTAGATCGCTAATCCGCTGTTGGCTGCCAATAGCGCTTATATGACGCTGCAATCTCAAAAGATAGAAAAATTTTTGTAAATGTGAGGAATAATTTAAACTGAATGGACTCAGCATTTGGTTTCCATATTCCTAAGAAAGAGACATGCCACAACATTAGTGCCTGACTTTGGCTCACTGTCACAATAGTGTGGCAACGGGGGTGTGTGTGTCAGCAAGATTAATTCTTAGCATCTCGAAAAACGTTGAACCTGAATTAACCTATGCCATGCCGGAGCTTCGTGATTTGCCTGCTAATCATAAGCTCAAAGAGTCAAAATGTCTTTGCTGCGCTTAAATCAATAAACTGTTAAAAAACTGTACAAATATGGACGATGATGCACGCCTGAGTAGATCCAGGTGACAGAACTAGCATGTTACGGCTGCGAAACCGGCTATCAAAAATGACTTCCTAGTTTCTAGCATAGTCCGCATGTCTAATCACAAACTGCAATTCGGAGTCTACAGCACTTGATTCTGGAAACGAGGGTACTTCAGCAGTACAAGGAATCGCACACACGCGCAGTTGGTCATGGAACTTGAGCAAGTTCGCACCTAACGAGGACCGCGTCATAATAAAAAGGCCATCCATTATTTATATTCCTCAGTGGCTGCAGTAGGTGAGCAACACTCACCTGTCTCACCGGCGTCGCGGGGAAGCCTAAAAAAGCCGGTTATTTATTAAAAGGATATGAAAAGCCGGATATGAATTGATCGAATACAAATTGACTGAACAGTCAATTAGGATGAACTCTGTCAGTTAGGCTTACTTAGCGCCGTAGCGCTTTCCAGCGATTTCAGAGCGAAGAATAGAAAAAATGTCGATACGTCCAGTAGCTGTCGGCGAGAGCTGAAAACCCGACGTCCTGCTGCGACTGGACGACAGCGAGTGGGATAATTTTGCGCTCCGAAAGAGCGCTGCTCTGCAAACGATATCGCCTTTGCCCTCGTCCAAGACAACGAAAGTGGAGACACGTCGGAGTCGCGTGGGCCGCGGCAACGGGGAGCTTCGCTCCGCTGGACTCGCGTCCAGCGAAGCGTTCGTTTCTATCTACACAAGAGGCTTAGCAATGCAAGATCATCTCAACTGCCATGCTGAGAAAAGCCTGCTGTAATGATAAGATGCATCGTAATGAACAGACCACGTTTATTGTCAACCATATTATGTCCGCTCCAGGACCGCACCGTGAGCGAGGCCTCTCCTGATTGGTCACGTTGTTGTAGCTCCGCCCGATACGCTCTGCCATCGCACGGGCAAGGCGTGCAGCGCAAGTTCAAGGTCAGAGCTCGTCGGATTCTTTACTAGCGGCAGATGTAGTTTTTAGTTGCGTGCCTTTTATTCTAAATGTGTCGATACATGAACGTCGAACATTTCTTGCATATGCGATGCAGCTTAAGCGATTGCAACGGACGGGCACAGGTTAGCGTTCCTGAACGCGGCACTTGCGCATACCTGCGCTTTTCTTTTCTTTGCCCCCCCCCCCGCTTAATATCGATGTACTTGCAAGCGTCAGAGTCCGGCTGGAATTAAAGAAAGAAATGAGAACACGACTAACCTTGCGTATGGTGTGAAGAAGGCTGACGCACTCCCACGCACACGCCAGGTCTCGAAACGGCCGCGTGTATAGGCAGCTATTTGTTCGGCGCTGATCGAAGTTTGCTCTAGTCTGCTTTCAAACGGCAAACACTCGTCGCGCATCGATTGGGCTCAAGCAAGCTCTTACGACAGAAATAACTTTCCTTTAAGCCGCAGGTCGCACAAGCTGTTCTTGAAGAAAAAACTGGGCACGCAATTTTTAATGCACCTGACTATTCCCGCAGGGAGCATTAGTATTGATTTAAATCACGCAATTGCGGTCCACTTAAGGCGATACCGTCGACTAGTCAACCAGCCTCCTTGCGAGTCGCGACCCAAGTAGCCGCATTTGTTCGCCGCCGCTGAGTCGTACGTAGTTCGTCGGCGCGGCGCTCTTATTCACGCAGCTTCGATGTCATGGGCAAGACATCGTCGCGGGCATCTGGACAAGCGTCTCAATGTCGCCAGCTTCAAGCGGCCTGTCGTCAGCGGCGCTTCCCATATCCCCACTGACGTCACATCCACCGCTGCCGCCGAGCGCTGTCGAACGCCCAGTCGCCAGCGCCGCTTCCCGCCGACCCGACCCCCCCCCCCCGCTGACGCCACATCCGCCGCCGCCGTCGAGCGCTGTCGAACGCCCAGTCGCCAGCGGCTGGCTAAACGGATGTACGTCTTGCGCGCGCGTTCTACAAAACGCCTGGGACTTGTCGCGCTCGTGTACCGGCACACGCCGGAAGCTAGGAAGCTGGAAGCTGGCGGCCGGAAGAAGCCGCATCCATTGGCGAGGAGCTCGAGCAGCCATCGTCGGCCGCGACCTTTCGGAGAGCGCGAGCTTCCGCGCAACGAACTCTTGGCGGAAGGGCTGAAGGAGAGCGTTCACTTAGGGCAGCGCGGCGGCGGCGGCGGCGGCGGTGGCGGCAGCCGCAGCGTCCCACTCGTCAACGCACGCGTCACAGGATCGCGATCGGGTGACGTCGCAGCGGCGGTCGAGTCAGTTCTCGCTCCGTCTTCTTCCGAGCAGGAAAGTCGCCCCACCGTTGTCCGACTTGGTTGGTCGATTTCTGTTGCGCGCAGGCGAAATACGTTCGGGAAACCGGCGCACCGATCCGTCGCCTACGCCTTGGCCTACGGCCTCTCGCCGGACTTGTGAGGAAGCCGCTAAGCATTTCCGGTAGATGACTGGCTGCGAGCAGGACTGAATGACTCCACAGGCTGCACCTACATCGTTGGCCTCGATCGAGTAAGGGCTGACGAATCATCAAAGTACTCTCTCCCTCTCTGTCTCTCTCCCTCTGTCTCAATATATAATATATATATATATATATATATATATATATATATATACGTATATCTCATATTCGAGGTCACCCATTTGCAGCTGCGTCGGCAAGAAGGGTCCTGAGAGCGCTGCCCAACAGGCTGCGGCTGCCGGCGCAGCAGCAGCAGCAAGCATCGCGCTTATCCACTGAGACGTCGTACAACCTGAGCCGGGCCAACTTCTTGGCCCTGGGCTCGACTTTCGAGAGTCTTCCGCTGTCTTCTTGCGTAAACCCGTTGAAGGCGGTGCTTGCAAAAAATCGTTGCAGACGTCGAGCGCATAGCAACTTCATTGAAATCTCTCCCTTTAGAGGCGCAAGCGGGTTTTTCGTATCTCGAAATGTATCCCTCTCTCGAGCGCGTAATGGCAGTTTGTACCAAGTTGTTACGAATCGCCTGCAGGAATACTTTACCCAGCTAGAACGATTAAGCTGCAACAAGCAAGTTATTCTAGAACGCGAACGACGCTCCTTACCGAATTTTTTAATAGCTCATTCGCTTTACGTACTTTTCGCTTTGACTTTACGCTGCATCTGCCGTTTCAGCAAAGCAAAAGCCTTGCTCCTCTTGCACTGCAACCCCTTCCTATGGACTCGTCCGGGCGCTTGCTTTTCTCTCTCGTTAACTGAGTTGGAGTGTGAGGCCACGAAGTGGTGACACCCCCCTCGCTTTTCTTCTCCTTCTTATGGAGTTTATCCTTATTGACGTGCAAACGAGGCTTTTATCTCTGAATCTTCCTGCGTCCTTCGATTCCAAGATTAGTCGATTCGAGTGCCGTGACCTTGTAGCGATCTTACGCTGACCTTCGTCTAAAAGCAAAAAGTTGAGGAATTTGGCCAACAGTGTCGGGATACAATCTCGCAACTTTTTCCGCCGTCCGTAACAGTCCGGCTTGATCTGAGCGTCACCTATTCGTAAACTCACGCCCCCGTAAGTGCCACATCCGCCCGGCAGAGGAAAGCTCAATTGAATCGTCAGGTATAACCTTAAGGAAAAAAGCGAGAACAATCACTTAATTAAAAAAAGCATTTGTGTCCAGATCCACGAAGCCCATATTTTGCCTGCATGTACACGTTGTTATTCTCTCTCTCTCTCTCTCTCTCTCTCTCTCTCTCTCTCTCTCTCTCTCTCTCTCTCTCTCTCTCTCTCTCTCTCTCTCTCTCTCTCTCTCGTACAAACTATCAGCTACATATTCAATGTGTTTTTGCGTCAAGGAATTCTAACAACCGAGTCTTTTTGGCTAGCTCATTTGAGAGATTATACGATAGATAAGATGATCGCAGTATGCCGAAAGGAAGCAGTAAGTCGTTGGAGCGAAGCCATGCTAGGGCACGCGGCGCGAGCTCTTCATGCGCTCGCGCCCGCGCACGCGCACGAGCGCCAAACAAACTAGCGTGAACTCGTGCTCTGTCTGTCTGTCGCGATAGCTAGCTAGTTACCCACTCCCGCACAGTATTTACATGCCATTTTATCGCTGCGCTTCTAATGCTGATATCTTTAACGCCCGATCCCTTCGTCGCCAACTCAGCGACCCAGCTTGTGACGCTAGCGTCAGTCCGTCGGAGCAGAATCTCGCTCCGCATGCCCACGCGCTGTCGGTCACGACGCGGTCGAGCTGGCCGCTGGCTCATAATGCCGCCTTAGAATCGCCGAGGTCGACCGATCCCGAGGAGCGGATGTCGTTTGGGTGCAGCGCGCTATGTGGCGGGCAAGATGCGGATTAGCGGCGGCGGCGGCGGCGGCGGCGGCGGCGGCGGCGGCGGCGGCGGCGGCGGCGGCGGCGGCGGCGGCGGCTGCGCTGAGCTGTAGGTGGAGCCGCAGCCGCCGCCGCCGCTCGCGCTTCCGGCAGCGGCTGCGGCTGCGTAGAGGCTCTTTCTAGCCCGCACGCACGACCGTGGCCGCAAGGTCACTAAGTTATCTTCGAAAACTGGGCTCGGAAATGCTCTTTGGCACGTCTAAAACTTGTCTTCGAACTTCTATCGTCTTTAATGCCTGTACGCGGGCGGCTAGAAGACCGGGCACCTTGAACGTGGTTGCATGTCATTAGGAGATAAGATACATTGATTAGTTTTAAATTAAATTGTAAAGTGAATGACTAATCACTTATCGCTGAAAATAATCTCCAGAGTTATGACAAACGGGCCGTGGCAGCTTCCGCGAACGGACAGAGCCGCGCCGCAAACGCAGCGCTCGTAATGGTACTCACTAGTCAGTTCGCGACACGCGACAAATATCGGCCTGCGACGCCCTGCGCCTTGGAGTTGCGGCTGGTGACTTGCAGGCGCAACCCCGCGCACGCAGGCGTGCCTACAAGCGGAAGTAACTGAATGCGGCAACAGCGACGAGTGTCGATCCACCTTAAGATAGCGAGTCCATTATTATCCGTACGCGTAGAGCAGTCCTTTCTAACGCGGCGGCGGAGGGCTGTTGCAGGCATTCAGCACCGGCCGTAGCGCCCCAGAGAGACGGCAGCTCTCGCATGCGCGTCCAGAGCTCCCGTCTCTTGCTGGGTCTCCGAGCTCGAAAGCAGCTCGCGCGCTCAACCACTAGACCGCTGAAAACTGCCCGCCATCGTACGAGGCCATCGGCTTCTATGCTGCCTAACCAGGGATTATCACATAACCTGGTTTCAAGAAGCTATAGTTCAGCAGCCGCGAATGATAAATATCTCGGCAGTCGTAAACCTGGCTGATTTAGAATGCTTACTTTTCAGAATGTCATCTTTTGGTACTCGATGTTATTACTGTTTGCGTCGTTCTCATTTTTTCTCAATTACGCTTGAGTCTTGCACATCGTCAGTAATAACGATAATGGTAATAAGTAGTTTGTAGAGCGACCTAAGAAGATCAAGTTTCTACCCAGATGCCTTAAACTGTCTGCTGCAAGAAAAGCAATAAACAAGGGTCAATGACTAGCGCAAACGCATCATTGCAGGCAAGCATGAAATGATGCATTCAAGCAGCTACTCAGGGCTACTGGTTAGTAGAACCACTGGTTGGTAAGATGCACTGAATTTGCATATGAATGCATTTGAATATGCATAATTAATAACACCACGGACAAGTCTTTTCTATAGCACCGTACGAGAAACGAATTCCTACCAATGAGCTTTAAAAGTGGCTTCCAGAGATGCATGGATAACTGTAAGTTTAAATAAATTTCTCAAACGCTTGTTCTAACTCTGCCACTTTCCGATCCTCAAATTTCTTCGCTCAAGAAATTACGCAATCAGCACGATCATTAGTCATTGGACAACATAATGGACACTGTTTGGATTAAACGACTACATGATTTTGGACCTGGATCGTATGCGATGACCTTCTGAATATGTGCAACGAAAACCGCCGATCGCCAATGAGGACGCAGAGATTAGTCGCTCTTCATGCTATCATCGGTTGCTCTCATCGCTTCATGCTCTCATCGCTACATGCTCTCATCGCTTCATGCTCTCATCGCTTCATGCTCTATAAATAATTCATTTATATTGCGCCCCAAGAGAACTTAATCTCTATTCAGACGCTTCACATATGCCTCGGGGCTCGAGCCCACGGCCTCCGTCAGACCTTGGTCGGGCGAGCACCTTAACCGCTAGACCAAACCAGCTCTCATCGTTTCATGCTGTCATCGCTACATGGTCTCATCGTTTCATGCTCTCATCGCGGTGAGACCTAATCGCCAGCAGAAATACCAGCAGATTGCGACTGCACGTTCAGCTATTTCTCTGAGAGGACATTTGGCGTTTCGCAGTTTAACTTAGCTAACTTGATCTCATTTGCCGCCTGGGTAAAACTAGTAGGACCCCGACTGCGACGCAGAGCAGTGCCAGTGATGACCAGATCGGATGTCACCCGACATAATGATGCCTTTATCAATTGCAGCTGCAGCCGATTGCACCACTTTCAGGACAAAAGATGAAGTGACTTGCTTCAAGACAATCCGCCGCTGTTCTTTACAATGACTTCCGGATTCCTGTTTTGACCTTGCCGCACGCTCAGTGCTTGTCTATCGGTGCGGCAGAGTATCGACTCTCAGGTCTTGTTACGATTATATCCGCAATTTGAAGTTGAAGCTATGGAGATTAGCTAGAGTATTAACGTGTAAATTACCTTGACGTTCGCGAAATTTCTCGCGGCTCAATCAACGATCGGCACGACGGACTCCCTCGTCGTATGGCAAGGCAAGCTCGTGAATGGAAGTGTGCCAGGCCGCTGGCCAGATTGACATAACTTCCTCCTTTGACACTGAGACAATGCATTCATGATCAGCCGTAATCTCTTCTGCCCTCGGC
Organism: Cristatella mucedo; assembly: GCA_009760855.2. Classification (NCBI taxonomy): domain Eukaryota; kingdom Metazoa; phylum Bryozoa; class Phylactolaemata; family Cristatellidae; genus Cristatella; species Cristatella mucedo. Next base: position 10,367,305 of record WPIO01000004.1, on the reverse strand, counting down.
TGACGAACCGAAAGTCGGACGGGCTTGACATGGCAGAAACAGGAAGAAGCAGAAGCTCCGCTTATTACGCCACGCCGACAATCACGGCTCCGAAGTTTGACGAATTTGACAGACTTGGCAGCAGTGCATGAATATTATAAACACTATAATTAATTTTTTTCAGCCACCGAAGATAGCTTAATCTCCAACCAGGTGCTTTGCATCTGACGCAGGGCTCGAGCTCGCGACCATGGTCATCATAGGTGAGCACCTTGCTCTTGGGCCAGACCCGGTAAGAAGCAGCAAACGTTTGGCATAGTCGCGAGCGTCATTCCAAGTTGGTCACTAATCCACTTCTTTAAACGAGCCGATTCACCTTGCGCCTCCCCGAATGCTGCTTTCAGATGAGATGTGGATGAAGATAGCGCTGGGCGCCCATTTTCGATGGGGCAAAGACCCCTGGCGCAAACAGTATGCGTCCGTAGCCTCGCCATCTTTGCATGCGGAATGTACGGACTGTAATTGGCACGGTATACGGTATACGGGTATCGGGTTTGCGTAGGCCCCGAGTGGGAGTTGGTGGCCATCTAGGTGCTTTAACATAGGAAGCATTGGCAGAATCGTAAGAGAGAAGAAAAAATGGCGGTTCAAGCATTCAACGAGAGCTCGCATTTAAGTTCACTTTTCTCGACAATTTTCACACGTTATCTCCGCATTTTCTTTTATTTGCAGCGACTAATTCTTCAATCCCTAGCTGCTCAGGGACTCGATGAACTACCCTAACTGAATGCAATCCACCAAAAATCCGCCAGACATCGGCTCCGAGAAACTCGCACTTTGCTTGCGTATGACAGGGCACCGAATTTCGCACAGGCAGTCTCGTTCAGACGGGCTGAGAAGGCCACTACGGCCAAAATCCACCGAAATCCAGTGCAATCGATCGCTGCAAATTCGCCACAAAAAACCGCCGGACAAAGGCAGCGCCAAGCTTCAATTGTGATTGAACATTAAGCAGCGTGCACTTTGAATTGCCGCCGCCACGGGTTTCGAGAGTGGCCTAGGCCAATCTTGCAATCCATTGCACCCCACTCCGCAAGAAGGCATGCACGCGCGATTTCGCGACATCCGGTGGGAAACGCACCGTAAGCAGTGTGCTGCCATTTGGAGTCGCAATTAGAGCTTCGCGCTGCAGACCTCTGGTGGATTGTCGGCGGATTGGCGGAATGGTTCGCGGCACCTAAAGAGCGATGTGTGCGGATTGCTGATGCCATTTTCAATGGGCGGCCGGCGTTCAGTCTCACCCTAGGTCCTGCATCGGAAGTCGTCATGGGTGCGCCGGAAGGTGCGTCTCTCCTCTGACAGTCTTGTCAGCCCGTGCAAGATGGCGTGCGGCGATCGTCGGAAGTTTCTCGTTACCCCACCAAGGTAGGAGAACGAAAGCAGCGATGGATTGGCCTAGCATAGATTGGCCTGGCGGTCGTACCAAGTCTGCAGCCAAGCAGCAGTGACTCGCGGAAAAGGGCCTATTCGGGCGACGCACTGTTGAGCGACTGGAACGTCAGTTTCACCGCTGCGACAACAATCTGAGGATTAGCGGCCCGAAGTTCTCAGTGTAGCGTTCGCAGGATTTTGCCCCGAGAGGCTTGACGCAGACAGTGAACGCTCTCAAGTGGGCGGATGCCAGTGGAAACTGGCCCAGCCCAGTCGCAGAGTCCCGAGGAGCGCGTTCGAAACCGCGGCTTACACGACTAGCCGCATCGCCGCAGTCGCCCCTCCCCTCGCTCGGCTGCGGCCGCTGAGGCGCGTCAACTACACTGGTGCTCAAGCGCTGAGCTCGCCGAGCCAATCGAGTCCGACGCTGCGACCTCGCGCGCCCGGGGCCTCTCGCGGCGGCCGCCGCGGCATCTATTCAGCTCGAGATGCAGCGCTGACACAGCGAACACAACTCTGACGCCGACACAGCGAAGGGCTCGGTCTGCGCGTCTCTTTTTCTGCAGCCGCAGCGATCGCGCTCGCTGTCGTCGTCGTCGTTAGCCAGCCGGCAGTGCCGGGCAGCTGCTGCGGCGGCGGAGCTGCCGCGGCTGCCGCTACGAGCCCTGTCCCTGTTTCTTTTCCGGCGAGCTGGCATCTCTGTCGCCGGTGGCGCTCAGCGCCGTGAACAGGCGGCTGACGCTGCTCTCCAGGCCGTGCGGGATTGGCTGGAAGGCCGGCAGCTCCGCGATGCTTCTCAATTTGCCAAAGTGGTCGGTGACCGCGCGATCGCCATTGATCAGGATGTTGCGCAAGAGCGTCATCCAGAACGTCGGCTCGCCGGGAGCGACCTCTCTCAGCACGCACAGAACGCTGGCGTGACTTCGAAACGTTCGGCCGCGCGTCTGCGCCGCGCCGGCCGTCACCGTCAATTCAATCGCCTAGAACGACGAGGCGCCGGACGACGACTGGACAGGGTCGCACCGCAGGAGCGCTCTTCGAGCGGCGACGCGACGGTCGGCCTCACCGCCAGGAAGCAAGCGCTATCCTATCGCTCCGGTTCGCCTCCCGCCCTACGCTCGGCGACCGGCAAGAGAAACGGCCATCGCCCGTCGGTTCTCACGCGCGTGCCCGAGCTGCCGAACCGCAGTCCGACTTTGTGCACGGCAGAGTCTTTCATAGCAACGAATCTGGAACGAAACTATCGCGGGCAACAGCGAGCAAAGCAAGCAACGGCGGAAGACAGCCGGCCTCACACTGCCGAAGCTCAAGGGATCATGTGTCTCGCGCGATTAAATTAAGTGCACAACAGGAAAAGACCGACGAAGAAGAGTCGCAAGAGCATCAAGCTGTCAACGCCCCGCTGGTTCGACCCAGTGGTTAAGGCGCTCGCCCCGATCAAGATCTGGCCGAGGTTGTGGGCTCGAGCCCCGTGGCATTTGTGAAGCTCCTGAATAGAGATTAAGTTCTCTTATGGCGCCATACAAATGAATTGTATATATATTTAAAAGCTCGAGGAACGCCTCGCGTGTGACAAAGTCAACAGCGGGAAGAGACTGAAAGTAATGTGCGCCCGCACACTTCACTACCACGTGATCGTGGGCTCGTTCGGGTCTTTGACCAAGTGCAGCAAGCTTACTGGTTTACCAGCTTACGGGTCTGCATTGCAAAGAGAAATAAAATTTTCCGTTATTTTTCATGGACGTAAGCTATTGACTCATAAATCCGCACTCGGAGCAGTCGGCGCTTGATGGTTAGTAGAGGACAAAAAGGCGGTGTGGGCTAGGCGAACGTTAATATCCGGATTTTTGTCTAGAACATGTGTGCCCTCGCGGTCAAAAATCAGTGCATTGAAGCCCCTGTTTCTGGCTCACAGCAAGAGTAAAGCGAACAGTTAATTTCGGCCGATAGAGATGGCTCTTTCCATAGCGGCAGATTAAAGCGAGAAAGTCCGTCACTTGGCAAGATGGCGCACTTCCGTCAAGCGGCAAGTTGGCGCAGCGTTGTCTTCCATGAGGGAACTACTATGTCTCAGCGAAGCGAGTCCACTGGCAGCGAGCTGCTCCTAGAGACAGAAGAGCCTTAACATCTAGCACCCCGCTTGCACAAGGCATTTAGAATTGCCTACTGGGGTCTCGCGGTGTGAGTACCGTACTCCAGGACAGCGACCTCTAACCTAGCTCCACATCCTACAGCCAACATCCCTTAGACCCGCAGTCTTGGTGAGGTGAATGTCACCTGGCTCCACCGAACGGCCACCGCTTCCATTCGTACCAAAGTTCATGAAAATTGGACTCTGGACCCCCGTCCCCACGTGGGCCCACGCCCACGACGACTTCCTCCAAGCCATTTTCGCTGAATATATTAATGGATACATATGGCTATAAATAAATGTAAATAATTTAATAAAACTAGATATAAATAATTAGGATTTTGCCTCGAAGCTCCATAAGTCGTAGCTATTGCCCAACTTCTCCAAGCCAACGATGCCAGCCCGAGGCAAAGCCGGGATTGGTGCCCGGGGTGACAAAGGGGGTCTGGGAGGAGCCCCCTGTAAAGGGGGTCTGGGGCCGTCCCCCTAATGCCTGCTTCAAGCGAAAACTCGCGGAAATGACGCCAAAATGGCCAATCGGATAGACCATTTCGTGATGTTTCGTCAGTTGTAGAATGCAGCGTGGCCAAGCAGGCGCGGCCGCTGGCCGCCTCGCCGGGTGTCGAACTCGGCTCTCACCTACCAGATCAGGGGGTGCCAGCTCCCACTCCGCCATCCCCGTGGCTTCGCCTCTGATGCTAGCCGGGACCCTGCGAGTGTGAGGCGAATTCACGGAGCTGATTCGCGTTCGCCAGCCGCAGTCTAGAGCGACTGCGGTGAAATGAGGGGCACTCGGCGCCTTTGGCGAGCCGTGATGGCACACTAGGTAAGACGGGTGCTCTTCGCGACCTCAGTCCTGAGGTCGTGGGCTCAAATCCTGCGGTGGGCAATTCTTTATTGCCACTTCAAGCGGTCACTTGATAGCCGTCAAGGCTCTTCTCTCGCTGTGCAAAAGACGCTGTTAAATCAGCTGGTAATTATTTATTTAAGGCGGCGGCGGCCACCAGCGAGGCGAGGTTGCCGCCGCCGCCTAAGCAACTCGCCTGGCCGCAGCAAATTGCTCCGTCCTTTCTTGCACTTCGTCGGTCTCTCACTGACCCCAGGGTCTTAGCCTCGCGGTCACAACGTCGGGGTAAGGCTCTGTTCGAGCGCCAGGTTGAGAGTTCGAAACCAGCAGCAGGCAATTCTTTTATGCCTACGATAGCAGTCAAGGCTTGTACGCCGCTGTGTGCACGAGGCATGCAACCTTTCCTCTACATTACTTTTCACCCATAGACGTTCACGCGAAAACCTTAAGGCCTGCAAAACCGACATGCTTCTGCATAGCGACTCAGTGAACAGGTCTTTTTTTCGCGTGCGCTCGTGCGTGCTTGTCTGGGCGTGGCACTTGTGAGAGCTTTTGCATGCTTGCATGGACTGGACTATTAACTCCGCCGGACATTGCGGCTTCTTTTGCTGTGAAGCGCCTGCATACGATTCTCGTGAGGCGCTAAACAAAAGAGTTATTACTGTCAACATTATTACATTAGCCGATTTTACGGCCTCATTTGTATAGCGGCAGAAAAGCTTTAACGGCTATTACAACCGCTTGCAGTTGGCATTAAAGGACAGCCCACGGCAGGATTCCAACCCGCGACCTCGGTCGTGAAAAGCAAGCGCCTTACCTCATGCGCTATCGACGGCCCTTAACATTAAATGTCTCACGAAGAAGTCCTGGCTGCGAGTCTACATTCAGCGATTCGATTTCAATCGCCACTTTCATTGTATCCGAAGGAACGAAACCGCGGAGGGCCGCTGGCCAGCGTTCGCTCTCGCGACGTCGCTGAACTAACGACCGCGTCACCGGCCACCAGCAGGGCAGCGTGCGGCAGGGGCGTGGGCGGCGCCGCTCTCCGCCAGCCAGCGACTAGCGGCGGAGAGCGGCGGAGAGTGCTGAGAGCGCTGGAGAGCGGAGCGACTATCGGAGCCGGCGCCGCGAACGCTGGAACGAACCTCTCGGAAGTTGTTCCTGAAGACGATCATCATGGAATCGAGGCTCGCCTCGCTCTGGCCGCTCTCCTCGTGCTCCTGCACGGCGCGCTCGACGCAGTAGTGCGGATAGAGGCGGTCGAACTCGCACCAGTAGCGCCGCGCCGCCACCGCGTCGTCACAGAGGCGGAACGGCGCGCCGGCCAGCTGTTCGTAGGCCGTCTTCCGCTCGTTGCTGCCGCCCGCGCGGCCGGCGCCTGAGTCCGGCCAGCAGCGTTCGGGCACGTTGCACGCGCGCAGCATCAGCATGCGAAGCGCGGCGGGCACCGTCTTGGCGAACGCGTACAGCGCCGTCTGCTCGTCCGAGCCGAAGCTGAGCCGGCCGCCGCCGCCGCTCTCGACGTCTTCGATGGTCGCTCGCTGGACGCTGAGCGTTCGCAGGCGTCCGAGCGAGGCGAAGTTGCTGAGCAGCATGAGAGCGCAGTGAAAGGTCAGCTCCGTGCTGAGGAAGATCCACTGGTCGTCGTCGTCGTCATCGTCGCCGCGCTCGGCTGCTGGCGCCGCCGCAGCCGAGGCCGCGGCGGCGCTGGCGGAAGCGTCCGCGAACGCGGCCGACGCACGCGGCGACCGCCGCCTCGGCGGCGGCGACTCGCCGCGCCTCGCGTCAGCGCGCGCGCCGGCGGCGTAGGTCGTTTGCGCGGCGAGGGCCGCGAGGCCGCTGAACAAGGAGGCGTCGAGCCAGCGCGGCGACGACGGCTGCGGCTGGCGCGCCGGATGCGGCGACGTCGCGCCCGCGCCGCTCGAGCGAGCGGGCGAGTGTACGCCGCCGAGGGAAAACCCTCGGGCGCCCGTCGTTCCGTTCGACTGTGGCGGCGCGCGCTGCACGTAAGACGGCGTCTCTCGCGGCATGCTGCTCTCGACGCCGACGGCCGCCTGCGGCGACGGCTTCGCGAAGCGGAGCCGCGGCGTCGGCGACCGGCCTCGCTGCCGCGCCGCAGCTGGAGTTGCGGCGGCCGCTGCCGCCGCCGAGTCGAGCGCCAGTAGGCGTTCTACGGGCGTGGACGCGGCGGCGACATGCGTGAACTCGTTACATCGGCTGTCGAGGCTGAACTGTATCTCCTCTGTAGTCGTAGTGTCCACGGTCACGACGGCCCCGGGAGCGCGGCGCAGAAGCAGCTGCGCCGCCGACGCGCCGTCGGCCGCCGACGGACTGCGCTCCGGCATCGTGTCGTCGTTCGAGGCTGCGCCGCTTCCGCTGGCGCCGCTCGACCAGCTCATGTCGGACGCGCTCGCCTTCAGCTGCGTGCCCACTACTGCGAGCTCGCTGCCGCCGACGACGAGCATCCGTTCGCTTCCGTCGACGAAAGCGGACTTTGACGCGCCCCCTGGCGGCTCCCGGCCCTTCTCTGCAGCCGGCGGCGAATGTGGCGCCGCTGCCATTGCCGAGGCCACGCCAGCGGCTGCGGACGCCGCTCCTGCTACCTTCGCTTCCGCCTCGTCCGACCCTAGCTGCTGCTGCTGCCGCCGCGGCTGCGTCCTATCCATAGCGGCGGAGGAGTCGGTCGTCGGCGACGTCGCGATCTGCGAGCTCTGCTGCACAGGTGGACCGTCGACCTTAGACGCGCTGCCTTCCGCTCGGCTCTCCTTGGACCTCGACCTTCGCCGTCGTCGCGGCGCGCCCTCCGTCGGCGTCGGCGCCTTTGAAGGGCCCGCGGGCTCCGTCGAAGCCACATTGGGCAGGTAGCTGGCAGCCTCGCTTCTTGCCGCCGCAGCCGCCGGCTGGCCGCCGCCGCTCGCCCTTTCAGGACCAACGGCTTCGGGCTGGACGCCGCCGCCGCCGACCTCTGCGACGTTGGCGGCAGCGGCCTCCGCGCGAGAGTCTGAGGCGGCGTCCGCGCGAGAGGAGCTGGTCGCGCCTTCCTTGGAAGCAGAACGCCGCCGCCGCCGTCTTCCCGACGCAGTCGCTGCGGTGCCGCCGCCGCCGCCGGGTGCATCGGTGACGCTCGCCTGAGTGGCGGCGGCGGCGGCGGCGGCGGCGGCGGCGGCGGCGGCGGCGGCGGCGGCGGCTCGGCTCGCAGCGTCCGCGGGTCGCTCTGCGTCTTCGCCGCCGGTCGCCGCTTTAGCCGAAGCACCCCCGACAACCGCCGCTGCTTCAGCCGGGCCGGCCGCGGCCGGCGGCGGCACCGCGCCGTCCGTCTTGAGGTCCGACGACTGGGATTTGTCCGCTGCAGCGTCTTGCGAGCTGCCTTCCTTCGAGCCGGAGCGCCGGCGCCGTCGTCTGCCCGATCCAGCCGCGTCGGCGCCGCTCGTCTGGCCGCCAGCATCCTTTCCGTCCGACCCGCTCGCCGCCGTCTGGCCGGCGGCGGCTTCCGTCCGCTTCCGGTCGTCATCCGACGCCCTGCTCTCGGCGGCCGGCGCAGACGCAGCGCCATCGGTTTTGATGTCCGCCTTGGATTTGTTCGCTGCAGCGTCTTGCGAGCTGCCATCCTTCGAGCCTGAGCGCCGGCGCTGCCGTCTGCTCGATCCCGATGGAGCAGAGGCGTCTGCGGCGCCGTCAGCCTTTACCGCACCGCTCTCGTCTGCCGCGTCCTTATTCTCATTGTCGATGCTGCCGCCGACCGTCGCCGTCGCAGCTTTACTCTCCGCCGCTGCCACGCCTCCTCGCTTCCCCGCTTCCTGTGGAGCGGCAGCTGTTCCGCCAGCGGTCTGAGCCTCTGTCGTCTGCAGCGGCTGCTGGCTGCTGCTTTCTTTGGAGGCAGAGCGTCGCCGCCGCCGCTTACCCGACGCTCCCGACGCTTCGGGCTCGAGCTTGGCCGGCTCGGTGCTGCCTGCAGCTTCAGAGCCGCCGCCGCCGCTGCGCACGGCGGGCGCCGCCTCGCTCGTCGCCGACGGGGCTGCGTCGATCCGAGATTTGGCTGACTCCTGCGCGGGTACCGGCTCTGCGGGTTTGTCGGCTGCTGACGCGTCTCTGGACTTTGACCGCCTCCGGCGTCGTCCGGTTTCCGCGTCAGCCGCCGAACCGGAGGCTCCGGCAGACGCTTTCGCCGCACCTTCGGCTGCGTTGGCGGCGTCGGGCGCCGCTCCGCCGGAGCCCGGCAAGCCGGTTGGGCCGCTGGTGGCGGCGGCGGCGGCAGCGGCGGCGGAGTCCGGTCTAGCATCAGCGGCGGCGGCGGCGGCTGCGTTTGATGCAGAGCTCTGCGGTGCGGCGGCACTCGCTCCGGCGGCGGCGGCGTCCGCAGGCTCTCTGGATTTGGACCTCCTGCGATGGCGCCGTCCCGACTCCGTCACGGCGATGGCGCTTGCTGAGTCATTTTGGCCCGTTCTCGTCAGCGTAGCGCCAAGCTGGGCGTTGTCCGCCACGCTGGCCGCACCACCGAGTGCGTCCCGATTCGCGCCGGCGGCGGCGGCCGCCGCCGCAATCGCCGGGCCGCTCGCCTGCGCGGGCGCTCCTTCGCCGAGCGCCACCTGGGAACCGTCGCTCGAGCCGCTAGTTTGAATGTCCAAGGCGGAAATGGATGCGGCGCCTTGAGATCCCTTCGATCTCGAGCGCCTTCGGCGCTTGCCGGGCTCAGACCGCTTCGCCGCCGCCGCTTCTTCGCCGTTATGCGCAGAAGCCGACGCTGCCGCCGCCGCCTGGGCAACGGCCTCGTTACTATCCGAGGTGACCGTTACCGCGGGCGCCGCGGCGATGCCGCCTCCGACGCTGGCCGCGCCGTGCACCTGTGCGACGACAGAGGACGAGTTCTCTCTACCAGTGGCGCTCTGGTCTCGTGATTTCGACCGCCTCCGCCTCCGTTTCGGCTCGACGGTTAGGGACGCGTCGGCGGCGACGCTAGGCGGAGTGCCGTCGGAGCTCGGCTTCGCCGCCGCTGCCGTCGCCGCCGCGCTATGCGCCGTCTGATTCGCGGCTCCGGTCGCGGTCGACGAGGCGACGGCGCCATCGGGCGCCGCCGCACCGCTGGCCTGCGGCTCGGGCGTGCTGGAGCGGCTTCGGTGCCGCCGCCGCCGCGTACCGGGCGGAGACTGGGCGTCCGTGGCAGACGGCTTCCGGTCCGCGGCACCTGCCTCCTGCTCGACGGTCGCCTCCTGGTTTGCGGCCAATCCGCCGTCTGCCGCGGGGCTCGCGACCGCGGCCGGAGCGCTGCCAGCATCGCTGTTGGCCGCCAGAGCGGCGGCGGCGGCGGCCGTGGACGCAGCGTCGCTACCAGCGGTGGCGGGATCCCGAGATTTGGACCGACGCCGGCGTCTCGTGGAGCCCGTGGACGACTCGGCTGCCGCGAGCTGAGGGCCGTCGACGACGTCCAGCTGCTCAGCATCGGACGCTGCCGCGACGGCGCCGTCGTCCATCGGCTTGACCGCCGCCACCGTCGCAGCAGGATCTGCCGCGGCGGGGGCGGCGGCAGCTGCTGCGGCGTCCGCGCCGGGCGTATTCGGCTGCGGCTGCGATCCGACGCCTGCCGCCTGACCGTCGGCAGCCGACCCGGCGGCGACGGCGGCGGAGCTCGCGCCCGGCTCTCTCGACCTCGACCTTCGACTGCGGCGCTTCGGCTCGGCAGACTCCGGCGAGCCGCCGGCGGCGGAGGCGGCGGCTAATCCCGCCAAGCTGCCGCCGTCGTTGTCCGGCGCCGCCGCAGCGGGCGCGGCGACGTCGCGTGAGCCGGCAGTATTGGGGCTGGGCGAGGGCGGCGCGGCATCGGCCCAGGCGGCGGCAACCGACCCAGCGCTCGTCACAGCGCCGGGGACGGTCGTCGCCGCCGCCTGGGCTGCGTTATCATCCACGGCGGGTGACCGCGACCTCGATCTGCGTCTCCGCTTCGTCGGAGACGCGTCGGCGTTTAGGCCGCTGCCGCCGCCGCTGCCGCCGCCAGCAGGGTTCGGGTCTGAGCCGCTCATCGGCTGCTGGAGGGAATTGTTGGGCCGTGCTTGTGTGTAGCTGCGCGCGACGGCCGGTGTTCCATTGTTGTGACGTTCTGCCGAAGCAGCAGCTGGCGGCGGGCGGTGGGAGCGAGCGCCGCCAGAGCGCGAACTCGTTCGCTTGCTCGCCGCCGCCGCCATCGTTCTTAATTTAACGTAGGCGGCCTATCGCTTGAGCCACCGGGCGGACGCTGCTGGGTCGAAGGTCGAAGCTGGAGAGGCGCTCGGAGCGCCGCAGTCGCTGTGTCGGCTGCTCGCGCGCAGGCGCGTACTGTCCGGCCTGCGCGCGAGCCTGCGCATTTGCCTCGCGTCCGAGACGCTTCGCCGTCGACATAAGAAGCTCCCTGGCCCTTCCGGCCTTGGCACGGGCACCTAGCTTGCTAACGCTTTGAGCGGATGCTATTGCCTCCGCACGCGCGCTACGCCGCCAATCTGCGCAGGCAGCATAGTTGGCACGCTAGTGGCAACAGAGATGGCGGCACGCAGAGATTCAGTCGCCGGAAGCCAGCTTGCTCATTGAGCCCCCCCCGGGCATGTCGGCATTTTAAAGTTTTCTCTGAGTCGGTCGAATGAGTGCTGTAAATAAGATGCCCATGATAAGATGGCCGAAATCATTCTGCAAGAACTGATATCTTCAACTGCTCTCCTGACTCTGCTATGCTTCCCACTTTCTCTTCGTTGCGTGAGATGAAGACTGTTGGCTACCGATTGCGTACCGAAAGCCGCTTAGGCTGTGAGTGCGCTATACAAAACTCTCCTGCGTAACACCCGCCCAGTCTTTGTGGCTTTGTTGAGTTACAGACGTAGATTCAAGCTGAGGACTTCGTGCGAGCGCTTGCAGAGTGGCGGCGGCGGAGCACGAAGCACGCGACGCAGCCGAAAGCACGCAAATGAGCGTCCCGATCTAACGCCGCCGCCGCCGCCGCCGCCGCTGTCAGAGACAAGTCGAGGGCAAAGCAAAGATTTCTTCGTGGAAGTGAGCTTCGACCTTGAGGGTGCGTGGCCAAACGGGAAGAAATTTTGCTAGATATGTTAGCCTTAACTTTTAGTGCCGTCGTTCAGCTATTGACCTAAGCTACTAGTAGTTTAACTGTTGCGAAATTGTGCAATGCTTTTAACTCCGCTCCGACGGAGCGCCACCAGCAGAAGTCTCTTTGCGCACGGCTACTCTTAGTGTCCGCCTTAGTTCTGGCCTGACATCTACAAGCAGTTGGCGCCCTGAAGAAAAGCCTCGAATTTGCTACGTCAGCTCCAGCCTCTGGAGATGACGCACAGTACTTCCTATAAGAAATTGTATTAGCTGAGCACTCTTAAGCGTGATAGTGGCCACCCTGGAGTAATGGCGGCTACTCTGGAGGTGTGTCGGGCCTGCGTAGGGGAGGGGAGGGGGCTAGGAGGAGCTCACGGGACGTAAGGCGTCGCTGCCGCAGCAGCGAGGCCAGAACGACCTCTAACGACCTTGCTGAGCGCTAGCATTCTTGGGCGACTCGCTACGGCTAGCAGTGGGAGTTTAGGTGCCGCCTTCTACAAGTGCCTAAATTTTGAAAAAAAAGGACGCAGAGAACAAACGGACAAGTTAATCGGAGCAAAAGGCCAACGATTGGCGGAAGACATGTAGCAAGCAGCAGAGGCAGCTACAGCTGAAGTGCACACCGTACGTGCTGACCTCTTTGCTGACCTCTTTGCTGACCTCTTTGCTGATCTCTTTTGAGATGCCGTCTCACTGGCGGTCCAGGCAGTGCGCGTTGGATGTGCGGCCCGACGGGATTGAAGCCGCAGCGAAGCGGCAGGGCGGCGAGGTGCCACGCATTGCTGAATTGGTCGTGCAGGACACGTCGGCCATGTCGACGGCCGGATGTCGGATTGTCATTTATACAAGCACTCGCACAACTCAGTGAGGTCCGACCTAACCCAGTTGAGCACGAAGTCAGTGGCAGTGCATGCACGTCCCCCCAGCATCGTCACGGGCAATCCACCTTTCACCAGCATGCACACCAAGCTACCGCACACTTCGAACTATGCCTCAAGGAACAGTGCAAGGGGAGTGCTGTCCGGCATTGTCTGCCATCTGCGTCGTGGAAGGCAGGGCCTAGCCATTATCAAGCCAAATCAAGCATCCTCCGAGATTTGCATTGCCTCACAATAAACGGCGCATCACTGCTTCAGCACCGAATACTCAGAACCGCGCCTGGTATTCACGCTTCTAAACGGAACTCAAGCTTTGCTAGATCCTCTTCCAGCATGAAGCCCTAGCATCTGAATCGGTGCCTTCAAGTTCCACGGTGCACCACTACGTTAAAGCCGACGTTATCCCGCGAGCTGATCAGCCTCGACTGGAGAGCCTCTGCAGCACGCAGGCGCAGGCAACTTCCGTTTGCCAGCCATTCTGCCAGCCAGCCAGCCAGCACAGATGTGAGAGGCGGCCCAGCGATTCTCGCGTGAGAGGCTCTTGCAATGACTGAATAGCTATGCTATTAGTAAAAATATTTATTTAATACAACAACAATAATATATGTGATGAAAACTACTGTATCTCATTTATCAGATATTAACGATAACTATATTTTTGCTTAACACGATGGTAATCCATTGCAGAAATCCCCACCCAGGTGGCGCCTTAAACAATGCTGCCCTCACAATAGTGCCGGATTAAATTGTGTGCTGTTAGAAGTTAGTTAGTGCCGGGTTAGAGGCTGGCATGCATATTATAACAACCCAACCCGACACAATACCAAGTCAGGTCACGCTGGTCCAACCGGTGCTATTTTTTAAGCTGGCCTTTCACCGCCTTGTAGGCACGCCTGCACCGTTCACCACCTTGTAGGCACGCCTGCACCGTTCACCACCTTGTAGGCAAGCCTGTACAGTTCACCACCCTGTAGGCAAGCCTGCACTTTCACAGCCTTGTAGGCAAGCTTGTACAGTTCACCGCCTTGTAGGCAAGCTTGCACAGTTCACCACCTTGTAGGCAAGCCTGCACTTTCACAGCCTTGTAGGCAAGCGTGTACAGTTCACCACCTTGTAGGCACGCCTGCACCGTTTACGTTGGGCGCGACGCGTGACCGGCTGCAACTATCGCCGATACGCGCAGCCATCGTCGCCGCTGCTGCGAAATGGGCACAAAAAACGCCCCCCTTTCACGTCCGGAAAATAAATGCACACACGACGCCGCGCGTCGGCGGAAGGCGCGATGGCGACCGACCGACAACTTGAAAAAGCGCGAGTGGCGCGGCGCCTCGCGGCAATCGCTAGCCGCAGTGCTACGACAGCGACTCGTCGGCGAGGCCTCGCGGCGCTGTGGCGATCGCGCGGGCCGCATAAGACGGCGGTGGCTGGCAGGCAGGCGTCGGCGGCGGCTGTCGCGGCGCCGCTGCGACGGCGACGGCAACTGGTGGGCGAGCCGAAGCAGGCGAGCCCGCCAAGTTCCACGAGAAGAGCGAGACAGCGAGTCTCGCCGAACAGCCCACAGCGGCGGCGTCCGGGCGAGTGCTCGCAGCGGGCGCCCTTTTATTCCTCCGCCGCAATCTTATTCACAGCTCCGAGGGACGCCGGAGGACGCCGCGTCGCCGCGAGCATCGCGGGCGCGCCTGCGGCAGGCGCCGCCAGCGGCGTCCGACGGGGCGTAGGTCGGCGCCTGCTCTGGGCGGCCGACGAAGGGTGAGTCGCGGCGCAGAGGGCGGGGCAGAGGGCGGGGCAGAGGGCCGCACAGAGGTCGGCCGTCCGTCGACGCGACGCGGCGCGGCGCGACGCGGCGCTTCGCTGCGGGGTCGCTCGCGTCACTGGATCTTCCGGAAGGATGCGCTCAGCTCGCGTGACTGGTCGGCGGGAGACCTCTTCGGGCCACCGCCGCCGGGCAGCGCGGCGAACAGGCGGCTGACGTCGGCCTCCAGATCGGCGCCGCGGCGCGGCGGCGCCGAGCGAGGAGAGCGGCCCGGCAGGCGGCGCACGCTGCCGAAGTGCTCGGCCAGCGCTCGCGAGCCCTTTGCAACGAGGTCGAGCAGCGACTCCATCCAGAACTTGGGCTCGCCGGGCGCGATCTCGCGGCGCACGCACGTCACGCTCAGGCTGCTTCTGAACGTCGCATCTTTCGTGTTGCTCGCGTCGCACGTCACGGTGATCTCAATCACCTGCAAGGCCATACCGCGCGTCTGTCGCACGGAGGAGCGCCGAAGGGACTCCTCGCGCGCCACTCAACACTCGCGGCAGCGGCGGCGAGCGGGGAGGCGGCGGCGTCGAGGAAGTGAGCGGCGCGAGACGGCTGGCGAGAACGCGTCAGTGTTGGCAGTGGGAGAGATTTTTTTCGGTGCGCAGCCTTTGCAATTCGTCCTTATCGAGCAGGCGCACGCGGGACGCGGTGAACATTGGCGGGCGTACTGCACTTTCAAGCGCAATTGCTGTGGAATATTCTGACACGTTTTTTGGAGCGCGGTGCCGCAGCCGATTTTAAGTAAACGGCAGCGGATAGCAGCGATTCGTTCCATCCCGTCGCGCGACTGGCGGCTAGGTCACGGTCGCGCGCGCCCGCGAGAGAGAGCGCCACCTACCTCGCGGAAGTCTTTCCTGAAGATGACCATGACGGAGTTGAGCGCCGCGGCGTCCTGGCCACGCTGCTCCGCCTCCATGAGCGTTTTCTCGATGAAGAAATGCGGATAGAGGCGATCGAACTCGCTCCAGTACTTACGCGCGACGAGTATGTCGGAGCAGAGGACGAACGGCTCGCCGGCCAGCTGCTCGTACGCTATCTTGGCCCTGTTCCGCGAGCTCTGCGCGCTGCTCGCCGACGGCCAGTTCTTCTGCGGCACGTTGCACGCGCGCAGCATCACCATGCGCAGCACGCTCGCCGCCGTCTTGGCGAAAGCGTATATGGCCGTCTTGGCGCTGGCGCCGAAGTCGCAGCGCGCCGACGGCCCGCCGCCGGCGCCGCCCTCGATGTCGCGAATGGCGGCGCGCTGCACGCTCGTCGTCCGGAGGCGCGCGTGGCCGTTCAGCTCCGACAGCACGAGCAGCACGAAGAAGAACGACGGGTTCGTGGTGCTGAACACCAGCTCCGGCTCGTAGTCCTCGTCGCCGTCCTCCGGCGGCCGGCGCGTCGCGCCGCCGCCTCCCGACCTCGAGTTTGCGCTCTGGTTGACGTTCGTCGACAGGCCCGCCATGATGGGCAGGCCGGACAGCACGAGATCCGGTCTCCTCCACGGGCTCGCCGCCTCGTCCGGCGAGCGCGACGATGTCGCCGAAAATGACGGCTGCGCGACTGTCGCCACTTCCGCCACCGGAGCCCCGGCAGCCGCTGCCGCCGCGCGGGCCACCTCAGGCGCCGCGGCGGCAGCAGTCGGCGTCGACGCGCTGACGACGACGCCCGGTGCGCCGCCCCTCGGGCCACCGCTTGCCGGTGGCACCGCGGCAGAGCGCGACGACGCGCCGGCGGTGGCCTTGAACGGCGCCGCTTGCCGGTCGCCGTCGGCGGCTCGGGCGCCCTCGTACTTCATCCGGATCTGGGCGACCTGCGAGTCCTTGCGCTCGGGAAGCCGTGCCGCCGCCGCCGCGCCGCCGCCGTCGCGCCGCGCCTCCGTCGCTTCGGCGTGCTCGAGGGCCGCAGCCAGCCGCGCGACGTTCGATAACGACGCGGCGACGCGGACGCCCGGCGCCGGCTGGACGCTCGCGGCTCTTCCGCCGCCGCTGCTCGCTCCCTCGGCGGCGGCGGCGGCGGCGGGGACTGAAGGAGCGGAGGCCTCGCGTCCCGGATAGAAGCCGGCGCTGCCAGGCCGTCCGGCGGCGGCGCCGGCGCGCGACGAAACCGCCGTCAGGAGCTGGGCAGGAGCGTTCGGCGACGCGCGTTCAAGCCGCGGTTTGCTCTCCTGGCGCCACGTCGCGGCGAACGCCTCGCGTCGTCGTGGGTCGGGCAGAGTGTGCGGGACCGATCGATCGGTGCTCTCCGAGACGAGGCTCTCTGGCGACGCGTGACGCGCTGCCGTCGCCTGCGGAGAGGCTGCGGCGGCTGCGGCCCGCCGTCCCGCGGCATCGTCGTACTCGCCGCCCGCCGCTCTCTCGCCTTCGAGCTGCACCGGAGCGGTCGCCGCTCTGGGCCGCGGCTCAGCGCGAGCGCCTTGGCCAACTTCCGTCCACCATCGTGGCACGTCAGACGATGCGGAGATCGGGAGAGATCCGTCGAGCGCGCTCGCGGACCCGGCGCCCGGATGTCGAGGGTCGGGCCCGAAATGCACCGATCGACTGGTGCCGGCGGTGGCGGCGGCGGCCGCCGCCGCAGGAGGAGACGAAGCCTTGCCGCTATCCGACGTCGCCGGCGAGAGCGTGGCGTCGGCAGCGGCCTGCGCCTCGCTCGCGCCGGCCCTCTCCCTCCGGAAGTGTGCGGTCGCCGCCGTCGCTTTGCCTTGCGGCGGCGCCCCTTCGACGCCGTCTCGTCTCTGCTGCTGGCGCTGCTGATAGGCCGCTGCTCGCGACGCGGAATCGCGGCTGACGCCGGGCGCCGCGCCCTCGGACGCCCGCGCAGTCACGCTCTTCGCGACAGTCGAAGCATCGCGCGCGGTCGCTCCATCGAAGCGACCGACGACCTCGGGCTGAGCCGGTCGCACCGACTCGATGCCGCCGGGCGCGGTCCCGCTCGCTTCAACGAGCGGCGACGGCTCCTCCCGCGCGCGACGCGAGTCGGCGGCGGCGACGGCGAGCTCTGCTTCCGGAGCGCTCGAGTCGCTTCCGCTGCGTCCCTGCGCTTCGTCCGCAAGCGCGCCGGCGTCAACCGCGGTGGCGGTCGTCCGGCGTAGCGCCGCCGACGCTGTCGCCGCCACCGTGCCGTTGCCTCGCCGTTCAGCTCGGCCGATAGCCGACGATCGCGGGAGCGGCGGCCCAGTGGCCAGCCGAGAGTCGCTCGGCGCAAAGGCGCCGTCTTGCTCTTTCCGCGCGGCTGACCCTGGGCCTGCGTCCCGCGCCGTCGGCGGCGGTCGGCAGCCATCTTGCGCGGGCGGCGGCTGCGCCGCCTTCGCCCCTCTGACTCGGTCGCGCGCTGCTTCCAATGTGCGATACGAGATCTGCTGAGTCCATCGAGCGTCGCGAGAATCGGGCGCCGCCGCCGCCGCGCTTCGAGCGCCGGTGGCGGCGCGACCGGGCGCGAAAGGCCCTCGCTCCGCCGCGCCACACGAAGACCGCAGCGTCGTCGTCGAGCCCGTTTCGTGGCCGTCCACAGCCGCATGCCTCGACGCGTCAGCGGGCTGCGCCATCAAGCGCCAGTAAGCGTGCGGCGGCGGCGCTTGGAAGGGCGCGCCGCTTCCGCCGCCGCGCGATAAGCGCGGATCCTCATCCGCTCCTCGCACGGCGGAGCCGCCCATCGCAGCTAGAACCTCGTCCGCGTAGACGATGGGCGGCGGCCTCGGCGCTCCGCCCGAGCTCCGCCTCGTCGCGTCGCTGGACGCCCTCGACGACGACGCGCCGGCCTCTCGTTCCGTCCTAGACCGACTCGGCGGGCCCGACTCGGTCGCCGTCGCTGGCGCGATTCGGTCCGAGGCGGCGGCGACGTAGGCCAGCGCTCGGAGCGGAGCCGTCGGCGCCTCGCTCTCATCAGCGGCGGCGCCGAGCGGTGGATCGCGCGCGGCAACGGCAGCGGCCTCTCGATGACGCGCACTCCCATCGTCATTCTCGCCCGTGGCGACGGCCCGCGAGTCCGGCGGCTCGGCGACGTCGGTCGGCGTAGAGTCGCGCGCGACTCGCGAGGCCGCCGCCGTCCGCGCCAACGACGAAACGGTAGCTCGATCGTCCGACGCGCTGGGAAGGCGGCCGGACGTCGGCAACGCCAAGCTTACGACGACGCCAGTGGGTCGGACGGCGTCGGTCTCGGCTCCTCTCGGTGGCGAAATCCAGACTGGTTCGGAAGTTAAAATTAGCCCTGAGGCGTGGCTCTGGCGAGCGCTGGACCGATCGTTGGCAATCGCGCCGGCCGTCGTCGAGAGCGAAAGCGTCGGCGTATGCCGCTCGGACTGGGCTTCCGCCAGAGCTTCCTGCGATCGAGCGTCTGCAAGCGGCGCCGGAAGTGAGACGGCGGTGCCGCTAGATCTCGCGTCGACACGTTCGTCGAGTCGCGTGGACCGCTCGCCAATGACGTGCTCGGTCGCGCCGGTCTCACCGTTGCCGCGGTCGGCCGAGTAGAGCGACGCCGATTGATCGCGGCCACCTCCACCGACGATTTCCGCGACAGCCGCGTTCGACAGCGCCGCACCTCCCGAACTCGCTGCTGCTGCTGCCGCCGCCGCCACTCTGATTGCGGCCGACGCGACACCGTCGACCGCGGCGGCGACCGCCTCTCGAGCCGTCGTCGTGGCGGAAGGCTCGCGCGCCGTCGTCGCGGCGGCGGTAGCGAGGACCTCGTACTTTTCTCGTGCGTTGCGGCCACGTTTCCCGTCGTCTGCTCCGAGGAGGACGGCGTAATCTCGTAGCTCTCGATTCCCTTCGCCTCCTTGCGTCGAGGTCTGAAAGTTCGCGGCACCCGACGGCGGCGCCGGGGCATCAGTCGCCACGCGGCCCCGGGCGCTCGCCGACGGGACGGCGGAGCCGCTTCGAGGAGGCGGATCTTTGAGGTTTCTTTCCGCTTCTCCGTCGATCGCTTGCGACCCGTCCTCGCGTCGCCTTGTACGCCGACCGCGTGGGACGTCGGGAAGCGCCGCCGACGAGTCACTCGCGTCGGAAAGTCGATGGTCGTGGGCGCCGCCTGACGAGTCCGCTGTGCCACCGATTTCTGGCGACAGCGATCGCGACATGCGCGCTCGCCTTTGCGACAGCGACTCACCGTGCGACGAATGTGACGGCGAGTGCTCGTCGCTGCCGGCGTTCTCGGCGGTCGGCGCAGGCGCACTGAAGAGCTGAGCCGCCGCTGAGTCGGCTGCTGCTGCTGCCTGGTTTTTAGCGCCATTTTCGTCGTCGCCGGTGGCAGCCGAGACGCTACCGCCCGCTCCGTTTGCCCCGAGCCGATGCCGCTGTCGTTGCGCGTGCGCGCTCTCACTCGGCAGTTCGGCGTCGACCGCAGCGGCGGCGGGACCGGGCGCGCCGGCGGCGTCCGCGCGATCGGAGCTGTCCTCGCCGTCCGCTGCGTCGGAGCGCTCTCGCGATCCGCCCACGCGCTCCGGCGGCAGTGGCGATGCTGGCTCAGACGACGGCGGCGGCGGAGCGGTGCTTTTGCCATCGACGACCGACGCACGCGACGAGTCGACGACTGGCGACGCACCTCGGTCGACGGCAGCATCTCGGGAGCCAGCACTCGCGGCCGTGACGCCGCGATCGGCGTCGTAGGCTACGGACTGCCGCTGCGACGCCGGTGCCGTCGGCGCTACCGTAGTGTCGGTCGCAGCGGGCCGATCGTCGGCGGCTGCAGCTGGGCTGCAGGGCGGACCGGACGAGCTGGTCGCCGACGGCCGGGGCTGCCCGTCGGCCTCCGCGTCGGATCGCGCCAGCAATGACGGCGGCACCTGGGCAGCAGCGGCGACAGCAGCAGCATCTCGCGCGCCGTCGGCGGCAGCGGTCTGCGAGCTCGATAATGAGTCGATCACGCGCGACGCGGCCGACGTTGCTCGGTCTTCGGCCGCCATCTCGGAGCCAGCCGTCATCGCCGACACGCCTCGGTCGGCTCTGTCGGCTCCGGCTCGCGGCAGCCTCGGCGGCGGCTGCGACGACCGCGCGTAGCTCTCCGTCGTAGCCGCCGGCGGCGGCAAACTGTTGCCAATCGACGCCGGTCGACGACCGGTGGCGACGCGGATGCCCGTCGTCGCGCTCGTCACTATCGGCAGCCGACCTTTATCGTCCGACTCGACCGCCCCGTCGCTCGGTCGCGAGCGCCGTCGGGTTCGCGACCTTTCGCGCGCCTCCGGAAGTGGCGATTCTTCCAACGAGCGGGGGTCCGCGCCGCCGCGCGGCCTGTGGTCGTCGTCGGCGGCGATCGTCGGCGAGACCGACGGTGAGTCGACGACGATCGAAGCGCCTTGCTCGGCGGTCGCGTAGAGGCCACCGCCGTCGGTTGCTGGTGACGCGGGCCGGTCCGAAACTGTTTCCGCGGCTGCAGAGCGCGCGTCCGCCGCCGACGCTGACCGAGACTCGGTCGCCGCCGACGCGGCGTCCGTCCGTTCGGCACCGCCGCCACCGACGGACGCCGGCAGTGGCTCGCCGGCGGTTCTCTCGCCTCCTGCGACGACGACGGGCGCGATCGTGGCTGTTGGCTGGCCTCTATCGTCCGTCTCGGCCCTTGTCTCGCTCGGCCGCGACCGGCGTCGGCGCGGCGGGCCGCTCGCCTGAATAGAAGGCGACATCTTCTGCGACGACGGTGATCGCGCGGCGCGCACGCAGTCCGCGGCAGGCTCGTCCGACGAAGAGACGCCGAGCGGTGCGGCCGGCGACGGTCCGTCGACGGCCGCCTTTCCGAGGCCTCCAGGCGGCGAGACGCTGCAGTTTCGCGCGGCGCCGTCGTCTGCGGCTCGCCGCTGCGAATCGGATTGCGAGCGTCTCCGACGCCGTTTCGAGTCCAGCAGAAGACTGCGGTCGCTCCCGAGCGCGTCGACCGCCGTCTGCGCGCTCGCGTCCAACAGCTCGTAGTCGTGCCCCCCTTCGTCGCGGCTTCCGCCGGCTTCCGTCGGGCTGGAGCACGCCAGCGTGGCGTAGTCTTGCTCCGCTTCCGGGAGGAAGTTGGCTCCCGTGGCGCGTCGACGACGATCGCTCTCACGGCGGACGGCTGCGCTGGATGACGACTCGACCGCCGCTTCCGGTGACGCAGATGGACTCTCTTCTCGAGCCGCCGCTGCGTCGTCGGTGGCGAGCCGTCGCTGCGTCTCCGCCTGCGGCGACGGTGGCGGCTGCTGCAGAGCTTTCGTGAGAGTATCCGTCGGTTGCTCAGAGCGTCCTTCGCTGCCTGCTTCGGCCGCCGCCGTCGCACCGGGGTCTGTCGAACGAGACCTCGTCCTCCGACGCCGCGCTGACGTGGAGGCTGCAGGCTCTTCGGCCCCCGCGGGCGAGGCCGGATTTCGGACCCCGGCGACACGCGCGCCCGACGGTGGAGCCACGACTGAATCGGCGGTCGCATGTGCCACCTCGGTGGCGGCGGCGGCGGCGGCTTGCTCCAACGCTGTCGAAGCGTCCGCTGCGGCGGCAGGTGCCGTCGTCATCGTCGCGCTCGGTGCACTCGCTTCGTCGGCTTTTGGCCGCTGTCGCCTCCGACGCGCAGCGGCGATTGGGAAGTCGCTCGGCGCCACCACCGCCGCAGAGGAGGCGACTGCGGCGCTCGCGGCCTCGTCTCGGGCGGAGATCGCGGTCGCTACGGATTGAGCCGATTCGTTCTCGGCACTCGGCACGGTGGCGGCTGCTGGGTCGGCGTCGGAGGCGATCAGCTTGCTTTGCCGTGGTGGTCGCCTCCTCGGCGGCGCCAGTGGAACGCTCGCGGCGGGCGACTCGCCGGTGCTACTCGCCTCGCCGCCCGGCGCGGCGGCGCTCTCGCTTGCGCCGTCCTGGCTGCTCATGCGACCGAGCGAGAGAGCGAGCGCACGGCGGAGCTGACCGACGGCGATGGCGGAGACGGCGATAGCCGCCGATGGGAGCCGGCGATGGGAGCCGGCGATGGGAGCCGGCGATGGGAGCCGGCGATTGTCGTGACGTCGCGCCGTCGGCCTCAAGTTTTCGCGAGGCTTCTCGAAGGGCGGCGGGATAGATTTGGCGCGCGACGTTCTCCTCCGGGTTCGACGAATTACCGCAATCCACCGTAATCCACTCTAATTAGGCTAGCAACGACCAGGCGTAAGCGTTACCAAGCTCAAATTTTTCGCTGATATTGTAGTACACGTACATATTTATCTGTCCACAAAATTTCATGTCGCTACGCGCACTTATGCAAATGAGCTTTGGCACCGGACGCCTGTACCGCAATCCGCCGCAATCCACCGCAATTCATTCTAGTTCTCGTCAAATCCACCCCAAATCTGCTGCGAATAGCTCCAAAACTTCTGGAATATCAAACTAAACTACACGCACAGTGTACCCAGAAAATTTCGCGCGATTCCGCTCACGCGTTTCACGAAGTCCACTGAAATAAGATTGCAGTGGTCCAGGCCAATACCGCAATCCACTGCATTCCACCATGCAACGAAAGAAATCCCGATCGAAAACGCTCCTTTTTTATTGCATATGACAGCACACTCTGCAACAATTGCATTGAAAAAAATTTCGCTGGCATTGGCACGGCCGTTCTCGTGCAATGCGCTGCAATTGACTGCTGTAGCCCGGGCCAATACCGCAATCCACTTCAATCCACAGGATCCACCGCATAAAAAAATGAAATACAATGCGCCACGCTCCAGTTTTTATTGCATATTAAAGTGCACCGTACTGTGTGCAAAACCACGCAAGATAAAAAAATTGTGCAACCTCGCACTGTGGCAATGAGCGAAAATCGCCCGAAATGACTTGGAAAACTACCGCAATCCACTCGATTCCACTGAAAATCATCCTCAAATCGCCTTGAAGCGAAGCTCTAATTGACATTGCATATAGGAATAGACTCAGTTCAAAGTGCATTCACAAAATTTCGCTCCATTGTGCATCATGCAATGAATTGCAATCGACTGCGGTCCCTTACCTACCGCAATCCACCAAAATCCGCTGCAATCTGCTACGCAGCGACCAGAAAGCGTATACTAGAAGCTCTAATTTTGATTTCGCGCTGCTGTACTCTTTGGTTATTGTGTACTTGCATAAGTTAACTGTAATTTCCTCGGCCATTCTATAGCAATGCACTGCAATCGACTGCAACTGCCCGGGCCAGTATGTCAATATACCGCAACCCGCCGAAAAACGACCAGAATACGTACACTTTAAGCTCTAATAGTAATTGCATGTCGGTCTATTTTTTGGTTATTGTGTAATCCCACAGTTTCACTGCAATCGCCTCGATCATTCGGCAGAATTCTCTCCTCGTCCGTTGGTAAGCGCAGTCTGTAAACGCAGCAGCCGCTGCGACGAAGCCGCCGTCGCGGCCTCACTCTCCTGATTGGACGATTGCAACTAAAGGTCACAGGTGAGCTACCGTCGCGCGCCGAAGAAAGACCCGCTCATTTAAGTAGCCATCACATGTTGCATTTTAAGTAACCACCACACGTCCGCGTGTAAGCTGCGCATATTAGAAGCGATAGTGCAACGGCGACGCGCAAAGAGCACTGCAGAAACAAGCGTGCGGCCATGTTCGCGTCTCGCTACTTTACTACTTGCGGACGCATTTATTGAAGTGAACCGGTCGATATAGTTCTTTTAGCTCGGCGCACGTAGCCCGACTCAACTCAACGTTGATAGTTTCGTCTCGTTGTGTGCAGTGCCTAGGCAGCCGTAAGTTTACTTATGAGATCCTGCTTTCTAATTAACAGTTTCTGATGCAGCTGTAGCTATACCGAGTCTGAAAATTAAGTAATTTCATAAGTACTCAAAACTCTATCCAGGCAATTCACACCGGGACGGTATTCCATCTCGACATGCGTTTCTTTCACTCACAGCTACAGAACAATGTGCTTAGTGGTAGAACAATGGCCAAGACTAGTTTAAGCTTCCGGTTTTAAGGTAACAGTAATAGTAATAATAACGCACTTGATAAAGCGCCATCGGAGAACTCGAGGTCTTTTTAGCCGCTTTACATTTGCTGGAAAGGAAACACGATCGAATGGTGAATGGTATCATGCTTGATAAACAACAAGAATAACATGGTTAGGAGTGACATGCACAGGGTCAGCATGCAAGTGTGGTTAGTGGCAGCATGCGACAATGAATCGTGTCTCAGTAAAGTGCCGTTCTAGCTCGAGAGCCGCCGGAATTACGAGGGCAAGGTGCAGCAGACTCCATGAGCATGATGCAGAGATTGTTTGTAAGGGCTCAAGATTATGTAATGTTACCTTTGATAAATACACAAATATATATATATATGTTTTATTTATTTATTTGTAACACCTTTCGTCTTGTGTCTTTCGGGTGTTAACAGTCCTTGTCTGTAGTGCGTCCGTTCGCTTTTAGTGCCGCTACTGTGCACAGCCAAGTTCTAAGTTCCAGACACGATTCTTTCGTTCTTCAAACCAGCCTCGATGGCCTGCCCGCACCGTTAGCGAATGTCAAACAGCGGCTTCTCATTAGATTAGGGTGCTGCCATATTGACGCCGGCTGAAAGGGCCTGCTGGATAGCGCTGTGCCAGCCATAGTGCAATGGCGGCTCGAGCTAAACCAGGCAGATTATTACTGATAATCATTATTGGTGGCTCCTAAATTTAAACGGCTAGGAGCCGACCATGAGATTATTTATCTAAGGCCGAGGCCGCATAAAAGCCAACGCCACGAGATAAGCAGGAGTTGCCATTGCGGACTCTGATTTGAGTTCTAGGACGGACCAGAGAGCCCATGGTGTACGCCATGGCCGCTGTTGAACGCCTGTAACCGTCCGCTTCTGTGAAACGGAGCTCTCTACATTATGGATACGGACTTGACGCGGTAAGGTATGTGCGCTCTTCATCGCCGCCGCGTTCATGCAACTGTCGGAGTACTTGCGTGCATTGTGCAGCACCTGCAAGTACCTAGCCGTGCTACAAGGTTCATAGGTCTCTGTTATTCGTCGCACGTCGGCTGAGACTAGCACCGTTATGAGCCCTGAGTTCGCGGCCTAGTTCTGACGGGACGCGGATGCCGCACGCCATGGTTGTTACAGCACCTCACAGGCGTGCGGTCTTGAACAAAGCCAGCTAAGTACGATGTAGCTTGACCCCTTCCGACTCGTATTGACTGTAAGAAACTATTAGTTACTCTACGGAAAACCAGCTGAGATCCTTAGGCAACAAGACTCTGATTTTCGTCAGTGCTGTGTTTGCATACAAGTCGAGCGACGTCTGCATCCGAAAGCGTCACGCGCGAATGAGCCGCAGAGGCAAGAAGCCGTCGACGGATTCCGGAAGTATCCGGCCCGTGGCTCGCTGTATGCCGCGCGCTCACCGGTTCTAGGACATTTCCCGCTGGACGTTTCCCCCCAAACATTTACCTCCGGTGGACCCTAGGACATTTTCTCCCGGACATTTCCTGCCCCTGGGTAGGGCATTTCCCCCTATGTTGATGAATGTATAAATAAGAATATATATATACACACACATATATATATATATACATATATACACACACACACACACACACACACACACACATATATATATATATATATACATATATATATATATATATATGTATATGGTTAAATGAAGCTCATGCTCTTTAAAGACAAAATCAACTCATTGTACTTAGAGGAATGGATGAATTGGAAGGATGGTTTCTAATGGAGCGAGCGGCAGCTGCGGCGGCTGCGGCAGCGGCGAGCTGTACAGTTTGGTTGCACGGAAGTTCGGTCCCGCTCGACGCCGCCAGGCACGTGTTCGTACCCGTCAAAGCGGGCGCCCGCTACGGTGTCCCGAGCGTTCCTGCAAATGAGCGCTAAGCCTCTGAGGTCTACTGAGTATTACTCGACCTCAAGACATCTAGTTATGCCCTAATACCCACTAAATAAAGCGTCGAGTACGGGCAAGGGTGGATTTAGGCAGCTGAGGCGCAGCCCGCCCTAAACCCCAAAACCTAAGCCCTAAAACCTAAAGCCTAAGCACTATATCCTAAAACCTAAACTCTAAGCCCTAAACTCTAACCCATAAACCCTAAAATATAAACCCTAAACCCTAAAACACTAAACCCTAAAACACTAAACCCTAAAAACCCTAAAACCTAAACCCAAAAAACTCTAAACCCTAAACCCTAAAATCTCTAAACCATAAAGCATAAAGCATAAAACCCTAAATACTAAACCCTAAAACCTCTGAAAACCCTAAACCCTAAATTTTAAACCCTAAACCCTATAAACCCTATAAACCCTATAAACCATATAAACCCTATAAACCCTAAACCCTAAATTATAAACCACAAACCCTTAACCCTAAAACACTAAACCATAAACTCTAAAAACCCTAAACTCTAAACCCTAAACCATAAAGACTCTAAACCATTAAACCCTTAACCTAAACCCTAAACCAGAAAGATATAAAATTCTCTGAGGGCGCTTTATCAAGTACATTATTATCATTATTATTATTGTATACGGAAAATTTCTTACCCCAGGGGGTAAATGTCGGGGGGGGGACGTCCAGGGGGAAATGTCCGTTACCCGGCTCACATAACACCTTGGGCAATATTTACGAACATTATTTTACATGATGACGCTTAATTAATGCTGCCGTGGCTTAGTGCGGACCAGTGTATGCCGGAGATTCGAACAGCCGTGCTCCACGAGCCGGCTGTCGGACGGATTACGCTACCTAAAAAAGGATTTATCCTTGCACAGTGAGCATGATTTCCCTCTCTCTTATGATCCAGATGCACAGTAAATGGCCATTATTCCAGAAAAGCTTCACTTTGGTGACCAGGACAGTGATTAACTTGTAATAATAGTTCATTTGATGAAGCACCCTCACAGAACTCAATTTCTTTCTCGGCGCTTTACAACGAGAAAATTGAAAACTTGAGATCTTTTGGTTCAAATTTAGTCAGAAAGAACAGCACAGGAATCAACATTAACACGCATTTACTCTGGAGACATGCACAAATGACCATTCAAAAGATAGATTCAAGAATGAGTGGACGGTCCAGATTTACGGCTATAGTGTAAATGGCTTTCACGAAGAAGATGCCAAGTCCCAAGTACAGTCTTCCACCCTTTTGGTTATTCTGTCCCCCCGTAACGACGTTCTAAGTGCAGTAAGTGCCAGATGAAAGGGCTCGCCTGGCTCTTCTGACTAATCTCGTGTATGCTCTCCTTGAGTTTTTCAAGATGAGCATCAAAGATATGGACTTTGTTGAAAGAGTTTCTGCATCCCGTCTGGCATATTAGATTGATAATAATAATATTAATAGTAATTTTGTATTGCAACCTCAGAGAACTTATTATCTTTCTGGGCACTTTACGTACGCTGCAAAGGAAGCATGATCTAATGGTTAGTGGTAGCATGCTCAATGAAAACAAGCATAGCAAAGTTAGAGATGACATGCACCGGTTCAGCATGCGGTTAGTGGCAGCATGCACCGTGTGTCAGCACGCATAAGCACACAGAGGACGTATCACATTTATTGATAGGTTAGGGATACTAACCCACGCTGTGATAAACAGAAGCGTTTTAGCTTCTTTTCAAATGTCGTCAAGTCAGAGGATGTGACGCCTGTCGGACTTGAGTTCCGGGCTATGGGAGCATACGAACTAAAGGCGTGATCTCCAAAGGTTTTTAGGTTCGCATGAGGTGTAGCTAAAAGATTAGATACAGAAAAGCAGGTGGTATGCTTAGCCTGGTGGGGAGTAGATCTGACAGGTAGGCTGAAGCAAAAGAATGGAGATACCTCAAAGTGTGTCAGCATCTTGAATTTGATGCGCTGCTTGACTAGGAGCAGTGCAGGTCAGCTAGAAGTGGTGTGATGTGGATTGTAATACTCACGAAAGACAAGCCTGGCTGCAGGATTTTGCACCAGGTGGTATTAGCACCTGGTAGACCAGCAAGCAGTTAGTTACTGAAGTCAAGACGGGATGTCACTAATGCATGGACTAATTTAGGTGCAATATCCACAAGCAAGCCTAAATTTTAGCAATGTTATGTAGTTGAAAGTAGGCAGACTTGACGGAGGAGCTGATGTGGTCGTCTAACGAAAGGTCACTTTGCAATAGGACAACTAGATTTCGTGCAGATTCAACTGGAGATATGCTGGCAGAGCCAATTTTGGGCGTTAGATTTTTCCAACTTCACAATCTAATCACAATCTAATTCTAAAACACACTTGGTTTGTTCCTTACCGTTAAGTTAGTTGTATCCTCATGTAATTTAAGAAAGTTTGCTTCCATTCATCTGCGGATATCATCAAAATATGCAGCAAGTGAGTTTAGCGAATTCGACGTGCTGGACGGCTGGGATTGATTAAAGCTAAGGTACAACTGAGTGTCATCCGCATAGAAGTGAAACCCTAGGTTTGCCTGTCAATCATGTGGGCAAGAGAGAGAGAGAGAGAGAGAGAGAGAGAGAGAGAGAGAGAGAGAGAGAGAGAGACAGACAGACAGACAGACAGACAGACAGACAGACAGACAGACAGACAGACACAGAGAGAGTATAAACCGTGAAAAAGAAGCGGACCAGAGCGCACAGAGGAGCCCAGAGGAGCCCAATACTTCTCTGGCTCCTCGGATGATCTTTGTCCGTTCACATCAATACTCTTGAGTCTCCCACTGAGATAAGACCTGAACCAGTGCAGTGCCGTACCAGTGCTGCCCAGCCGTGATAAAAAGTGTTTTAGAATGACTTGGTGATCAATAATATCAAAAGCTGCCAAACAGTTGAGCAAAGCCAGCATGCAGAGAGACTACCTAGGTCAGCATTCCTAAAAGATTGTTATACACCTGAAGCAATGCTGATTCTTTCGAGTGATTAGCTTTAAAACTAGACTAGAACTTACTAGCTAGGTGCAAAGTTTCAATATATAAGTTCAGCTGCTCTGCCATGATTCTTTCCAATGTATTTAATTGGAACGGTAGAAGGGAGACTGAAGTTGCTCAAGTTCAAATAATTTCTCATCGGACTTAGCATCGTGCCACCCGCTCTTCTGACACGAGTCGCTTAGCTGCACAAGCGGAGGAGGCTGCACAGGAGGAGGCTGCGCATGTGGAGGCTTCGCAGGAGGAGGCTTTGCAGGAGGAGGCTTCGCAGGAGGAGGCTTCGCAGGAGGAGGCTTCGCAGGAGGAGGCTTCGCAGGAGGAGGCTTCGCAGGAGGAGGCTGCGCAGGAGGAGGCTGCACAAGCGGAGGAGGCTGCGCAGGAGGAGGCTGCGCATGTGGAGGCTGCGCATATGGAGGCTTCGCAGGAGGAGGCTTCGCAGGAGGCTTCGCAGGAGGAGGCTGCGCAGGAGGAGGCTGCGCATGTGGAAGCTGCACAAGCGGAGGAGGCTGCGTATGTGGATGCTTCAGAGGATCGGAGGGTTTAAGGGCGGCAGCATGAAAAGGCTGAGAAGAAAGAATTAGCCTCTGAAGGAAACAGCGAGTCGAGGAATTTCGGATGTGGATACAATGTACCTATTGGTCAGATTTCACCTGTTGCGCAATGTAGTATTCGCCTCGTTTACTTAGTTTACTTTAATCGTTAGCTCAGCAGCGAAAGAGGGCCGGCACAAATGCGCTGCTTTAAGTATCAGTCGGAAAGTTGACCTCGGGGAGGGGTGTCGTTATTTTAAAAATTTACGTTTCTTCTTACTTTTAAAGTTATGGCCTGGTGCCTGTTTAGTGCTGAGTAACTTTCATTTTCAAAATTCGCAGGAAAGCACTACTCCGTTGGCATTATATTCACAGCTCATATTTTGTTGAGCTACTACTACTACTTCCAGTGTAAACGTCGTGTCTTATACAATAATTTTTTTTACCATCTTATGGTCATCTGTCAATCGCCAAAACTCGGGGTTGCATTTATAACTTGTTTGCCTTTTATAAGGCAACTTTCAAAAACTTTGAAATTTGGACCAATTTTTTTGCATTTTTCCCCTAAAAAAATTTCATTTTTTGTCCTTGGGTAAACAGTGTTTTTATCTTGTATGTGTAAAAAGAATAGTAAATATCTATTGTTACTAGGCTGTACCGAATAGCTTATTTTCATTATTCGGCCGAGCTCGAAACTCGACCAGCCGTTCGACTAAATAGGATAGTGTCTAGCATCTACCGACAAGGTCAAGCGGCTAAACCGACCTTGGTGCTGGGCTAGCCTCAGTATCATCGACAGATACCGGCAGGGGTAACTGTGAGACGCAGTGCTGCCGTGAAGCCATTCACTAGTCAATTATCGAGAAAATTGCGATTTTAAATAACGAAGCTGACATCAGAACATGGACCAAAAGCAAAGACGGACTGAGTATATGCAACAAACAGGTAAATATATAGTAATGATAAATGGTCCATATTTGCTGAGAAAGACATCCTGCATAAATTTTTTTGCCACTGAAAATTTCTTTGCCACTGGCTTCTCTTAAGGAACACACTCGGATCAACCGAAGCTGATGTGCCATAAAAAGACTTCCATTGGCTTAGGGCCACTTGATTTCCAGCCAATCAGCAGTGGTCTCGGGCTTGAAAAGTAGACCAGTCGTCCAGTGTTGCACTGCAGGTCAAGGTGAGATCGCTCGGTGTAGTATTGGCAAACTGGCTGTAAAGCGGATTAATCCAATAGAAACCGCCTAGCTGCCATGGGCGCAGCTGCGGGCACATAAGAAGCAAACAATCCTTACACATTTATTACGTTGATAAAAGAGTTACTTTCGCTCCACACGCTGTCGCAGCCATACGTGCAGAAATGTGTCACATGACCATTACTCGTATCCGGTCCGACCGCTTCTCTTCGACCGAATAAATTTAAACCACCATTTGGCCTCGAAGCAAATTTTTGATGCAGCCATAGCTCTTACACAAGAAATTACTCCTGCGGTCAGGACACCGATATGTTAAAATTCTCTGATTTTGCTGCTGTGAATGGCGCGGACATAAAATCGCACACCTAGTCGGAGCTACGATTTTCATTTAGGAGGACAAGACCGACCAGATTTTTATGTCTGGGACAAGACCCATAAAAATGAAATATGTTTCATTTTTATTCGTGTATTGCCATATGAGAACTTAATCTCTATTAAGGCACTTCACATTTGCCACAGCGCTCGAGCCCACGACCTCGGCCAGACCTGGGTCGGGGAGAGCACCTTAACCACTGGGCCAATTAAATCTTATGGTGGATAAGCGAGTGGCCAGTTTTCCTTATTTAATGCATTTCTGAGGCGTAAGGCTAGCACCACTAGGGGACGCTCACTCCATCTCAATTCGAGCATAGACTTCAGCTGGCAATGCATGTCTCCCTAACCCTTTTTTCATTGACTTACTAATTTCACACAAACATCGAGCCATGCTGGTCGAAGGTTACGCTGCGTCAACGTGCACCTAGTTTCTCCCTTTCTAAACTGACTGCCGTCTATTAGCGTCGCATAGCAAGGATTAGCAAATCGAATCTTTCTTGACTTTTGTCAGATAAGAACTACCTGACTATTCCGAGCCGGATTTCTGATTAAATCGTCTGTCTTTATGACGGAGAGAAGTCGAAGGAGTTTTGCTTTCTGAAATACTGAGCCCTGAGGCGGCTTAGCCTAAAAAGCTGAGTGAATCAGAAATCCGCCTTACAGCAAATACGGCTGACCACGCAGACTGAGATAATCTGGCAATTTTTCAAATGCAGCAGTCAGGGCATCTGTAATAAAGAAACCTATCATATTTCAGGAATCGTAATCTAAGAGTGTTACTAAAACTAAGCAGTTCTGCTAAGCAATACTTTCATCACCAAGTCTCATCCTGCATGTCGGTAACGACGTTCAAGATTGAAATTTAAAGCAGACCTCGACATGGCACTTAACAGGCTCACTCCCAGCGCTATCTGCTCCTTGGCCTTCCAGTGAGTCCTCGATTCGAGCCTCTCGCATCGACGTCTAGTCACGGGCTCTCGCACTTTCCGATTGTGAGGCCAAGTCTTGGAGAAGGCATTTGTTCATTGCCCATTACAAGCTGGAATGATGGCCACCACAGCTCTTCTGCCGATATATTAACGCTCCTGCTGGATTTTACTTTTATTTTAGTTCACCCCCGAAATGCTTTGCTCAATAAGATAGAACTCGCTCGGGAAAGTAGGTAGCGCACAAGAGAAGGTATAGTCTAATGTAGGATTGATGCAAGTTTAAATCAGTGATTTTTGCAGATTGTATGATTGATGAATTTTAGATTGATGCAAGTGTGCCACGCTCAGTTATCTTAACACTTGTCAGCCAGCAATGGACATCTGAATGGTCAACAATGGATACACTTTAATTAGCAGGATTCTTTACATAGAGCTTCAAGCTTTTAGCCCACTGATCGGTTAAGAACTCGATAGACTTCGGGTCAATCGGCATAAGCGAAACATGACGATAACGTCGAGTTCCGCTAATTTGACAGAAAGACGAGCTATCTTATGCACTACACCCTCAGCCTGCTGCTGCCAACGGTGACAGCAAACCGAGTAAGAACATCTTTCACCACCAATCGGGTAGAGATGCTTTGTCAGGGGCTGCAGGTTCTGAACGAATCGTTAGTCGCACAGGAATGCCCAGTTTCGTCCTCGAACGAAGGATCTACGAACGTTGATCAATCAACTGGCGACAAACCAAGCATGGATGTACGACCAAGCTCTTACTAATCTCACGTCTTCACTTTCCATGAGAACGAGTAAGTGCTGTAGCAGCAGTTTCGTGTTTATTGCTCAATATAAGTCTGCGCGTTCGTTCATCATGCATTTATGAGATTCCTGCACATACAAACAAGAACGCTATGATGCATCAACATTAAATTTTGACTACCCACTTGACTTTCAATCACGAACGCAGTCTCCTAGTCGACTAAAGAGGCATTACTTGGCTGCGTTATAAGTCAGCCTCATACGGCTGCTCGGTCCTCTGGCACAGCTGCCAGGGCACGCCTGCGCCAGCTTGCTGCCCCGAGGCTGCCGGCGACGGCCATGCAAAATTTGTAGGCTGCAAGTGAAAGCCGAGTAGCGGCTGTGCAGGCAGGACTTCAAGCAGACCGGAAGTCGTGCAGCCGCTCAGCGGCGGCTAATAGCACTAGTACAGCTAACAGGAAACGGAAGCAGGTGCTAGCGAATCATCACCTACTGCCTACGACGAGAGCTTCCTCTTGAGTGGGGGGAGGGGTAGGAGGAAGTAGAGAAACAAAGACAGGACCGCCAAGGCACCGGAAGTCTAGCGAGAGAAAAAACACGAGCCAAACGGAAAAAGGGCCGAAAAAGGCAAAAAGCAGATTCTCCAACGAAAGGCGAGAGGGAAACAAACGGCCGTCGGCGGGCCGACGGCCGACAGATTGACAGACAGAAGCGGAGAAGGAAAGGCTAAAGAGGTTCGCCGACACAAACCTGGAGCAGGGCTGGGCGAGCGAGGTCTGCACTGCTGCTTCGGAGGCACGCACTTTTTGTCGCGCCCGACGGCAGCGGTCCTCAGGCACTGTCGGGTCGTCGGAGCGACGCCCGGCAAAAATGGGGGCAAGCAAAACCGGCTTCGCGTGCGACGACGATGCTGCGCCTGCACGCGGGCAGGAAGGCGGCTCATGACAGTGAGAGCTGCTGCCCGTTCGTGGGACGATTGCACTACGACGTTGTGCTCTTCGACTTGTCTTTCCTGTCCTGCTTGCCCTTCGAGAAAGAAGGAATGCGGAACTTGCTCTTCTTCTTCTTCTTCTCGTCGGCCTGCGGGCGCGAAGGCGCAGAGGCGTCAGCGCAACGGCGGACGCGAAAACGTGCGGCGGCGCAAACGCCGTAGCCGAGCTGCAAGACGAGAGCCGACAGGCGGACAAAGTGGGCGGCGGCGGCGGCAGTCAGTCACAGCGAGCTGCTGCATGCGCATCGGCGAGCCGAACGCTCGCATCCGCGTTCGCACGGTTCCCTGTTCCGACGGACGGACGGACGGACGACGAATTCAGCGAAGCGACGGCTGCCGCGTGCGACAAATTGCTGCCGGGAGCGAGCGACCGACCTCGGCTGATGGCTGCAAAGACTTGTCGCCAGCTCCTGGCTCGGCGCCGGCGCCGTTGCTGACCTCGGAGGGGAGATCTGCAAACGGCCGGCAGTCAGGCTGTCGTCACGGTTCGATTGAGGGCACACTTCTAGCAAAGTCGACCGGCCGAGCACCCGAAACGCTTTCACAAAATCGGTTTATGCCCGACTGCAGCAACGTGCGACAGCCGGAGTTTACAAATGGGTGCACCAAACTATACTCCCTCCAACCAGCAAGCTAGGCTTTTGGAGGGCAGCCGACAAACTGCTGCAACGTCTGCGGTCATCGATCCAGGAATGACAGCTGCTCAGTCGCTCAGCGACACGCCTGAGTCAACAACCGTCCAACTTGAAGCCAAGGTCAGAGGTGGAACGGTGGGTGGGGGGCAGCATACCGTCAGCTGATACAGCTACTCTGATGAAATGCCTAAAATAGGTGTGTAAACCTGGCCAGCAGATTAACGAACCATGCGAAATCTCAACTTTCATGAAACCTCCAGGTCACCGTCACAGCAGCTGCCACTACAGTGAGGAGCTGGCAAAGCGAGAAGGGCAGAGTTCGAACACTAGTGGTGGACAGTGTCACTTCGTGCCGTGACTGCCAGCCGGTAATTCAGGCCCTCGGCATTGGCTGTAACTTAAATTGAACGCATGCCTTGCCCACATTCAGTCCTGAATGTCAGACGACTAATTTCCGTAAGCTCGGAGGCAACCCTAAATGTACGGCCGGCATAATTAACTGAGAGGTGCCGAATTGCAGCCATCGTCCAGTGCTTTTGTGCTTCGGGTGACCTCTCTTAACGTCTGCCTTCAGGTTAGAAGTATCATTCAGAAGACCACCAGCGCAGCTAGATATCAAGCTCAATCCCTGTCAAGAATCGAGCACTATTTACAGGGGTGGCTGGCTAAAAATCCTACCAGCTCCCCTGTTCTCGTCAGGCTGCTCAGCTACAACTCAGTACGGGCAGGGCTGCAAAGAAAGTGGGCCATCCTTTATTGTCTACTGCAGTGATAGCCGTGATAGCCGTTAAGGCCCTTCTGCAGCATTTGTACAAATTAGGGGTTGATTCAGCTGGCCGATCACCTTTTTTTGCCATCGCTGCTCGCATTGGGCAATACAAATAAATCAATAGATAAATCCTAGCCGATTAAACAGCCTCCTTTTGTATAGCAACAGAAGAGCCTTTACGGCTATCACCACCGCTTGCAGTGGGGATAAAGAATCGCCCACCACAGGAATCGAATCCACGGCCTCGGGACCGAGATCGTGAAAGCAACCGCCTTACCTAGTTTGCCATCACGGCTCACCAAGGATTGCCTGCCGAAGGACTCAAAAACCATGACCTGGGTCGTGAATTCCGAGCACCTCAACTCTTAGGCTGAAGGCTCGACTGCTGGGATCATCCTTAGATCCAAGTAATTCAGTCGTTTGTCTCGTTTGCTAAAGAGGCTGCCATTTCATCAACGGATACAGAGCAACGTTCATAATCTGATCCACAAGACTTGCCATCGCTTGGCTTCTTCATAACTAGCCGAACTGCTACCCCCAGTTGCAGCCTCCTCGTGCCCTCAGCTATTCTCTGGAATATAATTTAGTTGTGACAGGCTGTTAGTAACCATAAGCTTAACCTTTCTGGATAATAAGCCTTTAAACTCGCTTGCCCCAATTGCTAAGCAACTACACATTCATTACGAATGCCAAAACCTCACTAGATGGGACAACAGACGTTTTCTTAAACCTTCTTGGAGAAAACACCAGTCTCTTCTACAGCTTGTAAGACAACACAAAACAGTAATTAAAGGCAAGATCGAAGAATTTCATATATCAACATAATCGAAAGGGAATTGAGCAAATAAGAATCATATGCCATTCTCGATGGCTTTCGAGTACAGATAGGAATTAGAATGCTCATCCGTAACGTGGAAACAGCAAAATGACGTGATCGCACCGTTCAATAATGACTAAATATCCCATTCGACGATTGACACTTTGCCAGTAAGCCAGTTATTCCTATGATCCCACTGCTAAGCAGCATTTCTACAACATCAACGAATGTCGCATGCACATGATTTTAAGTTTCAAAGCAGCATTTGTATTCACCACAATCTAGCACATCTGCTGTCCCAACCCGAACCATGGATTGTGTGGAGTCAGAGGCACGACATACACCTAAAGATAAAAATAATCGACCGCGGCATTCAAACAGGCTCTTTCAGCGCAAACAATACGAGCACATTCTGATGGACGATGAAGGTGGCGGGCCGCAGCACCAAGATCCATCGAAGTGCATCGCGGAGGCAAGAGAGCATCGGCGTGCAGGGAAGCAGCAGCAAAGCGACGTCTACTCACAGCTAGGCGAATTCGGCTGCAGCCCGCCGGATGCTGTCCTAAGCAGACCTGCCGAGAGCACGACAACGGGAACGATGCTAGTGCAAGCGGCCCGACACGGCTGCCACAGACTCAGACAGCAAGCACAGCTCAGCTACAGCTAGCAGCGGCCATGATTCAGGCCCGAGCTCTCGAATCTTGCCGAGCAAAAGGCGGCGACACACTGCAGGCAGGCAGGCAGGCAGGCAGGCAGGCAGGCAGGCAGGCAGGCAGGCAGGCAGGCAGGCAGGCAGGCAGGCAGGCAGGCAGGCGCCGGCGAATCAAGCCAAAGGCAGAGAAATGGGGAGGCCACCACGCGGCAGAATGTCGCCCAGCAGCAGCAGAGCATGCACTGGCGTTCACTGAGCACTGGCCACTAGCTAACTCTCTGCTCTAGTGGTCACTCGAGTTACCGTGTCTCAGGAGCAAAAGGCAAGCGTTTCAAAGATAGCTAGGACGTGTTGAAGAAAGCAAGAGAGGCGCACAGCATCTGCGAGCACGATTTACAATCAGCCGGATGAGGACCGTCAGGTGGCCCGTGCAGTGACGGTGGACAACTGCCGAATGCAAACCCGTCTCGGGCAACGGCTGCTGCCTGCTCGAGCGAGCAGCAGCAAAGGCTACTACACGTGGTGGCAGCAGCTTCGAAGTGCATTTTCGTCTCGAGCTCGCCGATGTGACTGCTGCTCGATGTCAACGCAACCTTGATCTTAATTTGGCCATGCTCCGTAGCCATTCTAAGCACTCTACATGTGCCAGGCAGTCACTTTAGCATACATAGCCTGTGGCTATCTTAGGCATTGTACATACGCCGGCAAGGATGCATGTCGGTAATGTCAGTAATCTAATGCAAAATGAGACCGAACCAATATGATGAAACTGTCCGCACGTTGTCTCTGTCCCTATTTGGCAGCCGAAGGACGTATTCCACGAGCAGGCAGGCAGGCAGGGTGGCACTCCTGACCCTGGTCTGCCAACATATCTCCTGTCGAATCAGCTCGAAATCTAGGTGTCATATTCCAAAGTGACCTCTCGTTAGACGACCATATCAGCTCCACAGTCAAATCTGCCTTTTTTCAGCTTCATAACATTGCTAAAATTTGGACTTGTTTAGATAAGGATACCACGTCTAAGTTGGTCCATGCATTCGTGACATCCCGTCTCGACTTCTGCAACTCACTGCTTACTGGCCTACCAGCATGTGCGATCAGGCGATTGCAGCTGGTGCAAAACTCGGCAGCTAGGCTTGTCTGTCGTGAGCGTCGCAGTTGCCACATTACTCCACTTCTCGCCGACTTGCACTGGCTACCAGTGAGGCAACGGATTGACTTCAAGGTTTTGTCGCTCACTTTTAGGTCTCTTCATTCTATGGCTCCAGCCTATCTCTCCGACATACTCCCCCATCAGGCCAAGCATCGTACCACCCGCTTTTCGGAATCCAACAGTCTGGAAATACCTCGTACAAACCTTAAATCCTTTGGAGACCATGCATTCAGGTCGTATGCTCCCAAAGCCTGGAACTCCCTCCCGACCTGCATCAGCACATCTCCTGACCTGACCACATTTAAAGGGAACTTAAAAACACACCTATTTAGGACAGCATTTAGTGGGTCCCTGTGATTCGTCCTTGATGTGCTTATGCGTGCTGACACTGTGCATGCTGCCACTAACCACATTTGCATGCTGACCCTGTGCATGTCACCCCTAACCATATTATTCATTTTGTTTGTTTTTCAAGCATGATTTTACTTACTATTCAATTGCATATCACTTTGCAGCAAATGTAAAGTGCCTAGAAAGAGATTAAGTTCTCTGGGGGCGCTTTATCAAGTGCAATATTATTATTGTTATTATTATTAACCATGGGGCAGCATTTGGCTGGCAAACGGTGAGCTGCCGTGAGTGAGCCTCTTTCGGCTGCTTGAGCAAAAGGTCACGTTCTAATTAAAACCACTGGAAAACCGACAGGCTGGCTGAACCGGGTCAAGTGCTTTGCCCAATAGATGGTTCAAGACTAATGCTCGTTCGATTGGAATGACAGGAGTGAGCTTCGGCTCTTTTGGAATGAAAAACATCCAGCCTCTGCATCAGCTGAAGAATAGGTGAGGAGTATAGTGTGACTATGGCAGTGGCATAATGTTAAACAAGGCAAACCGTGGAGCATGTAGCTGCATCTCATTCCTGACATTATGCAGCAGAATTTGTACCTAAATGTGCTTCAGAATGAGGGAATTCTATCTGCCAGCAGCAATAAATTAGTTTATCAAAAGGACAATTGACCAAAATATTATGCAAACTAGATCAGAAAATAGTTCTATGACTCGGCGGTCATACATTGGCCCAGTCAGGCAGCTGATTGAAAGCCCACACTAAGGGATTGCTGGGACCAGCAACTGAGGTACTGGTGAGGAAATCCAAACCTGCGGGAGTCGGTATCGAGCGGCACAGCTGAGAAGCTGGTGGTTCGGTGCTCAGGTAAGAGAAGGCTGTCATCAACAACCACGGTGGCAAAGCCAACTTCTTATCGACTACCAAGTTAGGTATTGCTGTTTTATGTACTCATGAGAACTTAAGAAACATTATTATGTATCGAGCGCAACTTGTGCACCTTCGACTCGTTGAATATTGGCCTGACAATCCCACGATAGACCCAGTCAGCCATATTGTTGGAGAATTGTAAATACCCGTGGACATAAATATATGTGCGGTAAGGAGGCAAGCTTCATTCTGCACCATTTCTTTATCCACGAGGCTTTACAAAATTCTATGACGAACGGCAGTGTTCAGTCAATGTTCAGGCAAGGCCTAGGAAAAAGCAGCATAAACCGACCCAGGATTTCAGATCCAGCCTAAAAAGTGGCAACCGTCAGCCACCCACATCCTACGGCATGCACGCGGCGGTCACTAAGTAGCCGTAAAGCAAAAAGGATGCACGAAACGTCTAGGCACTTATGGTAAGCCACAGAAAGCACACCGTGCCGAGGCACATACTTCGATCACTTTCAGCAATCCGTAAAGCGCAGAAAAGCGGTGGGCATAGCTGCCAAGAGCTGCACCACTGCCTTTCGATGGACTCGGATTGCTGGGTGGGAGCACAATGTAGGCACGCACGATGCTCTCAGCGAGGTTATACACAGAGACCCCAAACAAAGCTGTGCGACTACGCACTCGGCAGGAGAACTGAGGCTACTGGCAGACACCTTCCAATGACCACCCGGATTCTGATTGTCAACTCGACGCCAGAGTATGCAGGGCACAGGTGACTGCGGCGCAACATGGTGGCGCAACACACTCGCTGCTCGCTACCTTCTGCAGCTGCTCTCTCGTAAGCTCTTGACGGATCTTCGGATTTGGGTCGAGCAGCAGCAGCCGATCTTGCCTTGGGCACCGGTTGCTCGGCATCCGTGGCACGCCGAGGTTCGCTGGTGGTTCGGTGTGAGCTCTCATCATTGCCTCCAGCAGCAGCAGCAGCAGCAGCATACTGACGTTGCTGACGGTGGCAGCTGCAGGGAAAAACTCGGCCGTGGATGCAGCAGGAATGGAAAGGTAGCGCGGCACGATCAAGGTGGCAACAGCTCGGCGTGCATCTCAAGTTGCTCAGGTCGCATTGCACACCACGTGCAGAGCAATGCCAAGGACAGCCAAAAATGCATACGATTACATTCGAGCACAGGTTCATTTTCTTTGCTACCACAATATGGGGTAGCAGTGTACTCTCCTTGGGTTCTGCTTACAATCATGTGACTCAATCTTAAGGCCACCTGGCTCGGCACAGCTAGGGTCAACAGGTCGATGACAATCTACTTGAATAATATCGACCCTGTACTAAACAGCACTTGAAAGATTCTAGCAGTCCACTGGGTCTCTGTGACTTCAGTGAGCAAGCATTCCAGTGATCCATCGTCCTTAGCAAGGCAAAACGTGAAGCAAATTCTGTGGTCAGTTCACGGAAAACCGCACGATATCAGAAGGAAGTGTGAGAGAAAGTCTGAAAGATGACATATCCAAACAGTGCTTTAATGGAGAGCCACACGATAATCGACAGAGCTTCTCTGGAGCCCAAGCAGACGCATACAGAGCTGTCACAGAATGAAGGACGAAAAGACGCGGCAAGGCGCAATCGACCAACGAGGGCGGGGCTACAACTCGATAGCAACAGGAGACGCCCAGTGGTTAGGGCGCTCGCCCCCTCCCCCCCCCCCCCCCGACAACCAGGTCTGGCCGAGGATCGTGGGCCCCGCGGCATATGTGAAGCGCCTGAATAGAGATTTAGTTCTCGTGGGATGCTATACAAATTAATTAAAAAAAATTTAAGGCCCCGCCGCCCCGAGCAGCTTCAGGCAGTCATTCCGATCCCGTGAGCCCACCGAACGGTGGGCAGGCGTGACATGCGAGACGTGCACAGCAGCTGGACGGCTAGCGACAGACTCAGGTCCTCCTCTTCCTCCCACAGGAAAGGGAGCTCCTGCTACGACTGTCCGTCTGCTTGCAGGTCCTCAGCCGCGAACGCTCGTTGTGCGTGCTCTGTTGCACATGTCACTTATGCGTGCTGATACTGTTGCATTCTGCCACTAACCATACTTGCATGCTGACCCTGTGCATGTCACCCCTAACCATGTTGTTCTTGTTTACTGAGCATGCTACCACTAACCATTCAATCGTGCTTCCTTTGCAGCAAACGTAAAGCGCTTAGAAAGAGAGTTCTCCATCAGGGCGCTTTATCGAATGTATTATTATCATTATGTCCTAATGTCTCCATGACACCAAAAGCCGCTTAGGTTGTGAGTACATTATACAAAACTCTCCTGCATAACACGCACGTGGTCTTTAAATAAATAAAATAAATTCTAGCTGATTTAACAGCCTCTTTTTGTATAGCGACAGAAGAGCCTTTATGGCTATCACCACCGCTTGCAGTGGCGATAAAGGATCGCCCACCACAGGATTCGAAACCACGACCTCGGGACCGAGGTCGTGAAAAGCAACCGCCTTACCTAGTGAGCCATTACGACTCACTGGTCTTTGTGACTTTGTGGAGTTACAGACGGAGATACATTACATTACATGACATAAGCGGCACGTTTTCCTCGGCAAGGCCTAGCGTGGGTGGAGGACAACCACGGCGGTCACGCCTACTTCACGCACTCGGAGAAATTGAAAAGTGAGGCCCGAATGCATCCTACTGCAATAGCCATTCATGCACCAGCTAAATCGACATGACCAATGAGACTTTCATCACCCCATGTCTCAAAACAGAGGCAGGAAAATATACCCCCCCCCCACCAAGCAGTAGAGGTTACCGAATAACGTGGCAGGTAGTGCGGAACATCTGGCATCTGACACATGCCGGCCCCTCCCCTTACGGGACACATGAAAATAAATCCACGAGCCACGGCAGAAGCCTAAAGGCAGCAGTAGAAACTGAACGCACGCTCACACCGGCCTACAGACGCACCGTGAGCAGAATCGTCTTCGCCATTTGCTTCGGCGGTACGGGCAGCCGTCGGCAGGTCCTGCAGGCAAGTGACCAGAACGAAATTGCACATGGGCATGCACAACTGTGCATTCACGCACGGAACATCATTTTCAGATAGTAGAAATGTAGCGAAAATGACAAAAGAAGGAGAGCATTACGAGGCGGCTCACTCGTGGGGGGGGGGGACAGAGAGAATGGAGGGGAGTGCACGTGCCGGACGGGAAGCATCAGCTGCCTGGCAGCTCCTGTTGCGACAACAGCAAGCAAATGGCTACAGACTATTTTTCGGCCGGCCGGTGACTGCACGACTCGGCTGGGCCTGAGCAGCACGGCTTCCTGCACATCGTGCCGAGAAGCCGTGCTGCTCAGGCTACCCCTTCCCGGGGCAACCTTCCTGGCCAGATCGAGTGCGGCCGTGACCCACCCTCACGAGGCGTGCAGGAGCTGCCTCGCGCAGAGGCTCCTACCTGAGCTGCGTGCTTCGGGCTGGCAGCGATTGGCTCGTCACTTCTCTTGCCCTGGCCTGAGGCCAGCCAGTGCACTTTCTGCTGTCGCCGCTGCTTACTCTGCGCCTCCTTCCGAGTGGTGCTATAACGAGTCCAAAGATGGCCGCGCATGACACTACCTTCGAGCCGTATCGCACAGACAGACCCTGCCCTGCGCTGCCCCGCCGAAGTTCCACGCAGAAGTCAAGCCAACACCGGCAGCCACGTAGTTTTCATGAGTATGGCCAAAAAAAAGCATGAATACCACGCCCAGTGAAGAGTAGATCAAAATATTCGATTTTTCGTAATGACATGTATACCACTAACTGAGTGCAAGACAGAGAGAGAGGAAGGAAGAGGAGGAGCAGAGAGAAACCGATGAGAGAGGCGAAATGCCACATTTCCAAGACATTTCTTATTGCCGAGTAAGAGAGAGAGAGGAGAGAGAGAGAGAGAGAGAGAGAGAGAGAGAAAGAGAGGGAGCAAATTTATCAGCCATAGTCTGACAACGAGACTAGTCTCGACTCTGAACTGTTGTTCAGTGTAATCATGGCTGGTTCCATACTAGTTAGCACCCTAGACAAGTTCACGGGTGTCTCGACTCCGAAAGCTCGCCATTTAAAAGACGCAGCTTTTAGAGCCACAAACATATACTCCCCTAGCACCCTTCGGCAGCTCACTATCTCAGCCGAGCATGCAAGTATCAGATATGTTAGACAGACATAATCACATCTAGCCAGAGAGCACACCCTTCTAAGGCGACGATCAGCACATGTATGTACAAAAACACACACAAGCGTGCTAGCATGCACTCACACACACACACACACACACACACACACACACACACACACACACACACACACCAGGCATGAATGCATTCATGCACCTCGGAGACACGGGAGGATCTCGAATAAAAAGACTCAGCAGCAGAAGCAAAATGGAGTTCGGCAGAGCATGCGAGGGAAAACGAGCAGTCCGCCGCGATTGTGCTTGCGCACTCACTCACCTTTGTTTGTCTGCGTCCTCGTAGTACTTCAAGGCCAGCGTGGCTGCCAGGCTTTCTTCCTCGCTCCTGGCGGTCATTGC
This sequence comes from Cristatella mucedo, assembly GCA_009760855.2. Taxonomy (NCBI): domain Eukaryota; kingdom Metazoa; phylum Bryozoa; class Phylactolaemata; family Cristatellidae; genus Cristatella; species Cristatella mucedo. The sequence goes on along the minus strand of WPIO01000004.1, from coordinate 10,323,781 downwards.
CTTATCATTTTGAAGCGTGATCCGTTGGTAGACGTATCCCGTTCGATATCCCTAAGCGCCAGGCAAGTGCCGAGCATGCAGCAGGTGGCCGAGAGCAGCTCCCCCTCTCTCTCTCGCTCTCTCTCTCTCTCTTGCTCTCTCTCTCTCTCTCTCTCGCTCTCTCTCTCTCTCTCTCTATCACAACAGACACAAGAAAAAGAGATAACAAGTGAGAGAACGAGAGAGAAAGGAGAGACCGGCAACGAGACATCGCATCAACCCAGAACCAGAGGCCACTCGTCGGTAGTTGGCAAGGATGTTCAAAGCGTGCAACACACGCTGACCCGAAGCCAAAAGGAAGGCTGCTCGCCTCACTTACGGCGCTATCCAGCAGCCGCATCCAAGCCTCAAACTCCAGCTCGCCAGCCTGCCGCTGGTGGCCCACGTGGCCTGCGTAACGCATCCCTTTGGCATCCACGCCTTCGCTACCCATTCTTCCAATGTATGCGGCTTGCTGGCGAGCGCTCTCTGATGGCAGTATGATGTTGTCTATGCCCAACGGCATGACGCGGACCTACGGAACGACAGAGCTGTGTGAGCATGACAGATCGCCTCGCGTCTGCTACGTGGAAAGGCCGCTAGCGAGAAACAAAAAAAGTCCAGCCGCTCTGCACTGCCAGTGCAAGGTTTAAACGTGAGAAGAGCACAGACGGTTGTGCAGCGTTGACCATGCGAAACCTCCCGACTCACCGGCAAGGCATTAACAGAAAAGGAGGAGAGCATATAAAAAGACAGACCACACTGGGGCTCTCTCACTGGGACCTGGACATCAGTGAAAGCGCTACGAAATCAACTTGGTGCTTCGTTTTCAACACAGGTAAAGTGACTAGAAAGAGAATCAGTTCTCTTCGACAGCTTAAAAATAAATGTCTAATAATTATTGCTAGCATTACTATTATTATTGTTATGAAAGTAAAAACCAACTCTTGTGTATCGAGCCACAGTATGCACAAGACACATGACGTCGAAAAAGAGACAGGCGGAGCTCTGGTACTAGCATACGATTACCTGCGTGTCGCAGGCTAGCATTGCTGTGTAGCATATAAGCATGGCTTCTTCAACAGTACGGCCGAGGACCATCATTCCATGATTTCTCACGAAAATAACCTACAAATCAAGTGCTTACAGGTATGTACAATCATGTCCATGGGTAATTATGTACCCCAAATAATAATCATAACAACAATAATATGCAGCTGAACAGCCACATTTTTAAAGCACTTTTAACACTACCAAGTGATATCGTAGCACTCGATAGAAAGAAGAGTATGGCATACCGTCGTCCAGAAGTGCATACCAAATCGCCCACGTCGGCCAACAGCAGGTGAATTTCAGATGCCCATAGAGCTTGCAGTGGTCTGGTAGGCTTCGAAGTAGGTATGTAGCAATGGCATTTATCTCCACAAGATATGGCTGCCAACGGCTGTAGCTCTTAGGTCACCACATTAGTAGATAATTATAAAATCGGCTGGCCGATTCTGCATCTGGCCTTCCCTTCGGTAACTAGCGCCATGTGCCAGATAAGAGAACCCGGTGTTCGAAAAGGGCATGTTGCTAGCCTTTTGCGAACAGGAGGCCAATCCAGAAACAACGAGTAAGTTGTAGAAACTAAACGAACGCAAGAGCTTGCTTGACTGTTTTTGCTATTTCTGCCATTCGGTCCGTTCTCGTGTCGCTGCAACGCCGAGTCTTCCCCACCCCCAAGTCACATTGAAGAGGTAAATCTTTCGAGCGGATCTCGTAAATAATGAACTGATGAACCCAAGCAGCAAGTCCTTACGCACAAGTACTGGCTGGCACCTCATTGAACACACTGAAGCCCCTCCCCCGTCCAACACTCTTGCCACTTGTTAAGTTTTTTATATACATAAACTTTAATTCAAAGATCCACCGGCAATTGGTATTCCAGCAGCTGAGAAGCAGCAGATGCGATCTGCTTGGCACGAGAATCGGCCGAATAAGTCAGCTACCCAGGCAACGAAGCTCGTGCGACATCACGTCTGATACCCGGACAAGGTAGGGGTAAGCCCCCCATCCAACTACTTTCCAACCAACTCACTGCTCTCTTAAAGGTGTGCCGCCAACCAAATGCTCAGCCAACGAGTACAGAGACTGCCACCTTTCAGAGGTGTGCTGCAAGCAACCATCTTGTCTGCAAGCCATACCTCGGAACCTCGGATAAGACACTGACAGATGGGCGACCAATCCTCCAAAGCTTAACAACAGATGAACGACCAAGAGCTTATCGTCATGCTCCTGCGAAGTGCAGGCATACCTAAGCCGATCTGCATTAACTGTGCACGAACGGTTTGCTACAGATGGCCAGGATGAAGCATCGAAAGTCGCTAGCATTTGAACTGTTATTTTGCTGAGCATATTTCGGGACTCGGCAATCGCCATCGTTGTCGTATGGTGGTACAGAGTAAAATAAAAAGCAAAACCTTTTCCACCGAAATAAGCAGGCATGACCGTGCTATGTCTGTGCAGCTGCAACGATGGCTGCAGACGGGAGTGCTGAGCGAGCAAAACCGGATCTGCCCACTCCTATCTGCTGTCACTAGAGTTGCTCATCACTGAAAAGGCCCTATGTGGCCACCAGCCAGCCTAGCCAAATGAAGGTCCGATAGCAAACAAGCTTGCCTACCTTAGTCTTTAGCTGGGTGAGATCTTGATCCACAACGCCAGATGACAATGCATCGCTGTTGAAGTAGGCAGCATCGCCAACTACCATCGCCTCCTGGCTAATAGGTAGAAGGCCACATTTGGCAAGCGAGATCTGCAGACAAAAACACCAGCTGTTGAGCAGAATAGCAGGGTAGCAAGCTAACATCGCGGCAGCAGCAGCTATACACAGTGCTGGCCCCAACAATCTACACACCCTGGGAATCAAGACAAATCTAAAACATTGCAGAGATTACAAACTCGAGGCAAAAAACAACCACAAGGTAGGATTAAAATGAGGAAGCAATGAATGCAGCAAACTGTGCGTCCTGTGCCGCCTTGGCTGACTTGCTGGGTGCCAAGCGCATGCAAAATTAACTATTGTGGCGGCGGCTTCGGGTGGGTTTGGAAACAGTTGCGATTTTTTGAGGGCAGTTTTTGGTGGTACACACAGAACACGGCGAATTAAGAATTTTTGTATGTGTCACGTATCCCTCTCTAGCAGAATGCATCTCAATTAGAGCGAGAAACCAGCCAGCAACCGTTTCTCGATGGAAAATGAGCAGCAGAGCTGTAAAAAACTGCTTCAGTAGAAGTCTTGGCAAACACGTGGGATGACAAAACATTTGTGATCTGCATACATTGAAAGTTTTCATTGATATTATGCAAAGACAGCTTAATTTAGTATACACATTGTGCAAAGTAAGAGAGCTGAGGTCTGTCTTCGAGGCAGGCTCTCAATTTATCAGTCACTGCAGCAGATTCCAAAGGTTTAAATGACAAAAACGGGTGGGTATCGTCAGCATTTAAGTAAAAGCCAATTCCACGGACTTGTGTCTCTCTTCCCAAAGACTCGGTATAACCGGAGAACAGCAGATGACCGAGAAAGAACAAACCCCTTGAGAACTTCACAGGTGACTGGTCTGCTGTGCTGGATGACACACGACAGCACGACGAGGACTGAACAGGACCGGAAAAGAGAGATTCGAATCACCCCGGTGTTGAAATTTGTCTCACAATTCATTTTTTTTTCAATTTGCTCAACAGGCTGGTTAGCGACACTCTTTTCGAGAATCTCGGACTGAAAGAAAAAAAGGCGGCCAGGCGAGATTTTACTAGGACCTCTGAATCCAGTCCAGGCTTTTCAAGCATTAGCTAAAAGACGGCCTTTTTGACAGACTTTGGAACAACCCCTTTATCCAGATAAGCATAGAAAACCAGGGTTATGGCAGGACTAAGTTAGTCTACCTGTGAAGACCAGAGATGGGGGATGGGTGTTGGTGATTAGGTGATCAGCCAGTTTCATAGAGTTGACCAAGGTAACCATATCGCATGCAAAAAAACTTGGGAACATTTCTTAAGGGAACTCACAGGTTTCGACTCAACCCTTGCTTCAGTCGGAGATGGCTTCGTGGAGCCACAACCATGTGAAACTTTTTCAAGGAAGAAGGGGGAAAACTTATTGGCCAAACAAGTTATACCCTGTAGTGAGACCACTGAGAGTTGCCAAGCAAATGATTCACTCTTATAAATTTGGTTTCGGATCTGATTGGCAAGACTTAAATTTTCGAATGAAGAAAAAGCCGGTTAGATAGGTTTTGCTATATGTGTGATCCGACGTCCTTAATTTTACTATCTGCAATTATGGACGTGTATTGCAAAATGCATCCAACTTAAATCAGTAATGAACTCGTGCAGTGGTGTACAAGCAGAGCTGAATTCAAATTTGAAATTTCCTGCTGATCCGTCAAGTATAGACCGAGTCATAGATTTTGCAAAGCACAAAGCTGCACTGTAAATGAAGCTATCTAAAAGTCGAACCCATGTACCTCAACAAGTTGGAAACATGTAACTCGGTATACCAAGCTTTACCAAGTTAGGATACAAGTCGTATAGGATGCAAAGATCGGCATATTTTTTATTTGTAGATATGTTGCTTCTGGTTCCAGGTTAGACATGGTTTATTTAACCTTTTTTATGCTTTCCTTGTAAATGGAAATCGTCAAAAAATTCCCAATCTCATTTACAGCATGTTAGTCTTTTTTGAAAGGTACCCTAAACAATTATTCAATAGGTGGACCAATCTTCTCAGTATTTTCTCGACATTTACCGTTAAGCTAGTCAATTCACTTTCGGGGGGGGGGGCAGAAACGGAAAAATGGAGATCTAAAAGCACAGCCATGCAAGTGACCACCGGCTAAAAATTTACACTGTCCTCTGAAGGCATCATTAGCACTTAGATAAGTGACTGCACAAGCAGGTAAAACCATATGGTAGGGCTTTTAACAGCATTAACACATCAACAGTCCAGCAGTTGACATAATGGCACCATAACAAAAATGACCACATACATTTGTACCCCTCCCCTTGACTTGGGCCAGAGGCCCAATCATGACACGACAGCAACTAGCCGAAACACAAGGCCCAGGCTCCCAGGCTATGACCAGGCAGAGCAAATAAATTCATCATTCCGGCTGCTGGTGATATCAACCAAGGAGCAACAGAAAGTAAACAGCTCCTACCGGCTCACTGGCAAGCCTCCAGCCTGCCCATTGGCAGCTAAAGTCGTATCGTTTAGAAGGAGGGACAAACTGGATGACTGGGCACAGGGGCCAGCAAGGTCGGTGGTGAGAGCCCGGGTAGTGCACCCTTCTGCCCCATCCACCCTTCACCCACTCACCTCTCCAACAAACTGCTCGGCACCAGCACAGCAAGTGCAATGAAGGATCTTCATAGTGAAGAACATGATTCCTTTCTACCTGCTAGCTATGCATCTCAGATTAATCTACATGCCAAGACCATGCACTTGCAGACCCACGCTTCAAATAAAACTAATGAATTAACTGGTCTTGTTAAGTCACACACCATTAGAATGTACTTGGTGAATTTAGCAGCAGCAAAGTTACAGTTTTCGAGAAAGTGAACCCTGTCTGCATATGGAGGGTAATGCAGTTTTTGAAAGATGGATCAGCTTCGTTCCAGCCTGAGCAAGTCAACTTGGGCAGACACAGTTGATTGTTTGATAGACGATTTATCATTAGGGTTGGCATGCAAAAATTCGTCCACCCTTGGCTTATAGGTCATCTATCGGTTGGTCATTACACTTGTCAAATGGTCAGCATCAGGGATCGTTGATAGTTGAGTTTCTGAGCTCAAATACTGCTGATTGTGGGACCTATTGCCGGTCGAGTGATATCACGAATAGGCAGTCAGCAGTCCATGTTGAGCTTGAGGCAAAATACAAAGGTAGTAAAGGTAGTATACTTGCACTTCCCGACCCAGGTCTGTTTTTGAGTCCTTCAGCAATCAACGAAGAAATGCATGCTGCAAGCAGGGTGAAAGCTGTAAAGCTCTTCTGCTGCTACACGAAGCTGTCTAATCACCTGCTCTTTACTCTGGAAAAGACAGGCCAGTGTAATACCTCGTACAAACCTCAAATCCTTTGAAGGCCCATATGCTCCCAAAGCCTGGAACTCACTCTCGACTTGTGTCACAACATCCCCTGACTTGACCACATTTAAAAAGAACTTAAAAACACATCTATTTAGGACAGCATTTAGTGGGTCCCTGTGATTCGTTCTTCATGTGCTTATGTGTGCTGACACTGTGCATGCTGTCATTAACCACACTTGCATGCTGACCCTATACATGTCACCCCTAACCATGTTATTCCTGTTGTTTATCAAGCATGATATTACTCACCATTCAATCGCGTTTCTCTTTGCAGCAAATGTAAAGCACCTAGAAAGAGATTGAGTTCTCTGAGGGTGCTTTATCAAGTGCATTATTATTATTATTATGAAGGTCAGTCTCTTCCTACAGAGGCTCCGACGGTATCAGTTAAAGCAGGCAAACCGCGTGGTCGCCAGTTAGAGAGTTACAGCACCCCTTCAGAGTCATCCACTGTGTGCAAAGGGGATCGGCATGCAGGCAAAGGAGAATGTCAGCCAGGTTTCACACTTAATATGAAACGTGGAGGCAAACAACTCCAGCACACACAAAAATGTGAAGCGGTGGCACCCTCGGAGAACTGAATCTCTCTCTAGGCACACAATAGACTGAGTTCTCTGAGGGCGCTTTATCAAGTGCATTATTATTATTATTACAGATGGGGAAGAAGTTTGGCTATACATATTTGCAGCAGTATACATTCCACCCATTGCATATCTTCCATCAAATCAAACCACTCCGTCTGGGTGCATAGTCTTTGGTGAACTTATGCAAGCCTACACTGTATATGTTATTATTAACCGACACACTAGGTAAGGCGGTTGCTTTCACTAACTCGGTCCCGAGGTCGATGGTTCGATTCCTGCGGTGGGCGATCCTTTATCGCCACTGCAAGCGGTGGTGATAGCCATAAAAGGCTCTTCTGTCGCTATACAAAAAAGGCTGTTTAATCAGCTAGGATTTTTTTAACCGACAGACATGCTTCCTTTCCAGCATCTGTAAATTTGCCTATAAAGAGATTTAGTTACCTTGGGGCGTCATACTACTATTAGCATTATCTACGCCTCCATCTTGTATCAGTAAGTAGACCACCCAGCTACTTTCTGAAACCTGGCCGCAGAATACTGATCATTTGTGTGCTAGGAGTACCCACACATTATTAACTGCCTGAAATGATTATGTGCAGCAAGGCTGCCGGTGACTCGACTCCGACCGTTTGATAGTTTAGATGCAGCATCATATGCAAGAGCACCAAACATTCGCTAGTGTGAAACTCGGGTACGAATTGGACACAGTTCAATTTGACGATTCCTATCTGATAAACTAGTCAGTCGATGAATGATGTATCAAGACACGTTCGCTGCATCGAGTGCTATGCTGACGAGCTTCATGCTCATCTGACTTCAAATAATTATTCAAATAAGATGGGCCCGTACAAGTTCAGCTTTATTTAGTCGACGCTCATAAGCATGCCATTCAGTTCATTTTGTGGTGTACACACTCATCCTACAGCCATTCTGAGAAATTCAGCCCCAAGTCAAGTAAGCATCTTTCGGTTAAAAAGCATGCGACCAATCGCAAAGACCATTGCACGACTGTAACCATTTGCTCCCCGATTCTTTTATCCTAAATCGGGAACGTGTTGTTGTATCTCCGTCTGTAACTCCACAAAGTCATAAAGACCATGTGGGTGTTACGCAGGAGAGTTTTGTATAGCGCACTCACAGCCTAAGCGGCTTTCAGTACGCATTCGGTAGCCAACAGACTTCGTCTCACGCAACAAAGAGAAAGTGGGAAGCATAGCAGAGTCAGGAGAGCAGTTGAGGTAGTGAGTAGCATAGAAGTAGCAGCTCAGGACCGCTGAAAAAGATGTGCCATAGTCGGCAGTAGGAGAGTAGTTGTCGTTGCGTAAGAAACGTGCGGCACATGCTGAGCACATGCATGTCTTTCGCTCGCACACGTCATGCGTGCACGCACTTACCACGCTCCGACAGGAGCCCGGTCCGAAATCGGCCGAATCCTTTAGTCCACACTAAGAACGGCGATCAGCCCGCACCAGGCTCGACTTACAGCCATTCGCACCGCTCACCAGTACGGTAACGTTAGCCAGCCACAGCAGCTCCCTGCCAGCGTCTCCCAGCATCCTCCTGCATCCGGCATCCTCAAAGGATCCTCTCAGCACCCACCTAGCATAGCATCCAGCCTCGTCCCAGGATCCTGCACTTTCTCAGCATTCCCTTCTGCATACAGCCTCCTCCTGCACGCGGCACCCACCAACAGCCAACTTTGCTACGACCCACGAGCGAAAGCGAGTGCATACACCATCTGCAGCCACAGTCAAATCGACAGCAAACATGACTGAGCCTGCGGTCTGATTCCGCACTACACAGCCAACGGCCCGTCGACAAACGGAGTTTGCACCCTCCTAACAATCCTGATTGAAGGACGAAGCTTTGCCGATTGCACGGTGGAATGAAGACGGGGAAAGGGAGAATGCCGCAGCGCAGCACGAGCACGAGCCTGCTGCTCCATGCAGCCAGAGCTGGAAGCGGTCTGCTCCCTGCCTCCTCAACATGCGCCACGCATTGCTCGGCGGTGGCGGCAGCCTCGGACGCGGGCTCGAGCTGTGGCACATGCAGCTGCGCGCTGCCCTCAGAGGGCCGAGACTCACCGCCAAAGCCGACGAGGTGAGCAAATGCATGATGCAGCCCACATCCGGATTTGCAGCGTAGAGGGCGAGGTGCAGCGCCAGGTTGACCGTGCGTGTGCCCATGCACGTTATTCCCGAGTCGACAATGCTTCCGGCAGCATCGACCTTGACGAGGCTGCCGGCCGTCATTTCCCCGTACATGAGTCCGACAGGGTTGGCCAGGAAATGAACCTCGCTCGCCCTTGCCTAGACATTCGAGAAGAGAAGTGCACGCACTGCGGAGTGCGCCGGCGCTGCAGCCGCCTCGGAAGCGGCTAGCGGACGTGGCTGGCTCACACGCTGGCCGGCCGCTAAGAAGGTGGACTTGCATGACACGTGACACGAGCTCCTACCGATCCCAGTCAAAAGGCAGCTCTAGACTTTGCCGCTTCGTCCAACAGCTTGCCGCCACTGTTGCCAATGCACACTGTTGCCAAAGTGACACGGCGAGACTGCTAGGCTGCCCACAGCAAAGGGGGAGCCATTGGTGAGACCGTCGGCCGGCACCAAGCAGCAGCAGCGCCTCGCACGCTTACCGTCACACTGCCCTGCATTCCGTGAACCCAGCCGAAGAGATCCAGGAGGCGACACACAGAGGCGACCTTGCATCGAAGCGAGCGCTCGCCTTTCGTGTACAGCGCCGAATTGACGCCACGAACGTCTGTCACAGGAGTGATGGGTCCTCGTCCTACGGGGCGAGTGACATGCAGGCGAGTGACAGCTCAGCCATCCGCCTATGCAAGGCGTACTATCATGGCCGGCTGCGAGCACAAGTAGGTGGTGCAGCCGGTAGGGCTTTGCGGACGGCGGGTTGCGACGAGGACGAGCTGTGGCAGCGCGCCGCAGTTGCCACTGGAGCAGTGTCGGCCATTTTACCCGCCATGAGGGTGCTCTGCAGGCTGTTGGTCGACGGGCTTGCTGCCGGCAGCACGAGCTGGAACAGCTGCTGCGGCACCACCCAGCTGCCGTGGTGCGGTCCCGACTTGAGCTGCACGAGAGACGGAGGCAGAGATCGGTCGATTCAGCAGAGGTCGATGGCTGCGCACGACAGGCAGGTGCCTCCCAATGCAGCCCAATCGGAAAACGGCCCAGCCGCTGCAGCAGCTGGCCTCTCGTTGCCCGGGTTGCCCCCCTCCGCCCGCAGCGCACGAGCGACCCAGCTGGTGAAGCCTGGCAACACGATGACACGGACAACCACAGCGACGAAGCTGGCCAACATGCAAGCGAACTGCAAAGCCATGCAAGTGCAGTGCGGCGCCCATAGCTGCAGCCATGCTGCCACGGGGGTTGCCTCGAGCAGGCGAGCGTGCAGGTACTAGCGTACCTACTACCGCAACCCGACTGCCAGCCAATAGGGGCTACAAAGTACAAGGTGAGGAAGCAGGCACTGCCACCGGCATAGCCGGCCGGGGCGCACAGGCCGAGACGGCATTGGACATCCGGCCGGGCCCAGACGCCAGTTTGCGGCCCATCTCTGAAGTAGAGCTGCTCACCCAGCGCTATAGCTCTTAGCAGCCAGCCAAGCAGGCCATGCCTCGCGAGCCCTGCCCCCTGACAAACGGGCCGCAGATGGCAGTGGACCGGCACTCACCCCCCCCCTCTGGCCCGTAATCGAGAGAGCACTTCGAGCCAGGCTAGCCAGTGCGGCAGTGGCTGCGACAGAGCCTGCGCAGAGCGCACACTCCGGCCGCGAGTGCCGCTGCTGCATTCAACGGCTTCGCAGGCGAGGAGCGCGAGCAGGCAGCGCAGCTCGAGGCGATGTAAGCGCACGCATGCATGCCTGCCCGCCGCAAGCAGGCAGCGGTGGGCAAGCGGTGAGCACCGAAGCCTGCAGCAACTTCGGGCGAACGATGGAGCTGAAGGACAGACAGTTAGACCGACAGGGCACCAGCGGCTGCAGCAGCAGCTGCTGCTGCAGCTACCACAGGCAGCTGCAGCAGCTGCTGGCTGCCACCACCAGTTAGTTTTGCTAAATGACTTACATCCATTAGCAAGGTCACGGGGTCAGTCTGCAAAATGCACAGCCACGTGGACAACACAAGCAGCACACCACTGCACTCGCAGGCTGGTTGGTTGGGGAGATCTGCAGCAGCATGAGCTGGAGGGACAACGGTAAAAACCAAACAAGCTGCAGCCCTTTGACAAGCAGCAGTGACCACGAAGGCTAGCACAGCTAATGCACCGAGCTGGCTGCCGGCAGCTGCTGCTGGGGTGGGGCGAGCAATATCGGCAGGCAGTCCAGTGCACAAGTTCAGCCAGCAGCAGCTTGTTTGTACATAAAACAAACACAGTCTCGGTCGATTGGTTCAAGTGCTTGGGGTAAGTTTACATAATAGTCCACGGTTCTGATTAGTAGTGGGTTCAACCGATGACAGGCAGTGTGCCGAAAACCGAAGCCTGGCTGAGTGCCAGAGCAAGCTGATGTGCATTTGCATCCACCCTCAGCTTCGACACGGCCTTATGTATGCACTGATATCACCAGCAACTTCTCAGCCTAGATGGATGACTGCGAGGCCAGCTGGTAAGCCAACACTTTAAATAATAATAAATAAATGCTAGCTGATTTAACAGCCTCTTTAATACGGCGACAGAAGAGCCTCTACGGCTATCACCACCACTTGCAGCAGCAATAAATGATCGCCGACCGCAGGATTCGAACCCACGACCTCAGGATCTCCGTCGTGAAAAGCAACCGCCTTACCTAGTGTGCCATCACGGCTCAGACTTTTCTGACAATGACTGAAAAAAGATTATAACCCCCCCCAACCAATGCCTGAGGGTTAGATGCTTTCCAGTTAAAGTAGCATTTGCACATTTCAGTCGACTCTGATCTAGTTAAACTACGAGTGCCTACAGTCAAGAATGCTCCCAGCGCATCAGCTCGAACACTGCTGGCCCCCTCAGACCGTGGAACCACCAAGAAACATGCACGGATACATGGAAAGACACAGATACGAGAGAGAGAGACGGCCCACGTGCTTCTAAGCTGCCGCCAATGCACACATAGTGGATCACACTACATTAGATACATATACATTCGCACAACACACACATGGATGCACAAATGCGCACAAGGCACGGGCGCCACATGCACGGCAAGCCTCGTACTGGCCAGGCTTCGGCACCGAGCGCTGGCTGCACAAGGCAGTGACGGCTGCTTCGCGGCACTGACCTGCGTCTCGATGATCTCTTCGAGCTGCTCGCGAAAAGCCTGGCTGTTGAGGATCTGGCTGACACGCGCCCGAGCCTCCATCTGTTTCATGTCCTCGCGTACGTCAACCGGCTTCATCAGCTCCTTGGCGCGTGCCGGATCCTCAGGATCTGGCGGAGCCGACAGCGACATGGGTAACGTTTTTTGGATCTCGGGGTACCATCCCTCGAGAGGCGACAAACGGTCCCTCAACAAGCAGAGGAGTCATGCCGAGCAGCCAAGCGGCTACGTGACAGGAAGCCTCTGCAAAGCGCTGCCACGGCGAGCAGCTTTCGGCTGCGACGGCATTGCAACGACTCACAACCTTGGACTTTTCGGACCGAAAAGACTGAATACGGATAAGGCATGATGAACAAGTGAAAGAGATGTTCTCATCAAAAGAAGATCTGAAAGCGGTGATGAAGCAGCAGGCAAGCTGGCTAGAAATAAAGGCGCAAAGTCACGGGGTAGGCCACAGTGATAACATTGGTTTATAGACATCATTCGATGTGGAGCACCAGTGGCACCTTCAAGGAAATGTTGGCATGCGACTGAACTTATAAGATTTTTAAAGTCAAGCTATGGTTCAATTGATGAATAACTGCTGGGCTTGGTGACTTCTTTAACTTCTTTTGATCTTCCTTGACAGCATTGCAAAACATAATTATAGTAGTCTAAGCAAAGTTCGAACCAGGGAGCTCAACAGCAGCAGAGGCATTGCTGGTCACGAAGATATATTATATAGATAGACAGAGAGAAACCTAGACAGAAAGACAGATACATATATATAAGTAAATCTACAGATAAAGATAACTGGGGGAGAGGAGAGAGAGAGAGAGAGAGAGAGAGAGAGAGAGAGAGAGAGAGAGAGAGAGAGAGAGAGAGAGAGAAGATAGAGAGGGGATGATAGAAGGGGGAGGAAAATGGACACAGGGTGGCCTACAAAAAGTGCACCTATATTGCAGCAAGCTATTCTAGGATGCAACCGGGTTGCTAGATGGGGCATACAGCCATACTCCTCTATGTATATAAATGACCGAAAATTGTCGTTTGCTCATTCACACGGGTAATTTAAGACCAGACACTGCTCGACCGAGCGTGCATAAAATAAGCATGAACAGCACGGCCTCGGAAGCAGCTGCCTGGTGCAGCCAGCCATAGAGCAATGGAGGTCCACATTGCAGCATCGTCTGCTGATAAGTACAGGTAAGTCGAGATGGTCTTGGAATGCCATCACGGAAGAGATCCGCAGACAGGTCAGTCCAATCAATAATAGTGATCCACTGGACAATTACAAGCAAGTTTATAAGTAGGTCCCCCTCAAGCCATATATCAGCTAGTCACCTCCAAAAAATGTGCCAAAAAACATACACCTAGACACACACATGCGAGCGCACAGACAACACACACACATGCACACACACACACACACACACACACACACACACACACACACACACGTACACACACGTACACACACACGTACACACACACGTACACACACACACAGGTACACACACACAGGTACACACACACACACACAGGTACACACACACACACACACACACACACACACACGTACACACACACACACACGTACATACACACACACACACACACACACACACACACACACACACACACACACACACACACACACACAGAGGCAAGTATGCTGAGTAGGGTACAGAAGGAGGATGAGGACCCTGCCATACTTTGAGCAAAGCAAAACTAAGTTGGACGCGGCTTTGATCAGTTCCCGGCTCATCCTGATTGGCTAATGGAGAGCTCTACTGAGATGCACCAGACATGCATGAGTTTCACTGCTTAAGCTGAGCTGTCAGCTGCCATCTATCACTAAAAAGAACACTGAGGCAGCACTATTCCGTGCAGGCAGAGAGCTGTCTAAACTAAATGAACTACAAATTAGAAAGTACAAGAGTAATTGGTAATCGACAATTCAGTTTCGGACATGCAGGAAGTGTTTCAAATCCAACCATGCTTGACTAGTTGCCAAAGGCGCAACAACAAAAACAAGGCTCATTCTGGTTCCCAGCCTTTTATCCGGTGGCACTGACACTTGTGGGTGGGCCTTCTAAGACAGGCATTCCACCAGGAAAAGACCCCCAGGTGGGTTTTGCAAGTACTGTCATCATAGCAGCATATTAATCAGGCAGAACGGCATAATGTAATAGCAGATGAGTACACAAGGAGCCGTGCAACATGCAGCATACGATAGCACACTCAAACTGCCAGAACTTGGTCCCATCTGCATGACCCCATTCTAGTAACAGGAAGTCTTCAACGAGAAGTCTGAATATTAAGAGATTCATCGTAGTACAACCGAACTTAAAACAGTCGTTCAGACTGACCTTGCCCAATTCCAAAAGCTCACGATGAGCTCTCTGTACGTTTGTAGGAGAAGGGGTGGGGCTCTTCATGCAGGCAGCTGTCCGGTGTCTGGCTGGCTACGGTTTAGGGTTTAGGACGACTCAGGAAGGCTGAATCAGCTGTCATCACCTGGCCCAGCGATCGGGTCACTCCTTGGTAATTCGGGCAGCTCTGGCGTTCAGCCACACCGAGTTGACCCGGAGCAAGCAAACACGGCCGGTCCCAGGCCCAGGGTGCAGGGCACAGAGCCCAAAGTTCACTGGAAAGCTGTGGGCAGCACCAACAGGTCGCCTCGGCAGCAGGCGGCCTATGTTGGAGGCCATGCCATCGTATCACCATCGACAGCTCGAACTCCACTTCGAACAGTGGCCCAATCGGCTGACGAGAGAGCGCTAGTTGGCAACGAGGTCACTGACCACGTGGCCAGCTTCACCCAACCACCACCAGGAGCCCACGAGGGAGCAGGCAGAACTCTGAGCACGGTGTGCTTAAAAGCAGCAGGCTGCAACTGAAGCAACACGACCCGGAAACCGTTCGGGCGGCAGAAGCAGTAGCATTGGAAAGTGGACTGGAGCACAGACAGAATGACAAGAAAGTAACCGGTGGCCTGGGCGGCGGCAAGCTCGCGGGCCCAACACAGTCGTGAGGCCGGCCAGCGACCAAGCGAGCAAGAGTTGGCCGGCGCCGCCGTCGACCGAGGACACTCTCGCGTGCGGTACTCTTTACCTATCGAGTCAACGAATCTCTGGCCCGGTGCTGGACCGTTTGGCAAGCTCGAGGCAACAATTGCTGACGCCATGGTGGGCTGAGATCGACCTTTACCAAGTCCTACAACGAGGTTTTCGAAAAAGCTATTGCTGCGAAGTATTCATGACTATGCATCACCTACTCTGCCACGGCTAAACACGGACCCAGTTGTGAGGCCTCAAGAAAGTAATTTCAGTCATGCACGGCCGGCCAGATAAGAATGCTGAATGGTGACACACACTTGTGTGTGTGAGCTCCTCGGCGTCACAGCACGAGTACAAGCAGCAGCAGCAGCAATATCGGATAAGTAGGTGACTTATTACGAATGCAGCAACATTCGAAAACTGTATACCCAGACAATAGCAATACCAAGGGACAAGAGAATTTCGTTCCTCGAGTAGAATTTGTGTCTCCTAAATCAGTAAAGGGAGAAACACTGACCACATGCTATTCCTCAGCTGCTGGGGTTAAATGACCTGTGCCGGTCCCTAGGTCTAAAGTCTAGAATGATCTGCCCTTCGGCTCGAGGAGCAGGGCTAGGTGCGATGGCCGCTAGGGCTCACCGTCGGTCACTTCGAGGTACATGGAAGCTTCTAAATCAGCCCACCGTGACTTCACTTTTACACCAGTCCAGTCCACGAGCATGCAAGGCAACTAAACAGCAAGTCGAGGACTTCTCTTAATTAACCTGCAAATGCACCGGTGCTGCTAACAATGAAGATACTAGTACAATGTAGTTTACCGTGACTATCCGAAGATCTAGAATTTGCAGTAGTACGAACACATTTAGTCCCTTCATTAACTGAAAGGACGGCTGAAAGCCAATGCTTCAGGAAAGTTTTAATTTTTGCCAATAGCCCAGCTATGAAAGCCAATTGCATGACAAGCCTATAGTGTTGATATATAAGCAATGAGATTAGATTGTTTCAAAATGTATCAATAAGCAAGCCACCACCCAATGCCTTTTTATCCTTTGCTGTCGGATTTTCGACCCCAGTACAGTGGACTTGGCTTGTGAGTTGGTTGGCCTGATAGAGGGCCAGTTAGGATGTGGGCACCTTTTTCATGCGTAAACAGACGTTGCAGCAGCTCGGCTAGCATACATGCTCCGGCTAGCTGTCCGCTTTGCTCGTACACGACTATACAATTGCCCAGCTGGGTTGACGTATAGTCACGAGACTAATGTTCCGGTGCATCACTAATTTTCAAAAACATCCCAATGCAATTGCACAACGCAAGGAGCTCATCGCATCAGGTGAGCCTACTACTACTATTACTACAGACACGGACGGCACGAGTAGCACTTCACAAGAACCCACAGCTTAAATGAGCACACTTATGTGCCACCTCTTCCTCCTCCTCACATGGAGCGGGCTCGTACCAGGAATCTACTCGATCCCCACACAGCTCCTGGCATCACCAGGTAAGTGGACGTGCTTTACTCGCAAAACACGTATTAATACTGCGTCCATTTTCTTATATTGCACCATTCCTCGAATACAGCATGCAACTGGGAGATAATACACTAGCCAGTAATGATGTGCTCCCTAGTCGGTGAATGGATCGATGCGATGCTGCCTGCATGCAGCTACAGCTACCCAGGCCAGCCGTGGCTGCATCCAGTCCAGCAGGTCATTGTCGCTGAAATGATCGGCAGACGCGAGGAGCCTGGCTGCCTGGTGGCAGCCACCTGAGAATGGAGAGGTGCTTGGTTCTAGAACAGCTGGTCTCCCAATCGGTTGCTCTCCCCGGAGGAAGTTGGCTGCCTCAGCCAGCTGTGGCTCGTAATGCTACTGCTATAACCAGTCAAAGATACTTGGTTTTCTGGCATAAAGACATTACTTGTCATAGTTATGTCTGGGGGATGGCATATAGTGGGCAAAATTAATAAGCCACCTAGGACAGCTGCTGGCAGCTGTGCAGCTTGCATGTGTGTGCAGTCTACAGCACCCATACCCAACATACCTATGTGCACGCTCCTCTTAAGCGGCGCCGAGCAGTTCAGATTGATCAATGATGCAAATTATTAATACAGCTGTCATGCTGCTGAAAAGTGATAGAAACAACATCGCAAGAGCTGCTGAATGCCGGTCCATACCATGACCCAAGGCTCCAGCACCACACGTGTGAGTTTCGCACTTCTTCGAGTGGGTCTGGTGCCCTTAACCCTCAGCCTTTCTCCCTCCCTCCCCCTAAAGGCTCTACCATACAAGCCTACAGGCAGGCTGTGTGTCACGAGTTCCAGGTCAACGAGTTCTGCAACTCAAGTACTTTCAGCTATACTGATATTCTTTACATGATATTAACAACAATAGCAATAATAATAATGATGATTATACATTTCTATAGCACCCCAGAGAATTTAATCTCTTTCTAGGCACCTTACATATGCTGTAAAGGAAGCATCATCCTTTGGTTACTGGTAACATGTATGTCAACACGGTGTCAACATGCATAATATGGTTAGAGGTAACATGCTAAGTGTCAATACGCACATGCGGTTAATGGTAACATGCACAGTGTCACGGTGCATAAGCATACAAAGGACCAATCACAGGGACCTATCAAATGCTCTGAAACAGGTGCATTTGTAGCTACTTTTTAAATGTCGTCAAATCCGGCGAAGTCGTGACGTCCATCGGGAGTGAGTTCCAGGCTTTGGGAGCACACAAATTAAAGGCACAGTCTCCAAAGAATTTGTGGTTGGCTTGAGGCATAGCTATATGATTTGAGCCAGAACAGCAGTGGAACAATGCATAGCCTGGTGGGGGTAGATCTGATAGGTAGGCTGGAGCCAGAGAATGGAGGGATCTAAGAGTGAGTGACAGAACCTTTAAGTCGATATGCCGTTTGTCTAGGAGCCAGTGCAGGTCGGGGAGAAGTGCTATGTGCCGTGATAGCCCCAGAGGTAAGGTGCTCACTCTTCATGACCGAGGTCGTGGGTTCGAATCCTTCAGTGGGCGATCCTTTATTGCCAAATTCGAGTGGTGGTGATAGCCGTTAAGGCTCTTCTTCTGCTATACAAATGAGGCTGTTAAATCAGCTAATAAATATTGTTTGATGTGACGATCGCAGCACTCACGACAGACAAGCCATTGGTCAGCCAAATGGGGCAGGTGACAGCCACTTACTGAGAGGTGCCAAACAGTGACGCAATAGGCTGGTAATTGTCACATTGATGAAGCTGCCCCCAAGCTCAAATGGACACAGCTTGCAACTTGGAATGGTCCACAACAGCAGCAACCAGCAAGTCGCATGAACTACTACGGTTGGGAGAATGGAGTGTATGCACTGTGTGCATACAACTCTCTCTCTCTCTCTCTCTCTCTCTCTCTCTCTCTCTCTCTCTCTCTCTCTCTCTCTCTCTCTCTCTCTCTCTCTCTCTCTCTCCCCAGCACTCATTAAAACACTCCACAAGCTCTCAACTCCCAAGCTATTCCCACTTCTCTCACAAGCTATTCCCCTAGACCAGCTGGAACGGATTAGCAGGTCAAGCCACCCAGCACCTGATCCGAAGGGGCAGCTAACCGTTAGGCTGGGTTGGTTGCCGACCAACAGCACGTTAAGGACCACCGCAAAGCCTTTGTTTACTTTTCATTAGGCTACAGGTGAGGCCGACAAAAATGACAAGTCAAAATGGACAGGCTGCCTAGTCAGGCTGCAGGACTCCAGCACGGTGCTTTACGAGTAGCTACAAGACGAGCAATTATAAAGGATAGTTGATTGGGCAGTTTCGATTTCGTGATTTCTACACCAGCAGCAGCAGCGGCGTCTTATGAGGAATGGCTAGAGGCCAAACAGCTGCTGATCAAGAAAGAGGTCATGCTCAATCGGATCACAGTCCACCGTTCTTGGAACGACAAGCCTCACGGAAAACACTAGCAAATGACTTGGGTTGGTTCAAGATGGCCTGGGCAAGTGTCAATAGAAATGTTAGCTGATTGAACAGCCTTGCTTGTATTGCGGCAGAAGAGCCTTAACGGCTATCACCACCGCTTAACGTTTCCAATAAAGGATATCGCCCAACCGCAGGATTCGAACCCACGACCTCGGTCGTGAAGAGCGAGCACCTGATCTTCTACTATCACGGTCCAGCATGCCCTTCATATTACTTTAAACCCCCTCCTTAACCCAATGCATAATACCAACTAGAATGAGCAAGACGATGAGAAAGAACTCAATGAAGTACCATCTCCAGGGCATCCATCCCAGGCCTGCCGTGTGCAGGTCGGCAGCTTTCTAGCAGGGCAGCCTGAAAACAAGACAGCCATTCGAGTCCACGTAATGTGGCATAGATAGCAGCACAGGTTTCACGAAGCCCGTCATTCCCTGCTGTGCACTGTCACAGGCACAGTTAGCTAGGACGCTCTCCCGAGCGCTTGCAATGCTTACAGCCACTCACCGACATCGGCCATCAGCAGGCATTGCAAAAGCTAGCTAACCCGGCAGGTCAAGTCATGGCGAGCAGGTCAGTCGGACCTGTCAGCTGACAGAGAAAAGGCGCGAGCACACACACACAGCCCACTGTACTGGCTGCTCATTGTGCTGGTCCAAATAGCATCGTCCCATGCAGCCAAAGCAGGTAGCACCACCCTAACGGGGCAGCCAACTGGAGCCGGTGTCAGTTCATCACCAAGCAATAGAAGTGCTATCTTTCCAGCATTTGCAAGTTGCCTAGAAACAGATCTCGTTCTCTTGAGGCTGCGCTGTACAAATAAATGTCATATAGGTGGCAGGCATCCATCCAAGTGCTAGGGGAGTGGGGAGGAGGACGTGGACCGAATGCTTTACGACCGAATGTTTTATGCGGAGAAAAGTTCTCAAGCTTCGTTTACACGGCCGACTTCTGCATAGATTTGGACCTCTTGTTCCCACAGATTTGGGCTACTACGTCACAACATTTGAGGGGAGTCAAGTCTGCAGACTCTTATGAAGGAGAATCTGTCTCTACTTTTTGGTCCTTGTTGGTCCAGCCGATCAATCAAAACCCGGGGCTCGGCACATACACCCCACGGTCGAAATAAAAATAGCTGATGTTCGTAGGTAAGCCGTGATGGCACACTAGGTAAGGCGGTTGGTTTTTCACGACCTAGATCCCGAGGTCGGGGGGGGGGTGGGTTCGAATCCTACAGTGGGTAATTATTTATCTCTGCTGCAAGTGGTAGTGATAGCCGTATAGGCTCTTCTGTCACTTTACAAAAGAGTCTGTTAAATCAGCTAGTAGGGTCGAATTAGATTGAGGCATTCAGAGCCAGTCCTTAATATGGGATGCTTATGCGTAGTAACAAAGGCTTCAGCGGTTTCTAAATAGAAGACCCTGAGCATCTGTTTATCAAATCCACCAACAAACCTGTAACGGCGCACATTACTTAGCACTATACACCCACACACCTGTAACGGCACACATTACTTAGTGCTGCTCCCTTTCCTGAAACAGTTTTTTTTAATGCTCATCTTCCTTTTATTTATATTAGTCTCATACAATGATGACTGCAGCGGCAAACTCAACTTCTGGGGGCGTTGGCTTGGCGTCTTTCCGGGGAAACCCTTTCATACCAGCCTCCCTGATTAGAGCACTGGCTGTGGGGCGGGACTAAGTCGGCCAGAGAATCTCCTGTACACGTCATAACTAGGAGGAAAGTCTGCCATGTAAACGCAGTAATACACTGATCCACAAGACCTGCCATAGCTTGGCTCCGTGATACCTAGCTGAACTGCTGCACCAGTTTCAGCCTCCTCGTGCTCTCAGGTCCTGTATGGACAATAAATTAGCTGTGCTAATCCTATGCTTAAAGACCATTGGCCCAGGAAGCTTCTGTGCTGAGGAACCACTTCCACAATTCTTACGCAACAACACGTGCTCTCCTGCTGCCGACTACTGGGTATCCTTTCCAGCGATCCTAAGCTGCTACTTCCAAGATGGCACACTAGGTAAAGGGGTTGCTCTTCACGACCTACGTCCCGAGGTCGTGGGTTCGAATTCTTCGGTGGGCGATCCTTTATTGCCACTGCAAGCAACGGGTGGTGAAGGCCTTTAAGGCTCTTTGGTCACTATACAGAAAGAGGCTGTTAAATCAGCTAGTATTTTTTCTTTACTCAATTCCTCAACTGCAATCCTGACTCAGCAATGCTTGTCACTTTGTCTTTGTTGCTTCGAGACAAAGTCTGTTGGCGACCATATGTGCACAGAAAGCTGCTTATGCTTGGAAATAGAAAACTCTCCAGCATAACACGTGCTTAGTCCTTGCGGCTTTGTGAAGTGACTGAGATACATTAAACTCAGCTATGCACCACCAGCGGCATGCACTAAAAACAGCCAGCCAGACGGCTTCCACCAGCGGCATGCACTAAAAACAGCCAGCCAGACGGCTTAGTGTCACTGAAGCTGTTGCATCTCGTGAGACTACCACCTAGCAGCCAGTTACACCTGGCAAGTCTGCAACTCGTTAGGCTCAACAGAATGAAAGACCTGTTCTTTGACCAGGAAGCAGCCTCTCCACAGGAAGTGAGTAAATCACAATCTATCTACAGCAGGGCATTGCTTTGGCCTGGTTACCTGCTCACTGCCCTTGACCGAACATTGACAGGACACAAAGCTCACGCACGACAAAAAGAGTGAGAGCACAGATGAAACGACGGCGACTGACTGAAAAGATCTGAGAGGAAGAGAGTAAAAGGGAAAACAGGTAGAGATGGGAACAGAGTGTGAGAAAGTGGCACGTAGTTAGTACAAACCAGGCTGCAGACTAACTGTGTGTACACAAACAATTTGTACTCACCAGCTTAAGTGTATCCACAAACCCTTTGCAGGCCAATCGAGGAACTGAGGTTAGTCAAGACAATATAGACCTTTGAGGAGTCTGAGAAGCTTTCGGTTAGTGCAGTTCAGCCTTTGCGGCTTTCGTGGTCAGTTGGGCAAGAGTCCCACCAATCAGACGCTAGCTGATTCAAGTCATACAGAAGTATTGCATCCACACATCCTGCCTGCACTTCAGGGCTGGCTAGGCAGCCTATAGCCGTGAGACTGCTGACAGGTCTAGAAGCAGCCCAGACTAGCAATTGAGATCAGATCGAAGGAATGTGCCATTTACACACTAATAGCAGCCCAGGCCACACCCATTCCTGAGACCAGGTTAGGCCTTCATGCTGGCCTCCACTGAACAAGCACAGCTAAGCACACATTGAAAATGCCAAGATGGTCGTGTCTTCTAGAGTGTTGGGCCATCGGTCAATCGGCAGATTCGTATTGTCGCCAAATTTGGCAATCTTGATTCTTCCTAGTGCTCATCGCTATACCTGCTCAAGCAAGTATTGCAAGAGTTGCCACGGCTCCACACCGGTCTGCTCACTGCAAGAAATGCATGCATGCACCTCCCTGTACATGCTACAGCTCCTCCCCTTGTATCTTCCAACTTGAGCCTGCTCATGCCACGAAAATACAGAGCACGTGAT
The DNA here is from genome assembly GCA_009760855.2 of Cristatella mucedo. Classification (NCBI taxonomy): domain Eukaryota; kingdom Metazoa; phylum Bryozoa; class Phylactolaemata; family Cristatellidae; genus Cristatella; species Cristatella mucedo. The sequence continues at coordinate 10,301,162 of WPIO01000004.1, read as the reverse complement.
GTTTTTTGGCAGCATCTGTCCGGCTAACAGCATAACCAATCACTAGGTAACGCTTTTAATACAGCATCTGTAAACTGCTTAGAAAGAGATTCAGTTCTCTGAAGGTCATACAAAAATGTATATGATCATCATTATTATAAGCTAGCCAAAAGGAAGGCATCCACAAGTCACGTAGGCGTTAGTTGCCAGCCCCTGAAGCATACTAATCGGCCCTACCGGAGGGTAAGGCATACAACGTAAGGAACGTTGCATTTGCATTTGGGGCTGGGGGGGGCTTCGGTAGAGGAGGCAGCAGCAGTAGAGTGGTGGTGGTGGTGGTAACAGTGGTCACGGCGGTTTCAGTGGCAACCCAAGTGCCTTTGGTCAGCCGAAGACTTACTTGGAGCAGGTGCTGTCCTCTGACAAAATACGACAGGTGGTACACTCCCAGGGGATTACTCCAGCATGTACTTCAATTAGGACTAATGCACCGGCAACGAACCAGTGTGTAGAAGAGTGAGAGAGAGAGAGAGAGAGAGAGAGAGAGAGAGAGAGAGAGAGAGAGAGAGAGAGAGAGAGAGAGAGAGAGAGAGAGAGAGAATGAGAGAGAATGAGAGAGAATGAGAGAGAATGAGAAAGAAGAGGACAGCACGAGCTCGGCAATAAGCTCGCCGCTGCTTGGAGCCCAGCATCAGCATGAAAGAGGAGCAGCAGCAGCAGGGTTGCAAACAAGAGAACCGCCTCCACGTTGCCTGCAGAGGTGGGGGAGAGGTGGAGGAGTAGAGGTGGTGGGGGAATCCTGCTGCACAGCTGCTGCCTGATGGTAAACTAGATGGCGATGGCTTTTCGCTCGGGGCAAACGAGGACGCATGCTGGCAACAAGCACTCACATGGGCATGTTGAGTGAGTGAGAAGCACGCAGGTGCCGACGAACGTGGCGCGGCACGAAGATGGCTCGGCATAACTATAATAATTATACAACAATAGTAAAGCACCTAAGAGAACTCAACTTCTTTCTAGGCACTTCTGATATGCTGCAAAGAAATCGCTTCAATCGCTTAGTGATACCATGCACGGTATCAGCATGCATAAGCTCATGAAGGACAATTAGATGGGGACCCAACAGATGCTGGGAGGAACAGATTTTTAGCCCTTTTGTAACATCTTCAGATCAGGGGATGTTGTGGCATCGTTTGGGAGTGAGTCCTACACTTTGGGATCACATGAACTAAAGGCACGGTCTCCAAAGGATTTCAGGTAGGTCAGAGGCAAACAATGCTAATGCCTAGCAGCTGATGCGGGCGGCTGCAGCGGAAGGACCCTCGTCGTGGTGGAACGGCAAGGAGTCAGGCCAGAGCGAAGCAGAGAAGGCATAGAAGCAGGGAGCAGCACGAGGTGTGCCATCTGCTGTGCTCTGTGCCACTGCTACGCAGCTGGCTGCTGCGAGGTGGCCCTCCCTGCCCCTCTGCTACAGAGGTACGGTTGAGCCCAGTACTGCTCTGCTTTGCTGCTCTGCCGACGTCGTCCGGCTTGCCAGGCTGGCCGCCAACCATGCCTGCCATCCATCTGGTAGCATGCAGTATCCAGTATCCCAGCTGCCAACACCACCCCAGACCTCCCACCAAACCTCCACCCCCCCCCCCGAGACCTTCCAGCTGCCAAACATCCACGGCATCTCAAACACTGTTTAGACTAGTGCCGCCAGAGGCTGTTATCGGCTGCTATCAGCTGGCTGCACCGTATTGACAATTTCCATCTGCAGGACAGCAATGGATCGGCCCTGGGCCTGCTCTCGTGCAAGCGAGCACGCGCGCGTGCACACACACACACACACACACACACGTGTGCAGAGAGGACACGTACGGACATAGATACAAGAGTACAATGGAGCCTTGTGCTTCAGTTTTAGGGACACGACTATGGCACTATCCGGTCTCCACACACATCACCTTACTCACCTATCAAGGCGCCTCACATACCAGCCAGCAGCTTCCACCAGACCCCGGCTGACTATATGTGGTCAGCAGCAGCTGCTGCAATTACAGCACCAGCAGCATTCCCTAATTGCAAGTCGGTGAGCTAGCCAAGCAAGCCTACACCTGTAGGACAAGGTCACACTGGGTCACGAAGCCAGTCCGGCTGTCTGCAGCAGCAGAGCAATAAAGTAGTGCCAGTATGTCTCTCTATCTCTCGTGCACCTACCTCCCTTTCTCTGCTGTCTTTCTCCCACATGCTCTCTCAGTCTCTGCCTCCCTCCCCCTCTCTCTGTCTCTCTGGCTCTCTCTTTCTCTCTATCTGTCTCTCTTTCTCTCTATCTGTCTCTTTATCTGCCTGTCTGTCTCTCTGCCTCTCTCTTTGTGTCTCTGTCTGTCTGTCTCTCTGTCTCTGTCTCTCTCTCTCTGTCTCTCTCTACCCATTTATCTATCTCTCACCGTATGAGGAGGTGCTTCAAATCATGTTTGCCTCCGAACTCCCTTGCATACACCACACTAAGAAACAATTCGGCTAATAGCAACATGACGCCACAATTTTGTTCCCTTTTTGTTCCCAACAAGCGCCCGCACACATAGACAGACAAGGCTGCCTCTCACAGACTGGAGGCAGGCTGGCCGGCCGCTTAGGCACCAGCGAAGACTTGCAGCAGTCAGATGCCCACAGTCGGTGCTCAAGAAGAGGGAGTGGGAGCGCGATTAACAACCACTCTTTCGCCAGGGGCTCGAAGAATTATTATGCTAGCTAGCCCACAGCCACGGGCCTTGCCAAGTAATTGGGTGGGGGCGTGACGATAGATAGCCCTGCACCCGAGCACAGCGGCCCACCTGGCAGCCGATGCAGCTTTCGGCCAGCACCAGCAACAAGCAGGGCTCTCGCGAACGAGAGCCCTGCAACATGCAAAAAAAGCACCTTTGGAGGGCGATCTTTAATTAGAGTCTCTGGAGATGATACGTCAGCTTTGTCAAAGCAGACTTCCTCTGAATAGATCGGTGCCCGATTGTCCGAGAACAAAGCCTATCTACTGAGCTATCTTGGCCCAGATCAGCCATTCGTCTAAATTACCCTGTAAGGGCCCCTTGCATCAGGCATCCCGAAAGAGTGTGGCTACAGCAGCCGGTCAGGCCTCCTCTCTGGCCACCGGCCAGGCCTCCGAGTCCGGCAGCAGCTGCTGCAGCCCCTTGCGAGCGTATGCAACCGTGGCAACGTTTGAGCTGAGCAGCTACAGCCTAGCGAAAGCCGCCCTCCCCCCTATCGAGAGGGTTCAGCACAATCCCCCTACCCCGGGGGTTGGGGTCGGGACAAGCAAGCCGTCCACAGCTACGACTGGACTAAGCTTGCACTGGCCACTCGAGCTTCATCGACAGCATCAGCGAGCCCATGGGTCCGTCGCCGCTTACCATCTCCCAGTAAGTATGAACGATTGAATGCCCCAAACGTTTGGCGCTCGTCCTCCTAATGAAGCAGCAGATCTACACCTCCCCCCCCCCCTTTCCGCCGGGTGCTGCTACTGAAAGAAAAGCGGCTACTATTCCTCACGTGGACCAACAGCCAGCACTACTGCGCGCTCCCAACGCGGCCTCAATCTCCGTCCGTCAGTCCGCAGCGCGCAGACGTATGGCTGAGGGGTAGGGGGACGCCGGCTGCGGCGCTCGGTCCGTTCGTCCGAGAGGCAGCCGGCGATAAGCGGTCGGCGAGCGGTCGTACCGCCTCAACAACGGCCTTGGCGAAAACTGCCCGATGGCGACATCGAGGACGCGGTCACGCGCGCTCTCGGACACGAGTTGAAGCGAGCTAGCATCTGAGCAACGACGCGCTGGCGCGAGGCGGTTCGGCGGGAGCGCGAGTCGACTGCGCGCCGGGCCAAGGGCGCGGATCGCAACCGCTGCTGACGCTGAGAGTACTTTTCCGGCGGCCTATTGCACGCGGCGAGCAGCATACGGCGAACAGCGCGCATACGCGCATACGCGCTTACCGTATGCGATGCGTGCTCGAAATATTCAAAGCCTAGGCGCCAAGGCAATGCGCAGCGGCCATGCCCACACTCGAAAAGGAAAGTGCCCGGATGAGCCGGTCGGCCGGCGCCTCTCAGGTATGACGTGTTTGCTAATGGCCGTCGAGCAGTCGCCGGCGACCTGGCAGGAGGCCGAATTGAGTTCGGCCCACTTCACATTTTCTCTTCCACGGTGGCCTCACGCGAGATCGTATTCAATTGTAACACGCCATTAAGCGGAGACCATCCGCCTACAGTTGTAGAAGCGTTCACTGCGGGCCTTATTCACAGCGAGGCGAGTTTGCTCTGACCTTCGGCACAGTTGGTGGGGTTTTTTTCTCGACGACTCTCTCGCTGTCGCTTCTCCCCAAGTATCGCCCACACTTCCGTATCCTGCGCTTCGGACTGGCGGAACCTACGACTCGAATTGCCTCACGATCGAGGTACAACATGACTATAGAGGCTGTTTAATACTAGTCTACACCATACAGTCAGAATCGCTGACAAAAGAATTGGAATTAGGTGTAAATCTGTGGGTTCGCAAGTCCGGATGCGAAACCAATGTAAGAAGGTCAATGCTTAGACAAGCATGCACAATCACACTCCTGACTTCCGGTTAGTAAGACCCCTAGTAACTAACAAGGATTTGATCATGCACTGGTGAGCACGCCAAGCACGAAAGGAAAACAGATATGTTCACTTGGACGCAAGGAAAGCGGGATGAGTGGGGCAGAGATACACCTTAATCGGACTTTAATAGCGCAAAATAAGCTCAGGTGGCCACAGAAGCCGGAAGCGGGCTCCAGACTTTCGGTGCATACGAACAGAAGGCCAGAGCACTAAGACGGTAAGACGATTGATTGGAAGCCGATTGGAGCGTGAGAACACACAGGGGAGCGAAGGTTGGTGCCTGCAAGTAAAGCGACCTGCAGGCCAGAGAGACAGACAGAGAGAGAAAGATAGAGTGACAGACAGAGACACGGACAAAGGCAGAGACCGTGAAAGAGAGATTGCGAGAGGAGCTTGAAGATAATGCTAGACAGTGAGCTTTGAAGCTCAGACAAAAGTGGTGTGCTGCGGCATCCGTTCTGCTGGCGACAGATCAGACCAAGTGCTGAGTTATTCGCCAGTCGCAGACTGTTACGACTGTCTGTCCGTGCGCCACCATGAGACAGTCTACGGCCCATTTATGGTGATCCTAGCATACAAAAGTGGACCGTCCTACTGCCGTGGGTGAATTCAAATCAGGGATATCGCGGTATCGAACCCCTGCCGCTGGGGTTACTCCGGCTCTTGTGCGGCGACTGCAGCAAAAAGACTGAAGCAGCAGAAGCGCCGGTGCACTGCATCAGATTTCGCACAGGCTCTCGCCACTAAAGCATCGACGGTTGCCAAGTCACCCGTGTCACGATCGGCTGGTGAGCTACCCTGCAAGAAATGTTCGACCGACCCCTCCGCTGAAATTTTCTTGGTTGCAATCGTTTTGCATGAGCTTCGGTGCCACACTACTCCTCACTTTTTGGACAAAGGAAGCAAGCCCAGCCGTAGCCTCGGTTTTTAGTGCCTCGCTTGATTGTAATGAAGGATTATTACTAAGATATGGCAAGTGGCCATTAATAAGCCTGTACCCATTATTCGGTTTGTGTTAATTTGCTAATCCTCTCCTTATTAAGACGTCTACGCTGAGGCGTGATGGCACACCAGCTAAGGTGGTTGCTTTTCACTACTTCGCTCCCAAGGACGTGGGTTCAAATCCTGTGGTAGGCGATCCTGTAGTGCCGCTGCAAGCGATAGTGATAGCCGTAAAGACTCTTCTGTCGCTATGCAAAAGAGGCTGCTGAATCAGCGCAGTATTTATTATGCGATAGAATACGAATTGCCTTGCATATGCACTTTTCTTATTCTAGCTATGTGCGATTAAGGTAATAATAAGTATTTTGCATTGGTAATACTGAAAGTATTCTCAGTTAACCTTTATGAGCCAACAGTCGGTCGACGGCAGAACTTTTTGGCTGCGAGCTCTTAGCACGAGTCTTCTAGAAGCGTATCACTAAGATTGGGGCTAATTATAAAGATGGCGCTCATTTCGTCCTGCTGCTGAGGGCTGTAACAGGCCAGAGTACACCCCTAGGCCGTAGTATACCCGGGTTAAAACGGCCTAGGCCACTTTACAAACCCCGAGGTTGTATTGTGGCCTAGGCTACTTTATACCCTTCTAGGCCAAATTATATCCCGTCATATCAATAGTTTTGAGCAATACACACATGCATTTTTACGAAACGGCTTAAAAATCCGCTCCGGCACCGACCCTGGCACCCCATTCTCTGCTCTCACCCGTTATTATTCTGAGGCCCTCATTACTTCGATCTCCCACTTGCCTCGTCTTTTCTACAAACTGTTTCTTAAAGCGGAATGTTGACTACCGTATGCCCACCGAAAACCATCGGGCTCTGTGTATGCTGTAGAAAACTCTCCGGCGTTGCAATTCGCCCTGCCAATGTGACTCTGCGCTGTTACAGACGGCGAAACATGTACATGCTGCGTTATTCTGAGCGGACCTCGATTTAATAAGGAATCTTGAAAACTCAGGATTCACTTTCCAGTTGAAAGGGCTGCTTTCTGTGTCGCCCTGCTGGTTCGCGAGTTTTGCCTTTCGGCTTTAATCCTCGAACCGCAAGTTATTTCCAAATTGTTTTGCTTCAGTTCGTATTAATTATTTTCAGTCGGCTTAATTCGAGTTTTAAGCGTCACGTATTTCAAATTGAAGACCTTCGGCGATGGATCGTATTGCTCAGTAGAACCAATGCTCTGGAACTCTGCAGGCCCGGGTATTCTCTAGCCTTGCCTTCTGATTCGTCCTTTTTCATTCTTCGGCTTCAGCCGAGCTATCAGATTTACTCCCCCGCCAGTAAGTAACGTTTCGCCGATTTTCGGAATCTAACTGTTAACCCATACATACATACAAACCTAAAATCTCATACAAACCAAAAATCCTTTGGAGGCCGTGCCTTTAGTTCGTGTGCTCCCAAAGCCTGGAACTCACTCTCGACCTGCGTCACGGCATCTCCTGACTTGTCCACATTCAAAAAGAAACTAAAAGTGCATCTATTTATTACATCATTTGGTGGGTCCCTGTGATTTGTCTTTATGTGGTTATGCGTGCTGACACTTGCATGCTGCCACTAACCACACTTGCATGCTGACCCTGTGCATGTCACCCCTAACCATGTTATCCTTGCTGGTTATTGAGCATGCTGCCACTAACCATTCGGTCGCGTTTCCTTTACAGCAGATTTAAAGCGCCTAGAAAGAGATTGAGTTCTCTGGGGCTTTTATCAAGTGTGTTATTATTGTTATTATTATTATTATTATTATTTATCTACCAGTGTAATGAGCCAGAGTGTACCCCACCCAGAGTATATACAGGGTTAAAACGGCCTAGGCGACTTTATACCCGGGGTGTAAATTAGGCTAGGCCTAAACTATACCCTTCCAGGCCAGAATATACCCCGTCTGAAAGATTACGCAGAGCGAGATTTATTTAATAATACTAGCTAATTTACCAGCCTTTTTGCATAGCGACAGAAGAGCCTTTACGGCTCTTACCACCACTTGCAGTGGCAATAAAGGATTGCCCACCGTAGGATCCGAACCCACGACTTCGGGACAGAAGTCGTGAAAAGCAACCGCCTTCTTTTAGCTATAACTAATCCTTTTAGTTACGATTGATTTTTCAGTGGCAATTATCCAAACATCGAGCATTCGCAACAAGTTTCCGCTGATATATGACTAAGAACTTGTGCCAATATCTAAAAATTGTATATTTGAAAGGGGTACTTATCCCGTACGATTACAAAGCGACTTATCCGGCAAGCTTCAATGTATATGCACTGGTTTGGCCCAGTGGTTATGGCGCTCGCCCTAAACAACCGAGGTCAAGTTGAATGTTTTTGATGACCGAGGAAATAGCATGACCAGGCTAAGCATCGTACCACACGTTTTTCGGACTCTGATTGTTTACCTATAGCTCGTACAAACCTCAAATCCTTTTGAGACCGTGCATTTAGTTCATATGCTCCCAAAGCCTGGAGCTCACTCCGGACCTGCGTCACGACATCCCCTGACTTGATCACATTTAAAAAGAAACTAAAAGCGCATCTATTAATCACAGCCTTTAGTCGTTCCTTGTGATTCATCCTTTAAGTGCTTATGCATGCTGACACTGTGCATGCTGCCACTAACCATACTTGCATGCTGACCCTGTGCATGTCACCCCTAACCATGTTATTCATGTTGTTTATTGAGCATGCTACCACTAACCATTCAATCGCGCTTCCTGTGCAGCAAATGTGGAGCGCCTAGAACAGCGGTTCTCAACCTGTGGGTCGACTCCTTTGGGGGTCGAACGACTCCTTCACAGGGGTCACCTAAGACCACCGGAAAACGTGCATTTCAACATTTCGAACACAATAATTGTATGGTTGGGGGTCGCCACGACGTGAGGAGCTGTAATAAAAGGGCCGCGGCATTTGGAAAGTTGAGAACCACTGGCCTAGAAAGAGATTGAGTTCTCTGGAGGTGCTTTATCAAAAGCAATATTGTTATTATTATTACGGACGACCTGCATGTAGGTTTTGCTGCTGTCCATAGTGATGTCGCAGCTCGCCACTCACTTAGCTGCAAAGTTGATCAAACCGTGGCCGACTTACCGCCAAACATACTAGTAGGACGAAGACACTCCGGCTGATACTAGTACTCGTAATTAATACTTTTTTTGTATCTGCACAGTGGCTTCACAGGGTCATAAATACGGCGATCAGCTCTCTGTGGAGAGCTTGTTTTGCGAGAGCAGAGCCTCGAGGGCGGCACTTTTTCGGATACGCTTACCCGCAGCGGAAGTAGCTGGAAGTGAGAGCGAGTCAGGAGAGAGAGAGAGAGAGAAGCCACCGAAATGGGTGGAAGAAAAAGAGAAACGAGCGAAGCAGTGCAGAAACGGTGCCAGAAAGTAGTGGCAGAAGGTTAAAGACCAGAGCAACTTCGCGAAGAGAGTGTTGAAGGAAATTTCTCACTCTAGGCCCTATTGAGCAAGGACTATCTAACTAAGAAGGACTAAGAAGGACTATCGCCTACAGCAGCGGTTCTCAGCCTGTGGGTCGCGACCCCTTTGGGGTTCGAACGACCCTTTCGTATGGGTCGCCTAAGACCATCGGAAAGCATGCATATCCACATTTTGCACACAATAATTTTATGGTTGGGGGTCGCCACAACACGAGGAACTGTATTAAAGGATCGTGGCATTAGAAAGGTTGAGAACCACTGTCCTACAGTCTTCAGTTCAAAAGTGGGTCAGCCAGGGTAGGAGAGTCAGACGATCTCAACACACGAGCAGGTACAAAGTCAATAATTCGCTCAGATGGAGGGCGCTTAGATGTTGCGGGCATTGAATACAAGTGTCCGAATGTTTGGTTCCGCTTTTCAAATAGTCAAGCTTTCAAGAAGGGATGCGCTATGGCACGATCGTCTAGCTTTGCAGACAAGTGGCGCTCCCTTGTTCACGTCAAGATGAAATTGAGGCAAGTAGAAATGCGTCGGCGCGAGCAGGCTCTGCGATACAGCAATCGTGTCAACGATTGATACTGAGAGCATAGCAGCAGACGGCCAGAGGCCGTCCTCACTTACGTGCTCCTTAGGCCAGCCTATAGTCTTTGCCCTTTCTCCTGCCAGCCTATGCTCTACGCCTGCTGCCGTCAAAAAGCGTGAACGTGCCGCCATTTTGTTAGCAGCGCCCCGAGCGGCATCGTCAGCAGGCTCGGGCGCGTGCACGAAGCGAGGGAGCTCGGAAGCGGCGAGTTCCAGCAGCCTTGGCGCTACTGAGCAGAAGGATCCGCCGCTGACGGTTTTCAATTTGAAATAGGGGACACTTACATCTCGAATTAGGCCGAAGAGTGCGAGCTAAAGTAAAAGAAAAGACAAATTCAGAAACAGCTTGCGATTGTGTGCAGTTAAAGCCGAACGGCAACAGTGCCGCACCAGCAGGGCGACGCAGGCGGCCGCCCTTGTAACCGGAAGGTGAATCCTGGGTTTTCAAGATTCCTTATTAAATCGAGGTTCGCTCAGAATTACGAAGTATGTACATGTTTCGCCGCCTGTAGCGGCGCAGAGTCACAATGTCACGGCATATCTCAGATCTATTCCCGCACCAGGCCAAGCATCGTACCACCCGCTTTTCGGAATCCATCAGTTTACCAATCCGTGCGTTTAGTTCGTATGCTTCCAAAGCATGGAACTCACTCCCGAATTGCGTCAGAACATCCCCTGACTTGACCACATTTAAAAAGAACTTTAAAACGCACCTATTTAGGACAGCATTTAGTGGGTCCATGTGATTCGTCCTTCATGTGCTTATGCGTGCTGACACTGTGCATGCTGCCACTAACGAGCCGTGATGGCACACTAGGTAAAGTGGTTGCTTTCATGACCTCGGTCCCGAGGTCGTGGGTTCGATTCCTGTGGTAGGCGATCCTTTATCGCCACTGCAAGCGGTGGTGATAGCCGTCAAGGCTCTTCTGTCGCTATACAAAAAGAGGCTGTTTTAGCAGCTGGGATTTTTTTAACCGTACGTACATGCTGACCCTGTGCATGTCACCCCTAACTATGTTATTCATGTTGTTTATCAAGCATGATATTACTCAGCATTCAGTCGCGTTTCCCTTTGCAGCAAATGTAAAGCGCCTAGAAAGAGATTGAGTTCTCTGAGGGCCTTTATCTAGTGCATTATTGTTATTGTTATTATTAATGGCGAGGCGCATCGCTATGCTGGAGAGTTTTCTACAGCCTACGCAGAGCATGGGGGCTTTCAGTGCACTTACAGTAGCCAATGCGGTTCGTGACAGCGAACTTGTGAGCCGTCGCATAAAAATTTGTGTGAGTATCGCTCAAAACTATCGATATGACGGGGTATACATTGGCCTAGAGGGGTATAAAAAGGCCCTTGGCCATAATATACCTCCGGGGTGTAAAGTGGCATAGGCCGTTTTATTCCAGGTATATACTCTGGGGGTGTATACTCCAGCCTCTTACACCGGGCTAGAGCTGTAAGGACAGGCGGACTCTGCTGAATGCTAAAAGATCCTCTCAGGCGTCTCCCTACGGTCTGCACCCCTTAATGTAAATCTCTTTAGTGGCCTATAGGGCTGCTGCTCCAAAGTAAACGTACTAGGGATTCCATCGAGAGATCTGTTAGCGCCATCCAAGCCCAAACCCACCGACTCCCCTGAAATGGGCACCTGTGTGGACAATAAATTTGGCTGTTCCATTCCTCCGCTTACAGACCGTTGGCGACAGAAGCTTTAGCTCTGCAGGTCCTAGACTGTGGAACTCGCTTCCACAATTCTTACGAAACGACAACTGCTCTCCTGCTGCCGACTGTGGCTCATTCTTTTCAGCGGTCCTGAGCAGCTACTTCCATGCTACTTGCTACCTCAACTGCTCTCCTGACTCTGCTATGCTTCCCACTTTCTCTTTGTTTCGCGAGACGAAGTCTGTTGGCTACGGAATGCGTACCGAAAGCCGCTTAGGCTGTGAGTGCGCTATACAAAAGTCTCCAGCGTAACACCCACATGGTCTTTATGACTTTGTGGAATTACAGACTGAGATGCATACATGCATACATACATGAGGAGGAACGCCCTTTTTAGCTTCCCTCCGACCCCCTACTACTAGTGTTTCGTTTTTCGGGGCCACTGCCGGCAGTTTAAAATATTTAAAATATTTTCTTTTACTCAAGTGAGATGTTTCCTCATTCCAAGACAATCCCTTCCAACTACTCGCCCACCTTAAATATTGATCCAGAAGGTTCTCCGGCTCATCAGCGAGGTGGAATTGATCCTGGATGTCAGCATCGCCGTCATTTTCTTCCTCCTCGTCCCTTCGCTTCCTCCTCGTCCTTCGCTTCCTCCTGTTCTTGTTGCTGCAGTTTCTCCTGGGCGTCAAGAGGACGGCTTGAGCGCCAGTGCTTAGACGCGATCGCCAAACTGCTTTCAATCACTTGACAATTCAATGACCTCTACTGTCGCACTGCACAAAAATCCGCAGACAAAATGGCCGAACCGCACGAGTCGACAGTTTCGACTGCATGCAGCAGTAATTTTATTAAAAAAAATTTAAAAACGACATTAAAATGCCCTGTAAATATGGAAGTATTTTAAGACATTTTAAAATGCCTCTTAAAATAAATTATAGATCCACGCACCGAAACACCAACCGGCTGCTGACGGGATACATTGCCGCTGTTCTGATACTGGACAAGCCGTTGAGCTACTATGCTGCTTCTTCTGCGATAATTCAAGTGATTTGCAACTTGGTGAATGCAATACCTCGCTGGTTTGTTTGAGTGGTTAAGGCGCTCGCCTCGAACCAAAGTAAAGATGAATGTATTTGATGGCCGAGGTCGTGGGCTCGAGCCCCGTGGCATATTCGAAACGTCCGAATAGAGATTAAGTTCTCTTAGGGCGCTGAACAAATGAATTGCATACACATGTATATACATATTTTTATCTTCGTGCACATGCAAGTCAACCAACTGCGTGCGGCTACGATCATCCTACGACTGCTGAATCGGCTGAGTCGTGAAAGAAATCGGATCGGATATCTTGTCCCGATTCACAGTAACTTAATTATTCACTGACCGTTTCGACACAGTCCGCCAGTGGGTGTATGGTACTTACAGCTCTGCTGAAAATTTTTCGCTGTCACCGATACCTCACATACTGTGCTTGAATGAAAGACAAACACGCTTTTTATTTCTGAGACGATGTCTGCAGTGAGATGCGGGAAAAGGGCCCTCGCTGCCGAATATAACCGAACTAGGCTGAACACGTACAAAATCGCGGAAAGCTTCAACTTTGAATTGGAAGGCGGACCTGAGTATCCGCTGACCTTGCTGGCAAGCACGACCCACTGACTTCCAAGCTTAGACTTTATGCAGCGAGCTGCGAAGATTCTATGTATGCATGCCTATCGCTTACCGAAGGTAGTCACTGCACGACTTCCGGTCAATTAAGTCTGTCTACTTTCAGCTACAAGGCATTGCTAACATTTGGGCTTGTTTAAACAGGGACACCACATCTAAATTGGACCCTGCATTTGCGACAATCTATATAGACTTCTGTAATTCACTGCTTGCTGGTCTAAAAAAAAATACTAGCTGATTTAACAGCCTCTTTTTGTATAGCGACAGAAGAGCCTTGCCGGCTATCACCACCGCTTGCAGTGGCGATAAAGGATCGCCCACCACAGGATACGAACCCACGACCTCGGGGCCGAGGTCGTAAAAAGCAACTGCCTTACCTAGTGAGCCATTACGGCTCTGCCTGTGGACTCAGGCGCTTACAGTTGGTGCAAAACTCTGCAGCTAGGCTTGTCTGTCGTGAGCGTAGCAGTTGCCATATCACACCATTTCTCGGCGACCAGCACTGGCTCCCAATCAAGCAGCTTATCGACTCCAAGATTCTGTCACTCACTTTTAGGTAATACTAATTATAGTAATACATTTTATATAGCCCCCTCAGAGACTCAATCTCTTTCTAGGCACTTTACATTTGCTGCAAAGGAAGCACGATCGAATGCTTGTTGGTAACATGCTCAATGACAATAAGCATGACATGGTTAGGGATGACATGCACAGCGTCAGCATGCAA